>JADAZS010000002.1:0-685769 GCA_014872975.1 Diaporthe citriasiana
GTTAATATAATAATTTCTAATTTAAGTAAATTAAAATAACTCTAGGTAAACTAATTTAGGAAAAAATTATTTAAATCTAGGTAATTATAAAGTTTATCTTATAATAATAAAGATAATAATTTAGAAATAGAATTTCTAAGTTTTATAATTAGGTTTTACTTAGGTAATTTAATATCTTATTCTTCTAATAGTAATATTCTAATTATTATTATTTCTATCTTAGTTAATAATTTCTAGTATCTATAAAACTCTTTTATTAATATATAAGCTACTTTATCCTTTATATTACCAGGTAATATTAATCCTTAAAGAAGCTATAAGTCTTAAGAGTAAGTATAACCGGTTTATTAATTTACTAGTCTTTAGATCTAGGGGATACCTAAGGGGAATATTTATCTAGTTAGGTAAAACTTTACTATCTTAACTTAGAGATATATAAAAATAAGGAAAATAAGATAGTTAGATTTAAAAAACTTAATAATCTAGTTAATATAATAATATAATAATAGTATAATACTAGCTCTAATAGTAATAATTCTAGCTTTATTCTTACTTAGTAGCTTAATTAATCTATTTTCTTTTTACCAGCTATTTAGCTTATACTTAGTTTTAACTCCAAGATTAAAGCTAAAGAATATTCTCTCTTTATATGGGTCTTAGTAAGACCTCTATAAAATACGGGATACCATTTATAGAGAAGATTTATACTGTAAAATAGTATGATTACAATAAGGATACGGTAGTATATATTAGCTAAAAGAGGCTATCTACTCCCGGGGCTAAGAAATTACCTATTTGAGGCCCCTTGGGCCCGGGCGCGGCTGCCCAGCACCACACAGGCCAGTAAGCCGCAATGGTGAAATCTCAGCAGCAAAGATGGGACGTTGGCGTGGGAAGACATGGCTTGAGTTTGCCCCGCGGCGAGGCCGAGCGACGGCTAGCAGCGGGACGGCCAGATACTTTGGCCTCACCTGGGCACTTGAGACACATCATATCTGCTCTGTACAAAAAGACAAGCGTGGCCCTCGTCGTGGTACGTCAAAGCTCTTTCAACTTTTCCTACCGTGATTGCGTGACCGTGTTCAGGTTCATCATACCACCTTGCCTCGCTACCTCGCAGAAGTCGCCTTCAGGTTAGTGGTGGAATGTGGGACCTGCCACCTGCCCCTCCAGGTTCCCGTCCAGCCCGTCCAGCCCGTCCAGCCCGCCCAGAAGCCGCAGACGAGAATCCGCATTGGGCCAACTGATCAACACACCACCCCTCTTGCCCCTGTCTGATTCGACAGCTGGGGTCCATCTTGCATGTGAAAGAAGGCTTGTAAATACCAGGTAGTCTAGTTGGAACATGTCCAAGACTTCATTCCCAACCTTTTACACTCAAGCGACAATATTCACCACGAGATCAATTGCCGGGCAATGCTCAGTCACATATTCCTCACCGTGCATCTTTTGCGATCTGAGGTAAATTTTCACACAAAATAGAACCAATATGTATGAACCAACCAGAGACCAGTGAAGAATTAGACTCTACTCATAGCCCATATTAGGAAACCTCTATGGCAAATTGATTGTGATCTATAAGGCTGGAGGATGCGGGGTGAGCCTGGGTCAGTCGTGGTCGACGAAACTATACCGCAATTCGTGCCGTTAACCAGTACTTCATTGCCAATACCAGACGATATCGACGAAGAGAAACCACCTGCGACCGTAAATGCACAGAGACAGAGGACAGCTGTCAAGAGCGTTGGCAAAAGCCGAGTGAAGCAACGCTTCGCAATATTCTGCCACGTCCAAAGGAGCTGCGATAGGGTCCACACGGCAGATACTGCGGCTGTACATGTTTAAAGTATAATCAGCCATGAAGTTCGACTGAGAGTACGAGCAGGTGACCGAGAATACCTATGTAACATCCATTTGCCGAAAGTCTTAGACAGTCACATTGGTGAGCACACAACTGATGAGATTCAATGCCAAGACCCTGCAACATGCAGCACTGGTATCCATGTTGTTGATGCAGCATCGAATTCCTAATTGGAAGTTCCTGAGTAGGGGCAGCTCGGAGACACTTTCCACTCCGACTCTGCTGCAAAGGGCTGCTGGACTCGGGGCACACGAGCCTACAGCTTTCTTCCTCCTTTAGTGTGAATACAGCAAGTTGCCAATGTCCGCATTTTAAAACGATGTAACGACTTGCGCAATGCTCAATAATACCTGGGCAATGGTCAAAACCAAGATTATCGTTCCGAATCTAATCTCATCAGGCTTTGGATCAATATGCAGTCAAAACTGGCGCAGAAGAAAGTACTGATTTGAGTCTTACAAAAATGTCCAATATTGTACGGTATCCCTTCTGTCACGGAAGAGGACCCAGAAATTCCACGGTCGTGCTCTCTGTAGGTGCGCGTCGAGCACAAGAATGCGAGGCCAGAGGTTGCTGAACTCTGTTTGATTCCATTGCGAGGCGTTTCTTTCCATTAGCACGCGGATCTGATCGTCGTAGATAATTCGGCAGCCGGTGTCGAGCGAGCTTCCGCGTCGTCTATGCTTGGTTTCCTTGAGAGTCTCTAGTATGCGCTTCCTGAAGCGGCGTCCCGTACAGTGCAGGCACCAACACCAGTAGCGTAAGCCAATCAGCCAGGCCAGAAGTTTGTGCAGCTCCGACTCTGATGACGGGTTGAAGAGCGTAGCGTATGAGCACTCGATCTCATCTATCAGATCCGTTGATATGCCCATCTTGGAGAGGACATGGTCTGCGCCTCCCTGGAGCGCACAAGGCAGAGCGAATATCTCGAGGTAACAAGACTCGGCTCTTTTTGACAGGAGCAAATGACGTGAAATGTTTTGCGTCCATGCAATCTCGACTTGACTGTAAGCTGAGAGATTGGTGGCATTGAGTCTCTTGGAATCGATGGAAAGAGATTCCAGTAGGTTCGTGTGAGAGTGCAGAGGGAATGACTCTGAGATCTCAGCATCGTCGACAACTTGGAATGACGAAACATCATCATCGGCGTCGTCGTCACAAGCCCTTCTCCCTTCACTAGGGTTGGGAAGAAGTCCACTCTTCGATATCAGAGTTCCAACAGGTTGCTCAAGGGCCTTGGATTCTGAGTATGCCTGATCCGTGCTTCGACAGTAGGCATACACGATGCACCGCTGGTCTAGATGGGCTGGGACGAAATATTGTTGTGAGAGCAGCCAAGTCCCTAAGATCAGAAGGACAGTCTCATTTACACCTGACCCTCTCGCAGAGGAATTAGCGCTCGTTTCTTTGAAGTAGTAGTGATCTTGACTTCTTATTAGGCCCTTCAAGTAACTTTGGATGCTTGATTCTGTTGGGGCTGTCTGTCCTGTCGGAACACCTGAACACAGCTATATCAGTACAGATAGCCTTTTGAATATGACCTCCACTTAATTCATGAATGAGTGCTCTGAGGAGCTCAAGCTACCAAGGTTCCAATCGTTGGGTGAACATCAATTTGCATCTCACTGGATCCAGAACGGAAAACGATGGAAAAGAGTATTCGTACCTCGAAATTGGCGCACGACATCGACGAAGAAGCGCAAAAACTCTTGTTGTTCACCCCGACCCGTCCACGATGCCTTTATGTACTCGATATAAGGCTGGGATAGCTGCTCTTGGCTCCTGTCGCCCGTATGGAATCCTAGAGCCTGCCGCAGATTTGACAGAACATCATCCATGTCGTGCCCAAGAGCGCCATCAGTTCCTGGTCGACTGTCGAGGAAGCATTGTTTAAGCTGCGATGACTCTCTCGCATCACAGTCTACAAATAGCGGGAATGACAATCAGAGGGATCCAGGGTGTGAAGCTGGCGGTCGGCCCCTTGCAAATGCCATTATTCTGCAGCTGGTATGCACGCACCGGTAGGCGAGCTTGTGTAGCCCCCGCCCCAAAAAACCCGTGACGACACTGTCACACCGGCCTATAAAGCGTATCAAATTGATCCACTCGTTGTAACTTATCCGTATTTTTCCGTCACTTGGGAGTGTCTCTACGCCATGTCCGCGTTTGCCCAGGACAAGACATCCGATCGGAAAAGGCCAGATCACCGTGATGACACTTATGTCGCCTTAAAGATGAGAAAGAAATCAGGTCGTAGGGTAGAGGCCCTTCAGACCAAGCCTGATCACAGCGGCTCCGTGAATGAGGGGTTGAGTGGCACTGATCCGAGCATATGGGGCCGTCTGCTTCCTGTGGATAAAACCAAGTGGGCTGGAATTGTCTTAGCAGACCGTCGCGAAGACTTTCCAGCCTCTAAGCCTCAAGGGTACATTATTGGCCGTGACTCTGAGTGCGGTGAGTCTTATCGCATCATATGTTGAAGTGTGCCGGCAACACCGTTCTGATCAATGATTGCTCAAAGATTTGGTCATCAAACACCCATTTGTATCGAATCGCCACTGCTTGATATATCAGGTAGTACGTCATGACCAAGTCCGTGTATTCTTGCGCGACTTGTCATCCAATGGAACATTCGTGAATCAGACTCTGGTCGGATGCAATAAAGTGGTAGAGCTCAAAGATGGAGACGAAATCATCATTTTTGGCAGCGCCCGGTTCCTCTTCCGTTCGTCTGGTCCAATTCACCGCTCCTTCGCTCAACAGTACATGCTCCTAAATTTTCTTGGGAAGGGACACCTGGGAGATGTATTTGTGTGTAAGGAAAAATCAACAGGAGAACGCTTTGCCGTGAAAAATCACGAGTTTTCAGCCATTCCGTCTGAACGAGACACCACAGAGAATATAGCGGCAGAACTGAATTTGATGGGTCTATGCCACAGGAACATCATGTTCATGAAAGAGGCATTCGCAGACGATATATCGAGCTCTCACGTCACACAAATCGCAGATCAGGGTGATTTGTTCAAGTACATAGTGAGAAAGTCGAAGCTCTCCGAGGATGAGACCCGACACATATTCAAACAACTGTTTGATGCTGTCAGATATCTGGTCAGTGCCATCTGATCCTTCGGTGTGATTCCTCTAATATCTTGGTCCATACCGCAGCACGATCGAAACATTGTACACCGTGATCTAAGACCGGAAAATATCTTGCTTCTCGACGAAAATCTCACCGTTGCGCTGTCTTCGTTTGACCTATCTATCACGATCACACTAGAGAGCTTTGACACTACTCTCTGTGGAACCCCCCTTTACGTTTCTCCTGAGGTTTTGGCAGAGAGTCAGCATCGCAAGTATGGCAGAGAGGTAGATATATGGTCTCTCGGTGTTGTTCTCTACATTTGTCTTTGTGGATTTCCTCCCTTCTCAGACCAGCTCTACTCGAAAGACTTCCCCTATACATTGAGCGAACAAATAAAACCAGCAAGATTTGACTTCCCGTCACCATACTGGGATAGTGTTGGTGTTTCCGCGTGTAAGAGACAGAAAAATCTCCAAGAGGCGTTCTCTGCATTTGTGCTAACTTGTACAAAATGGATTTGATCGATAGTATGATCGTTGCGGACCCGCAGAGCAGATTCACTATTGAACAGTGTCTCGATCATCCATGGCTTACACAATCGGCTCCTGGACAAGAGTCGTTCGCGATGCGAGCCCCAGTTTTACGTCGTATACCAACGTTGCTCATTTCTGACAACGAGGTGCCTCTTTCGACAAACACCGCCTCATCTCAAGAGTCTGAGCGTTCAAGAGCCGCACCCTCGCTACCGGACACAAAGTTCACGACGTTTGAGACCAAGGACGAGGGCAAGTTCCCGTAAGCCAATCTCACCATAAATAAGCGTCTCACGAGCCGCAGCGAACTAACTTATGTAGAAGTCCTATGGCCAAGAACGTCAACTACATTGACAGTGGCCTGAAAAGTTTGACCTTGGACGAAACATTCTCCACAAATCAGTTACGAGAGGCCAATTTCCATAAGTCTCGCGAAAAGGCCAGAATTGCCAGCACAATCACCAAGAAACAAAACTTACAGGAGGCGAGGAGGTCGGCCTACCTAGCAACATGTGACTTGCTAGACCAGTACAAAGCTCTTCCGACAGATCGTAAAGTTCAGCAGCAGGTAGAGGAAATTGTGAGGCTACGATTATCATCATCGGCTTAGGGTACAAGTGACTGACACTTTTTGCGATACTAGACCAGGGATTACGCAGCTCGTATTGAAGAGCTGTCTCATATACTGCGGAAGAAGGACGAAGGCCGCGAGACACTCCCTCAAGACCAGGCTTCCGCCGCAGCCATATTACAACGTAGCCCAAAACTGTCCGCCACCGAGTCGGGCGATGTGAACAAACACGTTGTACTTGTGTCCGAGGAAACGTCAACATCGCGGGATCACACCAATCTTGTCATATCCCTGGAATACGACTCATTCGCCAGGCTGGTCAATAATGCCACCAACAAGCCGAAATCCCAAGGTATACCCTCGACTCAGCTCCCTGAGGATCTACAGATCGATACCTATTGAATTCAATGACAAGGGCCAGAAGTTGAGTACATGGACCTGCACGCCATCGGCTCACCTTCCCTCAGAGGAAACCCCCCTTCGTGTAGACGGCCATCCCGTGGTTTTTCCTGTTGAGTATAAATACCCACTCACCGGGATGTTCTCTCCACCGCCAGATCCGCACCCTCTCTTCATTTCACCATCAACTCCGCTGTCGGACGAGAACATCAACCACATATTCTCCGCGTTTCCGGCTTGTGTTGGCTTCTACCTCTTGGTCAATGGGTTCCTCCAAGTTATAATGCAGGATGGCTTCGACTATGAGGAAGGCATGCCCAGCCTACCGAGTGAATTTGGCGGGCTGAAAGTATCCTTGATACCAGAGACAATTTGCTCGACAGCCGGAGAGGCTTCAGCATCCAGCCCATCCACCACAACAACGTCGACAAGGATCACCTTCGAGCACATGCTTGGGCAGAGCTCTTCACAGAGCGCCGTGGCTGGCCCTGCAAGGGCGACCGGCTCTCCAGCTATTCCTCCAGCCAATGCAGTCGGAGTCTCAGTGGGTTGTGCTATTCGCGCCATAGTTTCCGGCAGTAAATCAAAGCAGAGGTTCGAAGGCAAGACCGGCGTCGCAATCAGTCCACGAGATGACAGCTCAAAGAAGTATATCACTATTCCCACTCATCTCTTGACAGATGCAGTGATAGCGTCTAAGACAATTAGCTTGGACTCGGACACTTGGAGGGATGATGTGAAGGTGTGTGTTGCTAACAATTCGGCAGAGGTAAGCCATCTTAACCGCTTCCCATTCAAGTGGTCTCAATGTTCGATAGCAAGCGAGCTGCATGTATTCAGTGGGCTAATGTGCGCCTTCAGCTGGGAGAGGTGACCGCTACATTTGATCAGGACCCCAAGTCCTTCCCCGTTGGATTCTCACACGATGTTAGCCTTGTTAACATCAGTGGCGTCTCTGATAATCCTCGAATGATCCCTTATGCCACGGACCTCACGTGGCTCAGCCAGCAGGAATGGATGGACATTAAGTACAATTCAAGTAATCTCGTGCTCTTGGACGACAGGTCCCGAGAAGCAAAAAGCATTGGAATTGTGGACAGTCGTTGTCAGGTTCGTGATTTCGTCCTCCTTGAACCAGTGCCTTCTTCGGATGTCGAGATGCCCGGGCCATTCTCGGTCTAGTGAACGGGTAATGATGCTGTATCGAGCTCGTGGGCTGACATCAAGCACATCTCAGATGGTAGGACAGGGTATCTTCCGGATCCAGCAGCAGTCCCGCAAACGCTCCTCATTCCTGGGCTCACTCTCCTCCGGCTCGAATGCATCTCGTGCACAAGATCCCCGTGATGACCCCAGCACCTGGACCAGCCTCGTAGCGAGGTCGATACTCTATCGTGTGCATCCGGACTACCCAGTTAGAGGTGGCCAGAGTGGAGTCCCAGTGTGCGTCGTGAGCGAGAATACGGACGGAACTGCGTCTCGTAGCACCAAAGTGGCAGGTTTCGCCTCTTTCGTGCAGATGGTGTCGGATGTTCAGAAATATGATCTCGAAGGTGACAAGCTATATAAGCGGCTTCAGGAAGGACGAGTGGCATTCTATGGAGCATTCCAGGTGCCCCAAGAGTTGCGAGATGGATATCGAATACTCTAGACTCTTGGAGACTTGATGGATGCCACAGTGACATCCAGACCAAATGTGTCACCCAAACTCAGGAATCATGAAAGACACAGGTCTGGGCAGATAGGGGAGAATATCAAACCGGTTCTATCTCACTTGAGGAAACCTTCGTCGACGTACTGCCAGAAACTTTTCTGACACGCCTCTTTATAGACTGTTTGAAAGCCAATCTACAGTGGACAGACCAACGAGGTAAGAATCGTGAATAGAGCGGAAGCCAGAGCGGAAATTTTCCGTAGTGCCGCCGCTGTGCTCAGCGACTTATCACAAGGCAGATCTGGAGTGTATCTACCCCAACAGCGTACGATTCCAAATTCTAGTGCCTGACTGCACCAGACAGAAGTGCCGGGACGCCTGGCAGCTGCACAGATCTGAGTCGATAGGCATGTCCGATGTTGTAATTCCCGACCAGCAAAGTCTCCTAAGTCGCCGTCCATGACCCTTGCGTACAACAATACGGTCCAAGTCAGCTTGGTGCGCACTACTGGCAGCAGACCCCCCCCCCCCAGGATTAGCGGCTGGAAAAGGACGGCAAGCAGCCTCTCAATGGCTGGCCGGTCAAAAGAGCCAAACATCACCAGGCGAGCGCAAGCAAGAAGCTCGATATAACCGCTAGACCAGGTATTTGACGTTCAAATGCTTTCATTTGTTTTGATGCTAATCCGCATCCACCAGACAGCCATCTGGACCAATCGAATCGACGCCGTTGACTGCCATCACTGGACCAATCCCTTCATTCATCATCTACCATGGAGGTATGGTATCGAGGTGTGTGTGTCCAGTATCGTGGTTTTTCCCGCAGACCATAAAGCAAGACCGTTCCCATGCAATCACCAAGAAAACGACACCATTTACACCTCCGTCGTGACCTTCGCCTTGGGGTTGGTGACCTTGACGCTCAGTTGCTTTGCGCGGGCAATGATCTCGACTCGCTTTCGGGAAGAAACGTTGTGGGCGATCCTATTACACAGGTCAGTCTTCATCATCCCTCACATCCTCCTGTCCAGTGCCGGCATTGGGTCGGGGGCTGTCGGGCGTACTCAGCGGCGTAGGTCTTGTTGTGCATCAGGAGGAGCTCGACATCCTTGACGTTGTTGACGATGAAAGCCTTGTGGCCGGAGGGCATCATGTGACGGGTCTTCTTGTTGGAGCCGAAGCCGATCTGTAATCATAGAAAGAATCAGAAGATCAGCCCTTCGTCCTTACCCATTTCCCAATGACGGCATTCCCTGCTCGCCAGGTCCTTCGGTCGGTTGTCGGGAAACGTACCATGGGCATGGCAGTGTTGCCCCTGAACCGTCTACGGACACGGTTGTCGATACCCTTGGGCTTGCGCCATGATCGGTCGACACACTTGAAGCGGTCGCTCTGGTGACGGTTGAAGAGCTTCGTGCCTGCAAACGAGATTCCGTCAACATTTTGGCCCCACTACCCCAGCATGTGAAGATTGTCTAAAGATGGCGGGAGCGAAAGCAGCGAGGCGTTGTTTGGGTGGTGATGCAAAATTAATTGTTGTCGTCGTTTTTGTTCTAGAGAGATCGTGGCAAATGGTAGGGGTCAATCGAGGATTCGGTGGGACGTACGCTTCTTCACGATAGGGACGTGCTTCTTTGCGGCAACCATCTTGATTGAGGTCAGTATTACAGTATCGGATTGACGATGAAAGGAGGAGCGCACCTTGACAGAGTTTGGCGTGAGTTCTCCGACGGTTGCTGGGTGGGTGATAGGGTGGGTTGGGTTGAGAGGACGTCGTCGAGTAGGTGCGCCAAAGATTTCTCAAGGCACAGAGGAGAGCGTTGCAGGCCAAGCCAGCCAATCAGAGGTGGCCGCTGAGCGCACCTGCCGAATTTTTTGCAGTGCGGTGCAAATGTTCGCAGAAAAGCTTTTCCGACCCCGAACTTGGAATGCAGGTAAGCTATACCTGTTTGGACGCCCTGACAACCTCGTACTACTGGGAACCTGTTCCGACTACTTATTGCTAGAGACGAGTGCAACCTCTTTTTTACAACGGCGTGCACAGCTCTCGAGGTCGAGTGCCGTGCGCATCTGGTAAGCAGTCGAAAAGAAGGGCTTGTTCAGCCCAGCCTGGACGAGGTTGTAATCATTTCCCCGATCACTAGACTTGTGCAAGGAATTACAGCTATCTTCAACGGAAGCGAATAAGGATGCACCGGTTTCCATCCACTCTACGGGACCATCTCTCACTCAGTATTAACCCTTCCGTAATATCACGGTTGGAGAGGACGATGTCAGCGTGAGCAAGAGACAGCACACGTTTCCTGTAGGATAATCGCCCAACCCACAAACAGCTCGTCTCCAGTAGGAAGTTCTCTAGCAAGATTACCTCTAGTGGGATGAACTCTTTTGGGATAGCTCTCACTGTATGCCCGAACGTGGGTCAACCAACCATGGAACACCAATAGCGCAATGTCTACGATTGGAAACTCACTGTGCCATCGTCCATCAGTCACAACTGCCCTGATTCCTGGTTGCTCCTGGTTTTGTGAGCATTTGAGACACCTGTGGGATGTATCAACAGGTGAAAGATTGTTCGAAGAGCTGGAATGGTTCTGGGCCGCTCGTTCAATGCCCATGAGACGATGCCCTGGCCTAGGACTGCTTTCGTAGATGCTGGGACTGCTGCTCTTCATTTGGTCTATCGGGTTGGATGCTTCCTCGCGCTGCTTGCCATGTTTTGCATCCAACAATCTGTACAGAAAAAAACAATAAAGATTTTGTTTCCTCCAGTGCCCGAGCCCATTGCCCGAGCCCCAGTGTCTGGTGTCTGCAGACAACACTGCACCGGGTCTTGCCAGCCGCGTTCATAGATTTCAAAACTCCACGCTTCCCAGACAAAGTTTACTGAGTGGCACACTGAGTGGTTCCCTCTTCGTCCTCCACATCCTCCCAGTCGCCACCGAACCGTGCGTCTCCCGAGTGGGCGCCCATCTATTGTTGCAGAACGTAAAGTCAGTCACAAGCTCACGTACACTTTGAGAGGGGGAGGGGCTGTATAAGGGTTCACTGCGGCACTACTCACCTCCTCGATATCCACATCCTCCTCGTAGTCCACCTCGTCGATCTCCTCTGCGACGATTGGCGGCGCAGGAGGAGGCAGTAGCTTTTGCAGAGCCTCGTATGACTTGTCGTCACTCAACCACCCGTTCTCGGGGAACTCGATCTTGGCGATCAGGTAGAGGTCGCCCTTTGCGTCGCCCCTCTCAAGCGGCATGCCCTCATTGGCAACCTTGATTACCTCGTTAGGTCGCAGTATCTTGCCACGGGGGAAGTCGATGTGGATTCCGCGCCCATCAAGATGCTTGAGAACCACTCTTGAGAACCCAGAGAGAGACTCGGCGAGAGTGACGTTCAAATCAGCAGACAGATCCTGGCCGATCCTCGTGAAAACGTCGTGCGGCTCCTCGACGAGCGTGAAGATAATATCTCCAGGTGTCTGGTCGGGGTGCTGGTCGGCCTCGCCCTCCAGCCTGATCTCCTTGCCTTGCATCGAGCCTCGAGGGATGTAGATCTCAAGAGGCTTGATCTCGTCAACGATGCGCTTGCCCTTGCACCTCTTGCAGCGGTCCTTCTCCTTGTAGTAGTTCCCTGAGCCCTGGCAGTGATCACACTGCACCTGAGCCCTGCGGACCATTCCTGGACCGATCTGCTGAAACGCTTCCTGGAAGCCGTTGCCTTTGCAGCGGTCGCAGGTCTGCGGCTTCACCTTCTCCTTGCCGCCTGTGCCCTTGCACTGACTGCAGTTGACCTTCTTGTTCGCCGAGAACTTGACAGTCTTGCCCTTGTACAGCTCCTCCAGCGTCACCTTGTACTGTTGCTCTTCGTCGCGGCCGCGCCTCGGCCGTCGCGGTCCACCAGCTCCACCGCCAACGCCCATACCAAACATTTGCGCCAAGATGTCGTTCAGGTCGACTTCGGCACCGCCGGGACCGCCTCCTCGGGAGGGATCGAAGGCGGCCATGCCATATTGGTCGTACATCTCTCGTTTCTCATCGTCGCGGAGGATTTCGTAGGCCTGAGTGGCTTGCTTGAACTTCGCCTCGGCTTCCTCACGGCGATCTTCGGGAACTTTGTCAGGGTGGTGTTGCAGGGCAGCCTGCAATGAGACAAGGTCAGCAGGGTGCGGTTGATGCTAACGGGCTTGTAGGAGTTGGATGCGCACCTTCCTGTATGCCTTCTTGATCTGGTCTGGAGTTGCCGTCCTCTCGACTCCGAGCAGCGCTTGAGTCTGGTCAGTCTGGGCCAACGCTGCGATTGCATTCCAAGTGGTATGTCTTGTGTGATTTTGCAAAAAGACGACTCACCATACAAGTCAAGATCCTCTTGTCCCTCAGGACCATTGCCGGGTCCGCCACTGTCCATACTTGGTCTTGTTCACGGTGTTTCGCTGGATTTGTAGAGCAGATGAAAACTTTGGGACAAATAACGGAGTTTTGGCGGGGCAGGCCTGGTTATAGATGGGGAAAGAAATGCCTTAAACTGCGAAGGCAGCTGCTGAGGAAGCAAAGGGATGACGGATCAGGCGCTCAAGAAGCGAAAGAGAGAGGAGTGGTTATATTGTCAAGGCTGCCCCGAGACACCGCAAAATCCGATGATGCAGAAGGATGGAAAACCCGTAACCTTTCAGCCGGCTGCAGTCAAAAGCACATCCTAAGCCAGCACAAGGTTACCCCACGCTCCAACTTCTCTCTAACTCGAGCCAGTGCAGATTTTCACTCTTCACTTTGGCACTCGCTTACCTGGGCAGCTCTGGGGTACGTACTTCTTCCGACTACAACGCGGTTTCCTGGTTTGCCAGCAGAAGCATCTGGTTCGCCAAGCGAAAGCATGTTGTCGTTTCAGACGCTGCCGGTCTTGACCAGGTAGGCTCCGAGTACGGTAGAAGCCACTATCCAGTAGCCTAATCACATGCCACTTGCAACTTGCCAGGTTACTCAGGCTGTACAATAGTTCCCCAGCTCGTAGGGCTGTCCAATGCAAAAGTTTACGTTGGTAAGATGTCACTGTCGCGCTGTTTACGCGCCTGTTCGATGAAACTCTGCGTCGAACCGTCCACTCGAATAGTCATCATGTTTGCGCTGGCTGCTATCCCACTTGATGTCGCCTCAGCTCGAGTTTATCACGTCCGTAGATGTCGTCATCGCAAGTAGCACAAATCACAGCAGTCACTCATGGGCAACATGTGCTGCACCAGTCGAGACTGCTCAATCTGCCACTGGTATCAGTGAACCTGGCTCGTGCTCGTCGGACGGCGTAGGCAGCCACATTCAAGTACAATCACCCAATTGAACGTGACCAACACACCAAAGACTTCACGGCAAGAAAACGTGTCAAGCATGCTGAGAGGCAACTCCTTCTTCGTATCCCAGGCAAGCCATGAGAGTACAATGAAACGAGGTTCGCGTCGCTCGGAGGCAGTGTGATACCGAGGACACCGTGGAGGTCGGCCATGAGCAAGCTCAGAGGACCGTCCCCCAAAGGACAAAAATTGGAATAATCACGATTGTACTCCGTAGAGTACTTTCAGAGATTAAACTGAAAAGAACAGATACTACACTTGATCTAAGCCCTGTTGTTTGATGCGGTTAGCTCATGAAGCATGTGGATGAGGTTGATCTTGGGTGGTAACGTACAAAAGGCAAAGAGAGCTAAAGAAGAGAAGAGAAAAGGGAAGGAAATGGTGGACGGGGGACGCAGATTTAAATATTCGAGCGCTCTGGATTCTGCCGCAGTGCAGACGGATCTCCACCGCCTTCCTAATTCAGCTAGCGTTTCTCAGGAGTCCCTCGCAGGGGACAGGGCCTAGCGTGCTGAAGCTTGAGCTAGGCGTACTCTACTGTGTAGGTATTTGGTGAATCCTAATTTGCACATCATAGAGTATGATGCCTGCGAGGGAACACGGCCTGCAGTCTCATTCATTTCTGAGCATGCTGCTCTTCTCCTGTATCATATGCTAGTTCCATTTACTGCATTCATCACAGTCATGTCCGCAAAAGCTCGAGAAACCCTCATGATACATAAAGTTTGAAGATTTTCTCGCATCTCGTCACTCAAGCAAGGCTTCGTCGACACATCCTCATGACCTGACTTCCTGCGAAATGAGCAACTTACTGCTCCTGAGGAGGAGGCTACACACATCATCTCTAGTCCCCCGACTTAATCAAGTACGCCGCTATGCACTGATTGGGAAGCCGGGTCAAAATCAGAAGCCAATATGGAGTCTGCCCGAGTCTCCAGCACGAACACGGTTTGCGCCATCACCAACCGGCTACCTTCACCTGGGATCCTTACGCACAGCACTTTTTAACTACTTGCTGGCACAAGCCACCGGCGGCCAGTTCATCATTCGCCTGGAGGACACTGACCGGAAAAGACTTGTCGACGATGCGGAGTCACGCCTATATGAAGACTTGCAATGGGCCGGTTTGACTTGGGACGAAGGTCCCGACAAGGGGGGTCCATTCGGCCCATACAAGCAATCTGAACGGCTCGATCTTTATAGACAGCATGTTGACATGCTCTTAGAGAAGGACCGCGCTTTCCGTTGCTTCTGCTCAAAGGAAGACCTCGAGTTCAATCTACAGCAAGCTACCTCTACGGGCGCCGTAGCTCATTACCCTGGCACATGCATGGGCATACCAAAGTCCGAGTCAGACAGGCGTGCTGCAAATGGAGAGGAGCATGTGGTCCGGTTCAAGACGTCCGATGTGCCTGTGTCTGCCCCAGACGTGGTCTATGGCGCCTACAAGAAGGCCGAGCGCGAGGACAACTTCATCATCATGAAGAGCGACGGCTTCCCGACCTACCATTTTGCCAATGTGGTGGACGACCATTTCATGGAGATCACTCACATCATACGGGGCGCCGAATGGCTTATATCAACCCCAAAACATGTCGAACTTTACAACGCGTTCGGTTGGCAGCCTCCCAATTTTGCCCATGTCGGCCTGCTTGTGGACCATCAGCGGCAGAAGCTGAGCAAGAGGGATATCGACAACATCGGGATATCAGTCTTCCGTGATACAAACATCATGCCAGAGGCGCTTCTCAATTTCTCGGTCTTGCTGGGCTGGGATCCTAGCTTGCAAAACCGGCCGCATCTGGACAAGAGAGGAAGAATGACGCTGCAAGAGATGAAAGACAACGTAAGTCAGACGTGGTATTCCATTTGTGCAAGCTTGGAGCTGACAACAGCAGTTCTCTTTGAAATTCACACGAGGGGACATAGTGGTCGACCTAGCCAAACTCAAGTTCTTCCAGACCCGATTTACACGTGATTTGATATCTGGTGCAGTACTGGATCCTGATGCTCTCAGTCGTCGCGTCCTCAAACCGATACAAGCTGAGCTGGAGCGGCTCGACCGGGAATTGTTCAAGGAGCCAGTATCGGAGTTTGTAGCTGAAGTCGTTGGTGACCATCCCAAAAAGCGCATAAGTGCGTCGCGCGAACAGAAACAGCCCGCGGAGGAATACATTCACGAGGTTTTGAAGGCCTCGAAAGCCCCAGTGGACAATCACCGCCAGTTTATAAAGGACAACCTGTACGCTTTCTGGCCACCGTCGACGCTGGCTTACAAGAACAGCTTCAGTGAGTTTCAACGCAGTATGAACCGAATAAAAATGGAGCGGGAAAAGGAAAAAATCCTGAACGTGGACATCTCCAAGGTACTGCACCACTTTAGGAATTCGCTCCATGCACTCACGGAAGAAGAATGGACTTTGGAGAATGTCGGAAACAAGGCTAAAAAGCTTGCCGATTCTGTCACATACTACAGCACCGAGAAAGATGGTTTGATGGACCACGGCGCTGGATGGAAGTTCTTGCGGTGGGCTCTCCTCGTTGGATCGCCTGGGCTATCGGTTGTGCCGATAATGCTACTTCTGGGGCGGGGCGAGACTCTGAAACGCCTCAGGAAAGCGCGCCAGTGTGCCAATGTCAAAGAAGAACAGTTTGCGGTCGAAGCCAAAAGGGTGAGGGAACGAGATAAGTTATTCCGGCTTGCTTATGGCAAGTGGCGCTCGAGCGGGGAAGGTCAAAGGTCTGCGGACGACGAAGTGAGCGAGCCTCGAAATGTAAAAGTACAAATGCACGAAGAAGAGCCTGCGGGAACTCAGGACAAAGCTAAGGGATTCTTGAGGCCGATTCATCATGAATCACACCTACCAGAGATAGGACCCTTTTGGTCCCCACCGAGACCACAGCCCATCCGCGAACCACGACCAGAGCCAGAGCCAGAGCCAGAACCCCTTCCACCCCGGCCTATAAGCCCCGAAGAATTCAAAACCGGCCAGCGTCATATCTTACGCAACGACCAGTCTGGTCCCGCCAACAATCAGTCGCCGCAGAGTAGGCGAGTCAACAAACGTGTGAGGCAGAAGCCGGCCCGTGAGCCCGAGCCAGCGGACAAAATCTCTCCATTCGAGCCCGGGGGCTCCTTCTTCGCGCCCGAGACGGAGACCGGGACCACCTTCGGCCACCCTGAAAGCACGCACCCACAAAGGCGCACTCACCACCCGCCTGGCAGTGCCAGCCATGTACCAAAACCCGAGCATACGGAGACCCCGCCTGGCCCTTTCATGCGAGGCATGTCCGACAATGAACGGCAGGCCCACTTTGAACTCCTGATGGTCCAGAAAGCATACGACAAGGCGAGACGGGAGGCGAGCCGGGCGTCACGGGAGCCGACGCGCAGGAATCCGGTGGAACAAGACAGCGGTACACCCGCTGACGCCCGCGGTGCTGTCGGGTCTTTTTACGTCGGCGAGCCCATACGCAATCATCCGTTGAGGATTCAGGCGGATGGAAGACGTCTCGGAGATGATGAGGGCGAACGCCAGCCTGAAAAAGATGTAGAAAAAGAGCGCCGCATTTCCAAGCGGGTTCGTCCCAGGCAGATCAACCGTCCTGGTGGGCCTCTTTACATCGGAAAGCCTGTGCGTGAGCATCCGATCAGACTCCGGGCCGAGCACGAGTGGAAGGAAAAGAAGGCTGGCGGTTGAGCGCGGCGGTTCAAAACGTGTCGAGAGCTGGGAACAATATGAGCCGGGAACGAAGTTGTGGTCTTGAAGGGTGCCATGGCTTTGCTGCCACTTGTCAAAGCAGGCCGGCTTTGTATCATCATTACTGTACATATCCGCATCTAGAAACATGGACAATCGCCCCGAAGCCAACGAATCAATTTTCCATCTGAACGCCGTCTCTGTATGCATTTCCCCCGCAAGCTCTTCCACAGGCTTGGGCCATCATTGTCTCATAGAGAAAGCTCGCTTGTCAAAGTGTGTTATAGGTGAGCACCTCGCTGTGCTCCGTTCTAATCCAGTCGAAACCGCTTACAGCCCTTCACGCCTCATTTCCCAGATCATTGAAGAGCTTCGCCTTCACCTGCAGGGCCATGAGGCCAGTCTTCTCCTTCGCGGCAATCTGCTTCGCGTCCCGGGCGAGCTTCTCCACGTTCTGGTCCACACCGCCGTCCCTCTCAGAGCCCAACAGGCCAATGGATGACCCCATCTGAGCACCAGTCCTGCTCTTGCGCGACATGGTGGTGTTGAGCTGCCTGACCTTGGAGCCGAGATCCAGCATCAGCTTGCTTCCGAAGTCACGGTTCGTGATCAGGGGGTTTGCCGACAGCGTCTGGACCCAGTACTTGTTCCACAGGAGGTCGAGCAGGTGCGCCTCCAGCGTGCTCTTGAACGTCTCCACCTCCAGGCTGTAGTACCGACTCGCGTGCGCGCCAAAGTCCTCCGCCTTGGCCAGCGGCACGGCCTGGAATGACTCCGAGTCCGTGCTCCCTGCTGGCTTGTAGTCCTCCGGGTACGTCCTGAAGGCACCGATCTCGACCTTGCCGGCGGCGATGGTGCGGTGGGGGTCGATGACGACCGCGACGAAGGGGTCGTTGTACTTCTGCCACTGGGCCTGGGTACCGACGTCGATGCCGGACAGCCAGCAGCCGTAGCCGGGGTGGCTGTGATACCAGCCGACCAGGTTCTCCTGCCTCGAGCCCTGCTCTCTGCACAGCCGCGGGAACTCAACCATGTACTCGTTGGCCTCGTCCTGCGCGTTGACGCGGGTCTCTGTGCCCTCGACGGGGAGGCGGAAGGCGTCGGTGATCACCAACGCGCCGTTCTCCACGAAGCCCTGCATCAGACCCATGATCTCGATGTTGCCGCCGGACCGCGCGTGCATGACCATCTTGATGAGGGCGACGGCGCTGATGCGCACCTTCTTGAAGTGGTTGGGGTCGCTCTTCCATAGCTTCTTCTCTTGCAGGGCCTTCTGGCTGTCGACGTCGAAGTTGTAGAGGGAATCGCGGGTGGGGTCGATGAGCTTTATGTCGTTTTGAAGCTCCCACTCTTTGAGGGTATTTGTTGCCTCCATCTTGACAAGTCGTTGCCTGGGAGGGGTGCCGCCGAAGACGGAGTTCGGCGCGCTAGGGTGGAGGATCAAGGTGCAAAGGTCTTCGGCGAAGTGAGAACCAGGTAAGGTTTGAAGGGCCCAAAAGTGGTGGTTGTCTACCTCCTAGGCTATGGGCAATCTGGAAAAGGTGAGGTTGAATTTGGTGATGTTGTATCGGCTCTCACACGAACGGGTGGAAACGTCAGGTAGCTAGGCAGGTACCCTTGGAGCCGCACAAGCTTGGCTGACAGGAGCTCCAAAGGTTCAGCGGGGTCGGCGATAAGATAAGCCTTACCAGTGTGATTCAGATCAGTTCGGCTTGGAACCACTTTTAAGCTGCACGGTAGGTTGGGACCCACCTGTAATGCTACATGTTTCTGTACCCCAGCTAAGTCGACGAACTCAGCCTCTTCGGCACATGAAGGCCTCAAGTTCAGCAACTTGATCACCGACACCCAAGAACGACACCGACACTTACATTCTTGTCCATGCCCCTTGTCACTTCCTGTTTCAAATTTGAGTCCAGAAAAGTTGCCCCCCACGTGTATTTCTATTTCTAACAGGATTAAATCCTGCTTTGAGGATGAACCACCTTCCCTTGCCTCGACCTAGACCAACTGATTTACTCTGTTCATTCGGGTGTCACCGTGTTCCTCTCCAACTGCTCAAGGAAACTCCAGGAAGCACGTAGCTTGCGACAGAACTGAGCAACCGCTATGACAGTGTTTGAGAGAAGAGTATTGTGGCCAATCTATGCTATGGCGGACTCGGGAGTCTCGAACTCATCACCCGCTGTTCGTTCTCGTCTGTCATTTATGGGAAGCCAAAGCTCTCAAGCCAGCACACCAATCATACCTTGATTCACCACCGCGGGTAAACGCGCGGAACTTCCGTCCGAGTTTCCTTGCAATTAACACCATGCGAGTATGATCTGCAGGCAAAATTCTCCAGCTGCAAGGTTGACAGGAGAACTGCCGCATAGGTCGAAGTTCGGAGGTTTTCCCATGTCACTTAGCGTTGGCGAAACACTGGTTCATCGCGGCAGCTGGGCTCGGCAAGCGACATGCTCACTCGCTCGCATCGAACTCTCTCTCATGTATGCCAAACACTCCCCGCCGGAATCGTGAAGCTGCCATGTGAAGTCTTATCGAGACGGATCACTACGCCCGTCCTCAAGGTTTGTGCGACTGTTTCTTGGTCAAACACTGAGCCCTCGATCCAGGATCCCTGTGGACTAAACTCCATCATTAATGGCATTTCGAACCTCCAAGCAGACCATCATCTGACGCCCGCTCGCGAGGAAGAAAATGGTCTAGCATGGCGCCCCCGGGAGTTGGGCACAAAGCTTAAGTTTTATTTCCGACACGCCAGGCTCCTTCTGGGTAATGGAAACACACGCTTACACGTCCTCTGCTCCAAGCGATGACCCACTATCTCGGGAGTCGTCTCATGGCATGCATTCCAAGAGGCTCCAAGAAGTGGATCTGACGACGAAAAGCCACTATTCGTCGAGGCCGTCGGCAGTTTCGAAGAGCTGCTTGCTTACATCATTCCACTTGCTTTTCAACATAAGCCACCAATGCCGTGACGCGCATGGAGAACTCCGCAAGATGCTGCAGCAAATGATTGATGCGCCGGAATCACGACTGCGTCATCTATATATGCGGCGGTGTTGGTTCTTGATAAGCCAATAGCGAGCACGCCAGCGACTTCGGGTATTTGGGTTCCCTTACACGTGGCAGTCTTCGACGACGAAACGTCAAATTCCGCGCCATGAAGTGTTTCTAGCTGCTCAAGATCCATAAGGCCCGTCTCATATTGTCTAGAAGCTTTCTTGGGATCATTGGGTTTCCGTCTGGTGTGATCGCTTCTGCCATTCGATCTTGTCCTCGGACAAATCGCCCGCCGGGTCCTAATTCCAGAGCTCGCTATTAATCCTTGAATCACGATCGGGCGCGTCTTGAGGGGCTTGAGACTTGGCCAGGGGATCTTCTATATGCTGGAACAAAAGCCTATTCTCCTCTTGTTTCCCACGAACCAGCGTTTGATTGAGAGGTTATATATTCATAGTCACCATTTTGGAATGCGTCTGGGTCTACGCTTCGAATCAATCCCCTCGGTCTGCACGCCTCATGTGCAAGCTTTGATGCTAACATCATGGGGAACATTGGTGCCAGCTTTTCCGTACATATCACGATGAACAATGCTCGCCGGCAGTCCGACGACGCCCCCGCCCAAGAGGGCAGGCTCACCTTGTCGGAGCATTCGACACTTACCACTGCCGTTGTGTTCGGATGCCTGGCCACCATCTCAATGGTGGTTGCGATTCGCCTCATGGTTAAGAAGATGATGGCCCCACATCGTCTCTCTGCCGATGACTTCCTGGTCTTAGTCGCAGCAGCCTTCACATTGTCTTTCTGCATGGTATCTCTGGGAGGTAAGTAGAGTCATGCAGCAGCCACTGGTAGCCCTCTCTTCCACTCCAGGCAGTTGACACAATTTACTGTACAGCAACTATGCACGGTCTTGGCCAACACTCATTGGACCTGATCAACGCAGGGATCGACTTGACACATATTATCGAGTTCGTGTGGGCCGGCCACATCCTCTACAGCTTCGCCATCGCCTTCGCAAAATTCTCTATCATCAGCTCATACTTTCGCATATTTCCACACAGCCGATTCCAGAGGCTCCTCTATGTAATGCTGGCGGTAACATTGGCTCTGCTGGCGGCGTCCGTAATCGCGACAATATTTATATGCCTCCCCATACAGGCCGCCTGGGATCCCACTATCAGAGCACAAGCCAAGTGTTACCAGTTTCCGACGTTCCTGTACGCAAGCACATCTGTGAATATTGTCTCGGACGTTGTCTTGTGTACAGCGCCACTGCCATATTTTCTTAGACTTAGGCTTCCCCGGAAGCAGAAAGTTGGGGCTTGTCTCCTGACCATTATTGGTGGATCGTAAGTTCTCAATCTTCCTCCTCTCTGAGCGAGTGATCCTCTATTATTTGCTGTATGTGGATATGTTGGCTGACGACTCTAGTGCTGTTTTCGCGAGTGTGGTGAAATTAACGTGTATATATAATCTTTACAACAGCGCGGATATTTCGTGTAAGCACACTTTCCCCTTCAATGGATGACAACCCACTTATCTACATCTCTAGTCGATCTTGCCGAGCCTCTGATGTGGAGCATTCTGGAATGCAGTATCAGCATCGTCTGTCTATCAATGCCTTCACTGCGGCCCCTCTTCGCCAAACTGGCTCCGCTCGTCTTCTTCGCGGGTGACCACAGGCAGCCGAGAGAGAGGTCGACCATAACCTCCTTCTCCGACGGGACGCCGAGGCTCATCTATGCCCCATCACCATCCTTTGACTCTCACACTATCTTTGATGACAGCCAACGTCCCAGCCTACGAATTGAGACCAGCACAACGCCGGACTCCGGGGCGATTGGTGGCAAGCTGGTCACAGTGGAAGAGATCGTCGTCGAGGCCAAGGTCTGAGGCCAGGAGATCTCCGACTGCGAGCAGAAAATTGCTTGTTTGTCACTTCTCCTGTCATTCGCCGACAGGCGACGTGAAGAAACCTGCCTCACATCGGTAACCTCCGAATCTCCTCGATCGTCCAGTGCTTGCGCATGTTCTCCGCGCCCAGCGTTTCCACCTCCTGGTCGAGGTGTTTCCACAAGACCTCACCCCATGTGTCCATCTTGGATTTCAGGACTGGCATTTCCAGATCGAGCTCCCTATTCCGGCACTTGGTTAGATACTCCTGCATGAGGTCCATTCCCTTGTGGATCTCCTTGTGCTGCTGGAGTAGCTCGGCGGCGCGCTTGCCCTTGCCTTTGCTCTGGAACTCGGGCATCTTGCGGGCCAGGATCGGGAATATGTACGTCTCCTCGATGTTGTGGTGTGCTGTGAGATGAGAGATGAACTCCAGTCCTTGATCGATGTACTGCTTTAAGCTCATCCCGGCTGGTCTGCGACCGGATGAGGCTGCGGTGTATAACAGGTTCCATGTCTGCCGGAAATGTTCGTGCTAGAAGTAGAGTTAGAGACGTCACCGGATAGAGAAGCAGACTTGTAGAGAGGAGAGAAAAGAAGAAGAAAAAGCCAAGGCTTAGCCTACAAAATAATTCATGTGCTCAGCCAGCCGGTTGTATTGCTTGAATTCGTGACCAGACAGTGGAGGCAGGGCTGGTTCTGATTTCGAGCTTGAGGTCTCAGCCTTGCCGGACTCTGTCTCCTTGGGACATTGGGGCCCCACGGCGTTCAACGCTTCTTGCGCCGAAACCTGTGCTGATTGCTCCGCCATGCTGCTGAAGGCGTGGCGTGGTGTGACTTGAGGGGGCAGAAGAGACGACGGGCTCGTTCGTCGTGCGCAAAATGAGGAAATCGAAGCACGACCTTCTTTAGCCAGATTACGGCGAAGTCCTAACGAAGTTGACCGAGGACAAATGCTTCTTCGTGAAATGCGAACGCAGTATGAAGACGCTCTCTCGGCCGAGAGAATGCAGCGCATGAGACCTCAGTCGCAGAGCTAACAGACACTCTCAACACAGGAAGAGTGAAAATCTAGTGTTTATAATGACCGACCAAATGAATTTCGAGGTGCAAATGATACACTACGATGATGAGGACTTTTTACAACAAAGATCCTCCTCAGGCTCTCAAGCGATTCGATAAATGCTAGAGTCTTGACGATTAACAAAGCATTTGAAATCACCCACGGCCCAATTGGACGGTGTGTCTGGGGCGTCCCAGGCATTGTTTAGCGGCCCCCCCCCCAAAGGTCACTGCAGGTCCCAGAATTTCGTCCCGCGCGGCTTCTCCCACTTTCCTGGCTCCACTACCGCCCAAGTCGGCCTCGGCCTCGGCAAAGACACCAGTGCGCCGCGCACCTCGACCTGGACTCTCAGGAAAGACGCCGCTTGATGGAAAGTACAGTAGCATTGCCGGGTTCGCATGCCCATGAGCGAGCCCAACCTTGCGCGCTCGTGGCCCGCCCGGGATTCGCATGCTTGCTGCCGCGCGCGACTGATTACACTAGCTCGTGCACAACTGCCTCCCCAGTCCAGATCGGCATAGCGTTGGTTTGGCAGTGTCGCCATGGCGATCCAAGCTGCTGGGGCCCATTG
Source organism: Diaporthe citriasiana (assembly GCA_014872975.1). Lineage (NCBI taxonomy): Eukaryota > Fungi > Ascomycota > Sordariomycetes > Diaporthales > Diaporthaceae > Diaporthe > Diaporthe citriasiana. The sequence continues at coordinate 23,679 of JADAZS010000002.1, forward strand.
TTACCGACCTCGTTGCCCGGATGCACAGCGCGGATGCGACCATAGGTAAACGTTCAAGCCGTCCTTGGGAGACACAAGTGAACACATCTCGATGCTGGCGATGACTCGTATCACTACGACATTGCTCTCCCGTGGAAGCGGCCGGCGCAGATCATGATGGCCGATATTTGATCTACGGGCGAGCGACGGAGCACACAAAGACGCCATTTCGACTGCTCTTCTGTAGGTGTAGCTGGGGTGACACTGCCAACAGCATTTGGCTGATCCACGGCTGAGTTGTCTTTTCCGAGGTTTGATCATCACAGATAGGCGAGGACTAGTGTCATGTGAAGTCGAGGTCTTGGGTATCAACGAGACCTTGCGGCCTGGGTGGACAGGCAAATTCTGGAAGAAAAATATCCATTGAAAATCCGACGTCAGCCTCATCTCCCCTGGTCAGCAAGCTAGCCACATCTGCTGGTAACACATCGTAGTCTCTCTTTGCGTGTAACGGTGCGTGCGACTTCAAGGGACTAGCTCTCACTGCTAAAGAGCCGGACGGGCCCTGCGGCGGTACCCCGGAATTCAAGCATGAAGACCGAGTTCCACAGAGACGGAACCGCGGGCCCGGTACCGTTCCAAGGGGAGCCGGCGCAACCAGCGGGTGGGAATCCCACACCGTGTCCGGTGTCAACTGTGTACATGTTCTTTTTGTTGTGCCGGCATGCATTCCCAAGGGACGCTTTCGCAAGGCGTGCGTAACCCCGTCCTAACCAGGATGGTGTAGCCACGCCGGGCAGGGCTGTCCTCTGGACGCAGCAAGGCTACTACTGTAGGGAACACTCAACCTTTTCTCCTGGTGAGGTCGATATCCCAGGAGCTCGAAAATATATGCCAGCGTAGTGAGGATTGACTGCACCGCAACCTGCACGACGGTGGCCGACTTGGAATTGATCCTCGAACATTCTCTCCTAAGAAAACAGATTGACTGCTATGTATACTAGGTATCCATACGGTTTTGCTGTGAGCTCCGTACGCCATGTACATGACCGCTGGAAGACAGTGCTCCGAGGTATAATAAAGAGCAAGCAGGCTGGCACGCTCGCCAATCGACGTGGGGAGTCCTTCCGGATAATTTCACAAGTAATCAAGGAACTAGTCACGAATTGAGGAGCCATCGGGGTGATCAGCTGCAAGTGTTACCCTGGATAGGCGCGACCCCTGAGGCCGCGGTAAATATATACAGTGTGAGGTTTTCCTTCGGTTCCGACATCTACATGCAGTCGATAGAATCGACACCGGTGATGATGGGGCGCTGACCTGACACCTGACGCCGTGTTGCGGCCTTATGTCTTTGGAAACATACTCAATCTCGCCACAGACGACTCCGCCCGAGCCCGACAGTTCTGTTGTCCAAGCAAAACGCCTCAAACCCGCCTTCCGTGAATTCACCGTCCGTGAAAATAAAATCAATGAACAGCCAAATACTCCGTAGCCCACCCTTGCAATGCGCATGAATTGATGTATTTCCCGCAATTTGACCTCTTGCTCGGTTCCACGTACACGGTAGGTGTCTGAAGCTCTCGTCGCGCGTTGAACATGTACGCCGCCCCTGTGTGCTATCCTTGCCCAGCTTCATGTGAGTGTATATCAGTATCAGCGGCGGCGGGGCTCACCGGACAGTCATAGCTCCGGAAAGTACTGCATGTTCTACATGGTCGGACCCGTGAGCAGCCTCGTCGGGTCGTCCATGCCGCCCAGCTGCATGTCCATGCCACCCCGCTCAATGGCCTCCATGCGGGCTTCCATTTGGTTGATTCTGCCGTCCAACATAGGTGCGCTCATCATGGGAACACGGTTTTGAATCATGTGGTTGTGATGGTTCTGCTGATTTTGCTGGGGCTGTTGATTCTGTTGGCTCAACTGGCTCTGCTGATTTTGCTCGAAGGATTCAATGCGCTTCTCCATGCTTTCTAACCTGGACTCTAACCTGGTGAAGCCTTGGGTCATCTCGTGGGTCATGCGGTCGATTTTGTTGGTCAGGCTTCGAATGTTCTGCGCAACCGGAGTGTTCTCTTGCCCTGGTGGCGCGGTAGGCACGCGCGGTTCGTGGTTGTGCCGTGACTCTTGCACGACGAAACGCCATTGATTTCCCAACTGTACCTCGCACACGGCTTTTCCACGCCACGGGCAGTCTACCTTGCGCGTGCTGGGGTTGCGCTTCTTGGCAGTGCTGCTGTACTTCACTCCTCCGCGGTCACACACCAGGTCGAAGCGCGTCGGCTTTCCCTCCCGGTAATTGCTCGACCGGAGCTTCACAACCCCATACCCTTGGTCCTTTGCCACGCGTTGTACGGCAGTCAAAAGGTCTTCGAATGATCGATAAATTCCTTCAGGAGGGGGTGCCAGTGCTGGCGCAGGAGAGGTAGGCATGGCGGAGGATGAGGTTCGCGGGGCACTCGAGGGGCCTGGAAGAGACCAGTTCTGAGGTGTCTGGGGTGGTGCACTCTGCTTGGAGGACGTGGCTACCGTGGGGGTTGACTGCGATGCCTGTTGGTTTGCGGGCGGCGGAGGAGTAGGCACAGATGCCGAGGGGGCCGGTGAAGGCAGATTCGTCTGCAGGAGACCAAGTCGATCGGTAGTGGAGGTGGAAGGGCCGGCGGCAGCTTGTTGTTGCTGTTGCTGCTGTTGCTGCTGTTGCTGCTGCCTCTGGTCGTTCAGCTTTCGCTTCTTCGTTTGTCGCGGCTGAGGTGGCGGCGCCGGAGCGGGCACAGACACAGGAGTGGAGGAGGCGGGTGCAGCTGGCGGAAGGGAAGCAGGCACTGGCGTGGAGGCTGGAATAGGGATGGTCGAGGCTGGGCGAGATGGCGGCAACTGTTGCTGAGCCTGCTGCTGCTGCGCCTGCTGCTGCGCCTGCTGCTGCTGCTGTGCCTGCTGTTGTGCCTGCTGCTGCGCTTGCTGTTGTTGTGCCTGCTGTTGTTGCTGCTGCTGCTGATGTTGTTGTTGTTGTTGTTGGTGTTGATGCTGTTGTTGCTGCTGTTGCTGTTGCTGCACACTGTTCACATGCGGCGGCTGGACCGGCTGCCAGTGCTGATGTCCATAACCACCTGCTACAGCAGGATGGTGATGTTGTGCAGGAGGTTGAGAGAAAGGGTGGGATGTATGGTGTGGATGGTATGTGGCATGGGATGGCTGGACAGTGCCAACTGGAACTGTGTTGTCGTCGTGAGTGATGCTTGGGAGCCCGCTAGGTACGCTGTCGTCGGCCCAGCCAATCATCCGGTCCATGCTGCAACCTCGCGTGGACTAAGGTGGAACTCGGCCTGGCGCTGGCAGGCGGGCTGATTGGTCAAGTGTGCCTGAGCCGTCAGGCAAATCCGGACCTAGGCGCGTCGCAGCGTGCAGCAGGAGAAGCCCAGGCGTGAGGAAGCTCGGGCTGGTGGTGTGCCGTCTTGCGTGTGTTTGCAGGGTTTTGTCACCGTGTCGAGGGAGAGAGAGGGTGGTACGGCAGTCGGGGTCGAGTCAAGGTCAAGGTCAGCGAGCGAACCAGGACTTGTTTGCTCGGGGGTGGTGAGCTTTGTTTTTTTTTTTTCGTCCTTTTTTTCGGGGGGCCCGGTCAGTCTGCTGCAGGTGTTTGACTGGTTGGGTAGCTCGAACCGTCAATAGAAGATTGGATCAAGCCCGGAGAAAACCAAGCCTCTGGCAGAAGCTGGCCTTTTTCTCGGTGGAATGTTCTTCCCAGGCTGGCCTTTACGATCCTGGCCCGCCTACCGGTAGACCGCGGCTTATCAGCGCAACTTTCCCCCTTATCACGTCGCAGCAGGGGCGGGGCCAGAATCAAACAGATGGACACTGCTGACAGGAAAGCTGGGGGCATGTGGGAGCTGACTGCAACCCAAGCTGTCCGGGCTGTCTGTCTGCCGGGGTAACTGCACAGTGATGGCCGTCACAACTGTGCGATTGACGGACCGAAATGCTGGTTTACTGGCAGGACCGAATGCGCACTGTCTGACCTCAGTGCCCGACTAGGTAACCTAGCTCTGATCACTTCTGTTTAAGCTTGCCTCGAGTGTGACAGTGACAATCAGTCAACTCTTTGCAGGCAGACAAACCGAAGTAGGAGCATTGTGGTCATCGCGGTGACCTCCCAAACTTTCCAATTTACTTTGGGCGCCTTCTATTATGCCAAGTCCTTCCCACTCCTTCGCTTGATAGAACGAGACGTACGCTGCTTTGGAATTGATCCTCCCAGTCCAGAGTGGTCAGATCACGTACTCCCGCTCCCAATCCCACCGTCACCATGGCCGCCCCAGATCAGAAACCAGCTGCAGGACAGCCGTGGGATGAGGCCGAGATCGAGCAAGCCCTGAAGCGGCTGGGTGAACTCCACCACGAGGCAAGTCCTCGCCGAGCATATCCAGCTGTAGCCGCTCGAGTCGTCTGCTGACGGTACGACCCTGACAGATGCGCAACCTGCGCTCCACCATTCCCAGGGCCATGGAGCCCCTTTCCATTCATTCCTCGCGTATGTGGACTCGTGCAATGACACCGCTCTTCGCTAACCAACACGCGTAGCCGAAGCGACGTTTTCGGCCCTCCACGAATCCACAAAGTCTGCATGCGGCGAGATCCGAGAATACAAGCAGGCGGCCACAAACGAGGAAGCTGCAAAGGTCTTCGAGCGTGCTAGGCAGAGCCGGAAGGACAACCCAAAGGGCATCAAACCATGGCGGGCAAGAGATGACCCTGACTGGTTGACCACCAACAGTTGAGGCAGCCTGGCTGTTGTGAGCACTGGGGCACCAGGCGCTTAGGCTTGCGGGTTGAATCGCGCCAATCTATAGCGCATTTGCCATCATGAAATCTTGGTATGGCCATGCCTATGCAGGCCAAAGGCACAATGAACAACAACAACTCGGGCTTGAAGCGCATGAGTTGGCGGAACTTATCTGGCCACCTGGGCATGATAATGGCTCAAAATGAAGAAATGGCAATCAATGGAGAAGATCAGAGTCGCATATGTCTTCAGGTCGAATTTAGACAAATAAGTTCGGGTAGGGTATGTCGAGGCCGTGCATGCGCGAAGACGGGCAGACTAGCACGAAGACCAGCGAGGGGTTTGGAGTCTCTGGACAAGGAGATCATGGCAGAGTGGCTCAATGTTGGAGCTCACATGCAGTCGCGGCTCCCAGAGGCGATGCTCTCGAAACAGCTATCACAGGAAATGGATTACAGACCTCACGCTGGACGAGCTTGTCCCACTGAGGCTCTCCCAGACTTCATACCGATTTACTGTGTCAGAATTGTGTTATGAGAAATGGCACCACATGTATCATTACCGTAAATGCGAAAACGTCATTGCAGAGCCACTACGGCTTGCTTACCTTCTGTCTGGTAATCCCATAGGAAATTATTCTCTAGAAGCTTTTCCATAGAAGGTTCTCCCAGAGGAGGTTATTCTACAAGAGGTTCTTCGATAAGAGGTTCTTCCATAAGGGGTCTATCCTATTGGACTATTGGCAGCGAGCACTGCCCAGTTGCTCTACTACAACTAGGTAGATGCTGTGACCGCATAACTGAGTAAAGCCTGTTGACGAGGAGGAAAATAATACCAGAAATTTGACGGTTCAGTTTGTGTTTATGTTGAAAAACAGTTCATCTCACATGCCTCGGAAGTAATTCGACTTTGGAGATAAGCCCTGCCAGACCCGTACATAAGCCGTGTACCTGAGTACGAAATAGGAGGCAGTAAAGTTTGGCCCCTGAGCGTGGAGAGAAGGGGTCCGGAAGCTGGTTGATTTCGAGGGGAAGGGTCAGCACCGCCACAGACCACTTCAGCCACACTTGCACCTGCACTTTTTTGCGCCGGCGCACTAGCGTCTTTGGGGGACCACCACAAAAAATCCCAGCAGGCCTGTCACTTCAAAACTCCGTCTACCTCTTGCGCCCTCGACCACCAGAAAGACCCACGTTTGCCAGAAAGTCAACCTCTGCGACGACATCAATACCGACAAAATGGCCGGCACTCGTGTGATTTACAGACGCCGTAACGGGTGAGGATCACTGGGCCCCGATTTATCTAGGACATACATATACCGGATTGGGAGAGAATTGCATTTACTGACCGAATGTCCTCTCCCACAGCTACAACACCACCTCGAACCGGACCCGTATCGTCAAGACCCCTGGCGGCGAGTCTCGCATCCTTCACATCAAGAAGCGAGGAACTGCCCCCAAGTGCGGTGACTGTGGCACCAAGCTGCCTGGCGTAAGTCCATCTCCCTGATCAATCAGCCATTGAGCAAGGCACAATCGAGGATGGCAAATCAAGAAGGCCATCTCCGAGCACAAAATCCCACGAACTGCGACAAAATTCCCGAGCAATGAACAACCAAACGAACCAGACCCAGAGGAGGGAAATAGTCGAACCGAGAATATGCATGGATGGAATGGAGGATGAAATCACCTCGAACCCCGCGAAATATTTGCCCTCCCGACCCGACCTCGCCTGGCTCAACACCGGAACTTTTTCGCATGGGACGACAGGCATACGTGACATTTCAGCACCTGGGACACCGGCTAATGTGAATGATGTGATCAGATCCCTGCCCTGCGCCCCCGCGAGTACGCCCAGATCTCCAAGCCCAAGAAGACCGTCCAGCGAGCATACGGTGGCTCACGATGCGGTAACTGCGTACGTGACCGTATCGTCCGTGCCTTCCTCATCGAGGAGCAGAAGATCGTCAAGAAGGTGCTCAAGGAGGCCGAGCAGGGTCCCAAGAAGAAGTAAACTGGTGTTGGTCAAGGAGGGTTCCTTTAGCGGTGTCGGTACAAGGGAATGGACGGTCACGCAAGCAGAGGCGGATCTTGGACGGTCTTGATCCTGGCTCAGGTGTTACCCGGGAAATAAAAAGGCTGCATGATATCTCTCAATGAGACAGCAAAGGGCATCAACCGCTGTTTCTCTATTCTTAGGGGCTTGCTTTACAGCGTCTTGATGATCGCAATGATACAGACCATCGAGTCGTCAAAAGACAAACTGAGCGCCTCAATGTCTTGGGCTATGTGATAGTCCACAGAGCGTTGGACTGGACTGGACTGGATGGGTCGGTTCCAGTGAACACTGGTCGACTACGTACTTAGGTACTCTGTGTGCGACCCTGGGCTCGAATTGTAAAACCCCGTGTCCAACTCCTCAGGGCTGGAATCGTGCATGTGCTCTCCTTACAGCCAATTGCCAGCCGTGTTCAATTATGTTGTGAACAAGTCCTTTTCAGTTCACAGTGATTGTAGAACGAGACACCGTAGCCGGGGTGGAAGGGCTCGGCGGGCTAAGCCTGTGACGGTCAATGACGTGGGGAACGAGCCCTACTTTGATTGTAATATTCGCTTTCCTCCCCAACGCAACTTTTCGCCCAGCATGTCGGACATCTCGTCACACTCAACAACACCTACATGATGGCCCTGCGCGTCGGCCCCAAGAGCGTTCTACGGCCTCTTGCAGCAACTGGCGAGAGCCTGCTGCAAGGCTTTGCGCCGAGACACGCAAGGAGCCTGCCTCGTCCGCCTCGATTTCCAGCGTCCCAACTAAGCCATCGGCCACGATCAAGGACGCCACCCTCCCCATCCGCGACTCGGCAATGCGCCCCGCTTCACACCTCCTCCGCCCGCCTGGCCAAGCGGGCTCGAGCTCACAATGACGAGGAGATACCCGACGGGCCGCCGACGACCGACTTCTCGCGCATGGACATGCTGGGCCAGACGCCGGCGCCCTCGACCTCGGTGGACATCTGCTCGTCCGACGGGTTCAAGCTCAACAGTGGGGTCTCGATATACGACGGCAACGGGGTGATGCTCGTGGACGGCGAGGCCTTTGCGTGGCGGCCCTGGGGCCCGGACATGAGGCTCGTCAACGCCAAGGGCCAGTGGGAGGTCAGCGAGGAGGCGTTCGCGGTGCTGGATCTGCTGTGGCCCCGTCCAGGTATGTCACACGAAGTCTTTACTAGGCGCGGTCTGGAGACATGATGGATGGCTGACTTGGTGTGTTATAATTGCAGATTTGATCATCCTGGGTCTGGGGCCTGAGATGCGGCCCCTGAGCCCCGCGACGAGGAAGTACCTAGGCAGCCTGGGACTGCGCATTGACGTTCTCGACACGAGGAATGCGGCATCTCAGTTTAATATGCTGGCCACGGAGAGAGGAGTTGACGAGGTAGCTGCGGCACTGATACCCATTGGGTGGAGGGAGGGCATCGGGGCCAACTACGACTAGTGGTTCGCTAGGTGTGAAACGCAGGCTTCTGGAATCTCTATCTGGACGAGGTCATTGCTACGGGGCAGTGCCTCCTTTCCTACGTGAGGATAGCTGGCCGATGAAGGATCACGAGCCTGCGGGTCTGCCTGTGAGGCTGCATGCGAGGCGTCTTGAGTGTCTTGGAACAACACTTGTATCTGCTGCTTCATCTTCAGGAGCCAGCATTCCTGCTGCGACTACTGGCCTGGGCTGGTAAGAAGCATTCCCGGATAATCCGATCTCTTCGAAATGCCATGCACCCCAAAGCCGAACAACCATGAAGGAGAACTCATCAGTGTGGACTCTCTGTGGGCCTAGGATATGATTTGAGAACGCAGAAATGACAACATCAGGAATGGACGGTGCATCAATTCATCTGCTTAAGTCGCCTTTCAATTGAGCGCATTTGAAGTGCCCAAAGCCTTACCTGATATAATTGGTTTGCAGCCATGTCCTAGCGATGTCAGCCATCAGAATTTCCAAGAGGCTTAGTCACCGCAAGAGAAAAAAAGAACCTTGATCCACCCAAGAAAAGTATCCAAGACACGAAAGTTGCCGCTGCCATGTTGACTTTGGTCAAGACAAAGGGGGCACGTCCAATGGCGGCCGACTGTCTGTAACACGTTGAAGTAATTGCGCGAGTGACTGGTTCGCGGCTGACAGCGGGAGCTATATGTATGACATCGATACCCCGTACTTTTGCGTTTTCAACGTCCCACCGCAGCAGGCGCAGCCCCGGACTTCTTGTCACCTTTCAGACCACACCTGACATTGACGGCATATCCCACTTCACACGTCGCTTCTCAACACCGCTAAGCCGCACTTCCTACAGCCACGTGTGTGGCTTTATCACCGTCTTGTTTCGACCCTTGGCATGCAAAGGGAGGAAGAAGTAGCTCAGGCCCGGATATCCGGCAACCATAGCTCAGCATCACATCAATCGCAATTCGAGATAACAGGAGAACCCTTCAGTAGAGACCAATTCAGGCTCTCCAGGCAGTACCTGACGGAACCAGGGAAGCCTTTGCGACTTCCTCTTCGCAGCTCGGAAGGCTTCTTGTCCTCGCCTTCCCGTCGCTGCCCTCGTGTGAGTATTGCTCACCATTGCGTCCAAGGTTCTGTCATGCTGTGGGTCACGGCTTGGATCTCTGCCTGCTTGTCCCACTCTCCTCCTTGAAGCGTCATTACGTGCGCTCGAAAAGCAGGCTAGGAGCGATATAGTCTTCTGTTCATCTCCTTGAGTCTCTGCAGTGCTCTATTCTTAGTCTTGTTCAGTCATTGTCGTGGCTTTGTCTGACTCACAGACATGGCCAGCTCAAGCGGAGCCGTTGTTGGCAACACCCCAGCCGGGAAGGTTATCAGCAACTTGATTCAACAGATCCAAGCGCTCCCTAGGTCCGGCCCTCGCGCCGCGGTTCTTCCGGCGACCGCTGCTCTTGCCGCAATTTTGACGCTCTGGTATTGGAAACGCATGGCGTCAAGCAGCCCAACCCAGACTCAAGACCTCAGTTCTCAGTCAGGAAACCATGGTAAGTGCTTCAACGGAGCATTCGAAGTTTCTATGATCTAACGAGGCCCTCAGATGCAAAGGCAACAGATCCTGACCTCCTCAGGAACAATTCCGAGCTGAGGTCATTCAGCACTGGCCGGTTTGTGTATCCCGGCGTTCGTGTCTTCTTCCACCCCCACGCCAAACTGGATGAGATGCCAAAAGACCCGGCTCCATTGCCGCTGCTGGTCTTCGTCCACGGACTCGGCGGGTCTGTGGCGCAATTCCACCCACTTCTAAAGAGCTTAACGCACAACTCCTCATGCCTCGCGGTAGACCTGCCAGGATGCGGTGTCTCCGAGTTCGCGCCGACGTCATGGGATGCGTATACGAACGAAGCACTGGTCGAGTTGCTGGATGTGATCATCAACGAGTATCGGGATAAGAAATCCGGTCAAGGGGTTGTTTTAATCGGGCATAGCATGGGCTGCGCGCTCTCAGCGCGTCTCGCTTCTCCGGGCTCGAGCCAGCTGGCTAGCCATGTAGTTGGTCTTGTGGCCATTTGCCCGCCCGCTGGGCCGCCCATGGAGGCGCAGGTAAACACATTCAGAAAGTTGCTCTGGATACCTACGCAGATTTTCGATCTATGGAGAGCATGGGATGCCCGCGGAGGAGCCGAGAGTGCTAGCGTAAGGAGATTCGTTGGTGCAGAGGCGGATATTGAATCCAAACAGTCTCAGTTTCGATTCAATCGCCAAAGTAGGACTCCCGTGTGGCGAAGAATGGCTTGGGGCAGCCTTCCAGTCTACGAGAACGGCATCCCGAAGGGCGGCATCGCTGGGAAAGAGGTCTGGGCCTCGCTCAACGTGCCTTGTTTCCTGCTCGGAGGGGGCAACGACACCGTGACACCACCTGAGGGGATCGATACGATCGTTGAGGTCTTGAACGCAGGGAAGGTTTCTTCACTAGACGGTGCAAACGAGAGCATTCAGCCGATTGTGGATGCAGCTGCTCCGATCGACACCACCGTGGAGACTCCGACGCCAGCCAGCCGTATCGAGGAGATACGAGATGAACATTTCCTTCGACAAAAGAGGAAGAACCCTGATGAGGACACCTATGAGGACCCATCTACGCCCCAAGAGCCGCCAGCTGTTGGCATACCTCCTCAGCCTCAGCATCCAGATAAAGTGGTCAAATCGATGGTCCTGCCACGTGGCACACACGCCATGGTCTACACTCAAGATTGTTCACACATCCTCGCATCCATAATTTCGGACTTTCTCTCGCAGCATGTCACTGGCAGGCTATCTCGGAGCTGGCAGTTGCAGTATCTGAACAAGGAGTCGAAGTGGGACGTGAAGAACCTGGCCAAGTGGAAGGGCGTCGAACCAGTCTCAAAGCCCATTGCAGGTGTATTCCGCGCGATGAAGACATTCCGAGAGGTAGATGACGAGCACTCGCCTGTCAAATTCGCTGAAAAATGGCGTGACATTGTGAAGGATGTGGTTGACATCTCAAAAGACACACCTGTGTACGATCCGGCTGGGCTCGAACGCGCTGGTGTGAGATATCACAAGTTTCCGACTGTGTCCAAGATCCCGCCGACAGACCACGAGGTGGACGAGTTTGTCAAGCTTGTGGATAGACTGCGCGAGAAGCAGAAGACAAGGGCGGTTGAGGAGGGCTGGGCCGAGAGCGCCGAGTATGCTGTTGGCGTGCACTGCCATTATGGTTTTAACCGGACGGGATACTTTATAGTTTGCTACCTGGTCGAGAGGTGCGGGCTCGGGGTTAAGCAGGCGTTGGATACATTTGCCGAGATGAGACCTAAGGGAATCCGGCACTCTCACTTCAAGGACCAGCTGTTTGTCAGGTATTCAGAGCTGAGGTCACATGGCACTTGATGCGGCACTCGGGCATGCCTGGCGCTGGGCGGATACGATTCTCATCGATTGAAGGCGAGAAGAAAGGGATACAGTGTTTCGATTACAGGCAAAGGTATTGTGGCATTCATTCGACGTTTCGGTGGGAATTCGGGGGACTGGTCCAAGGCGTATAAGGTTCACTTTTGTATTATACCTCTTAGACATTGCCGTCTCATGATATCCTGAAGAAGCCCATGTTTTAAAGCAGCTTCCCTTTCTAACACAAGGAAAACGTGCAGTGAAGCGACCTGTCACGAGTCTGACTTGACTCTGAACCGCGCAGAGACCAGCCCAACTTACGCATGCGTGGAGCTCACGAGCCCTTGCTCCTAGGCGCCAGATAAAAATAAGAAGACAAAAAAAAAGTGCATTATGGCACTGCCCGTCCTGGCGTGCCATGATGCCAACTGGGGTAAACACATTTTCGGAGGACAATCTGCATCACTGTCCATGAGAACTCAACCTAGATCATATGTGATCATTTATCTTATGGCAAGGAGACATGTTGTCTTTGCCATGATGCTGAGCTCGACCGAGGCCAGAACGGGCTTCCGCAGACACCCAGCCGTGGAGAAAACGCGCCAGAGTTCGTTTTTAGGGAGCAACAGATGACAGCTGCGCATGAACGCCTCGTTTTGTTTCTCCCGAGATGGGTTAGAAGAACAAGAAAAGTGTCAATCAATAGCAAAAATCATCCTTCCTTTTCGGGAGTGTCAAGAGATGGGGTTAAAAAACATAAATGTTTGTGCCCCCGTAAGGTCCCCCGAAAGCCAAAAACTGTTCAGGGCTTGTTGATTGATGGCTGCCCGCGGGAGGTGCGGAAGGGGTCTTGAAACCCAACGAGTCTGTGACATGTTTACCCCTGAAACACGGCTCTTCGCACGCGATCGGACGGCGACGGGCCACCTGGGGCGGACGCGCTGTAGATCATCATCGTCATCGCCGTCATGCCACTGGTGGCCCAAGTCACCTGTTCACAGGGAGATCCTCAAGAAAGAAAAGGTTTATAGTTCATGACAAAGGAAGCGGCGTACGACCATTTGTCTCAGCGTAAACTGACGTATGTAACCATTGGACGAGGATCCCGTCCTTTCCATCCAGGCCCGAGCCTCTCTCCTCTCCTGTTAAGAAATTAAGATTGAACACAAAACAGATACAAGAACAAATAGCCTGTAAGATCAAAGAATGATCAGCCAGTCAACTTCAGTTCGCCGTTGCGCCTGATCAAACCAAATCTAGATAGATGCTCGTACGCTGTAGATGCTAGATTCTGTGTGTTCGAGAGTAGAGTAAAGAGAAATCCTTTTCAGGGCCCCATTGTATAAAGAATCATATGGTAGAGACGTTGTAAGAAAGGGAGTAATCCATCATTATGTCGTGAGAACAATTTATGCTGTAGGGGTATATTGCCGGCCGTCCACCTCATCAAATCAGTTGATCTCCTGGATCCATATCTAGTAGAATGTCAGCATTGTCTCTGAAGGACGCGTCAGTGCCTCCACTTTACTCACCTCCATTTTTCCAACCTCGAGCCTCTGTTTGCGAGCCTGCGACTTGACACCCATCATAACCATGTCCAAATCGTCTTGGTCGCCCATCGTAATCATGTCCTGGGGCGAGTCCTCGTCTCGGACCTTAATCTTGAAACGACGACGCAATCCGAACTTGTCGCGCACACGGTCCACCAGATCGGGAAACTCCACCGCGGTTCCGACCATGATGTAACGGACATCGTCAGCATGCACCTTGACCCTGACCTTGCGAGCTTCCGGTCTTCTTGACTGAGCTCGCGATGAGCCTGAGTTCGACAGAGATCCGGTTCCACGCCGAGGGTTCATCATCTCGAAGTCGCCCTCGTCGATAGACCCTCCGTCGTAGTCGCTGCCATCGTCCTCCTCCTCCTCAATATAACGTTGCTGATTGCGGCGTCCGTTCGACCTGCGGGATCCTGCACCATACATGTCGTACAGATCGTCGGGATAGGCATCATCATCGTCGACCGGAGACCTTCTTGTTCGATCCCTCTGGGAATAGCTTCGACTCGTGGCATTGGAGGGAGCTCGCGACGGTTGTGGCCGTCTATCCTGCGGCGACTGGTATCTGTCCTGAGGAGAGTTTGCCTTCTCGTACCTGTCCTGATTCCTTGCTCTTTCAATGTTGAGTTTCGCAGGCATGGGTTTCGGACCATTGCGCACAGAAGCACCTCGAGAAGGAAGTTGTCCGCTGGGCTTGTCATTCTCCGGAGGAGGTGTAGGGGGGAAGACATTGTTCGACCCCTGTGGGGCCCCAGGCCCGGCATCCTGCCGCGCTCTGCTCGCGAGATTAGGTTTGACGAGATTAGTAGCGGCGAAAGAAATGTTGTCAGCCGGCCTGTCATCCTTCACATCCGCCTTGCCAGCCTGATTTTAATACCGAGTCAGCAAGAAAGTCGCGACCAGTTTGGTATATCAGAAGCCGGGTTTTGGGCAGCCAGAAAACTCACATTCTTGATTTCGGAACCAGCGAAGCCAGTGAATGCGTTGGCCCGATCCGAGGCCGCGACCAGACGAGCCTTTCCTAGGTAGTCCTTCGTCTTCAGGTTCCTAACCTTGGCCTCGTTCGGCCGGTAGACAACTCCAACTGGGATTGAGAACACAGTGTATCCCTAGTGATTGAATTAGTCACATATTGTTTGAGATCGACATAGGCAGAATGTGAACATACCTCTGCCTCCTCTCGAATGGCCTCGTCAATGACATTGTGATCCTCTACCACCTTTTCCTTCACTGCGTACGACAAATCTTGCATGCCAGCATCTTTCTGTTGCAGATAGATGTAGCAAAGACCTCGGTTGAAGAGGACCTCGCAAGAGTAGAGCTTGAAGAGCAATCCCAATTGTGCGTAGTCAATCATTGTGTTGCCGCGTAGGTAGAGCAGCGTGTCGTTGAAGTTTGCCAATGCCTCTTCAAAGTCGCCCAAAAGGAAGTTCGAGACACCTTGTTGGAAATAGGCGACAGCGAGATATTGGTCCAGACGGATGGCACGCTGGTAGCACTCGACCTGGAAAGCGAGTCAGCACAGTTCGCATGGCAGATCATAATCTGATATAGTTGCGGGCAAACTCACGGCCTTTTCATGCTCTCCAAGGGTGGCGTGAATCACGCCCATATTGAAGAGAATCTTGGATGTATCGGCAATAGGCTCGAAGTCCTTCAATGCCTCGTCGAACTCGTTGTTGTCGTACCGCGCGAGGGCGGAGACCCAACTTTCTATTTCCTAGAGCGCTGTCAGCAGATGCAATCTTCGAGAGCAATGCGAGATCATGACAAACCTGTTTTAGAGACATGTTTGCTCAGAGCACACTTTGTGGCTTGTGAAGGGGAGGAATAGAGGCAGGCGTTCGTGTCCGGTTGACGAACGTCTGTGGCCTCGTGCCCGTGGTGCGAGGTCGGTTCTCCACGCCGCGTAGTCTTGAAAGCGCTGGGCAGATATCAAGACACGAGTGGGTGGGGCTTCTGCGGAGAGGGTTGTGAAGACTTCCCTCCACTGCAGATCTACTGGTCAATTAAGCAAACGGTGGGTTCCAGGTGAAGTCCCGGGAAGATCAAGCTGTAGCGGTTGACTCGGCTCGTTCTGACGGCTTTTAGTCGGTGTGATGTAAAGGACCGATGGAGGTGGTGAGAAATGTCCCCGCCGTACCAATCCGTTCTTCACAATTGCTCCGTCTTTCACCAATAGATCACCCCACTAGTGGGCACTTGGCGTGTGATTGCTTCCGTGCAGCAAGCCCTTCGATTTGATTGATCTCGACCCAGAGCTCCAACTTGGCGCTTTCCCAAAGATTCTGTTGCCCGGGATCTCTGTGGGATGTGCCGGCGTCCCTCGAATTCCCGCTGGGTGCGAATTTCTCTGATCGGCGTGTCCCAAGTTCAAAGTAGAAGGTCGGGAGGGTCCGGTCCACGCGGCAGGGTAAAAATAGACCGATTATCGATTTGGCGGGCCTTGGTAGAGCAGAATATGCCTGGTGTGCAGGCAGTAGAATGAGTATGTAGGTACGAGATGCAGGATAGGCCACGGAAATTTGTATGGCTGGTGCGAGGTTGTGCGCAGTGGGTGGGTTGTATAGAAGTAGGTTCCAGCCCAAATCCGTCACTCTTCTTCCTATGCCGGCAGTAGCACTTTCCACGATGCGACGACCAGCTGACCAAAGGGATTCCAAGACCCAAAATCTGGCAACACTCGTCTGATTGCGGAGGCGTGTCTGTCGGAAAGGACTGAAAATGGATGTCGAGGGGTCGGGAGTTGGAAGAGGGGTTGGTTGCTCAAAGTCGCAGGGCGGCTGCTCTGATCTATGAGTGGTGTGTGGATGGAAATGAGTGGATGGTGGACGACAAGCCAGCGCCTAACCGGAGGAATGGGAGAAGTAAGAGGGAACGGCGCGCCAGGCGTGCTCTGCAGCTGGATTGGGGAGGAAAAAGTGGCAGACGTGCGGTAGTAGTGTGCGGATGGCTCTGCGTGGCAGGGGGGCATTGCACACAGGTATATCATGCACGGGCTGTAGCACCAGCAATGGATCCCAGTTAATGATCTGCCCTTGATCCCGCGGCCGCCCTCCCTCAAACACCACCATCAAGACCTGCCCGTCTCAAACCGCTTGATGGTGCCTGTGCGTGGACCTCAGTACGATGAAGCAGCCTCGAGCCAACTGGTGTGACTGAGTGAACCACTCCCCTGTGGGCAAGGGGTCTGGAGGCGCAGGGGAGCTGGGGGGCCTGAGACGCTTGAGGCCGGGACAGGGACCCCTGGCCACTGACAGCGGACTGAGATGCCCAGGGGGTGCATCTAAAACGCCACAGCTGGGCACTGTCTGGGGAGATACTTTCGTTTTGCTGTGGCCTTGGTTTTTTTTTTGGTCCTATTTGTTTTCGCACTCGACAGACAGGTGGGCTGACAGACAGGCTGATGAGGTTGATGCAGCCTGTGATAACCAGTGCTACTGCGTCTCAAGTGTTCCGGGCAGCGATCTACCCCAAGATCACGAGCTGTTCATGGGCAACCAGTGGGAAACAAACGAGCAGTCATGGCCGTTACCCCAAGGCCAGGTTTCCTCGATGTGATCAAACACCATCGAATGTTTTCTCGCGGGCATCGAACGTTGGGGAAGCAGTAGATGGGGGGAGGCCCGACACAACCGATGGCCTCTACCCAATCCCAGGAAGCCTATCGACAGGTGCCGGGCACGAGTAACAGAGTCGGCACCACCAGGTTGGCACTTTCTTGGTCCATGTCATTCGACCCGCCCCCAAGCTGTCGATAGTGTACCAGCCACTGAATGAGGAGCAGCTGAAATAACCTCGTGGTGTACGTCTCAGGACGGCATGCACAGCCTGTCAAATTTGACTCCAGCCGCCCGCCAAGTTGCCTCATCCCGCGGCCGCGGGCCTTGAGCTTTGACGAATGGTGTTGGCAGTGCAGCTAGAAGTGACGAGCTCGGAACTGACCACTCTGAGCTGGGTGACGGCCCCAAGCCACATGGCAACCTTGGAACCGTTGGCAGTGTGGAGAGCGTCTGTCACTGCATGCCACGATGAGATGGGTGTGCATCTGTCTAGTCGATGGAACTGCTGTAAGATAATTATTTAGCTTACATCACACCATAGACAGCATCGTTCTGTGCGCGGTGCGAGCCGGATGGAGCCGGCACAGGCAGAATCCCTGACAAGAAGCGTGCTGGTTCTCTGGCACGCAGTCAGAATCACCTATCTGCTATGTAATCTCTTGCAATCTCTTGGGCGAGGGCACCGCCCATGGGATCATCCATAACGCCACGTCGGTATAGGTTGTCACAGGTCGGTCTGAATGTTGACGCCCTCGCAGATCGAGGCCTTGGCCGGGTTCAATGCACCAAGTCGGTGCAGGGTCCAAGGGCGCTCGATTGGTCTGGAGCACACCTGGGCTTCCGGAGTCGCCCCTGTCCTGCTCAGCGCTTAATTTTTCGAGCCTAGGCTTACCCCCTCTTTCCTCTTTGGGCCCACACCAAACACGCTTGACACTAAAGCACCCAAGCACATCGGTACGTTCCCGCACGCTAACGACCAACTCAAGAGCTGCCGTCCAACTCCAGCATCCGAACCTGCACTTTACAGTGCCACGCGTGGCTTGGCCGACTGCCCGTTTCTGTGGCGTTCTACTTCCATGGACTTTCTCGAAGGAAGTCTGCGTCTGTTGAACATGCACCCAAGGGGCGCAGCGGCTGCGGCGAACATTCCTGTGTTCTCGTCGTCACGCATGCCGGACGGCACTTACTTCTGACCACATCGTGAATGCGGAGTGTTTGCAAAGACGGCCAAAGCTGCACATCATCGGATAAATGGAGATCACGGACGGGACGGCATTGCTTGCGACTAGGCCATGCGTGGCCGGCTGCAATGCTGTGGGCGACACCCACACAGGGCCCAAAATGCAGCCGGTATCACACCCTATTTTCGGACTATCGTGGACCACCACTCACCACCCACTCGTACTCGCACCGAGACGAGCAGCACCTTGGGCCATCACAGACCACACTGTGGCCAGTGGTGAAAAGATCCCGGGCGGATTGGCGATTGAGATCCCACGTGTCCACGCAAACTCTATCGGCCAAGTCTGCCCGGCGACAGCCCACTGTGGAGCCAATCTTTCTCGGTCTCCCGCTTCTGTACTGCTGTCCACTGCGAAAATTACTTCAATGCGCTCAAGCGATATAATTGAGAACTTATGGACGTGAAGATAGAATATCGGCCGCATTCAGCAAGGCAGACAGCCTGAGGTCAATTGGGCTGAAGCACTCACGTCTTCGGATGATACTCTCGGTGGGAATAAGCATCTTTCACATGCAGCTGCATTGACCCTCGCCCAAAAGAGTCCTCCTTGGCTGCTTGATACGACCTCACGATGAACAGCTTACATGCTTCTCTGGCTCTTCAACAGTCTGCTCGTTTCTACTACGACCTCGAGACTCTGACGCAACACCGCATGTTCTCTGATTCCTCTGCTTGGCAGTTGAGACCAAACGAACGGCCGGCACACATTAGTCGGACGAAGAAACTACTCATCAGCTTCTTCGTTCGTCGACAGGGTTACATTTTGGGGTTATGCACGGTGCGACCTTCGGCTGCTCCCATATTGGGGGTTCCACAATCTGAACGGACCGGTACACAGCAATACTGCGGTACGAATGGAGAACCTGCGAAACTCGCTTCCCCTAGAGGTGTTTGAACTGTACCTAAGTAACTAGACAAGCTGTACCGCATCCCACACGCTTGGTGGACGCTGGAGGTCTTTTCCCGTTGGCTTCCGCATGCAAGATCTGCAAATGCAGGCTCCATTAGGGGTCTGACATTGAAGTGCTGCTGCATATTTGAACATAATTCAGTATTGAGTACGCGTAGCCACTGGCCAACTCTTTGCCTGACAGCCAAGTGGGTCGATATTCCTCGACCAGACAGCATAACGAGCACCTGAATCCCACCGGGAGCATCCTGTCAGCACTGCTGTCGAGTCAGACTTGCCAGGTTTTGGTCTGCTCACAGTGGCCTCGCTGAAGTCGCCACTGTTCCGCGACCTCCTTTGATCGCGGCTCGCGGGAAAGAGTGGTACTGAACTTCAGACTTGGGCGATCTGACGTCTTGCCCTGTTTCCTTGTAAATCCACAGCGTTACAGTGTTTCTCGGCCTTGTTGCACTCGGGGCCGCCGTCTTGTCCGCCCCGTTTTCCGTGATCAACATCGACACAACTCACCCTCACCCATTCAGTTCTTGGAACCTTGCTGCGGCTCTCCTGGGCGTAGCGATATCTCCGCACTACGTGGCCTACTTCAGGGTGCCGACTACTCCACAGGCTATGGATACGGCAATCCAAAAGCTAAGATCTCAACAAGATTCGTGTCGCGATAGTCAGCGAACACTTTCGAAACTTCCCCAAGGGCTGCATCGACCGAGTCGAAACAGCTGATCGCAGTCTCAGTGCAAGACCAAGGCGACCGGCTACCGCGATGAACCCTCCTCAGGCTGCCATCAGCCGCAGCCTTGGCTCTGCGACAAGGCCTCTGACGCTGGCGTGGACAGGCACCACCCCTTGTCGAATGCTGGACCTTCGTCTCATATCCCCATGCCCACCTCTGGGAGAATCTGCTTCCGGTCTGTAATCGGTGGAGCAGGACCTTTATTCTTGTTTTCCCCTGCGACAAGACTCGCCTCGCGGCCTTGACTTTTTGCCTACAGTGCAAGCAAACTGCGCTCATCCCGGCATCCTAGCGTTAGTAGTCGGGAGCCGCAGTTAACTGCTGCCAGGCGCCGTTGTCGTCACCCCCCATAGATACATACGGGTCTTAGCAGTACATAAGCCACACCACCAACTTTATACCCGAATTTCTTAATAATAACCCTGATATTGTAGAAAATAAAGTAATTATAATATCTAAATCAATTAGAAATATCTATAGTCTTTTTTTAAAGTCTTTAAATATATAAGAAGTAAAAAAATAGTGATATTTTACTAAGTATAGTCTTTTAGGCTATATTTAGGTTATACCCTATTGGGTCTAGGGGGTTAGGGTTAGGGTTACAGACCGTCTACCCGATTTAAGCCTAATTAGCTTTAACTTTTAGCCAAGTTTTCTACTTAACCTATTAACTTTTATACCACCCAGATAATATTATTATTAAATATTATAAAGATAATAATTATTTTAATATTTAATTTAATATTTAACTTTTTTATTATTAAAAGTATTAATTTACTACTTTTCCTAATAAAATTAACCTACTAGGTAATAAATAGGTAACTTTTTTAGGTAAGGCTAACTTATTTATAAGTTTACCAGGAAACTTATATTTATATTTATACTTATATTTATTATATAACCGGTAGGCTTATAATACCTTTAATAGCTTACTAGGTATTATTTAAATAATAAATTTACTTAGAAATATCTTTAATTTATTACTAAGTTAATAAATTAGTTATATTTATAATAATTATTAATTTAACACCTAGGAAAACTTTACTAGGAGATATTACTAACTACTATAGGTTATTAAGTACTATTAATTAATATTACTTTTACTATAAGCCGGCCTAAATACTAATTTTTAACTTTCTACTTAGTATTATAATTACTAATTACTATCTTCTTATATAAGAGGTTAAGTATAGCTTTCTCCTATCTAGCTAGTAGCTATAATACTTATAAAAAAACTTCTAAGATATATTATTTAGGTAGCTAATAGCTAAGTTTTATACCTAAGCTAAATAGTAATAAGGTTTTATAGTAGGTTAAACTAAGTAAGAAAACCCCTAAGCTACTAAGCTAATTATAGCCAACCTATCTATAGATTATATATTATACCTACTAAAATATTCTTCTTATATAAGTTATAAAATATATAATATACAATTTAAATAGGCTATTAGTTAACTATATAACCGCTAGTAATAAAAGTTAAAAATATTATAATATTATAGTAGGTATATAAATAGTTAGGGTAACCCTATAAAACTACACTCTAATAGAAACTACTTTAACTTATAGCATTTAGTAGTTAGTATTAACCTTAGCCTAATTACTAATATAAACTTAAGTTTCTTATCTACTATAATTAATAATAAGAAGAAAGATAACTTCTTTAAGCCGATTATACTAATACTACTATAATATTTACCCTAATTATAAGTACCCCTAAAAAGCTAATAGTTAATCTACTAAGTAGTAATACCTGGTAACTACTACCTATAGGTAAATAATTTAAATATATAGGTAATTAGCCTATAAGTATAATATAAATATTATCTTAGGGATAATTAATTTATTACTAGTATCCTTATTTTAAGTAAATAGTAAATAAGCTAAATTTAAGTAATTTAGACTTAAAAAGAGGTAATATATATAATCTCTACTAAGACCCACTTTTTCCTATTAGGTCTAATTAAATAAAAACCCTAGCTAATTACCTAGATAATTATAACCCCTAATAGCTACCTATCTTATTACTAAGATAATAAGGTTTACCTGATTATTATAAATAAGACTACCTACCTAATTACTACAAACAGGGCTACCTACCTTATTATTATAAATAAAATACTAGCCCGGGTAGCCTTTTAAGAAATAAAAGTAACCTAAAAGGGAAAGGGCTATACTTACTTACTTCTTGGTAACCTATTAAGAAATAAGAGTAACCTAAAAGGGAGATAGTTACTAATAAGGATAATATTAAGCTTAATATTAAGAAGGAGAAGGATTATAAAGATTATAAGGATTATAAAGATTATAAAGATTATAATAAAGACTATAAGGATTACAAGGATAAGGATAATATTAAGCTTAATATCAAAGAGGAGAAAAAGCTTACTTATTATTTAATTAATTATTATTATACCTTCCTAAGCTAATAGTATTACTTAGTATAAAGGTATAGGTATAAAAGTATTTTTATACTAGTAGCCCCTTAAGGTCCTTTAAGATTAAGCCTGGTATAAAGGTATAGATATAAAAGTATCTTTATATTAATAGCCCCTTAGGGTACTTTAAGACCAAGCCTGGTATAAAAATATAAGTATACTACTAGTAGCTACTAGCACCGTTATAAGTATTATAATAAGGACTAGGAGGATAAGGAGGATTATAATAATTATAAAAATTACGATAAAAACTATAAGGATAATAAGGATAATATTAAGCTTAATAGTAAGGAAGATAGGTACCTAGCTAATTATTATCTTTAGCCTCCTAAAGACTATATCTTTAGCCTCTTAAAGATTATATCTTTAGCCTCTTAAAAGCTATATCACGGTATTTTTACTAGTGATAATAATAATAGTAATAGTAGTACCTAATTAAATAAACTTATAATAATAACCAAGTAATTAATAGGTATAAAAGTAATAAATTAAGGGTATATAAGCTATTATACAAGTAGTTAATTAGTGTATAAAAGTAATTATATAAGTAGTTAATTAGTATATAAAAGCTATTATATAAATAGTTAATTAGGTGTATAAAAATAACCGTATAAGTAGTTAATTAGTGTATAAAAGCTATTATATAAGTAGTTAATTAGGTATATAAAAGCTACTATATAAGTAATTAATTAGGTGTATAAAAGCAAGCTTACAAGTAATAATAGTTAATAAATTAATTAACTACACGGCTTATATACCCGGTATCCTTATAGCTACTAGTATTAGCTACTACCTAATTTAGTAAAAGTAAGGTTATTATTATTATTATTAAAAAAACTAGTAGGATAGTAAGTCCTTATTTATAAACCTTGTAACTTTTTCTTATTACTTTTAAAACCTAGTTATTAGTATAAGGATTAAACTTATAACTTATATATTTATAAGTTAAAGATAACACGGTTAATATATAGGGATAATAATAAAAAGGTACCCTAATTATATTATTATTATACCACAAAGCCTTAAAATTACTAGTAATATAGTATTTTTGGTATTACTTATATATATAGTATAATAGCTACTAATACTTGCTTGGGCTACTAAATACTAATAATTATGTATTATAATAACTATCCTTACTAGTTGGGGTCCTTAATTCTACCAGTTAGGGGCTAGGAAAGTACCGCTAATTAGTTACTCCTTCTGGAAACTTAGCCCTGCCTGTACTGTGGCAGAATCAGTTATACCTTGGAGAATTCTGGCTAATCTATCCCCTGTTGACGACAACGGCGCCTGGTAGCAGTTAAGTCCGACGTCAGCTCAGAAGAGGTCTGGACTTTTCCACCTCTTATTTTCGGGGCTGACAAGCCATTTCTTCGGCCGGCGGCAAGCTGCAGCATCTAAGGCTCGCCATCATACTCAACGATTCGGTTTTGCTTGGACAGCGGGACGGGGCCCCTTGTCAGCTGTATCACCACAACCGTCACATAACTCTCCTTGCCTAGCCAAGTTTGCCCAGTGTTGTCGTCTCAACATGACATACCACAGCTTGTCGGTTGGCAGTGCGATGTTCCTCTTTGAGTACTGATCTACACTCGTTACCATCGTACTGGGACGCGCGATGACTTCTCAGCTTGAGGATATGCCATGCTTGGCTCGTCTGAAGGCGATGGATTTGCGGCCTGGGCAGTATTACCGGATAAGATGGCTTCCATGTCATGCGATCGCCAAATTTCCGGGCACTTCCAAAATCCTTAAGACCGGAGGCAGGCCCCCCTGAATAGGCTGATGGCATGGAGCACTTGCTTTTGACACACATGAAGTGGTGACTACTCCAGTTGGGCTGTGATCTATGCAGGATCTGTATTGCTCTCTTTCCTAGTGAGGCACACCGGCGCCAGCATATCGACCTCGTCCCATCGGTCCGGCAGACTACAAGAGGAGTTATGTGCTTGACGAAAATCGTCATAGTATTTCCTTGCCCATGAACCTTCCGAGGCCCAACACCACTGCAATCTCCTGACGACTGATTTGGTATGAGCGCTCGCTACAACACTGCTGAGAACTACAGTGTTCACAGCATGCCGTTCTTGACCTCATCCTTTCTTTCCTCCCACAGTGTCTTGCCAGTGCAGGAGCAAACAGTTTTGTCGTTATCCCACACTCCAGCACTTCGCGCAATCACACCCACAACAGTATTCTCGTCGTTCTGCAGAGCTTTGGCCCCAGTCTCATCCTGACGGGTCACGACGAAGGCATGCCCAATAACCTCCCACACCTGGAATGGCCGGTCGAGGAAGATGCTGCCCCGACCGTCCGCCCCTATTTCGACATTGCCGAGCTCTCCTCTCACCTGGTCCTTCTGATCCGGCTGGCTGGTGAGGTCGCCCTTCCAAACTGGCCCTGTAGAGGATGCGCCCTCCGCCAAATTTCCGTATTCGCGAATGGTGGCCCGATAGGTACCAGGCTCGACGCCGCGCAGTGTCAGGTCCACGAGCGTCACCGTCTTGGACACCTCGACCATGCGCGCGAGGCCTCTCACCTCTCTGTTCTTGTGGTGGTCGGGAACTTGGTCTCGCTCCTCCTTGAGCTGGGCATATGTCTCAAGTATACTGACTGCCGAGCCTACAATTGATGACAGGAGTGAGACCGGGGGTCAGCCTATGCCCTCAGCCACTGTACAATCGTGCGATTGCGCACGTATGGAACGCATCACAAAGACATAAGCTTTTTGTCATATGGTTCGCAAACACCATATATGCATGGATAAGGGAGAGTGCATGAACACCATGTAGTCGGGCGGGATGGAAACTCACTATTTGATGATCCCGACCCTCTCAGGATCGCATCCCTACCAGTAGCCTCGATCGTCGCGACAATGGTTGATGGCGGTGCTGTTACATTATGCCAACAATCAGCAACAAGTCAAAGGACGCGTTGAGGCCAATCGTCCGGGTCTTGACCCGCGTCAGCCCACCCCGTGGGACTCATTGCGACACAGCGTATCGAGAGCAGAAGAACGAAACACCGCGGCCTGTCAAGCCCATACCTGTGCCTTCAACTCTTACGAGCTGGTCCTTCAAATTTGCCTCAACCTTGGAAATACCAGCAACTTTGTAGAGCGAGTCTGAAACATCCTTGACGCAACCTTCGCAGGTCATAGGGACCGCGAAAAGGGCCTGTTGGTCGCGGGGCGTTTCATTAGCCACAGTCGACCTCCTGAATGACCGTGAAGCAGCGCCTCCTGGTGGGATAATAGGCCTCCGTTGCTCGGTGTGTAAACAGCTTCCAGGTTCGGCTTTAGACTCGGCGGGAGACAGTGACGCACCTCAAACTTCTGGTCCACCGTCATCTTCGAACCCCTCGGTGAATTCTGCCTTTGAGAATAGTCTAGGGAATGGTTGTCTGGTTGCCGCCGCTGATGACCGTAATATGCGCCTGCTGAGCCGAGGAGACCGATGCCAGAGATACCACGGAGAAAGCGGAGGGACCTGCTCATCGAAGATGACCTAGAGAGAGAAAAAATCCAACTTTCGGAAAGGGAGAATAAGAAACGATGCACAAAAACTACGATAATGTATGTCACGTCAGTTCACCACGTCAATTGTCATCGGTCCATTTTGTACCGCGTATCAATTGCTTTGAAATCGCCCTTTGGCCTGGGTCTCCGCCGCTTGTCGGGACTCTTCAGTGGGACCGACATGACGGAAGACCCCTGTCTCTGTAAGTGAGTTTGGGCCACTCCGCCGATTAGATAAGCTGCCTGCCTTTCAATTTTTGGATCCGCAACTGTGCGTGTGCTTGGCCCGACTACGACTTGGGCGAGCTATGCGATACTAGGGGCGACAGACGACGTGTTGACGACCCAACTCCGGCAGATTTCGTACATAATTGAATTGTGGAGGTAGTGTGCCCAATCTCCATACCGCCGGTGGATGAGGGGACGCAGCTCCTCGTGAACGTCCAGCATGTCGCAGACAATCGGTCTCGTGAGTAGATAGAAGCCCCCTTCCTCCATACCGCAATCACAGCCTCGCGACCCTCACTCGCACCCGACGGACATCCTGTGACTGACGCAGCCCGGCAGACCCGACTCGCCTACTCACGGGTATGGCATAACATCTCCGCCTCGACACCACACCCGACCCTCAGCACGGTCAAGTCCCCCCCGGAGGCGATCACGCCGCCCTCGCTGGGCCGGCTGGCGTCGCGGATCGCGACGCTGCTGATGGGCAAGCACAAGCCGATCTACGACCCGTCGACGGACTGCGGCGACTACGTGGTCGTGACCAACTGCGCGGCGCTGTACATGACGGGCAACAAGAAGTGGCGCAAGAGCTACTACCGGCACAACACGCGGCCGGGCTCCCTCAAGGAGGTCACCATGGACGTGCTCATGGAGAAGCACGGGGGCAGCGAGGTCCTGCGCAAGGCCGTCAGTGGCATGCTGCCCAAGAATCGGCTGCGCAAGAAGAGGCTCGCGCGCCTCAAGGCGTTCGAGGGCGAGGCGCACCCCTACGACCAGAACCTGGCGCGGTTCGGCGGCACGGTCGTTGGGGCCGAGGGGTGGGCGCAGGTGGCTGAGAAGATAAGAGAGGCTGGCGCTGCGAGGTTATGAGAGCAAGAGGGAGGGGTTGAGGGTTGCAGGGAATGAACTGATGGGTGACATCCCGTGAAGAAGTTGGCTCGGGCAAATGCGTGTCGCTCGGTTGCTTGCCAGCTGTGTACAAATTCTTAGGAATTGATCGGTCGGGGAATGTCTACGAGTGGATGACCCTAGTCAAGGATGGATACCGGGTTCCTGACTTGTATAATGCATAGCGAACCTGTCGACTGTGCTGTTGTGGGCAGGAACCAGACCCTAGAACTCCTGTACGTCAAACTTGAGGTCAATTGACGGATGACGAATCCTGTCATTCCCAAACTCTCAGTACCGCTCTTGATGAAGCAACCGCAGGCATTTTGGGAAGCATTCAGTTTACAGTCTCAATCCAGGATTGCGGTGGACAGTTTATCGAGACCCCTCCACCGTGAACCTTCTCGCACTCAGGACCAGTCGCTATGTCGTCGACGTGGTTGCGTGTAACATCGATGATGGTGACAAAACCGGCATGCGGAACGT
Organism: Diaporthe citriasiana; assembly: GCA_014872975.1. Lineage (NCBI taxonomy): Eukaryota > Fungi > Ascomycota > Sordariomycetes > Diaporthales > Diaporthaceae > Diaporthe > Diaporthe citriasiana. Next base: position 50,909 of record JADAZS010000002.1, read on the forward strand.
GACGCAATCGCTCTGAGTAGTCCATTTGGGAGATGCCGACTTCAGGAGACGAGGGCGGGTACTAAGGGGTGTGTAATCACGGGCCTCCCGAATGTTGAACGTCACCAGAATCAAATGAAAATCGAGGAGAGATGGTGATGGTGTCAGACCTTGTACAATACTCCCGGGAAGGATGCACGGCGTGTTAAGGCAGTGACTGTATCACGAAACTTGGTGCGAGTACGCAAATGCAAATGCTATTTCACGAGTGGAGCTGAACCATCTATGTATGTACACATCATGAACCAGACCTGTCTTATGCAACGGGCTCTTGAGAATGATCCTGCCGCCAGCAAGACTATGCCCCAATGGATGCCACTGACCCAAGGATCTGACCTTCTAAGAGATTAAAATGCACGGATTACAAAACGTTATAAACCACATCAGGACACATCGGATGGCTGGGACTCAAGGTTCACGACCGAGCAACCTCGCACTTGATGAGACCGTTTGGTCCCGACTGGGGCGCGTAGACCTCGGCGTCCTTTCCGGTGTTCTTGAGCCCCTTGTGCCAGCTCAGATCTGAGGGAGGAGACTTGTCAGCCCATGGGTCACCTGCAGGTGTTGTGTGGGTTGGGGAAAGGGGGGAAAGGGGAAAAGGGGTGGGGGTCAACTCACCGATCTCGAAGTAGTGCTTGTTCGGCAGGGAGTAGCTAGCGAGCTCGGTCTCAGGCACCGCCTCGAGGATCTGCTCGCACATCTTGTACATGGTGTTCTGCACGCTGGGGCTCTCGTCCTCGGCAAAGGTCTTCATGGTGATGGCCCTGGCGGCCTCCCACGCGGCGTCAAAGCGGGGCGTGGCGTCACGGACAGCGTCGACTCCGGGGAAGGCCTTCCACGTCCAGGTGCAGTCAACATCGGTGGACAAAATGCGGTCCCAGGTCTCGGGCAGGGTGGTGTACTCGTCGCGCACGAAGCCGTGGAATGCTGAGCCGGTGCTCTTGAGCACGGTCAGGCCGACGATGCCGCTCCTCAGGCTCACTCCGCCGTCCCGCGACACGGCGGCCTCGACGTTGCGGGTCTCCTGGCCGTCGCGGTAGAAGGAGTGCGGGTGGGGCTTGCCGTCGACGACCATGCGCGTCCAGCGGTGCACGACGACCTTGATGTGGGCGGTGGTGATGTGAGAGTAGGTGTCCAGGAAGTGCTGGCCCAGGATGGAGGCGAAGAGCTCAGGCGGGTTGACGGGGTGTTCCTTTGCCTTGATGTAGATGGTGTTCTTCATTGAGTCTGTGGCCACCACGACACTGTTGTCCGCCTCTGTGTATCTGGCCAGAGATGTGTTAGTCCCAGGCAAACCGACACTAGAGGTAAATTGGGTGATGGACAGGTCTCTTACGATGTTTCGATCTGTCCTTCGAGCAGGCAGGTTACTGTCATCTCAGTGACGGTCTGGACCCCGGTGGCCTCGTCCCTGTGCACCTTGTAGACGCGGACATTGTCCTTGCCATATCGGGCAGATGCGAGTCTGGACATTTTTGTGAGATGTGCCGGTTGTAAAAGGAGGTTGGTGGTGAGGAGAAGCAGAGGACAAGATGATGGGATGAGCTGCAATGCAGGGCAGAGCACTTGATAAACAATTGTATGTTATCGAGTAGTGCCAGACCGGCTATGCCCACAGACTCGGAGAAGGACGGAGAAGGACGGGCACTCGGAAGAACTACCGGTATGCTACACTCATACAAGTCTTCGCACGATGCTATTCTGAGTCACGCAGGTTCTGGTAGTGACGGGGAGGAGGCTTCCTAGAGGGTCGGACCGTAGAGCGCGGATTTGGAGTGAGTTATCTCTGTGAGGTGGCCAAGAGGGATGGAGGGGGTGGCTTGATGTGTGTTTTTATAGTCAGTCCGCCGCCCCGAGCGAGTTTGTCTCTTGGGAGTAGTGGCCCAGACAAAGTCGAGTGACAAACAAGCCAAGTCAACCAACCAGGCAACCGAGAAAGCATCGGCCATCTAGTTTATCAGCAGAAATGGCCAGATGCAAGCAATCACACTGCCGAGCCGGGGCTGGTCCTCCCAACGAAGGAGCGTCAGGGCCTCCCAGCTCCACGGACCGGAGCCCCCAGGAGCCCCACAGCGGACGGTCGCCAGCGCCAGGCCGGGCGGAAGCCGCCGAGGCCTGAGAACGTGGGGCTTTTGCCTTCTTTCCTCTATGAGCCGTACCCGTCGATGCTGAATGACTTGTCATTTCGACAATGCGTTTGTTGTCGCCTTTTTTCTTTCTCTCTCTCTTGATCTCAGTCACTGGAATCTCTCAAACTCACCCACGCACGCACCCTCTCCTGCTTGCCTCGCTGTCGGTAAGACGTGCCCCACCTGCCGGTCGCACCAGAAGGGAGTCTAGGCCGCTGGGACAGGCTTCGTCGATCTCATGTGTCTTAGATCTTCCCGCTGACTCCGGCTGACTAGGCCGGCCTTCTGCACAACGAGGATGGTCTTGAGACCAGCTTCGCATGCTTGTTTCCCCGTCAGGACGACGTCTCGGTTACACAAGACAGGGCTGTGCTAGCACCCCATGGCCTGTAGGTTGTAGGCCAGGCCGTAGGCTGTAGTGTAGATTGCAGCTTGCAGATTGGCAGCTTGCAGATTGCGGGGACGTAGACCGCGATTGAGGATAAACATGGCCAGATAGGTGTCAGCCTCAGATATCAGATGCCTGCTGCATCGTACGACTACACCCTGTCGTCCTGGAGAGCTTGTCTGGTTGGCCCGAGATATCCAAAGCATAAGTTGGGCATCGAACAATGACAAAGAAGTCTTGCGTACTTCAAGTCTGGATCTGGCCATTGACTGAGTATATATCTGGGCACTTTTGTGTGTCACGTAGAGGGCGGCTGTGACCATCGTTTCTTTGACGTTGGATCATGTCGCCGGGTTTCGATACAGCGCCCAAAGAGTCTTGGAAGCCCTCCAGAGGTAACCCTGCGTACACAGTTGGCCACGTCTCACGGGAATACAGTAACTTGCGGCCTGGCTTGCACAGTCTATTCTTAATGTTGCATTTGAGTGGCCTTTACAAGGACTAGACAGCATTTATAGTGGCTCAAGTGACAGCTCTATCATGCAAAGTGAGGGTTGCCAATGTATAACTCGTGTGTCTCGTAGTTCAAGTACCTACTCTAGCAACCACCATCCAATGCAGTCCAGCCTTTCCCCAGCTAGGCACGGTCTATTCCGCCTCCCGGTAGCAGGGGTCGCCGTACCCTGCCGCAGAGCATCTCTATCTACCTACCTAACTACGTACTGTGCCGCACCTACCCCACTCCATATTGGTGGTCAGGCTGGCAGCTGTCAATGCTCAATCCGCCGTAGTCTCCCGCACTGTCGCATTGGGAACGGTTGCCAACCATCGACCACCAATACACTTATGTACCGTAGACAACACTACCTGGCCCATCATATGTGCGACGATCTAGACCACTAGCCTGCCAATTTGCTTCTGCGTCATCTACAAGGCCATCTGAGCAACGTCCCACCATATCCCTGGTCTTGTATCGGTCAGGCGCCCTCGACAATTAACGGTCTCCCCTCCTATCTCCTCCTCCTGCTGCTGCTGCTGCTGCTGCTGCTGCTGCTGCTGCTCGTCGCCTCGCCGAGACGAAACCGACCCGGGGGCCGATCACGCCCGACCTCGATCTGAACCACCCCACCCGTAGCAATCGCGTTACGAGAAGAGCAATACCTTGTTGGATGGCATAGACGACCACGAATGCTGGGGCGACAGCGATCGCCCCCTGAGGAGGACAAATGGACGGGCCACCGACCATACTGGGCTCGTCGGTTACGCCCACCCAGACCCCGGCTCAGAAGGAGAGGCCCTTCAGTCCACAATCGTCGAGCACCATCTCTGGACCTCGACCCAGCCTCGACGATGGCGGCAACCTACAGCCTCCACTTGCTGCCAACGGCCCTGCCTCCGCGCGGAACATGTCCACTTCGGCGGTCAGCTTCGGTCCTCGGGGCTCGAGCCTCAACCCCTCCTCCATGGCCGGTCCGGGAAGCTTCAGCTCCGACCTGAGGAGTCAGATGGCGCAGTCACGTGCGGGCTCAAGAATGGACGTTTACAACAGCCTGGGTACGCTGGACGAGGCGGGGGATGCCTCGGCCAAGGACAGGCTCCTTGCCGATCTGCGCGACGACCTCGCCAGGGAGAACAAGATCAAAGAGGGCAGCGAAAACATGCTTGAAGCCCTCAACACCAAAAAGCCAAAACAGGTCAAGGAGCAGAAGGCAAAGGTCGAGGCCGAGCTGAACGCCTCCTATGCTCGCATAAGGAACCTCAAATTGCGCATAGAGGACATTCAACAGGCCAAGGCGGCGCCCACCACGCCCATACGCGCCCCTGAGGAGTTCTTTCCCGCCAGAGGAATCCGGTCACCCCAGAGCGCATCGAGGAGCGGTGCTGGCTCAGAGATCGAAGAGACCATGGACCCCACTTACCAACTTGGGGAGCTCCTGCAGGCTCTGGAGGCGACTGGCTTGACGCCTGAGTACTACGTAGCCAAGGCCAACAGTCTTGTTGACCTCTTCAAGCAGTATCCAGTGCTGAAGTACGACCTTGTTTGGTCCATATTTGGCCTCCGGGTGCAAATGATGCTCGTCAGCGACAGCAGGGAGGTCGTGGCAGCAGGCTACAGGATGACCCGCTATGCCATGTCGGACAGGGTCTCTCTCAAAAAGATTCGCACCCTCAACACTGATTACATCGTCATCTCGTAAGTCAACTTAACAAGCGTTTAAAGGTCTGGAGACTGACATTTCACAGGTCCTTGATCAAAGACAGAAAGGCCGATCTGGAGAGGGAGCAGGCATTGAAGTTCGTGCGTGCTTTCCTGGACATCAAAGATGGTGTCCAGGAGCTGTCAAGGGCGGTCGTCAGAACAGTCGTTTCTATTGCCGAACACAACGAAGACAGGCTGCGGTCGATATGTCTAGAAACGCTGGCCGAGATCCTTGTTAGAGACCCTCAACTGGCTCTCGCCTCCGGCGCCATGGCCATCCTCTGTGATGCACTGACAGAAGGTTCCTATAAGGCCCCGGAGAGTCTGATTTCGGGCTTTCTGTTCCTGCTGGACTGTCCTCGGCGGCGAAAGTATCTCCGACCAGGTTACGATGTGGAGGTCATTTTCAATGTCTTCACTGATGTCTTTATATCCAGCGAGACCATTCTGAAACACAACTCCAAGGCTATTTCTTCGGCGCTGAAGACGTGGTCAGGTCTCATGTACTTGTCCATGTACAACTTCAGGGCAATCAGATCCCTGATATCGAGCTTAGTCATTCCTAATCCGCATGCCAGAGACACCGTCATCGACCTTCTCCACTCGCTGCTGCGAATCAAGTCGCCAGCATGGGCAACGCCGTTCCTGGCTGGCAGAAGGCTTACAACGTACGGGAGGGTCACAGCGCTGAACACGACCGCACCAAAGGGCACACAGGCGTACATCGAGGACGACGGAGGGGAGCAGAATTTCGTGGATCACTACACTGCACTGCTCCTGGCGGCGCTGATCCGGGCGGACCTCGTGCCGACACTCCTAAACCTCGCCCGAGATGCAGAGGACGAGACACTGAAGCGCAAGTCGACATTACTGTTGGGTGAGGTTCTCAGGCTTTCAAGTCGTCTGCTGCCGCCTTCATGGAGCAGCGAGTTGCAGTTCTTGCCGGGGCTCTTCTCGGCTGCTGTGCGTTTCAAGGAGAAGTCGCACTTCGTCGCCACAAGTCTGGTTTATCAGATCAGCAGCGTCAGTCGCACGCTCTATCGGTCCTCTCCGTCTGTCTTCACATCTGCTGGGCTCGCATCACATCAAATCTCAAATCCAGGGTTGGAAGAAGAGCAAACCAGAGCCGCGCCCGTCGTCAGCGTCGACGAAGGCACGTTTCGGCAGCTACTGGTCGACTCGTACGTTCTTAGCAGCAGCAACTACCTGAAGTGGAACTGGGACATCATACTCAAGGTCATCGAGGGGCCTCTGACAATTAACAAGAGAGTTGAGGATGCCATCAAGGCGTCAAAATGGATGAAGAGGTTGATGGGTTTCTACCGGCCGTTCAAATACCGATTTTCAGACATGAAAAACACACGAAACACACAGAAATACGTCAGGGCCGGTTGCGCTTTGATGCAGGCTCTGCTTCAGACACCACAAGGCCGGGCGTACCTGGTAGATAACAAGGTCTTGAGACAGCTTGCCGAGTGCCTGGCTCAATGCGATCCGGTGAGTTAACCCCGCTTAAACTGTATTTGCTCCAACTAACTCCTTCCCAGAAAAGTGGTTTAACCGCTCGGGTGCCGCTCTTTTCCAGAGACCGGCTCATGGACACGCTAAGTGGAGGATATGTCGCTATGCTTGGTGTTTTAACAGGGGACGTCAGAGGCTTAGAGATGATGAATCGGTGGAGGATGTTCAACATGATATTCTCCATCCTTGATGGCCAGCGACGCCCTGACCTGATCAAGATGATGCTTTCGCACTTTGACTACAGCATCCAACACCACCCTCAGGTCCTGCTCCAAAAGGCCATGACCAGCAATACCAAAGAGATCCGGATGTACGCTACTAACATTCTCGGGAAGCATGCCAATGATCCCAAGGTCAACCTGACCGGAGACATGAAGTGGGCCATCAGGGCCCTGGTGACACAGCTCTACGACCCGGAAGTTGAAGTCAGTGCTACCGCAATCAAAACACTTGAGAAGGCGTGTAACACCAAGAACTATCTTGAAATGATCGTTGAGTGCAAACCGGGGCTGGATCATCTCGGGGAGATTGGTGCTCCCCTGCTGCTACGATTCCTATCCACGTCGATTGGCTACCATTACTTGGATGGCCTGGACTACATCAGCAACGAAATGGATGACTGGTTCCTCGGCCGCAACGACACCTATGTCAACACCGTCGAGGCCAGCCTCGCTCGTGCCTTTGTTGACCAAGACGAACCCACCAATCGCCTCAGCTTGCTCGGTGACGAGCCGGATTCGGAAGCTGATCCGCACGTTCCTCCACACTTTTACCGTGAACTTACACGCACCGAAGAGGGTTGTAGGCTTCTGCAAGACAAAGGCCACTTCGCCGACTTTGCGGCCACAATCAAAGAGCATGGGTTGGAAGCTGAGGACTCTGAGACGATGACCAAGGTCAAGGGGTGCATGTGGGCCGTCGGCAATGTGGGTTCTATGGAGCGTGGCGCGCCGTTTCTTGAAAGCTGCGACGTGGTCCAGGACATTGTGCGGATTGCCGAGTACCACGAAGTCATGAGCATGCGAGGGACCGCATTCTTTGTCATTGGCTTGATCTCAAGATCCTTTCACGGGCTCGAGATGCTATCAGAGCTCGGCTGGGACGCGAACACGAACTCACTGGGTAACTCGACTGGGTTCTGCGTCCCCAGCGATCTGTCGAAGTTCTTCTCCCTACAGCCTTGGCGGCATGTGACGGCCGGCGCCATAGTCTTGCCAGACACACAAAGAACGGAAAAGAGCGCGAAACCACCAGTCTTGCCGTCTCGGCCCCGATCGGACTCGCTGATGGAAGCCATGGGCCCGCCGACATCCGAGTATGACTACGTTAACACCGGCGCGTTTGACCACGACGAACCTGTGGAATTGGACCCGGACCCGCTGAACCACAAGATTCTCGAGCTCTTCATCGACCTCAGCAACACGGTCCGCTTCCCCAAGGCCCGGGGCGAACTCGTACAGCTCAAAGAACAGAAGAAACCCCCGGGGTTCTCTAATCCGCGATTGTTCCGGCGAGTGGTGGCGCTCATGGAGACGCACCATTACAGATTGAACGCGCGCCGAATGCTTGAACTATTCGAACGTAGCGTGCTTCGGGAGGTCGTCTTCGGTGAGGATGGGGAGAGCGAGGAACCCGAGGATGATACTGAGCTGCCAAAGGAGGTGTCCGGCGCCGACACGCCGGCTGGGGAGAAGAATGAAGAAAAGGAGGCTGACGACGTGAGCTCTGACGCTGAGTAGCGCACGCGGATCCGACGGGGCAGTAGGGAGCGGACCACAGCCGCATCGTTCAGCGTTCAGATGTCGACATGGTCTGGTGATTAGCACGGAATGGCAATGGGAGAGGATGCGATGACACACATCTTTTGTACTATAACTGGAGACGAGGCCACGGTTCTGCATCTGGTGCGGTTGGCTGGCAAGCCCGTGGGGCCAAAACTGGAGAGGCGGAAGGCGTTTGAATACCCTGTCTGGACTGTATCAACACCATGTGGTTACTTTTATTTGGGCTCATCTTGGAGAGCCGGAAGGAGCGTGCAAAGCAAAGGGGGAAACAATAAGGCGTCGTTTGTGACAGTTTCTTTTTCCTTTTTTTAATGCGTTCTTTATGAGCATAGAGGGGGGGGGGGTTTTCACGGGGCATCTAGGAGCATGACAGCCAGCAGGGCAGACTCTGCAAGGCGGGGGGGAAATCTCATCAGGGGCATCATAGCCGGCTTGCCGCATATGTAAAGGCGTGAATCCTTCCCCAGTCGTATAGCATCTGAAATCCGTCCGTGGTGCCTGTCGTCCTCAACTTCCATATCACTAATCGCATGGCTCAACGCATCGTGATGGGTCGATTACGTGATGGACTGGGCTGTATCCCCAGGTTCTATGTTTCTTCTGTCTTGGCCACGACGACCTACACTCGCCCCGCACCACCACAGTGGACTGAGACGTAGAACTTCTGCGTGACGTCGTTGCTCAACACAAGACGTGAAATTTCCCCTGCTCTCCTCAGGTGTGCCTTTCCCACCGTCGCTTCCCGCCGACATGGTCCAGGGCCGATTGCTGGTGATCGCCGGCTCCGACTGCTCGGGCGGAGCGTGAGTCCTCACCACCCACCTCTTATAGTTCAGCCCAAGGCCTGTCGCTCACATGTGAAGAACCTCACAGTGGCCTCGAGGCAGACCAGAAGGTCATTGCCGCCCACGGCTGCTATGCCATGACGGCAACAACGGCGCTGACGGCCCAGAACACGCTGGGCGTCTACGACATCCACCCTGTGCCGCCGGCGTTCCTGACGAGGCAGATCGACGCCTGCTTCGACGACATTGGAGTTGACGTCGTCAAGACCGGTGTGTGGGACCACCTACTGCCCAGGATGAAAGAAAACCCCTCTTGAACGTACTGACCTGCGACGCCCACGGCGCCACAAAGGCATGCTCGCCTCAACCGAGACCATAAAGGCCGTCGCCTCGGCCCTCGAGGCCCGCAACTTCGCCGGCAGCGTCGTCGTCGACCCGGTCATGGTCGCCACGACGGGGGCCGAGCTCCTGCCCGGCGAGGCGCTGCGCGAGCTCCGCGCCCGCCTCCTACCGCGCGCCACGGTGCTCACGCCCAACATCCCCGAGGCGCGGCTGCTCCTCGCCGACGCGGGTCTCCCCTCCCTGCTGCCCGACGACTCCGCCATCTCCGTCGCGGACCTCGAGGCCGCGGGGCTGGCGCTGCTCTCGCTTGGCCCCGGGTGGGTCCTCGTCAAGGGCGGGCATGCGCCGCTGCGGAGGGGGGATCTTGCTGCTGCGGGGACCGACGCGGAGAAGGAGGTCGTGGTTGATGTGCTTTGTGGGAAGGGAGGGTGTTTGAGGATCGAGACTGATTTTCAGGCGAGTAGGAATACGCATGGCACGGGGTGTTCGCTGGCTTGTGAGTTTCCTTTTTCCTCTTCACTCCCTCCCTCCGTTCCGGACTTCTACGGTGAAGCGGCTGAGTAGAAGCAAAGGTCTGGAGCTGACCGGCTCGGTTCGCAGCTGCGATCGCGTCCAACCTTGCCAAGGGCATGCCAGTCCCGCAGGCCGTCAAGGCCGCGTGCAGGTATATCCAAGCTGGCATCCAGACTGCTCCTGGCCTAGGCAGTGGGAACGGCCCGCTCAACCACTTTCACTCTACCTACACGCTACCTTTCTCACCGTGAGTCACCAGGTCTTGTGTGTGCACGTACTCTCGTCCACATTGCTGACTGAGCAGTAGAGGCCACTTCGTTGAGTGGATGCTGGAGCGTCCAGATGTGGCCCCCGTATGGCATCGGTTCGTCAACCACCCGTTCGTCCTGGCGATGGGGAACGGAACGCTGCCGCTCGAGTCCTTCAAAGGCTATCTTGTCCAGGATTACCTCTACCTGGTGAGTGACGGCTTGTCCTCACGCTCTGCATGGCGCACCATAAGCTGATTCGTTATCCAGATACAGTTTGCCCGCGCAAACGCCCTCGCGGGCTACAAGGCCAAGAACATGCGGGACATCTCTGCGGTCCGTATCGACGTTCTGGTCAGAGACCGTTACAGCGCTAATGGAGACACATGGGCAGGCTGCCACTATCGTCGGGCACATAGACAGGGAGACTTCCCTACACCTCACGTACTGCGAGGGCTTCGGAGTCTCCCGAGAGGAGATGGAGGCGACCGAGGAAAAACAAGCTTGCACGGCCTACACCAGGTACGTAGCACCAACCCCCCCTCCCCCCCGCGCGGGTTCTCGATTTTAGGACGAGACTCACTGGCCATCGTTTCTTACTTGCACAAAAGATACGTCCTTGATATCGGCCAGTCCCAGGACTGGCTCGGCCTCCAGGTTGCCCTCGCCCCGTGCCTGCTCGGCTACGGTGCCCTGGCCAAGATGCTGCATGGGGACTCGAACTCTGTCAGGCAGGGCAATCACTACTGGAACTGGGTCGAGAACTATGTTGCCGATGACTACGTTCAAGCTGTGGAGACTGGCTCAGGTAAGTTCCCTCCCTCTCCCTCGTCTGCGGGACACGACAGAAAACATGGCTGACCCGTGCCTGTCGAAGAACTCCTCGAGAGGAACGCCGTCCTCCAGTCTCCGTCTCGTGTCGACGAACTCGTGGGGATATTTATCCATGCTACCAAGGTGAGTCGATCCATGGAAGGCCCACACTGTGCTCGATCCGGAGACGACCTCGTTGCTCATCTGTCCTGCAGATGGAAATTGGCTTTTGGGAGATGTTCCCACACGGTCAGGGCTAGGCATGTCCCGGCAAACCCTGTTAATCGATCGATGTCGTACATACATATAAACCTAGAGCAACCTGGAGTTTATCTAAGCTCTCGGTGGAACACCCAAGTGTCTGTCCCCACCTCGTGAAGAAAAAGAGTAAGAGAGATCTGCGCAAGGGTCTCATAGATGAGCCAACACAGTACTACAGACTGACGAGTCTGAGAAACTCTGACGCCTCGAGGTCGAGGAGGCCAAACGCCATGAATTGATGGCGGAGTATCCGCAGGGAGACAATGTTGTGGCCTCTATGTCCACCTATGGTAGCCTAAATACATCCTGTCTGCTTGCCCATAGCCCCTTGTCATTGTGCCACCCACGCCCTGGGCTCAAGTCCAGTTGAATTCGGCCCTTCTCGTTGTTCTTCGAGGCAAGACCATATTCCCCTCAAACCCAGGTCACACACGCACATATGAAGGCATACAATGGCTTGTGGCATGGCTTTGGTGTGTCTCCTCTTGCTCTGTTCTCGACAATTCTACTTAGGCACCAGCATGATGTTGTGGGCGTTGCCAGGGCCCATGAACAACCCGTGTGCTTTCTGTCTCCGCCTACTGTTCGAAGTGGGGGCTTTTACAAGTACCACAGTTGGATCGTTCCCGTAGGTTATGCCCAGGCCTTCATTCGGAGATCTAATTATGATCTTCCTCTCTAGTGACAAGCACCGGGGTCGCAGTATATGGCGCGACAGATGATTGACTGTGGCTCAGGTGGGGTCTTACGGACCCGAACGCTCTCGACGTTACATGAACTCAATATAAAAGTGAGCATCAATCAGGTGATTCGGTTCTTGGTGAAGACTTGGGAGGGCACCGGAGTGCTGCCCAATCCAGAGCCGCGATCCCTCATGTCGGACATTGTCCACTTGTGGAACAACGCCACGAAGTTTATCTGTCGGAAGTCAGACCAGAATTGCTGGACCCTGACGAACGGCTGCCCTACTGGTCACGCTCTCCGTTGCGATCGTAGGCGTAGACATCACAAGCGCGTAGGCTGTGAGGCAGATCATCGAGGCACTTCAACTCGCGGAATTTTCCGCCAAACGCCAGGGACACACTTGGAATCCACAGCTCCACAGACGCCTACATTCTATGACCTTCCATAATGCCTCTTCCAAGACCACACAATATCTCATGTCATCATAAAATCCCACAGTAGGCATTTCAGGGATGATGCGAACAGCCCCGTCCTAGGGCAGTAGCTAAGCTGTTAGAGTCTAGCCGAGCGCTGCCCCATCGAGACGTCTCGAGAACTTCTGCGTCCAAAAGAGGCAGGGCTCGCAGACGCCGAAGTCCGTTGACAGCAGCCTAAAGCATTGGCCGAAGGTTGAGCTGACTCGACCAATCTACTTGTAACCCTCGTACCAGTCGCGTTGTGGAAGTGCCAAGTATAGACCCAAAAAGAAACCATCGATCAGAACAGCAAAAGCTGAGAATACGGCTTGCGATCGATGGATGAAGCACCCACAGATGCTCTCATGAGCGCTAGCAAACACAGACATGAGCCTCGGCCTGGCGCTCAAAATAGGAGCTCTGTCTGGTTCGAGACACGGGCGCCTGCCTCAGGTCGCCCGTCGGCACGAGGTCGGCGACATATCGGGCTCAAACCAGAGGGCAGCCCTGAAAGTTTCGGCCGATTGACAGCCCTCCTGACGCGCGTGTGGGATGAAGGGACGGAGGTTGTGCGTAGAGTGTTCGCAAGCACGGCGAGCATCTGCCTTAGTCCCCCCTCAGCTTAGTGTAGTCGGACAGCGAGGCAGAGGCGTAGCCGTCTCTTCCGTCTGCCTCTCCTTTCCTTTCCCTCTTTGTCTCTCTCTGAACTGAAAAAGGCATGATCGGCAGAGTTCGCCGGCTGCTTCAAGGGCGCGACGTAGGACAAAGTGTATGCTTGGATTACTTTGGCCAGCTGTCAGTGGTCCCCGTCCAGATTTACATGCGTGCCAGAATCAGATCATTTTAAGTTCGCGATAATCTACGTAGCGGCTTCGCCTCTTGTCAGCCAGGCTACGCGGGAGTCCTAGTGGGGCCGTCAATATGCCGGAGACTATCACCATGCTGAGATGGGCAAGGTGTCGTCTTCCCGAGGTGAAGGAGGCCGGCGTGGAATAGCAGGACCACGGCCAGGAACGCTCTCACGCGGTCGAATTCCCACGGCGGGCTCCCGCGCGCGTGGGATCAGGCCGGTCGTCTTCGAGCCTCTTTTAGGTGGCCGTTGTCTGCGAACTCTTGTCTCGACGCCGGCGACTTGGCCGGGCGCCGGGCTCGCGGGAGCGGTGAGAGACCGCTGGAGAGGCTACACAAGTGTCGCGGTGGACCTGGTGCTCCCGAGACAGCGCCCGCTGGGGATCCAAGTCAAAAATCGCCAGCAGCGCCGGCGTAGAAGCGCTGTCTCTAACCAAGATCTACCGCCAACACCTTCTAGGCGGGAATTTTTTTTTAAGCTGAACTACAGCGTGGCTTGACATGATGGCCTCCCGTCACCGACGGTAGAACAACTCTAGGGTATTCTTTGGAGCCCACGGTCAGGATGGCTTCCGGCTCACCCAGGGGGCCAGCCACCTGGCCAAATCCCGCCCAGCTTCTGTGCATAATTCGCGCGGCTAAGTTGCTCCCGCAGAGAACATGCACAGCTCGCTGTCGTCCTCCGGAGACGAGCAGAGAATGCGCCCGGATGCAGCACCAGGCACGGCCCTGTTCACCCCATCTTTTGATGCTCGCAAGCGTTACGTTCCATCGAGCACTCCCAAGCCTCATCACTGACAGGAGGTCCGTCCATGAATCAACCTTGCGTCAGTGAGGCAGGGCTTCTAGACAGACACCCTGAAACCCAGCATCGCCTGCTCTGAAGCCCCCCCGTGAATTTTAGATGGCAGGCAGCTATTGGCACCGAAGCCGTCGAGAGTCTAAGCGCAGGCTAGCGAGACAGCAAGTACTCTGTACGTCGACCGTGTTACGGGGTCCCTGAAGACACAAGAGGACACAAGAGGGCAAGCGTCAGGAGCCACGCACGTATCCCCCCATCCGAGGCTCGAGACAGAGAACACCCAGGGCTGATTGCGCAATGACTGTTCGATGGGGGCTCAAGCGGGTCAGTGTCCTCCCAAGTCTCTTGTTCGGAAGCTGCCACGGGACACATTTCATCTGCTACTCATCACGAGGGAACACAAGCCCATCCGAATTACAAAATATGGGCCCGGGCGGGTTGTCGACTGCGCTAGGCAAGGCGTCAAGATTAGGTTCGATCGGGCCTAGAGGACGTAGTGTTTCGCAAGGTCGACGTCGCTGTTAGGCTAAAACGACGCAGGGCCCGCTAACCCAGCATCATCATCGCTGTGCTCAGTGCTTCTCACTTCACTGGGGATTATTGTGCGAGCAACACAGGGGCAAGCGGAGGTGGGTGGGCATCGAATCTTTCCGGTTTGCCGAGAGTACCGGGCTCCAATCGATCGACCCTTTACGTGTCCCCTCTTCTCGAGACTAAGGGAGCCTTTGGGGTTTGACATCGAGCCGTCGAATAAGCGGTCTACCCGCTTTTCTGCACCGTCCGTCCCCTGCAATACCAGCGTCGGCCGCGGGAGCTTGCTGTAGACTGGGCTGATGGGCAGACGGGTCCTTTCGCCGCAAAGACCAAGAAGGAGGTTGAGTGGTGTGGTCAAATTGACCGTCCCCGCTCTTCACTTCGACGGTTCCTGTTAGCAGAGAAGCCTCAGCCCTGTCTTAATTAGGACGTAAAGTCTAAGTCGACGGGAGCGATGTGATGGTTCGGAGATCTGGCGTGGTGTTGGTTGTCAAGCTGGCCACAAGGTTTAGCTGTCGTACGAAGTGAGTGGCGGGCTAGCTATCTGTCAAGATTGAACAGATGAGACCTTGTACGACTGCAAGCAGAGAGAAGACCCACGCTCCCTCGCCGTTCGGGTCAAGCTCGGGGCACTTGGTCGGCTAGGCCTACCGTCGAGTGGACAGACAGTAGAGATCCCTCGCGCTCGCACGCTCCATTGCTCAATGTAGCCGGGCATGGGACCAGGAATAGGAGCTCCCGCCGCGAATATCCATCCCCCTAGCCGAAATCGACGTCCAGGAGGCGCCTAGCCACGCAATGTCCAGAGCTCTGAAGGGACCAGGCGTCTTGCGACCCAGATTTAGCAAAACCTTAAAGTGCCACTGCCTCTCTTTGGCTGAACCACCTGCAAGCAAATGGCGGCACGGTGGACCTCGGATGCATTAATCATCCAGCCCGGAGGGCAGAGACGCTCGGCTGTCCAACAGGGCGCAGCTAGATGTCGATCCAGGAATGATAATGCCACACTGGAACGCCGCACCCGCATGGATGGCCCGGCTCGTTGTCTCGCAGCTTCTGCCCGTTATCGCCAAATGAAGTGAGTTGGTGCCGACAAAAATGAACATCATCCTCGAAACGGACAGCCAAGGAGGCCAAGTCTCAGGCCAAGTCGTGACGTACATGGCTTGTCCAGAATGTTGGGGGGCAGGGGATTGTCGACGACAAAGAGGCCGAAGATACAGGGACGCCCGTTGCCGGCACTGTGTGGTCATCACATTGTAACGAATCGATGGCAGATGACAAGACGCCGCCGGAAGGGAAAACCTCGCTCATTCTCAATCCGGACGAACGCTTTTTCTGGCATGTGTTAACAAACAGTATGTGTGTTCATTAGCTTGGAAGTCCCAACGTGAGTAAGGCACGAACGCGAGTGCGCTAGTCGCGTTGCCAGCTCGCAGGCCCAGACACGGGTGAGATCTGCCAGAGCAAGCCATGTGGAGGAGATTGCGGCCATAGCTCGTTCTAGACGGAGATCCTCAGGCCGAGAGATTAACGCATGGGTCAAGGCTCGAAATGCCCTCCTGTACCAATGGTGAGTTGGCATATGGTGTCGCTACAGGACCTGTCTTTGTGGAACGGGCTGTCCATCTCCGTGCTCCTTATGCTCGACAATCTAGCTTGGCATGTTGTCTCCGTTATCCACTGAAGCCGGAAAGAGCTGAACTCGGAGGCATGCATAGTCCCTGAAGCCGTGAAACGCCATGTCAGCGTCGATATTATTCTGCCAGATTTGCACCGCCATGGGCCCACGAGAACCTACGTTCTGCCGCGGTCACCCCGCCTGTTTGCCGCCCAAGGTTTGTGCAATTCAGGCGTCAATGCTCGGCAGAAGAATTTTGAGTGGTTAGAAAACCCTACACTCAGCACTTCCATCGCCGGTCATCCGCTGAGCAGTTAACGTCTCGTTGTGACCAAATTCTCCAGACCAGAAATACCTCGTGGGTGGCTGGTGTAGTAGAAATTCCAAGGCATCACCCTGTGGTTCGATCTGATCCAAGAAACCACCTGACCTTAGCCTCCTGAACTCGGTCGCGGGAACCAAAAAGGCGCCTTGATCTTGCCTTGTCCGGCTCATCGCTAATCGTCCCCATCGGGGCAGGGAGCAAGGCGTCAACTGAAGACAGCTTCACCGGGCTTGGATCCAACATGCAAGCCGAGCTCTAGCCATCGGTGACCCTTGGATATTTTCGAGAGTATTGAGGGACCCCTTGGAGGCGGTCGGCATCAAACCAGATCGGCCTTGTCGGGCCTCCTGGGATTTCAAAGATGGCATTGACAGCACTGGCGCCAGTACTCTCGGCGACTTCGTTCGGCACGGGAGCTCAACGGCGAAGACAGTTTCTCTCTGGTCCAAGCCGACCATGGCCTTCACCAGATAGACCGGGCGATGAAGCTCGTGGAGGAATTGAGCTGAGACGTCGTTGTTTATTCTGGTGCCTGAGCACTGCCTCAGGAGGCTAATGACCTCACATACCTCTGAGCAAGAAGTTCGGATGTTTGAGATGATGCCGCTATCACCGGCGCAGTATAACGCCAGGACTTGGAAAGCCTTTCCCGTCCACGAGCAGGCGTCTCCAAGGCTCCTGGCAGAGCTGCCGCAAAGGTAGGTTTCACAAGCCCCTGGATGGGCAAACGGGCAGGATGAGCCACCGGTCGACGGGAGGAGTTCGCGACAATTACGTTATCGAAGCCCGCAAAGACGGGATAGACCCCGAAGAGTGAATAGAGATTCATGGCGGGCGGACGTCAGCTCAGATCAGTCTTCGGGAGGATTGATGGCTAGAAGGACCCTTCTCGTGTCGTCTTGCTTCATCTCGCCAAGATGCAAGACGGCGACCTATTGACGGAAGGATACCGAGCGCCCAACGCGAGGAACACGACCATAGAATTAAGCACGAGCAAAATCCACTATGCACTGCCTGCCAAAAGCAAAGCCACCTCCATGGCCACGGCACTTCGAAGCTGCAAAGCAGCTCGAGCTTGCAAACCACTGGGGGTAGAGATGGTCCATAGCAGGCCCCAGAGCGAAAGACCCTGGCATAGATAAGGCGTTTATGCTGCTTGGTATAGTGCCGCGTCTTTTTGCGAGTACCTACGAAGTGTCAAGAGACATCTCCAAAACTATCAAGTATTCCTACTTGTCGTTCATCAGCGCTGAACGGTTGCGAGCACGTCAAGATTGAGCTTTAGGCTTACAATCGTGGAGCACTATAGCCGAGAGCCGCAAAGCTTGGATGGGCATATTAGGTGTGCCTATCACAATTATCTTCGTCTCATAGACTACTGACGACATCTCGAGGCCCGGCTGGGCCGCCGGCAAAGAGCACAATGAGGACAGGCTAAGCCGAGCCATTTGCCGTTTGGAGCATCATCGATCTGCGGGGCTCCGTACTGCGGTCATCTTGTCTCTTATTGGCGCGACGCACGTCAATTGACAAATGGAAATTAGCACACGAATTGCAAACGATTTTCAAGGTGCCAGAAATAAGCTGCTGCCTCTTTTACGAAAGATGCGCTCCAATGCAGTGTCGTGGCCGGGGTTATCTGCGTGATCATCGGACAGGGAGGCAAGACTATGCCAGCTCAACATGTCCAGGGTTGAACCGGGCCGACCGGACCCTTGCTGTGCTTGCTGTCGTACAAAAGTTCACGAGTGGTCACGTGTGCGCGCGGTGATGCATTGTGTCGCTGTGGTGTTCAGACGTGGTTCGGGTTGTGTGAGTTGGTCTCAAATCTGAGGCTATTCCTGCCTCGTGATAATTCAAAAAGCTTGGCTGGGCACTCGGCCGTCAGACGCCCACCTCGCTCGCTGGTCCCGAGTCCCGACCCCAAAAGGTGGTCTGTTCGGTACCATAGCCGCGGGAATGACTAGCCGTAGTAGACTAGGCCGCCGCGTCGATGTGAGAAGGATGATCGTGTTGTAGTGCGGGGGAAGGCGGCACATTTGAAGAGGCTGAGGGCTTCATTGGCAGATCCACCTGTGAGAGAAACCGATGTAAGCCAGGAAGTCCCAGGTGTCTGGGAGGGCTGCTAAAATGCTCAAGATCTTAACCCTGTGCAAATCATCCAGAGGGGCTTGCCTACTGCCTGATCAGACTTAGTTGCTGCCTAGCTTCAGCTCCAGGAGGCGCACTGTGTGCATTGTAGCTGACCCTGTACACGAGGGACTGCTGAGAGCCTGGGCCGACCGATCGTATACATGCTTGCCGATAGCCCACTATGCATGCGACAGCCATGATAGGATAGCAGAAGGAACATGAGTTCAGTCGAGGTACCCCCTGTCATCCGCGCTCTCTCCTGTCTCCCTGGTTCATTGCGCAAAGGGCCTGCCCCGGACCACATCTGTTGGCCGAGAAAGCTGTGTCCACAGTCCCGGCGGTACGGTCGACTTCCGAGGGCTGGAACTGATCGGACGCCGTTTTGAGTTCTTGTGTTCACCGCAAAGATGGGCCCCCCTACCAGTGTTGGTTGGCCTGAAAAGCACCACCCCGGTGAGACAGTTTTGCTGAGCACATCTTCGGCATTCTTTCGCACCTGCGCGCTGCTTGCCTTGATGGGATGTTACCGCCTTGCACAATCTCGTGCGCTCCAAGAACAAGACACAAATTGGCCCCTCCATGAGTGCCACGTCGAAGTTCAGCCGTTCCAGCAGGAATTCCCATCTGGGCGGGAGTCGTGATGGGCAGGGTCTGTGCCACAATCCTTGCAAAGTATAATTGATAGCCCGAAGCCTCGGCTCGGTGTGCGCTTATGGCTGACCAACTTCTTATCGCGACGTGTGGCGGACGCTGCAGACGGGACACCATCCCCGCTTCTGAAGGAGGACCGACGGGACATTGCGGTGTAAGGCGTGCAGCATGCCGAAAGATCATGGCAGTCACCCGGACAAGCATGTGATGGGTCCGTTTGTCTTGCGCAGGCCATTAATTTTGAGGAATCCTGCGAACAACATCCCTTCGATCTTCGAGTCTCCTGGAGCCCAGGGTGTCGGATGCAGTGACCCCTGCTCTTGATCAGCTCGCTGGCAAAGGTGTGTTGCGGTGTGGCGTTCATTGAGACCAATGCCGTTGTTTCCCTCCCTCTCGCGCGAGCGAGCTGCATGCCCCGGAGCTGTGTGATCTGGAGCAATTTTCTGGAAATTCGGTTCCAGATCCTAGTTTCGCGCCAGCGGTGGGTTAAAATTGGACCTAGACTAATCAGGGATGGCCCAATAGCCTCCGTCGGGGCATGGGCGGACCGCGTGGGCTCGAGATGGATGCTTCATCAGGATCGATGTTCGATGCGACTGATGCTGCGAGCCTGGCATGCAAGGCATGGGCCTGAAATTGCGCAATGAGAAAGTTGCGCCCCGGGACGGTGTCATCTGCTGGTCCGTATGACCACCGACCGGGCTTAGTATTGGCTGGCCGAGCTACCTGCGTCAGATCCATGCAGTTTCGCCCGAGGTGAACGAAGGAGCACAGCTTCTCACTCGCCAGCAGCGGCCAGGGGCGGACGCGGACGAGGAGGAAGACCGCGGGAAGGAAACGTGGTTCAAGGAGAAGACGGAGGAGGTGGAGGTGGGCTGGTCTTCCATTGCATCGTACAGTACGTGTATGCATCCGAGAGAGGAGTGCAGGCAGGTGAGATGTAACGGGCCAAGGCCTGCAGGTGGTGCAGCGGTAGAGTCGGTGCTCTGCTCTGGTAGAGAGGCCTTGGTCGTTTCCTTATCCGCCGGAGCGGTCAGAGGCCGCACCTCTCGTGTGCGGTGGCACCTCGCAACGGGGCCCCTCGCCAATCAACGAGCGGCCAGGCCGAGCTGGTTTCCGTGCAGCCATTGTCAGACAGCGTCAAGACGGGCTGCTCCTGACTGCGCAGACGAAGTACCACATTTGATGACTGCGGGCAATTGACAGGGAGACAGTGAGATGCATCTGCTCCCGGGATGATTCTCTTCCACGTTCTTTTTTGGTAACCTGGTGGCATGGTGACACCGATATCCAGACGGCTCGTTAGGCCGAGCGCTAAATTCATGCTATGCACCGTACCACAGGTACCTCATGGAGGCCGGAGTATACTAGCAAGGGAGGCATTCTGCACATCAGTGGGTAACGCCACGTGAGCTCCCTTTTGGCGGTTGCAGACCTCGGGATACACAGCGTGATGTCCGCCTGATTCCCTGGGGGTATTTTTCCAGTGCCCGCTCTACGCTTGTGCGCGCCCCATGGCCCTGCTCAACGGAACTCTTGCGGCGGGTGCGGTTTGGATCCTCGCACAGAGGCGGGAACGTCCGGGTAGGGGCACATCCGCCCCTCAATGAATTGTGACTGTCAACTACCTCGACATGCACGGACGTGTTCTCGATCTGCAGCCTGCAAGAGCGGCGTGCTCCTGTGCGTACATGGTACGCAGTGCCACAGTACACATGATTCGGATACGACATGCTGCACAAAAGGCCCACCGTAAATGGGGTGCTGAGGCGGCCCAGGGCCCGCTCGCGAGAATGTCGACAATGAGATTGGCGCATGCGCAGGCACAGGAGAAGGAGCAAGGGCGGAAGGCTCGGAATGGGCCAACACCGGCACGAGATTTCCGTTGCCTGTGGTTCCCAAGGGTCCACTGGCAGGAGGAGGAGGCGAATCCCTCGTACCTCTGGGCGTCGCGACCAAGTGATGGCAAGTCGTGCAGCAGCCGTGCCTCAGGACCCCGGGAACAATGTACCAGTGTGCGGTGCGGGCAGCGTCTGCTGGCGAGGGGAAATGGTCCAATCTCGGGAAGTGGCCGCCCGCCCTCGTCCGACACCTGTCGAGGCTGCTGACGACGTTGAAGCAACAGTCGAGTGGACGTCAAAAAGATGGACTGGGTGAGGCCAGGTCAAAAACTTAGTCTGGCATGGCATAGCATAGCATAGCATAGCATAGCATGGCATGGCATGGCATGGCATGGCATCGCGTTAGCAGATACGCTTTTTTAGTCGAACCCGACAGTCTGGGTCGGCGAGAGATCTGACAACGGCCCTACTGCGCAAAGGCTTCCTTGACGCCGCTCACCAGGTTCTTTTTAGGGTGCTTGCTAATTTAGTGGGAGACGGCACCGGCAGTCCAGGAACAGCCCGCTCGCCCAGGTGGGCTGGCTGGGTTCTTAGGCTGGCTTACGAGCAAGCACAAGCACCGGGAGGACTAAGCTTTATTAGCATTCTCGAGTCACGTTTTCCCCGAGACATTTTGGACAGCCAGACAAGTCTAGATGTATTCGCCATTGTGCTCTCCACGGCCTGTTCTGGCCTGCCGGTCATGGCATCGAAGAGGAGACGATCTGATTGACGTTCGATCCGTCATCGGTCACGGATTCCTGGACTGCATCAGGAGCTTGGCAGTGACCAAGCAAGGGGGCGCAGGGGAGAAGATGAGGGCAGGAGGAAACAACAGGTGAAAAAGCAAAGAGAGGATTGAATGACAGCTTATCACCTTCCAGACGTCATAGCGTCTGATTAAATGTTGAGCAGTATGCTCATGTCAAGCAGGAGCGAAGCAAATGTCTGCGTGCCCAACCCAGATAGGTACCCGTGTACCTGCACGAACTACTTGAATGACTGTAGCGTGACTACCTCGCCTACCTCGCTCCTACATAGAACATGAGTTAGAGACTTCGCACTGCCAGGCCACCAAACTGTGCTGGCCAAGAGGATGTACCTCCGAAATAACTCATGACATTCTGAGTAGTCCTTGGATCGCATGTGAGCAGGCCAAGGAGAAAGAGTGGGAGGAACGACCACCCGGGTCATTTCCTACGCTCATGCCCTGCTGCGCTTACCCCGTCATGGTGTCATTGTTGCCATCGGGTAGTCAATCTTCAAGTATGATGCAAACACACGTACAGATTAGCGTCGAAAATAGGGAGTTGGAGCAATTGATCCACAGCCCAGGGGTTGCTGCGCAACCCCTTCCCCAAGAACGTCAACTACAGCTTGGAGGCTAAGCGATTCCTTTGAGACCTCAACTTGTCTCCCTCGATGAGGCCAGGATCCAAGCCATGGGTGGCAATCCCCTTACATCCCGTCGTCGGTCGCACAGACATAATCAGGGGCATTCTTCCGACAAATTCGCCTCGGACCAGCAGTGACGAGAACTGCGAGACAGCGCACCGAAGCCATCCAAGACAGCATTGATTGCTGGATGGAGGAACGCAAGATGCAATTTTCAGATTCCCATACCCGTTCCCGTTCCCGTGTTGGCCCGCCTCATTCAGGCATTTTACCTCTGGCATCGATCTACAATGACAATCTGATCTCGAGTCGATGCTCCATTTGTCGGGCGTTGACAGGACCACGATTCAGCATGCCAGCATGCCGGCCAGCACTAATG
Organism: Diaporthe citriasiana; assembly: GCA_014872975.1. Lineage (NCBI taxonomy): Eukaryota > Fungi > Ascomycota > Sordariomycetes > Diaporthales > Diaporthaceae > Diaporthe > Diaporthe citriasiana. The sequence goes on from JADAZS010000002.1 coordinate 73,640, forward strand.
CGGCTCTGGCACGCTAAGAGTCTAAACGTCGCTTCCACTCCGAGTCCCTAGCGTTGGACGAGGCTGCCCCAGACTGCCAAATGACCAGGCCACCGCTTGGTCCCAACCCAGCCCAGCCCAACTCCATCCCTCCTCTTCCCGTTCTCTGGAACCCACAAGTCGCAACAAGCGCGCCAGATCTACGAAACTATTCTTACCGAGAAACTCTAAATCACGTCCTCTCGGCCACCTCGTCTGCCCGTCCACCGCACAGAACAGCCTCATCACTTGGCCCACTAGGGCCTGACAACCGACCGGCAACGTTGCCAGGCAGAATGCGCCGCCGGCTAAATTATAATATACCACATATCGATTCCTGTCACACCGCTGCGATGCGGCTGACAGCCCTTCCATCCAGAGCGAGCAACGAGCGAGCTGCTAAGCCTCGACAGGCTGGGAAATGCCCACGTGCTCGCAATACCACAACAGTTTGAGCCGATATCCCTGGCCTCGATCCGCGATCTGCTTGTTCCAATGTCTGTGTGCGATGGAGCTCATCACAGTCGACCGTATCTGTGGGGCTGTCGCTCAAGAATCACATGCGGAGTCATGGGCACCAGCAAACAATTCCCACTCTGGCTTGGGCAGCAGATCTTTATCCAGTTGATCCCAACCAGCTTTCTTGAGTCATTTTGCCTCAAGGCCCACTCCCCTCCATCATTTCCCATGCTTGTCACTGTCGTCCCCGACGCCGCGGGTCACCGGAGCCGAAGCGGCACGCTCAAACACAGTTCGTGGCCGAATCCAGCCACGCCTTACGCTGTTTAGCATTGACTACGCTCTGTCGTGCGTTTCCACGTATGGAATCACGACCAGGCTCAACAATGCAAGGGGACCCCTCTCCGGGCCTCACTTGTTTGACAGCGACGCGTTGGCTTACACAGACTCGTGCATAATAAGCTGATAGATCAGCCGTACAAAACATCCTTGATCGGACCTGGCTGAACGGACCAGGGACGGCAGGATCGGCATGTAAATCCGTCTCAAAAGCCCTCGGCCGCTTTCGATTGCCAATTTCCCCATGTTGATTCCTCAATACTCAAAGAAGAGGCTGCGCCAACGGTGAGTGAAGAGAGAAGAGATTCCGTTTCCGAACTCTTACGATTGCATGGCCCAGCCACTCCACGCGTCAGGATTACAGACTGCGGTGAGGACGGGCCTGAGTGCCCGCGAGGAGAATGGTTCCTCGAGATAGACCCATAGTCTGTGCTGGGATCAACAAAGCTTCACTTTCACCAGGCTTCCAGCGATTTGCTCCTGACCCTGGTGCCGTCACATCCTTCCTGCAGCAATGCATCTGGAATGCCATGCCAAAAGGATGGGCCCAGCCATTCTCTCCAAAAGTACGGGCCCACACTTATTGGTGCCCACCAACTTTCTGAGGTTAGCGTCGAAATACAATTGAAGATCTCCCAGGATAGGGCAATATTGTCACAGTGTGTAGTCGCCCAAACAGCATCCGCTATCACACTGTCTCTGCTTCACACGCCGCGAGAGAAGGGCGCCCATCTCTGATGAGCCTGCCCCCATCCTCGCCAATCTTCATCCTTGCATATACGATTGCATACCTTTTCGCTGAGCCGATCCCTTCAAACTGACATCGTAACGCACATATCTCCATTGCTGTTGGTCGAATGGCATGATGCGTACACATTCAGTATGCAGGAAGGCTCGACAGTGACCAGATCGGTCTTCAACTACTTTGGCTGTCCAATTGAGCAGATACCACAGGGTTTCTGACAACTTGGAGTAGTTCGAGGACGAAAATTGGTGTAGGTCATAGTCTTCGACGAGATATATTCTGGGAAGGGTTTGCTCCAGCCAACCTTGTCACTGCTGCTTGGGCTATCCGAAGTCCTTCGGGCTACTGACGACTTCACCATGTACTGCGCAGTGTAACATCGAGATTTCTCAGGGTGGCATTGCTTCGGCTCCAACCAGTCAAAGGGCATTTGCCTTCGCCGCGCTTACTGCTAACATCCCAGCAGCTTGGGGGGGGGGGAGACCTTCTCGCAATCTTTCCCAACGCCACCCTCCCTACCGCTCACACTGTCTTGTGCTTTTCAACAAGCGTGCGTCGCCAATGACCACAGCACACCTCTGCCCCCCAAGACTTCCGAGGGAAGACTCGCAGCTACTCACCACTTCTGCAAGAAGCATTGCGAGCGCGGTTCACGCTTGTCTGCGAGATTGAACACAGGGACCAGGGTTCAATTGTCGACGCATCGGAGACATGCAATTCAGCTGCCCAGAACCCAAATCGGCATACGCAGGTAGACATGCCGGGAAATCCCAGGCATTGGTTGTGGGCGCGCTGCCTTGAGAAAAGTTTCGTCAAGCCACACGTCGACCACACCCACTGCGCCTAGGAGCTCTGAGACTGGTTCATTTTGTCCAACTGTAGGGAGAAAAGTGGCCCCTCAACCAGCGGCGCCCATCACACCCAGCGCATACCCGTACAGTAGTCGTCAGACACCTTAACACCCACAGCACAGCGGCGGGAAGCATTGGAAGGTGGTCGTGTCATCTCTGCGTCTCCGGGTGGCCAAAATGCGAGTCAAGAGGGAACTGATCCGGAACCGGCGAGGCGACTTTTGGATCGGCTCGGCAGGACGACGTATCCTCTTGGCAGGCAAATTGAGACAATATTTTGATGTACACCACATAGGAAGGTTCCGTGTTGTATGTAGCTGTAGGATGTGCATTGCATAGTCAGGTCCCATTTCAACTTTCCGCCTGGCCGGTTGCTGGCGGGCTGGGCTCGCGGAGCAGGCGGGCTGGCGACGGACAATCACTGTGGCCTCTCACTGCTGGACTGTGCTGCATGTACATGACCCACAGGTACCTAGGTACTTGACATGATACCGCATGCATGCGTACAACCAGGTGTGGGTGTGTGTGGCAGGCCCGAAAGAAGTCTCCATGATACATCGGCTGGCCGGCGGGTTTTTCCTTGCCATGAAGGCGAGCTTGGGCGCGAAAAACATCCCGGTCCAGTGCGTGTCCACTGATCAGCCGCTGCTTTTCACTATGCCAGTCTTTCCGAGGGGTGATGGCAAAGGAGGCGGAATGGTGGGTGGTAGGCGGTGGGTGGCCGGGGGGTGGAGGGGGCAGATCTGGTACTGTGTAGTTGGTGCGCTGGGAGCGGTTCAGTGAGGAGGAAGTGACTGAGCGAGCAGGCCAAGTGATCAGAGTGAGTGAGAGTGACATGGGGAGCAGCAAAGAGCATTGACAGCTGGTCCTGGTCCCAGTGCCCGGCCCTGGTCCTAGTCCTGGTTGGTGCTGCTGAGGAGGTGTTGGAAAGGTCTCAGCCCGCCTTCCTCCGCTCGAACTGTCGAATGAGGCAGTACCCCACTTCCTTACTTCCTTGCCTCCGTGTCTCCTGCCTCCGTGCACAAAAATTCGGTTTACACGCGCAACTCGAGCGCACGGGCCATCAGCCACTCTCGACGCCGCCGCCGCCGCAGTAGGCAGTAGGTAGGCACAAGGCAGTCGTCCGTCAACTACCTTTAGTCCTGGGTACGGTCCGTACTCTGCTGCTTTCCAACATTGACCTTTCCGTTTCCTCCCAAGCTTCGCCTTCCTCACGCCCCCCATCCGATCCACCCAAAATCTTTCCTGACCGCAGTCTAGTCTCTCTGCTGACTGCCCAAGTCTTGTCTTGTCGACGGCGCTCGTCCATTTAATTCACTGTCCGCACTAAGCACGCTACTGCCCTTAAGCAGCTAGTAGCCTCACGCTATCCCTCCGAGAGAAGTCTTGTCGATACCCGCAGGGGCCACTGCTCTCTCTTGTGCCCAGGGCAAACAGCCCAAGGAACCAAAGCACCAAGTAGAGCACGAGACAGCCCCCCAGTACGGCCAGCACACTGCGTCCAGCCTGGAACTGGAGGTTTGCCAGCAGGAAAAGGTGCATCTCGGGGACCGCGAGGACTACGACAGTACAACCTCGAAAAGGGCTTGGGGATCATCGGGCAGCCACATCGTGATCAACGCCCCCCAGGTGCAGCAACGCAAAGCACAGGTACTGGCTGCATTGCGTGTGTGTGCATCCTGCTCAGGTACACGCTTTTACCGTCAGGGCGTCTTACCCCATATCGCGCTCTCTCTCGCTGCCCCTACACAGTACCTTGGACTCGTGGGTGGTGGTCCAGACCAACCGACCGACCGTCTGGGGGGACCAGGGTTGGAACTCTATTACGGACTCAGAGGCGGTATTTTCATCGCTGAAGTGACTTCGATCCATCCATCCATTCACCACAGCCAGGCAGTCGGGAGCTGCTGCTGCGCTCTGTTCGGCCTCTGCTCTCTCGCCCACCCTCTCCTGCCCTCTCGCCCATCCGCCGGGCAGGCCTTCCTTCCGCCTCTGCCTTGCGACCTGGGTTTTTTTTTTCTCTCCTTCTCCACCCTTGGGACATTCGCCTGCTGCAGCGCACCTTCTCCAGGTCACCCCTCATCTTACCCTCACTCTCACCTCACAATCAAACAATTTCAAATCCTGGACAGGTCACCTTTTTATCTGCTGGGTTGCTACCTTGTCCCATCAATCCGGTCTCGACCCCCGACCCTCGATCTTCGAGACCTTGTAACCCCCAGTATAAAATCGCGTTGCTGCCCACCTGGCCACGCTAACCCATCCGATCATCCCTCCTTCAAAATACCAACCAACCTAACCCGGGTAGCCCTTTCGTTTGACGGCACCCGACACACTTTAGGGAGCTGCAAGTCAACTTAGGCTCGCTCTAGATCTCTCATACCTCGTCACTCCCACGAGGACGGAGCCATCCATCATATCAAATAATAAGCATTTGCTGGTTGCGGAAATCCCAGCATCTCAAATACCCCCCAGCCAGATAATTCTTTCGCCTGACTTCATCACTTGTTTGTTGGTGGTGGTTGATCCTTCCAACCACAGATCAACACACAAGACACGACAAGACACGACGCTTGCCAGGACGGACTTGGACTGACGATCTCATCTCCTGGCAATTCAACAAATCGCCCTGGCCCTCACACTCTCCATAACTCCCCAGCAACACGCTATTTTAGTCGTCGTCATCTCTGCCAACTCCGGGGAAAACTACCCAGAGCACGGGGTACACATAGCCGGAACAGTGCAAGGACAGTCGTTCAGTCACTTAGACATACGACAAACAGACAGAAAGAGACCTCTGAGAGACAGACATCCGCTCGAGCATCAGACCCGGACCCGGACCCAGACCTAGGCCCAGCCTTCCTTACTTGCACTGCACTAAAATAGTGTCGTGCTCGCGCTATCTCTGGAGGCTCCACCACGCCTTCTTCCTCGCACTACGGACGGAGTACCGAGTACGTTCAGGGTGCTTGGTCCTTGGGTCCCTTTTTGGTGCGAGATTTCGCGTCGATTGGACTGGGATTTGAACAGACGACATCATTCAACCTTAAAAGCTGCCCCGGCCGCTCTTACGTCTAGCGCACACTTGCCCTCTCGCTAGAGATTACATATTACACACCAACCAGCAGCTCAGGATCAGGCAAATTCTCTACACTGCATACCATCGCAAAACATCATACTGCCAGCTCGCCTTATAACCAGTGGCTGCATCACCAAGTTGTCTTGACCCACGCTCCGCGCCGCCACTTGACCCCAACCGACCTTCTCGGCTTCACGTCAAGCAAGCGACGGTCGTCTGTCAGCACAACACCAGTCTCAAGTCGACCACTGCTTTCACACACCGCTTATGGAACGAACCGCCGATTACTCAGGTTTGCCTTCGCCATATCCTAGCAACTTTGGCGACTCGAGATCTGAAGCTTCATTATCAGATCCGTCGTCTGCTCAGCAGTACACGTCGCAGCCCGAGGTTCGCACCAGCGGTTACTCGGCCACGGCTACTCCCACGTCCGAGTACAGTGGTTACCCTGCTTCGGCGCGGTCAGGGTCTTTTCCAGATCATCTTCACCAGCGCTCATACCACCAGCCAGGTGTCGGTGGCTCCAGTATGGCGCAAACACCCACAAGTCCGTCCATGCCTTTGCAAGATGGACGCAACCATCAAAACCCCCAGCCAGACCACCAGCAAATCAAATCTGACAATGATGTACCCATAGACCCTAGCATAGCAGCTCCGAGCCCTACGCAGTACGCGTACCCACCACAGAGCCCCTACGGTCAACACCCACAAGACATGGCTCATGGGTACGGGCACCAGAATGTCTACGCGCAACCACGACCAGACTGGACTGGGTACGGACAGCCCGGCGCACCCATCACTCCAGGTCATCACGTCTTCCCACAGACTCCAACCAGTGCCTCCCAGCGTCCCAACCAGGTAGGTCGCGTCGCGTTACCCTCCGTGTCCGGCCGGCTGGAAAATTGTCCATGTGCAGCGCCTATCCGGTAGTCGGCCGGAGCATGTACACATTCAAGTCCGAGGAGCTAACATATCCAACCTAGGTCTACAGCTTTGTGCCTATTCCAGGCGCACAGCAGCACAAGCGACCTCGACGACGATATGAGGAAATTGAGCGCATGTACAAGTGCGGATGGAACGGCTGCGAGAAGGCGTATGGAACTCTGAACCATCTCAACGCTCATGTTACCATGCAATCGCACGGTCAGAAGCGTGTCCCCGAAGGTATGGTACCAAGTGATTCTCTTCCAAGCACGGCGCTTAGCACGAGATGATCTCGCGCGGTTGTATTTTGATGAACACCACTAAACTGTCACGTCCCTCCCAAATCCTCGGACGGCATCGACTGCTGACGTTGACTTGGTCAAGCTGATCGATGGCCCCGGGAAGTGCTGAGCGTCTCCGGTCCATGTTTTCGACGTGCGCGTGCAAGGCTACCTTTACTGACACTCCGACTTCGTGCGCAGAATTCAAGGAAATTCGCAAGGAATGGAAGGCGCGAAAGAAGGCCGAAGAGGCTGAGCGCAAGGCGCGTGAGGAGGAACAGCAACGAACGGCGCAGGCTCAAGGACAGAACGATCCCCAAGGAGGACACGATGGCCAGCAGGCTACTCCGGTCGGTCAATACGGAGGGGCTCGTCTGCCACCTATTGGGTACCAGCCCACGCAGTATCCCGCGCCGCCCAATGTGTCGTTGCCCAACGAGTACAGCAGCAATTATATTACTACCGGCGCCTACAACCCGACATCGCCTTACCAGCAGTCTCACCAACAGGTGTATGGCCAACGTACGTATGCCCCGGGGGAAGCGTAGTTGTTCTGCCCCCTTGTGCGTGCTGACCTTGCTTTTACAGCGAACGGTGGTCAGCCTAACCACTGATTCTGCTTGCCCCTTTCATGCACGACCAGCTGATCCAAAGCGGTAGCCCATAACCCGATGCGAATGTCGAGCAACATGGCCTAATGCAGCGACTTGGACAGACTCTGGTGGCGGTCCACTTTGGTAACCACACGATCCTCTAGATGGTTGAGACAGGCCCAATTCACCACAATGGCGGTCTGATACCGATAGGCTCGAGCTTCTAGGTGATTGCTGAGACAAGGCGGTCGCGGTCGGGTCTAGGTTCATGGCCCAGAAACTCACGTGGGCACGACAGTTTGCAGCATGGGCAATGTCGGTGGAGATGTGCCTTGTGGGCACTAATTCGGTCCGTCATTTCGTTGCAGTAGATTTACGAGAAGGGAGATCAGGGGGTTTGAGAAAAAGAAAAGCAGAGAAGGGAGAATACACGATTGAGAAGTTACCATGGCAGTACACGTACCTGGTCGGCCAGCAGTCGCGGAAGACGTTATGAAGGTTTGAGGAAATTGGTGTTTATCGGTCGACGGAGGGCGCAGATCCTGCAGGCGCCGAGCCGATGGGTGACGAGGTGTGGAAGGGCAGGCGCACAAGATCCTACGACACAAGGGGGCGCGAGGCAACAGCAAGACAGACCGATTATACAGCAATGTAACATCACTCGAGTTTGATTTTGCTCAGGCCAAGAGCTTGCGATGCAGCCGGAGAAGTGCAGCAAGAAGCCCTGGGAATTCATTGTGAACTGTAGGGGCCGGAGGAGGAGGAGGAGGAGGAGGAGGCTGAACCGCAGGGCCAGAGCACCACAGCAGACAGCATGGACGAGCAATGGGCTGTGTTGATCAGATTGCGCCCACGGTATGCGGAGTGCATGGCTTTAGCAGAACTGTGGTCATGATGGCATGGTGGTTTGGATAGTGGCCACGGGTGGTGGGCTTAGCGATGCTGGTTGACATCAAGGACTTTTGGAGTTTTGCTGTTGCTGCTCTTGCGCCCACAAGACACCTGGGCAGTACAGGGCCGCAGGTAGCGCAGTGGTACAGTGGACCAGCAACCAGGGGCTACCTGCCATGTACCACACATGCGGGTCCCATGTGCAGGCAGGCCTAGCCAAAGCTGGGGGCCCAGTCAAGTGTTAAACCACAAGCAGTCTTGTACAGTAGCAAAGCAGCAGTTGGGAGGAAGGATCGGGGGGCCTGTTCAAGTCTCGCTGCATGGCGGCCGGGGTCAAGGGGGGTCGCTGGCCAGCGCTAGAAACTTTGTACCACCCACCCCTCGGGAATTATGCTTTATGCCCTGCCATATGTGCTTCCTAGTGTAGTGTGTGGTGAACTAGCTCCCTATCTCTCGAGATGCCATCTGCCACCCAGGGCCACCCTCCGCACCCTACCCCAACACCGATTTACTAGGCAGATATTTTATCTTGACTGAAATTAACGGTGACTTTTCTGCTTTGTGCCCTTTTTCTTTTTGTCTTCCGGCATTCGGGTCCCGGGCACCGTGTCCTATTATGCACTATGTCCGCGAGGCAAGGGGAAGGGCGAAAGGATGGTCTCATTCGGGGTGGGTTGGGTTTCGAAGGTGCATTGCTGAGAGGAAGGGTGGGAGAGAGAAGAGAGGGGGGTCATTCATCTTCCGGGCTCCCAACAATCTGGTTGGTGGGTTGTGCCATGGCGGTGGGCTTGCCAACCCCCTCTCTCCCCCCCTACCCAGTTCTTTTTTATCTGCTGCCTGTTATTACTCCAAAAGCCACACCATTTTATTTTATTGATCTTATTCCCTGCTCCTCAGGTGTGTGTGCGCGCACGGTGTAGGACAGGGTAGCATCCAGGAAGGAATAGGAGGGGGTAGGGGTGGTTGGCTGTTTGTGTTGGTCACGGTGGCGCTCTGTTGGTGGCAGATCATGGCCGACAGTGTGCGTCCTGCCATGTGGGTTTTTTTTTCGCCTGTCTCGTGCCAAGAAAAGAAGAAGGGGGCCGGGGAGCCGTGGTAGTGGCAGGTGGCAGTGGTTGTTGCTCCTACTCAATGTTGGGGGATCGCACCGAGCTGATGCTGTGCGACGGTCATGGGGGGTGGTGGGCAGCTCTGGGTGGGCTCAGCCCCGAGGTACCCAGCTACCTACTGACTGACGACTTCACTGACTGCCTGACTGCCTGACTGCCTGACTGCCCGTACAGTGTTGCTGCTGTCAGACCCTAGGTCAGTCAGGCCACACCACGCCATGCCATGCCACGCCATGCCATGCCATGCCATACCCTTCCTCACGTATGCACAATGGGAGGGGACAAGGGGGCTGAGGCGAGCTTATGTTGACTGCAGGTAGATCAGATGTCATGGTGTGCCTTCCTTTCTTCTGTGTGTCTTCTGGGTGTCTTCTGGGCCCTGGGGGAACACAAAGCTAAGGCACGTCATCTTTTAGTCCTTGGTTTTTACCTTGTTCTCACGCGTGTCTGTGCCTCCCGGGGGGGTGGTGGAAGACTGTGTTCTGCTCCGTTGGACAACGGGGCAGCCTGACGTCCTACGATTAATCAGCCATGCACTCAGTCAATGCCTCCCAATTGAATCAAATTCTGAGGGAGGGGCTCTGCTTCTTCTGCTTGTGATACGTGTTGCTGCAGCTTTCCGGCGCCGGGTCTGCCCCGGGGGTCAGCAGACTGAATGACGAGGTGTTGTTCTGCCTGTCTACAATTAGTTCTCACCCCATTTCAGCCGTCCCATATCGCCGGGTCCTGCTTTTTGTTTTGCTGGCTGCTACGCAATCTCACCTTGGTCTTTTTTTAATATTACACTTTTTTTTTTCACTCTTCGATCCTCTGACAGCTCCGTCCGTGGGTCTCCATCGGCAGCCGCTGGTCGGCCCCAGCGAGCTAAAACTTCCCACACACACACACACACGCATCCCATCCATACAAGCGCGCTCACACACCAACGCACACGAGTAAGTTCACACGGCGGGTTTTAAGTTAGGGTGACGTGCTGTCGGGATCTCTTGGGCTCAGGCAGATACGCGAGAAAGTCTAATGTCCGCGAACCCTTGATCTTGCTTGGGCGCTTCTTCTTCTTCCGTGTGTATGTGTGTGTGTCTGTGTCTGTGTCGGGGGGCGCGTGGGCCCACGATCCTGGTTCCTTTCCATCCGTCCATCCGTCCGTCCGTCCTGTATTTCTTGCCTTTCCCATCCTCGACGCCCCCTGCCTCCACCCACCTCAGCCCCTCACTCTGTTTGGACCTGTTGTTTTGGTCTCGGTCAAAAACTCAAAATCGCTGCTAAGCCACTCCCACGCCACGCGACAGCATCCCAAGAAACCTTTTTTCCCCACGCAAATTAACACTCCACCCACACCTTAATTCTCAGCTAAAGTGGCGTGAGATTGGCACCTCGAAGCTTTTCTCGTTTTTGGTTTCCGTTCTGGGACGGTCTCATTCGGGAGCGGGTACGCGAGCGAAACGAGACCGGCGAGCGAAACACAACGAACTCACCCACCCAACCCCCACACCTAAGCTTAACTTAGGCTTCTCAAGAGATCGGACGGAGCTTGTGAGCGGCCGATGTGACCTGTGCCGATTTTCCGGTCCTGCCAGACGGCCGAGCCGCCATGCCGACGGCGGTTCCGGTTGTCTGGCATTGGGGTGGAGAAGGGAGGGGTGAAGGTGCTTCAGGGCGCAACGTCGGCGTTGAAGCCACGGGATGACGGTTTATATTGTGACATGAGGACATGCACACACATACAATAGACGTCGTCACATGTAACAAAACACACAATCAGTAGCCCTTCTCACCCTGTGCGTATTCCTATACGTCCACACACGCGCGCAACACCCTCTCACCAACACACCGCGTGGCTAAGGCACTGCAACGGTACACAAGGCGCGCAGCGTCGCCGATCCGAGTCGCCTGCCCGCCCGCCCGTCCGTCACGCCTCTGCAGGTCTCCTCTCCCCCCGGCCGGCCACACACGCACACACACACTCCCGTCACCCCGTCGATCATTTGACACGGGCCCGACAAGTCTGTGGGGTGCTGGAAGACGAGATGGGGTGAAGGCGCACGACCGGAGAGGCAGAGCATCATGAGTGTTCCGCCTTTTCCGACCCGACATCGCACAGTGAGGCACCCTCGCGTCACCGGCTGTGCACCTTCTTCTATATACAGTGCAGGTGACACCGAGGCGGGAGAACAGGGTGGGGGATGCCCTGCTGCCTTTGCTATTCATCAAGTGCAGGTTCTTGTGTCCTGTGCTCTCTGTAGGAGTGTGCTGAAGTTTTCTTCAATCACGCCCGCGCAGATGGTTCTCGCGCCGAGAGCGTCTTTGACGATGATCATGGCGGCGGTGGTGGTGTGACGTGACAACCTGTCAACCAATGCAGATCAGCGCCTGTCTCTCTGTACCTGGTGCCTCTGATCAGTAAAGGCCCAAGGACGCAAGGCTGATGAGAATTGGGGATTCAAACCAACCGGCCGGCCTTGGGAATTCCCAGAGACACGGCGCACTTGGCCGCCATCTGGGCGGCCGGGGGCTCCTTAGCCTCTGTAATCTTCCTTTGCTGGTCATTTTAGTTATGGGGAAACCTGGGAGGTACAGCGGCCTAGTATGGGTTTAGGGTAGGGGGCACAAGAAAATCGACAAGTCACTTCCCAAGACCACCGGCCGTTGATCGACGCCGGGGGGATGGGCGCGCAGGGAGTGCGGGAGCGAGGGAAGGATTGAGGGGAACGGGTTGCACCAAGCTTGTCGGCCGAAAGAAGCATGGAAGTTTCATCGCTCCGTGCCGAGTCGGGTCGACTTGGAGCCCGGCTAAGCCGGTCGGTCGCTGGGCCGGATCGCTTTCCCTAGGTTAACGGACCACACATGTAGTAGATACAGATGCGACAGACACATAAGCTTGAAGCAATTTCGTGCATGGACAGCTGCTGAACTGACTGCTGACCGAGCGCATGCTGTTGTTAATATCCGGTCAGCCAGGTCCTCGATCATCTATCGTATCTACACAAGACACAAGCCGTCGGATCGCCGGTTGATTCTGCTGCTTCGCACATGCTGCACCAGAGAGGACTTTATAATCTTTTCCCTGGTCGATAACCAGATGTGAATCCTCCGACTACCACGGTCGAGCCCAGGCCCAGGCTGTTGGTCCGTCCTCGCCGCCAACCCCTGCTGGAGGTTCTGATGCTACACTGCGACTGACGCCGCGCCGCTGTGCTACATAATGCATGAACTGCTCAATGAACACTGCCTGAAGAAGTCAATACAGAGCACAGTTCAGGTACGTCTAATGAGATGCGTTAGTATTGTGCGTCATAATGTAAAATCAGGGTGCCTGTGCTTCCTCCGTGTCCAGGCATGGGCGATGTGGCCGTCTATGATTGAGCAGCCTGTGTACTTGACAGGTCATTTTGGTTCCAGATTACAAGCTGAGACATGCAAATAGATTGAAAACATCAATAGGAGACCACGCGTTTGCATGTGCAATGCAAGCATGGGTAGCGATGAGGAGGACTGGTGGTTGGACGAGATCTGGATGTGATGTGTGATACGACCGTGGCACCTCCGGGGGCTCACGAGGCGTTCTGAGACATGACGTCGGCTACTTTGCAACCTGTTTTCCGACAGCTTCGACAGACATCCTTCGCCCTCTTCTGTGATTTAATGCGCAACCCGCTCGCACCCCTCGTTGATCCCAGCACAGGATTCTGACATCTCAGCACATGATAATCATGCCTTTCCTTTGAGTACAAAGAACGGCAGCGTGCCCGCCTCCTGCTTGAAACCACACTCGCTGCTGACCGTCTCTCGCTTGTCCGTTGCTGAATCCCGCTGTCCAAACACCCTGAGAGGCTTTATGCGTGCATCTTGACTCTATTTTCTCCGGCCTATTTTTTTTTCTGATTTCTTTTTAATCGCGTCTCTATCAGTCATCCAGGAGGGCCACATCCAACTCGCTATGGAGTCAATCAGTCTGAGCCCTCCGAGTCAGCAAAATCTGCAGTCGGCCCCGACAGATGGCGACCGACCTTCCCCGGTGCCCATCCCCAAGGCGACAGTCGAAAGGACCGACTCGGGCCAGTCCTCGAGCAAAGCGTCCCTGCTGTCGCATCAGTCAGTTCCCGTAACCGGCACCTTTCCTCTCGGGTCTCTCAGGGTCCACCAGGTAATGGACTCGCCCAGGCCGCGGGCGCAACCAGAAGCCCGGCCACAGGCCGACATGTCCGAGATGCCCCCGTTGGAGGACGGCCCCGGCGTGGATACAACACCCCTCGACGGGGATGTCTTCCTCATCCTCGACCTTCCCCCGAACTCAACCGTGGGCTGCGACGCCAGGGCCATCAACACCGGCGCCTCCGGTTTCAAGGGCATCCGCGACATCCCCCCGGGCCCTCACTTCGTCTGGGTGTCGGAGCCCAACGCCCTGTCCCGCTGCGGCTACTGGTTCGTCGCGCAGGACAAGGCCCGGGTGCGCGTGAAGCAGTGGGACAAGTACAACGAGGTGCTCGCCGAGCCCGCCAGCAAGTTCGAGCTGCGCGACCACAGGGACAACGTCGCCAGCCTGTACCCGCAGCTCGTCTCGTTCAGGCACGGGGAGGGCGATCAGGCAACCGCGCCGGCGGCGGTTGGAGGGCGACACGGCGACGACGGTGACGAGACGAAGCTGCTGTGGCGCCAGCTGACCTCGGGCATCAGTGAGGGGCTCCTCGCCAGGGTCACGAGGAGGACCGAGGCCAGCGAGTGGCTGGTGGCCACCTCGGACACGGCACAGGGCGAGGCCGGCTTCCCGCAGACGACGCAGCTGTACAAGGCCGTGGTCGGGCCGAGGGAGCTGGAGTTCCTCTTCCCGGAGGGCGACGTCGACCTCGCGGCGGCGGCGTCAGCAGAGCGCCGCGGTCAGGCGGGAAACAAGACCATCACAGACGACGCGGATGCGGACGCAGCGGGGCCCCCAGACACGTCGTCCGAGATCCTGCGCCTGGTTGACACCCCCGGCACAGGCGCCTCCGAGGCCGACGTGCTCGGCGAGCTGCAGCTGACCTTCCTGACGGGCCTGCACCTGACGAACCTGTCGTGCGTCGACCAGTGGTGGCACCTCGTGCTCAAGGTCGTGCTGCGCGCGCACCGCCTCGCCCTGCTGCGCCCGCGCCTCGCCGCCGACCTCCTCCGCACCCTGCACGCGCAGATGGCCTACGACGAGAAGTACATCGCCGGCGCCGGCGGGGGCGACGCCGACCCCAGGGACCAGGGCACGAGCGTCCTGGACATCGTCCCCGGCAACAAGCGCAAGCTCCGCCGCGCGCTGGCGCTGTACCGCCGCAGGCTGGACGAGCTGCTGCTGGACCTGCCGCGGTGCCGGGCCACCGCCGAGCAGGGGGCGGTGGGCAAGGCGTTTGGCGAGCTGGAGGCGTGGTTCTGGAAGTTCGGGTGGGACCTGAGGACGGGCGGTGGTGATGGGGTAGAGAAGAAGAAGTGGCCCGTCCAGGACGGAGGCGGTATTATCGGGCGTGGCGACGACGATGATGATAATGATGACGACGACGACGACGACTATAAGCCCGTTATTGTTGATTTGGATGCTGATGGGCGAGAAGTCGGGCTGGTCTCGTTCAGCTGAGGCCGCCACTTCTGAGGACCGCGCCCTTCATTTAGGGAATGCGAGAGACAAAGTCTTAATGTCTCGTAGAACAGCATGAAATCGTTACGAGCCTTCTTTCACAGATTGTGGGGAGTTTATGGGCAGATGTTCAATGGCATACGGCACGATGATCGCTAGACCCTTGGGTGAAACTGAGGAAGTCACTATACACTAATTGAGAGCGTCCTCACACTACAAGGATATTGGCATCAACATGATACGTCTCTTTCCACGCGTGCTGTGGTCTTATAATCGACAGGCATGTATATGGGAATGCCCCCGAAGAAGGAGACAACAGACAATTATCCCGCCGACCGACACAGAAATATCGAGGTGCATGGCGGGACCTGTCTTGAGTCTCGGCAAGACGGTAGTCGCTGAATTTGAAAGCAACGTCGGGTTCATACTCACGAGCTTTACTCGGGTGTCCGCCTACGCGGCCACAGCATCTACAACCGACCGCCTAGGCAGTGCTCCCTGTCAAACCTCTTATGGGATAGACCTCCTATGGAATGACCTCCTATAGAATGACCTCTAATGAAATAGCCTCCTTTGGGAAACCCACTTTTGGGATGCTTAGAGCTACACCAAGTCAAATCGCTGCACGGTCTGAATCGGGGTGAGCCAAACGGTTGCCCAAAATATAGATACTTGACTGGGAGTGCAGGGACATCTCGACCTTTCTCTGTAAGCTCCAAGTCTAGGTATATAGCAAGCTTGACTCTAGGTAGGTTAATTATCACACGCCACGTCAAGAGCATCCTTGAAGCAGATGGCTCGTTGGTGACTCAAAGTTTCCCTGAAGTGATCGCACTCTCACCATCCCGGACAAGTAGCATCAAGCTGAACTGGAACGACCTGACCATGAATTGGGGCTTCATCCCATGGCTACCAATGAAGCGTACTCGTCTGATATTGGTGAAGCCGAAGGAGACATGTCATGGTGGATACATCAAGGCACGCAAGCTTTCCCCATTCGCAGAAGCCAGAGCACATCCGCACGGCAATTGTAGTCAAAGCCACACGCTGGTTTTGTTGATTGTTCGTTCATTTGCCGTATCCCTTTACTGCAGCCCGGTGGAGCTTTTGCCATGCAAATGCAAACCTAGAGAAATAATTTCCCCTTTTGATTCCGTGTTGATCCTTGAAAAGACTCCTGATCCGCACGAAAACTGAAAAGACCAACGGCAATCCCTCCGAGCCGGTAGGCATTGTCTTCGTCAACGCCGTGAGGATTTCCTGTTGCCGCCTCTCTATCATCAACCTCCCCAGACCAGCACCACCAGTATGGCAGTAGCAGCAGCACTGATCCTCCACGCCATTCGAGTCGCAAGCGCTTTAACGGTAGGACTTCTGGAATCTGGCACGGGCACCTGGACCGCCGAACTTCTTGGGTTCGCAACGACGGTTGTCGGCAACGAGGAGGGTACGGTCGAACTGGGTCAGGGCCTGCTTGAGCAGGTTCTTGGTGTGCTCATCGACGAACTTCTGGTTGTAGGCGATCAGGGCCTTGGAGATTGCTTGTCGGATGGCGCTATTCACATGTCAGTATTCCTTGAGACAAGTAGCAGATCCGGGGCTACGACGAGGTCTGGTATCCGGGCCAGGGAGCCAGTCGGACCTGAACGTCATCGCACCCACGGGGCAGAGTAACGTACTAGACCTGGGAAGTGTGACCACCACCGGAGACACGAACACGGATGTCGAGGCCGGCGAACTTGTCGAGGCCGACAACGAGCAGGGGCTCGTAGACCTTAATAGATAGAATGTCAGCCGTCCATTCTGCAATCGTGTACCATCGTGGCCCTCAAATCGTCCTGATCTTCATGCCCACGTCGCATCTCTTTCTTCACAGAAGCATTTGTCTTCGTCTGCCTCCCTCCACAACTGTGGGGCCGTCTTCCAAAGGGTCCTATGGTTTCGCTCATGTTCGTACCTTGGTTCGGAGAATGGCAGGCTCAACGAGCTGGAGAGGGCGGCCGTTGACCTTGATCAGACCCTTTCCGGTCTTTGCGTGGGCGACAGCCTAAGTATTCCCAACAACAGTCAGCACTTCTGTTAATCCTCTTGTTGAATTATCGCATTCGAAATCGGTGGGCCGGGGCCGTGGGAGACTGACTGTCGCATTCCGCTTCTTGCCGAAGCACTGAACTGACTGGGTCGAAGCCATTGTTGCGGTGTTGGCTGGGTTTGTCAGCGGTTGAGAGGGCGTTGTCGTCGACGGCTCGTTTCAATGCGATGGTTGAATGGGCGGAAAGATGATTTTTCGTTGCTGGGTCCTGGGCATTGTGGGAAGGCAAGATTTGCGCCTTCCCTAATCTGGACTAGTGTGTTTTGGTCCACGTGACCTTATCTTATCGGCGAGGTTCCGCCAGCAACTCGAAGCAGGTGACGACAACGACGTCGGTGTCGGCAAGAGTAATCTGAAATAAATCTAGAGAAACCCTCGGGCCGTGGTCGTCCTTGTTTCTGAGGTTGGTTGAATTGTAGATAACCTTTCCACGTCACTTGGACTGAAAGAGACAGCATTTTGCACATCTGTACTTGAGTCCTGAAGAAGGCGGGTAGAGCGATTACATACTGCGTACATATCCAGCCAACGCCAAGCACGGAGTATCTCACTCAGGATACTCACCTGCCACAGGATTCACAGAACAAAAGAACAAATCTAGACCAAGCAAGAAGATATGTCGCGAAAAGGGGTCGGCCTGGCGGCGTTTGACCGCAGCCGTATAACCTCCGCCCAGTACGCCAGCCACGGCAACACCCTGCGGTCGGCCAACGCCCAGGCCCTCGAGACGCAGCTGTCCGTCTTCAGGTCGCTCCTGCAGCAGTTCGCGCAGACCCACGCCAAGGACATCCGGTCGAGCCCCAGCTTCCGCGCCCAGTTCGCGCGCATGTGCGCCGCCATCGGCGTGGACCCCCTGGCGAGCAGCAACAGCGGCTCGGGCGCCTCCTCGGGCGGTTCCATCTGGGCGCAGCTGCTGGGCCGCTCCGTCAACGACTTCTACTTCGAGCTCGCCGTCCGCGTAGTCGAGGTCTGCGGCGAGACGAGGAGCGAGAACGGCGGGCTCATCGAGGTGCGCAAGGTCAAGGAGAGGATCATGAGGGGCCGTATGGAGGGCTCGCAGGAGGTCACGGAGTGAGTACTGCTGTCGAGTCCCCTGCCTTTCCCCAGGTTGTGAGATAAGTGCTGACACAGTGAAACAGGGATGATATTCTACGAGCTGTTGGTACCCTCAAACCTTTAGGGTCATCATTCTCCGTCATCAAGGTCGGCAGCAAGCCGTACATCCGCTCGGTTCCGAAGGAGCTGAACACGGACCAGAGTGCAGTCCTCGAGGCGGTCCAGGTACTAGGGTACATCAGCGTCTCCATGCTGATGGCCAACCTCCACTGGACGAGAGCCCGAGCTGGCACCGCGCTGGACGACCTCCTCGGCGAGGGCATGCTGTGGATCGACAAGCAGGCAGACGAGTGGGAGTACTGGAGCCCCGGCTTCATGATCGAAGCGCAGGAGATATTCTCCCCTGAATGATGTGAGCTGAAGTGGTGCAGCCTGTATTATGCTGCCGTCGAGCCATGTCTTATCGGTGTGTGGGAAGCAGGATTATGGTTCAGCAGGAACCAAAGGTTCCCGTCTCTGCGAGGTGAATAACAGCCGGAGAGGCAGCCAGACGGGAGATCCAACCATACCGACCGCGACGACTTACTTCTTGCAAGGTCAGCAGTACCATTCGGAGGCAGGTGGCACACAGCTGTCCAATTGCCACACAGAAACTGTTGTCTTCTGGTCAGTGGCAAGTCGCTCGCGGCCATACGGGGTGCGACATTAGCACTATCCGGCACAGAAGTACCGCGACCTTCCAGTGCCTTCTGCATACGATGGGTCTTGGCCCACGTTGGTATTGTCACATGCACATGTAGGCCAAGCCCCGCGGATCGAAGATGGAAAATGCAGATGACCCACGTGCCTTCTACTATCTCAGCGCCTGGCTACCTAGAAAGGGGGGAGCAGCGGGCGCAGATTTCAAAGCACACCATATGCATGTTTATGTGTAGTTGTGGGACACTTGTAATAGTTTACTAGACATAGAGTGTTGCAGCTGCTGTGGCCTTGGCCCCAGCCAGTAGCTGTCACGTTCTCAACTCGAAAATAAGGAACTTTTTATGCCATGCGTTCGGACTTGACCTTTTCCTCGTCCGTATGGCCTCCCCATCACAAGAAAATGCCTCATCAAGTCTGATGTCCTGAGGCAATGTAGCAGATACTCTAACATGAAGCCGTGACTGGAACAAATACCATGTCAGCAAAGGGAAATAATGCCAGCCTCTAATAAAACCCCCCAAGCCAATCTACGAAAAAACGCCGTATTGTGCAGAAGCTGAAATGCCTCCTTGTAAAGTAAGTGAATCACGTCACAACCAGGTAGAGATGGTCACCGTCTGGATATACTTGTCTCAGAGCGGTCCACTCCCAGTTTGGCAATTTACCAACGACGGTTGTTGAGTGGCATAGCGTTGGCGCCTCCTATTGTTTGACGTGTTAGCACTTCGTCGATGTGTTTATTTGATGTGGAAGATGCTTACCTCGGTCGCCGCCGCCTCGGTATCCACCGCGGCCCCGGTACCCACCGAAGCGGCCCCCGCCGCCACCACCACCGTATCTGGTCATCTCAGCCAGGCGGGGATCAATCTGCTGCTTGGCCTCCTGGAGGACATTAACGAGATCACGAGCCTGCTTGGAGTCTACACCGGGGTTAGCAAAGTCTGCGTATCGGACAGGATGTGTCAGTTACTCACTGTCAGTGGTGAAGAAGGTGATGGCGGTTCCCAATTGACCAGCACGGCCAGTACGGCCAATACGGTGGATGTAATCCTCCGAGTTGTTGGGGTAGTCATAGTTCAACACGTGAGTAATGTTGCGAACATCTTGAATAAGTATGGTTAGCAGGCGGCAGTTGAGTGGTATAGCAACGTCCCAGCATGGACAGATGGCATGTGACATCTAAGTATGTTCATGCTTTTCTCGGTAGACTTTCTCCTTGGCAGGAGGGCTATCCCTTGCGAACATCATTGCCGGATTGGAAAGTCCATTGCTCCAGGTCCTCGGGCCTTGGGAATCTTGGAGACAGCTTGATCAAGGTCAAGAAATGCCAGCTCTACGCTTGTACCAGAGCGACTGGACAGGTACAAGAGAAGAAGCACGAGTGTAGCACATTCAGTCCGAGGTCTGCTACAATCGTGAACCCAAGACTCCTCTCTCAGAGACCAAAAAGACACTTGCAAGGTCTGGCAATTTGCGCAATCAAGAGAGCCCCTGTACACCAGAGTAAAGCACGTCAAGTAGCGATGCTGGAAGCTGCTTTGGGATGTGAGAGGGAGGGGGTGGGATGGGGATGGGGGCGGCGATTATACATACCGATACCACGGGAAGCCACATCGGTGGCCACCATGATGGGGCTCTTTCCTGTCTTGAACTGATCCAGGACCCAGTCACGCTCGTTTTGCTGCTTGTCACCGTGGATGGACAGCGCTGGCCAGCCATCTTGACGGAGGAAGCGGGTGATCTCGTCGGCAACACGCTTGGTACCGGTGAAAATGAGGATCTTGTTGTTCTTGTCGTCCATAATCTTCTCCATATGCCTGATCATCTTGTCGCGCTTCTCTGACTCGTTGCAGACCTCGACGATCTGGGTGATGCGGTGGTTGGCAGCAAGGTCCATGGATCCAATGTTGACCTGGATGAAGTCGTGGAGGAAATCCTTGGCGAGGTTGCGAACCTCCTTGGGCCATGTAGCAGACCACATGAGAGTCTGACGGTCAGGGCGAATCTGGCCAATGATCTTGCGGATTTGAGGCTCGAAACCCATGTCCAACATGCGGTCTGCCTCGTCAAGCACGAGGTAGGTAACACGGCGAAGGTTTGTCTTGCCAGCCTCAAGCATATCAATGAGACGACCAGGGGTAGCAATGCAGACCTCTACACCGCGGGAAAGATCGCGAATTTGAGGACCCTTGGGCACACCACCGTAGACACAGGTGTTGCGGATGCGCGAAGACTTGCCAAACTTGGTGATCTCTTGCTGAATCTGGACAGCCAGTTCTCGGGTGGGGGCGAGAACAAGCACAATAGGGCCGTCGCCCGGTGCCAGGAGAGGCTGGGCATTGATGTGGACGATGGAAGGAAGACAATAAGTAAGTGTCTTTCCTGATCCAGTCTCTGCAATACCGACGACATCGCGACCCGACAGAGCCATGGGCCAGCCTTGCGACTGGATAGCGGTTGGGGCGGGGAAGCCCTGAGCCTTCACCTCGTCCATGACATAGCGGGGGAAACCGGCCTCGTCGAAGGTCTCAACGGGCCTGGGAAGCTCGGTACCGAACACGGAGATAGAGTGGTCGCGTCGGAACTTTTCGACCTCGGCATCAGACCTGGAGCTGACGTCGGGGTGCTCTTTGTAGAAGGATTTCTCGAACTTGGGCATGGTGCTGGGGTCTATGTGGTTCCAGTTAGTATGAAATCGAGGAAATACAGCAGGATGTTGCTTTGGAGTTGAACTTACCCCAAGTCTGCTTCTGCAAGCCTGCTCCAAGGTTAGACATGCGGTCACCACCGGATCCACCTCCGAAACCGCCACCACCGTAGCCACCACCACCGCCGCCGTAGCCACCACTGGAAAACATGTCAGTATTTTCTTTCTGCAGGAGGATATTCATGCAAAGCGACATCGTTCGAGATCCCGCTCGCTGCGGCTGATTGACGCAGCGGCGCACAAATGTTTCTTTGATGAAAAGCCGGAAAGAGCGAGAACTTACCCTCCGTAGCCACCGCCGCCACCACCGCCGTAACCACCTCCACCTCCACCGTAGCCACCGCCACGGTCACTACGGTCGTAACCGTTCGAATAACCTCCGCCACCGCCGCCGCGGGATCCGTAGCCTCCACCGTAAGACATCGTGCTGTCAGGTGTTGTGTTGTTGCGGACTTGACTTCGTCTCAAAAGGTTCTTGGGTTCGTGGGAGGAGACACTGTTTGCGGGGATTGGTAATCAATCAATACTGCTGCACAAAGAATCTCTGCGATACGATAGCACAGAGAACGAAAGCCAGATGGATGAAGCCTGGTCTGGGTGATGAAGGAGACGTGGTGTGAAGAGGGAGAGATGGGTTGTTGAGAGAGGGAAGAGGTCTAGGCGAAGATTTGCGACGTTAAAAAAAATTTGGGTTTTGCCTGATAACGGGAACAGAAAAGCCCATCGCCCAGACAAGGGAAGGGTCCTGGGGCGATCTGGGCGGTCTGACGAAAGTGGGTCGCGCTAGTTAGGTAAGCACGCAAACAGGGTCAGGTACGGACGGCTGAAAAGCTGAGGGAGCAACCGAGCTCCAAAGCACTGGGCAGCTTCTAACCAACAGCAGCGCAGTCGCACTCGCCTCGAGGCCTCCTCGGGTGTCATCACGCTGTGCGTCCACATGGCACTGCATGTGGGCAAGTCATAATCATTATAATGAAAAAGAAGTCAAGACTAGAATCTACTTGTTGACAAGACACATATACTGCGAGACATTATGTGAAGATCCTGAATTATACATCCCAGCCAGCCCTTTTCGTAACCCAAGCCGACCTTGCTCATTTCGTCATAATCTTTTCCTACTACTTCATTCAATGTTCTCAGCTGCTATCCCCGTATACGTGAACGGCATGTCTCATTCAGATAAGAATTGTGTACCCACTTTCCCGAGCAGCTCACACCACCCTCCCCCACCTCTAAATCTCGGGGCACACACAGACACGCCCACTTCCAGGCGGGTGACCGCTTGAATTTCAGTGAACATGCTTGACCTAGTACGGAGGGTTCGGCCCGATCGAGTATTCTCCCTTGTAATCCGAAGGCGGAGGTCCGGCCACTGAGCCCGGTCCCCTGCGGTCGTCACCGAAGTGCTTCTTGCGCAGGGCGGCGAGCCTCTTCTTCTTGGTCACGGTGTTGATGTAGGTCCCGATGATGAACGAGACCAGGTTAAAGAATGGCACCCAGGTGTTCTCGGGCAGGAACTTCTGCGCAAAGGCCAGGCACACGGGCGACGTGATCCAGCTCACGCGCATGACCTTCCAGAAGCCGACGCGGACCGTGGCCCGCACCTGGTGATATGTCCTGGCGCCGGCAATGATTGCCATTGCGCTCAGATAGACGGCGTTCTGGATGGGGGCAATCTGAACAGATTGTCAGCTGTAATAAGTCCCATGTGTACCACGGTGGTGGCGCATGCGTAGACGTACGATGAGGTTGCTGAAGAGAATCTGCAAGATCTTGGCTCGCAGACTCGTGCGGCCCTTGAAGACCTTTTGCAAAACCCAGATCAGCAGTGAGCCGAGCGGCGCACTGACGAGGGCGCCGTATGCTGCCATCTTTGGCACGCGCGACGTGAAATAATGGCCATTCTTGTTGCGGTCCTTGGCCAGCCACGAAGCAATCACCTCCTGAGCGCCGGCGAGTGTGCCGGCGGTCAGCATCTTGGTCCGCATTGGGTTCTCCTCAAGCTGCTTGATGTAGGCCTGCGCAGGGTGTTTCATGTTAGCCGGTAGGCCTGGCGCAAGTAGTCGCCATGGCTTGTTCCCCAGCGACAGCCGCTTGATAGCAAGGCAGAGAGCTGCCCACGAGCCCATGATTGTGACATACCATCAGATAGCCCTTTGTGCCCGCCATCTGCTTGCCACCAGTAAGGGCCGTCCCGACCGCCTCAGATACAGGGTGCTTGCCGGTGGTGCCGGGAAGGGGGCCATCCTTCCCGAGGAGCTCGGCGGCGGCAGAGACGGCGGGGCCTGCGACGCCCTCGGCCTGCTTGAACGTCTCTCGCTCGAACTTGACTGACATGATCGCGGTAGGTTATCCAAAACCGTCGCAGGAATGTGGAAGGATGAGGCCTGTAGGGAGCACGTATGATTAGCTTGGTGAGTTGCGAAATCGTGCAGGTGGTGGCCGGCCGCGAAGTCGGGAGGAGGCTGGTCGTTGGGTCGATAAAGTGGGAACCGAGTTGATTGTTTACATGCATGTCTCCGCACCTCCATTGGACTGACCGGGGCAACGGGGGCTTTTTGCGCCCATCGAGGATCCCAGTGAGAAGAAAAGATTGGTTTAACTTACGAGCAAAAGACGGTCTGCAGCAAGACCTGTTTCTTGACCTAACCAAGAAGTGAAGCAACGTCGGTAAGTCTTCAAGCCTGGGAAGGGGGTGGAAGCGGGAGATCAATTGGAAGAGTGCGGAATCGGGGAGGTTGGTCTATTACCCCGTGTCGTACACAATTGGGGCTTCGTGCAAGGGTGCAGCTCGAACGCGCTGGGGATCGCCCAACAGTCTAGCCTTTCTGGTCCTTGTTGCATCAACAAACCTACTCCGTAGATGGAGCTCGGCATTTCTGTTAGTGCGAGACATCAACTTTCAGAGTATCACCAAGTTAGCATGGGAATCTCCAAGTATTCCTCTATCAGGCACCCCCAATTTGTTAATTGATACTGCCAAACTCTGTCCGAGGTCATCGTTATCCAACCTCGGGCCTTCATAGGAAGCTCAGTACTCCCACCCTTCCGAGATTCCCGAAGGCTCCGTGTTAGCTACTCGGCTTCTACGGGGAGGCGCTTTATCAGCGTGACTATCGGAGGGCCGACGGGATCTCGAATTTTATGATACCTGTGGTCGCATGTGCTTATTTACTGTCGGGCATGACTTGGATCTCAGTTTCCACGCTTTTCGAAAACACTTCCTTGGTTTGCCCTCTCATAGCAATACATGCCTCCAAATACGCTCTTTTGAGGCTGTAAATTGTACCAAGGCTTAGAGATCGCCCCGCCGCGCAAAGCAATCCTAATTTGTAGCGGACATGACTTGGGCACTAGATTATGTGTGCTTTAAAGGAGGAAGATCCACCAATGATTTCAGTTTATCCTTCTTCATTTTGAACCATATGAACAGTTTGATATGTACAAATGAAACCGTAAGACCTATGGCTTCTTGATACCAGTGCCTGCCAAGGTTGCTCGCCCTGCTTTTCCGGCCCTCAGTGTTTACAGGCGGAGACGAGAGCGCTGCAACTGCCATTCCTGTTGTCGCTGCACGATTTCCAATCTTCAATCCGGTAGTCCCATATTGATACATCAATCCAACCAACTTCCCAGCTACCATCCTTACACTGACTTCCCAGCAAAGCGTGACGATCCTCTTCGCATGGCAAACCCACTGCGGCGCACGCAAGGATCCGCATAGCAAGATCCATCGCGCTGCCCTCTTGGCCGAGACGTTCACGCAACCGTCACTTCAGGAGTGGACCGAGCTTTTCATGAAGTTCGCCATCCCTTGAAGTTCCCAGTAGGCGGACGATGAAACCTAGGCAACAATCGGGGGAAGGATAGTACCTGGTCCCTGCGATATATGAACGATCTAGGAGCATTGATCGTATAAGTTGCAGGGTATGCTTGAATTCGTGGCCGCGATTACAAGAGTAGAAGCAGGCGAGAACGTTTGCGCTGACTATCGGGTCAACTCGAGCTCTCTCACGGTCGAAATATGCCTGTGGCGCTGTTCAGTGAAACGAAGCTCCCTGCTACATCCTGTGATATCCACAAGGATCCGGTGGCTCACCAGGAAATTGCCATCACCGGCAACATATCCTGCCATCAGGTCAAGAACTGATGAGATAGTCTGAGCTGAAGGTGGCTCAAGTGCCAGAAGAGCGAGGGCGGTGGTGTCAAGATCATCAGGGAACGAATCCCTCGAGACTCGGGAGACTAGGGGTGTGTCAGAAATTGAGTGCGCAGGTAGAGTGATAGGGCCCAATTGGCCTAATTGGCCCAGCCAAATAGTTAATTAGTTAAACCTAAGGTCTAAGTTCCTCTCGGGGCGCCTTTACTACGTGGAAGCCCCTAAATAGTCGCTATTTCCTTGGTAATGTGGGCCCAAGGGGCCCATATAACCTTATCCCCTAATAGACTACCCTCCCTTCCTAGGCCTTATCCTAAGGCCTTTTCAAGTAGTCGCTTTAAATAAGTTACTTTTTTATTACTTTCTTAAGGTGATTTTTTATTATTAGTTATTTAGTTATTTATCTTTACTTACTTTACTTTTTCTTCTAAGATTAGTATAGCTTACCCTTTCTTTTAAGGCTAATCTACTTTTTTCTTCTTAAGACTAGTATAGCTTACCCTTTTTTTTAAGGCTTTATCTTAAAGCTAATCTACTTTTACTACTTTCTTGTAATACTTTTAGTAATTTCTTATAATACTTCTAGTAATTTCTTTCTAAAATTAAAATAATTTTCGTAACTAAATATAAAGTTTTCTAAGTATAATATTTATATAGTAGGCTATACTAACTTTATACTACTACTACTTTTTAGTGTTTTAAATACTCTTTAAATTTAATACTATTTAATATAAAGTAGCTAGCTTTTTTATCAGGGATATAAGAAGGCTATTTTCACGGAGCCTAGTAAGGTTTATACTTACTATTATAGTATAAATATAGCTTCTTAGCCTCACAGTTTTATTTACCTTTAACCATCTTATATAACTTCCTTAAATAGTCTATAAGTAGGTAGCTATTTACTTACAAGCTTAGAAATATACCTAGTCTCTCTCTTTCTTACTTAGCATCTTTATAATACCTATATAGCTTCTACTTTATATTAGTATTTTTAAAAGAAAAAGCCTTACTATTACAGGTATTAATACTAGGTACAATAATACGGTATATAAGAAGGTAAGAATATATATTAGATATTAATCTGGTATAAGACTAATTCTTACCCCTTTTATTCTCTTATCAAAAAGGCTTTAGATCCCTTTTTAAGGTAAGCCCCTAAAGTAAAGTTTCCTTAAACCTTTAGGGCTACTTCTATAGGGCTATTACAACTATACCTTCCTTCTAGTAGCTATCCCTAAATATATAGTTTTCCTAACTACTTTATTATTATCTTTACTTATTACTTAGATTAGTAACTTATAATACTTTTTAATATTATTTATTACCTTTTAGTATATATAAGCTATATTATTTACCTTAAAAACTTATCTTTCTTATAGCCTTTTAATCTTTTACTTTCTCCTCTTAATATATACTTTAGGTAAACTTTTTACTTAATTTTTTTTCCCTTTATTATATATTCTTTTTATATTTAATAACTAATATTATAATCTAGGGTATAGATTACTTTTATCTTATTATTATAAAAGATTTACGGTTAAGAGATATAAGTTTTCTCTAAGTTTATTATTTAATTATTATACTATTAAAGGGTATAAGCTATAAAAAGTAAAGTAATATTAGATAGTTTTAAATTCTTTAACTTTAATTTAATAGTAATATAAGCCGCTTTAAGTATATTAATTCTCCGCTAAAATTAATTATTTTATTCTTATTTTAATACTAGGGTATTACTAGCTTAAAGGGTTTTTAAACTCCCTTTATTATTATTAGGGCTTATTTATAACTTTCTCTTTTATTTACCGGTTCTTAGTAGTATTATAGGTAGTACTTAAAGAAAAATTAGAATTATTATAGGTATTAGTACTAGGTATAATAGTATAGTATATAGGAAGGTAAGAATATATATTAGGTATTAATCTAGTATAAGACTAATTCTTACCCCTTTTATTTTCCTATTAAAGGGGCTTTGGATCCCTTTTTAAGGTGGGCCCCCGGAGCGGAGTTTCCTTAAACCTTCGGGGCCGCTTCTGTGGGGCCGTTACACCTACCGGTCTACCTCTTATAAGGGGTGGAGGTTTAAACTATTAGAAATTAAGTGTGTAGGTAGAGTGATAGGGCCTAATTGGCCTAATTGGCCTAGCCAAATAGTTAATTAGTTAAACCTAAGGTCTAAGTTCCTCTCGGGGCGCCTTTGCTGCGTGGAAGCCCCTAAATAGTCGCTATTTCCTTGGCAATGTGGGCCCGAGGGGCCCACGTGACCTTATCCCCTGACAGGGTGTCTCTTCTGCCAAGGATTATTCGTCAGTTTATTCGGCTGCCCAGTGAATTTCGTTGGCAATCATGCAGTAATTTTTGCATGTAGAAGCTAATTACCAACGAAGAAATTCCAGGTCGTCCTGGATTCCCAGCTGAGATCAATGAGAGTCCTGAAGTAGTCAGCTTCGTACAACTCTGATGACCCAATGCCGTTCGATGCTTGACTTACCGATCGCCCAGTACATCTATAATCAAGAGCTTTGCGAAATTGTCCGCGAGAGAGACTCCGCTGCTCGTGACCGAGTCACAGTGGCTTGCATTTTGAGACAGATATCTCTAGCCTTTGCCAACCAGGCTACTAAATATCTCGTGCAAGTGTTAAACTGTCGATTCCTCAAAGACGAATCCTCGAATACCCAATTCTGATGCTGCATGTACATTTTCTTCTTTATCGTCAATAAAGACGACCTGGTTGCCGTCCAAGTTGATCTGATTCAACACGTAGCGATAGAAGCTCATTTCTGGCTTTCTCATGCCAGCCACTGCCGAAGTGAATATTCGATCGAAGAGTGACCAGTCCATTTTGGACTCCAGGTCTTCGAAATCCTCTTTGCCAATGTTAGACATAGCGAAAGGGTCCTTCTTTAGTTCGTGAAGAAGTTGGACGATAGCATTTTGACTCTGCAGAGATTCTCGTGCTTGGGAAAACGCTTCTGAGATCTCGGACGCTTTGATAGAGAGTTCTTGGGCACATAGTTCGTAACAAGCATCTCGTGTGATCTCACCACGTTCATTTTCGAGCCGGAATAGTCGTCGTCATAGTGGCAGACCATGTGAAGAGGACGTCGCCAATGTCGAAGATGACTGCCCGAGGGGGTGCTTGTAAGGACCCCATTTTCTCATTACAGGACTGCTTTAAAGCTATTGCTCTGGAAGACTTTTGAGCGCCTCAGTGCTCTATATACATTTCAGAATAGGGGTTGCTTATTCACGAGCATATCCTGGTGCCGATTCTGGTAGCTGGTTCACTTGTCCCGGGCTCAGTGCATCTTCTGTGCGTCCGACTGGAGTATAGCTAGTCACACAACCAAGCATTCACTGTAGATAGCTTCATTCACCGTAGCCAAGGGAGGATATAAGGCCGTACACGCTACGCGCCTTCGGGCCCTTCTTCCCTCCTACACACCAGACAAGAACCAACAAATGAAGACCCAATTTGAAGCAATTGCTATTACCCAAGCCAGACTAACATGGAGGGAATGGAAGGAATCCTCAACAGTATGCAGGGACTGAGAAAATGGACTTCGATCGTAGCCTACCTCGGAAGCCGACAAGTCCACTTCCTCACAAAACTGACACGTCTCCCATCGGCTTGTTTGGAATCCTGCCTTCGATATTCTTGGCGGATCCCTTCTCAACCTTCTCCCCTGTGACTCTGGCTCCTCACAAGAAGAGCGGTGAGAGTTGCACAAATGTTCTCAAAGCCTCGTAGGCTTGCAACGAGATGACGGTTGACGATGAGATAATGATGCACGCCGCTGATTAAGATGCCATCCTCCATCTGACCATCTCTGAAAACGCATCTACTTCGTGAACAGGAGCAACTGGCGTGTGAGCGCTCTCCCGCCTCAGGATGATACCTAGTCGAGAAATCCAGCGCCGATGGTGCCAAAGGGTACTGGCCTATCTGGCCGTTCTGCAGTCGCTCGTAGAATGATATTAAGCGGCTTGAATCTGATTTGTAGACTGGCGTAAAATTGTTGTAATGTATTAGATTGAGACCCTATCTAATATCGTTGGGCTCTTTAAAGCTTGCGGAGCTAGTTGGTTCATCTCACATTTTGGAAATCTCTACGATTCATTTCGATGAGCATCATCTTGATGCGTATTGTCTTGCAATTAACTTACTAAGTTCGTGTCAGACATATCTCTGGTGAACATAAGCAACCATCTGTGTAATAATATGCGCGGGTTTTGATACCCACACGAAGAAGGTTGAGGATGCGTGGGCTCATGTCGCCAAGCCCGGGTCCGTGTCAGAAGCGAAGTAAGGAAAATGGTTGATGTAATCTCAGGATAGCAGGAGTTCTTTGTTATTTACCGGCTCGCTTCCCGGAAAGGATGCTCAGCCAGCTCCTGAGAAGCCAGAAAGTGTGGGATCGTCAGCATGAGGTTGTCTCAATGCACGGTGACCATGCAAGATTTCACCACATTTGTGTCTGACTAAAGTCGGCTCGAATCACAAGTCTCCTGTATTGCGCCATCCTGCCCGGCCATTCTCGTCGATGGATTCATCCGGATCGTGAACGGGATCCAAGGTTTCTAGTATTTACCAGGCAAGGTTGAGATCACGCTTCGTGAGCTTCAGGGCTTCGATTTCGGCGGGCTTGCGCAACACCACAGTAAAAAGAAAACGCTGCCAAGCAGCAACTGCAGCGTCAGAAGTTCTCGGCGAGCCGCAATTCTCATTCGGAGAAATGATAAGCGCCACTTAGTTGAGCCTCATGGCTGAGTGAGATCAACACATTCTCACTGGTCTCACTGAGCAGGCTGCATGCTACCAGACTTCAAGTCGCATCAGTCATTGACAGTCATGTGCTCTTCAAAGAAGCCTCATTCTTGAATCATGCCATGCGGCTGAAAATGGCCGCGTCAGGCTCTCTACAGTGCGTTCTTCAACGTCCAGGATTTATGCTATCTCGAAGCTTCTTCATACCTCATCCCAGAGCTGTGGGATCGGGTTGCGAACTGCCTCATATATCCTCGGGAGGATGAAATCTTTTAATCTGAATTCGTCGTTGCATCTTCCGCCCGTCTGTTCTTAAAGCAGTATCTTTGGGGCTTCGGTTAATGCTTCTCACTTTTGCTGGGCTTTATGTATAAACTATTCGAATAGCTGGGCTAATTTCCCTTCTAATATTGCGACGCTCTGGTTTGAAACGTGATAGTATATTTAATAGTATAGTTCAGTCTTGTAAGAGATAGGTATGGGAATATTTGAACTGTCACTGTCTCTGTGAAAGTCCGCGGACAGTAATTCCATCTCCGAATTCTTTGTGATAGCAACTCTGGCCGTCCGGCTTTGCTAAAAGTAAGCCTTGATATCTCGCATCCTTGACCTCCTATAGACGGCTGCGATACGGAACGTTTGATCCAGGCAAGACTTGTGGAAAATAAGTGCTGCAGGCTTTTGAAGCTCCGATTCCGTTGCGACTTGCCCGTCTTCTAGGTACATTGCGTCAAAATTCATCTCCTTCATCAGTCCATAAGGGCCCAAGCGTTTAATTGAAGCAATCCTCATACTGGCTATCTATAGAGGTACATTTCTACGTCCAAAACTCGTATCACACAGCACTGCATTGACTATGATATCCAAGACCCGAGCAGGGGAGAAGACGAAGTGACAGCCAGACACGATTGCACACACCCATCGCGACCGCCACAACGAGCGCGACCTGCTGTTTGTCATCTCATGTCTGGGAAGATTTTGGGTGCAGAGTCTGTTGAACATCGCCGCCTCACTGCAATTGAATGAATCCATACACGAACATTCATAGCCACAGGATGCGCCATGCTTGGATTCTAAGGGGCACGTGTATATGAACGTGATTGCAACACCCCGTCAGGTCGGAGTTGTCGATATTGCGGGTCATGAACCAGAAGTGTTGAGCTTCTAGAATTCATGCTTTAACCTTAGACAGATCTTGTCCCTATGATATCGCTCCTGGGCGGCAATAACGGCTGAGGTGGGCGGACCTCGGTCTGCATACCCCCTCTTCATATGAGGAATTGATGTTCAAGGCCTTACTTCCTGGTGTCCCAATTATCATAACTCAATTAACATTCCAAAGTTCTCACTTCAGATTTATTGATGTAACCTTTGTGTGTCACCAATTGATGCTCGTTTGTATTCCATAAAGGGGCTCAGCTGTCAATGACTTGTCACTGGCTCTTTCATTTCTCGAGTCTCTCATTGAAACTTGGTACAAAGTGCAGACAGATGATTCTTGCCTTCGAAGGAGCTTTAGAAAGCAGTGCCTTGACTTTGAAGGTTAACAAATCAAAGACAGCCGGTGACTGTCAAGCTCCACAATTAGACTGCAATCCCAGCGCCCTGATGGATTAGAGAACCCTGCTAGAAACTGTCTTGACAACAACAGAAAAGGGTCGAGGGTGGTCCTCAATACCATGTGAATTACTGACTGGGCACACCAGACCGCCCGTGTTGTGCTTTGCCTGTCAGAAGCAACTCTAAACCACTGCAGTGACCTTTCCTCGGTTTTTCACTGCCCACCGGCTCTGTCTCCAAGGTCCAGAAAACATGGAGCGCTCTGAAGACTCCAAGATAACTGCCCAGTCCACAAAGACTGATCCAGGTCTCAACAAAAACTTGTCCCCCATTCGCAGACTTGGTCAAACCACGACTCGATTCATCCGCAACATGTCATTTATGCCATCCACGCCTGCTGGGTCTCCCAGTCCGGCGGCAGACAACACCGCTCCCATCGGCGACTCTGATCACGGCCGCTTGCAGATTCCTCTTCCACCTGGGTTTGCAACCCCGCCTGGATTGCCTCACTCGCAAGGGCTAGCCGATGCCTCAGGATTGCGCCCTCCTCCAGGTTTTCCTCCTCTGCCTCCTCGAGGAGCAGTGTTTGGTTCGCAGCACTCGCCCCCATCTCGTCGTCCTGGCGGTACCCACCTTGAGAACTGCCATTCGCTTAGCAAGATGCGTGTGGTAAGTCGATATTCGTACCTCGTCATCGGCAAAACCCTCTATGGATACGTAGATCGCTGAACGGATAGCAGTATGATGATACCCTGCGATGCGACAAGTGCGGGAACGGCTCAGACTTCGGTTGGTTCTACCGCTGCTGCCACGATACCGAGACACGCCTCTACGAGTCGATTCGAGATGGAAATACTGTTAGTTCTGGATACAGATTCTGTCAATTACGTGGTGAAAATCGCTGACTGTAAGGAAAAGGAGCACTTTGACGAGTTTGGAGAGATGTTCAGTCACCAGCTCAAGCGGCCTGACAGAGGCCCCGCCGCACGGTCAGACAAGCTGAGCCTTCTTGAAGAGCTGACGCCCGAGCAAATCGAGTCGCTATCGGCGCCCCAGCTGGCTCGACTGCTGCAGCAACGTGGCCACGCGAACGAACAGGCGATCACTGACCGGTTTGGCTCCCTTGGCCTAGCTAGCTTGGAGAGGCCGTTCCTGAAGAACGAGGCTCATGAATGCAAGCAGACCCTGTGCCCGGCCTGTGGCAAAGGCATGTTGGGTGAGGAGGTGTCCTTCCTTGACCTAGATGGCGTCCTCAGGGGTGATATCCCACCAACTGCGGCTCTGGGCTACGGTTTCCGCAAGAGTGGCCGACCAATTGCAGATGCCAACATCGTCCGTAATATTGGACTGCGCAAGGTCCCCGAGAAGAATGACAGGGCTGTCCAGACTGCCCAGGGTAGCGAGGCGGTGCAGAGCGAGGGCAACAAGGTCGGAGAGTGCAGTGTGTTGGACGCCAAAGACGAGGACGACATCGGCGTGACCACCTTGACCGATGCACCCCTGACCCCTTCCAACACTTTTCTCAACATGACAGACAGCAGCGAGGATCTCCTGGAGCTCTATACGGACGTATCATCCGTGGAGGCATCTCAGGACAATGAGAAAGCCCAGGAAAAAGCCCCTAGCGCAAAATGAATGGCTTCATCGGGTTCGCCAAATGACTGCCACGGCAAGGGGTCCACTAGGACCGGTTTTGGAGACGGACGGGCGGATGAAGCCGATCAGATCCTTTCTTTTGCGCAGTCTTACGAATAAATGAAGCAGAAGAAGAGGGGAAGAGTCACAGGTGCTTGTCAGCAGATTGGGTGCTTTGTCTAGGTAACACGGGAGAGCTCGTGACAGAATGATTACCTGGACTCGGTCGAGCTAAGAGTTAGGGAGAGGCCCTTCCGCGAGTGCTTCACTGTGGGGGATGGAAAGATTTCTTGGTTTCATTCATAGCCTGCATTCTGGGCATCTCTGCTGAGAAGTCATGGGAAAGTCTTCGGATATCTCCTGCGATCATGACAGGTGGGAATTAGGATGTACTTGTGTAGTGCATAGTAGTGTGAGCTGCTACAGCAATGCGACAGGTGTGGGACAGATGTCGTTGAACGCTTGGGGTCCTCTTTACAGTGATTGGTTGACTAAAAGGGCCCACATGACGTCTCAGTGGCAGCCCCACTGTGCTTATCACCCCCAAGCTGTCTGGGCAGCTTTAAGGGTCGCCCACCCATAACCGACAGCGACCTTGGAGGCGCAATCCTTTCTGCTTCCTCAGGTTGGGGGAGCTGTCCTCATACCTTTGTGTGCTGTTGAAAAGAACGGAGCCATGGTAGGTCACTTATCTAAGCCTCCCTGGCCTGCACGACTTCGCAGTAGTGTCTTGAGGATATGCTAAACAATGCATTTTGGCAACCAGCCTTCTGATCGGACGCCACTTCTCGCCAACCCGCGCCGGTCAGTAGACTCAGCGCGGTCCGACCGTCTCGCCGAGCAGGAAGACAACCTGATCCGCGGCTCCTCGCCAGACCCTCAGCCGTGGGCGTACCGGATCCGCGAGGTCGTGCTGTTTGTCTGGGCGCTTCTAGCCACCGCGATAATCATCGTCCTGGCAGTATGGTTCCAGCACAACCAGCAGACCGGGCAGTTCTCGAAGCCCCCCGGAAAGCGGAACCTGATCTTCATGGTATCGGACGGAATGGGCCCCGCATCCCTGTCCCTGACGAGGTCATATAGGCAGCTGGTGGACGGTCTCGAGTACGACGACACCCTGACTCTGGACAAGCACTTCTGGGGCACGAGTCGGACACGGTCGAGCAACAGATTGGTCACGGACTCGGCGGCTGGGGCCACGGCGTTTTCTTGTGGGAAAAAGAGCTACAATGGAGCCATTTCAATACTGCCGGACTCCTCACCTTGTGGTTCCGTTCTAGAGGCCGCGAAGAAGGATGGTTACCATACGGGGTTGGTGGTTACAACCGATATCACTGTAAGCACACTTCATTACTGGTCTATGTTATGGGTGGCTTAGTATGTTTGGAGCGTTGGGTCAAGGAAGTCTGCGTGACTATTACTGATGTCCTACCCCTTGTTCACGGAATGGCGACTGTTGCTAACAGGCAGGTCACAGGACGCAACGCCAGCTTGCTTCGCCAGCCACGTCGACATCAGAGAGAAGGAGAACGAGATCGCTCTACAGGAAATTGGCGAGGGTGCACTTGGAAGAGTCGTTGACCTGATGCTTGGCGGAGGACGTTGCCACTTCCTCCCGAACTCGACGGATGGAAGTTGTCGACTAGATGATGTGGATGTTGCGGGGATCGCCCAGGAAAAGCACGGATGGACTTATTTCGATGACCGCGCAGGCTTCGACAGTCTCCAGGGCGGCGAGAATGCTTCGTTGCCTGTGCTGGGTCTGTTTGCCAGCGCCGATGTGCCCTTTGAAATCGACCGCAAGAACATGGCCGACGTCTATCCAAGCCTGAGCGAGATGGCAACGACTGCATTGAAAGCGCTCACGAAGGCCACCGAGAATAGCGACAAAGGCTTCTTCCTCATGATCGAGGGCAGTCGAATAGATCATGCGGGACACATCAATGACCCGGCGGCTCAAGTCAGGGAGGTTCTCGAGTACGACAAGACTTTTAAGCTTGTTGTGGATTATCTTGAGAGTAGCAAGACAGAGGGCCTACTTGTGGCTACCAGTGATCACGAGACTGGTGGCCTGTCGACCGCATGGCGTAAGTTCGGCTGACAAGTGCGCAGTGTGCATCTATCTAACAGATTACAGAATCGCCAACTGCAGAACTACCAGTGTATAACTGGCATCCGAGCGTTCTAGCAAAAGCCACCGCTTCTGCACAGTACCTAGCCCATAAGCTGCATGAACACATTACCTCCATCAAGTCGGACCCTGCCGCATTCGAAGACCTGGAAAACTGGATCAACACCAAGCTCGTGATCCCAGGCCTGGGTATCGCCGACGCTCGTGATTTCGAGCTCAAGGAGCTGGCGTCGGACCCGGAGCACGCGATATACACTTTCTCGAGGATGATCAGTCAGCGCGCGAGGATCGGGTGGTCGACCCACGGTCACTCGGCCGTCGACGTGAACATTTACAGCTCCGGCGGGCCCTTGGCCGAGGATATCCACGGCAACGTCGAGAACACCGAAATCGGCCAGTTCCTGAGGAAGTACCTTGATGTTGATACAGACAAAATCACGGATGAGCTGAGAGAGAAGATGGTGTGGAACCAGTCCTTAGCCATGTCGGCCGACTCGACGATGCGCGGGGGTTATGAGGCTGAGGAGCCAGTGATGGATTGGATTAATTAATTTTGGCGAGGTTCTGTCCTTTTTCTCTTTGGGTTGTGTTCTTATTTCTGTCCTAGTTGTTTTGTCATGTTTGACTGGGCATGTTTCTCTTTCCCTTGCGAATGAACGCATTGAGGAGTCAGCATATGTGGGTGGTATTTGGACAGGTTTAATTGCATTGTACCGGATGACGGATGGGCCCTTATTGTTTTCATTTCACATCGTGATCTTCAGCTGAGACCGAACAATCAGATACCCCTTATTTTTCTGAGTGAACGGATTTCGCTCTAAACTTTGTCCAACAACCCAACCCGCACCTGGTCCCAGCGCGGAAGTTGAGGCTGAGGGCAGTTCCACTTGGTAGCACAGCGACGCTGCGCTGGGACCTCGTGTGCTGCTTCACCATATCTTCACGAGCCTGCCCTGAACTGGGTGTTGAGTTTGCTTCAGACTCTCCCTTGCCATATCAGTCTCCAACCTCTATTTGTCGCGGGAAGGTATCAAGCAAGCGTCATCTTCCAAGCCGCGACCATGCGAGTTTGCCCGTCCAAGTTTGCCGTCTGAAGTCTACTAACCTGCCTCCTTGCCATCTCGCTCCTACACCGTGAGCATCTGCTACCCATGGCGCGCACACCTCTGATTGCTTCTGGCAGATCTGGCTTGCATTTCGCCCTCCCCTTCCCCACCGCTGAAGAATCGAGTCCACCCCCCAAAAGGGTCGTCTCATCATACGAGATGTTGCGGTGTCCCCCAAGCAAGCTTGCTCTCTATCCTGAGACATCTCAGCACGCGGCTTGTTTCTCGGCCTTCAACGTCTTCAGGACCGGCACGAAATCCAAGGGGATGATTCTCATCGACTGGGAAGATTGCTACCGCGGTGGTTTGAGGTTTGTGGATTGCGAAAACATCTTAAGCACAATCCCAAGCTGCGGGATTTCTTGGAAAACATCCAGTGACGAGTTCCCCACGAGGAACGTCCAAGGTAAAAACCGTGCTGGATGATTTAATTAGGGGCATTCTGCCATGTTCGAGGTTTCCATACGGTGTCGCCTTTGATTGAGCGCTCAACTACTTGGCGAAGTATGCTGTTTACGAGAACAGACAATATCGAAGCGATTCAGTCACTTCATCTAGTACCCATTCCTCTCCCACCACCTCTGGCACCTGGCCAACTCACCACCACTGGCGATTCACCACCCGTGTTTGAGAAAGGATTCTTGTCCTCCTTCACGAGTCTGCATCGGTCCCAATAAGGCCAGCCAGTCCAATCACTGAAGCTTGCACCTAGCAGAGCCACCTCCTTACTTCAGCCTCCCGATGTGCATCTACATCCAAACAATCCCCCTCTGCGGCCACCCTCCACCAACGCTCCTCGCCTATGCCTCCTGCAACGACGTCCTCGCGCAGCTGATGCGCATCACCGAGCCCGAGGCCTGGGAACCGGAAAGCATCGGCAAAGTCCCCTTCGACATGCCGGACGACTGCGACCCGGGCCCAGACAATATCTACGTTCTGTACTCGGACGATTACTGCGGATGGGAGTGTCGGAACAACGCGTACCAGATGGCTGCTGGTCTACCGGAGTTTGATGTGGAGGCAGGAGGTCTCCTGCCCGCCTGTTTCCCAGGGGATGAGAGGGGCCAGTTCGTGGGCGGCGGGCATGGTGGCGACCGCAGGCTGATGGTAGTAGGGATGCCTGATGCGAAATATGGGCCGGGCAGTGAGAGGTCAGGCATTGGCTGGCGAAGTTTGTGAACGAGGAGATGGCTAGACAGCTCGGCGGCTTTGAGCGACACGATTCCTCGCACATGCACATGCCACATGGCCTCACTTGTCAGAAACTCTCATTTGTTCTGGGGGATCATGAATCGCCGTATTCTTCTGTGCATTGTGTCCTGAGCGTTACTCGTACACCAATACAAGTTATCTGGGTGTACTTTTCAGTTGGAGCTTCTCGAAAATATCACAAAGCTTTCTGAAACTCACCACGCTCCACCGCAAGAACAAGCTCGTGTATCAATCGGATAGATCCGACATGTCATCCTCGGAAGGATTTCGCCAGTAAGCCAACTCGAAGACACCATTGAGTCCGACAGCCATCAGCGCGGCAAGCTGCTCTTGATGTCGTTCTGAAATTTCGGCCTCGCCGTACTGGTTCATGATGTAGAGTCGGAAACCCTTGTGCGCACCGCCCGCCCTGAGCGCTTCGATGAAAGACTTTATGCCAGCAAAAGTAAAGATTGATGATCCATTGATAGATACCGATTTCAGGCGTTGCATTTGCGCAAGCGGCTCGAAAAGGGCATCTGTCAGGTACTCGCCGTCAAAGCTGAGGTCTTCGAGTTGAGGAAGTGATTCTTTAATGAGCACGAGATCTTCGAAAGTTAGTTGCACCTGGTCGATGCCTCCGACCTTTTGCATGATGTCGAGGTCTTTGAGTCTTGTGCATTGGCAGATAGAATCAATGAATTTGTCGTGCCGCGCCCTGTTTGGATCGACGATTTCTGCACTGGAGCGAAGAGACAGGTTCTCAAGCTCCGTCTGGTTGCCCAGGGCGGTATAGAATGCTTCCTCGTCATCAATCAAGCTCAACTGTAAGTCGGTGAGGCACAGATCTGGCGAACCCATGATGTCAGAGAGAAGCTTGCTTGCGCCCGAGAGGTTCGAGATGACAAGTCGCTTCAAGGATTTGCACTCCTTCAACCAGGTGGCTACCTTGGGAAGAGGATCCTCGCCACTCACTGCCCAAGTGCTTGGCGGGGCAGGCGTGCTGGCTTCGATGCTGAGGCTTTCCAGGTATTGGCACCGGCTCAAGGTATCGAGAACGGACAAACAAGTATTCTGAAGGCTCGAGAGATCGAGCAATCGCAGCGAGCGTGAGTGTTGCATTAGCCCATCCAGAGCATTGAACCCGATCTCGTTGGAGCTGTGGACCTTGAAACTCTCGAGCGAGTTCTCCCGGAGGCCGCGAAAGAAGTCAGACATGTTCTGATCAACAGTCGGACCTTTTATGTTGAAACAGGTGAGGTCCTTGAAGAAGGGACAATTGCGTTGGATGGAATCAGCGACCTCTGCTGTTAGGACAGAGCCGTCCCGGATGGAAAGCGTGGTCAGAGTTGACAACCTCGATACCCAAACGGAGAGGAGGTCAGTTGGCAGATTTGCGCCCTCAAGGCTAACTAGCTGGACAGACTTGTTCTGCTTCTCGGCGGCTTCCTTTGCAAACTGGGTGATGGTGTTGCCAACACGCTCAATTATCTTCTGCCATTCAAGGATCGGACGCCCTTGACGGGTTTTTGTAGATCCGCTAATGATCTCGAAGGTCTTCATGGGGCCTTTAAAGAAGAGGGACCTCCATCTCTTGTCGCGGGCGATCCCCTGCAGGAGCTGCTCGAGATCACTAAGCCCCAGCGACCTGATCCAGAGGCAGTACGGGTACGCTGTCACGCCGAGACTAGACATGATAATGGAGCGCCACATACCAGCCCACCTGCCGGTGTCGGTTGTGCCTGCATCATCCGAGGCCACACTTGAGGAGTCGTGGATGCTGTGTGCCTGGTCAGCACACTGGGGCTGCTCAAGCACGCATATTAGAGAGCCGGGTGGGGACCTCACCTGTACAAGAGGGGCAGGGCAAGACTGGCCCAGCTGCGATTTACGAGAGCGCAGCGAAACAGACTCCTGAAGTCTGGCTGCAATTTCAGATCCTGGCAGACGAGCCACCAGATCTCTTGTGGGACTTCGCGGTCCATTTTGGACATGTATATGTGTCGTGGTCCTGCACGCGCCCGGTCGTCCACAAAGTGGTATCGCAACGTGAAATCAATACGCCCTCGATGGTGAGGAAGTGCACGCGTGTTTACGCCAAGAACTTTCGTTCACAACACCTCGAGCCGATCAATGAGGACGGTCTTTTGAGAATCAACCTTGTTGAAGGTTCTATGAGTTCGAAAGTCAGTAAAACGCGTCAAGAATGACAAAAGATGTGTGACAGCAGGTTGGAGACTAAGGTTGAGGTGGAATGCTTACTACAACCATATGCGCTGCACGCCTTACCGATGGGCGAGTACTGATGTCACTGAGCAGGGGACCGGGAGTTCGGGCCACTGCCACTGAGAGCTTCAGCCGTTCGACAGCAGCGGGCCGCGCTGGGGTTCCTGTTGCGCCTGGCTGCACTTTAGTAGTGAAGCAGAAAAGGGCCGAAGAAGGTTAGGCTGACCAAAGGTTGACTGTTTCCCCAGCAATTCTCCAACCTGCAGTGCTGATGAAAGAAGAATGGTCCATTACGAGTGTGTGCTGGTTTACTGGTTTACTGGTTTACCATTATACCGGCTGACTGGACGATCCCTGCAAGCTGTACTGTAGGAGACTTTCAGGGCGTCAGGGCATCGAAGCTAATGAACCAGCCCCCATTGCAGACGTCGTTGTCTGACGGCCTGAGAGAATTCCCCCAAAAAGAAATACCGTGGTGTTAAACCCAGGGAAAGGAAAGCATCTGGAGGAATTTCATTCAGCCGAGGATTCTCTATTAGGACTTCAGGGTCTTGTGAGGCCTGGAGAGGATCAATTGCCTCAACTCGAATGTACATAACATAACAGCCACAGGCAGGACGCGACATCCCTGGCTTCGAGCCCTTCTGTCCCCTACCTGTGCTGGGAAACAACCCAACCAAACCCCAACAGGCAACATCGACATCGACTCTCAAATAGCCCTCGGCGCGAACACATTCAGGCATTAGGCCAAAGTACGAGAGGCGATGCTGGCTGGCTGAGAGGCCCAGTCTTGTCTCGACACCGCAGAACCCTCCCCAGCTGGCATGGCTCTCGTCGATTTCACCCTGAGTGAGGACGGCGTGAGCGCCTTCAACGACGCGCTGGTCTGCATCCACAAGTTCAGTGACGACGTGTCGCTTGAGATCAAGAAGGACAAGGTGAGTACCTCTGTCCGGCACCCTTACGAGGGCTTTCCTTGTGCTCGAATCTTGTCGACCCAGGTGCTGAGTGAAGTAAAATTCTCAACCGAGCAGCTGGTCCTCACTGCACTCAACCTCACCAAGTCTGCCTACGTATCCTTCACCTTCATAGCCAACAGATTCTTCTCGCGCTTCAATTTCGAGGGAAATGCACAATATCGAGAGAGATTCTTCTGCTCAATATATATCAAGGCATGCCCTATCCCCTGCTCTTCAAAGCTGCCAGACACACTGACCTCCGTCCAAGGCCCTCCTCTCGGTCTTTCGCAACCGCACAGGTGGTGATCCTACCAGAGATCGAGAAAACGTCACCGCTATTGAAAGGTGCGATGTAACCATTGATGACGGCCCAGGAAAGAAGAGCCGCTTCATTGCCAAGATCTTTTGCCGAAATGGTGCGTCGCGTCTCTGACTGCCCCCGAAGTGGTTCACATTTCTGAAGCCTTGGACAGGGATCACTGCGACTCATCAACTGTCGTTCGAAGCCAAGGCTCCTGTCCATGCCAAGTTCGACAAGACTGAGGCCGGCAATCATTGGACCATAAACGCGAGGACTTTGCGCTTGTTGATGGAGCATTTTGGACCTGGCATCGATCTTCTCGATATCAACACCGACGGCGAGAATGTTGTCAACTTTACATGTTTCACGGAAAAGCAAGTCAGCGTGAACAACGAGGGTAAGCCCGCCCCCACTATTGGGATCACGATCAAGTCAGAGCCTAATAAAGCTTCAGCTGTATTGAAGAAACCACTCCACACGTCCATCGCGGTGGAGATGGACGAGTTCGACGATATCGAGG
This sequence comes from Diaporthe citriasiana, assembly GCA_014872975.1. Lineage (NCBI taxonomy): Eukaryota > Fungi > Ascomycota > Sordariomycetes > Diaporthales > Diaporthaceae > Diaporthe > Diaporthe citriasiana. Next base: position 115,638 of record JADAZS010000002.1, read on the forward strand.
TTGCCGAAAAGCTTCACATCATCATAAGTGTCAGAGATTTTCGTGCCATTCTTCAGCACGCCACCAATTGGACAAGCGGTGACCTCAACGCCGCTTACTCGAGACCCGGCCGGCCAATGAAGATTTTCTACGGCCGTGATGGCTTCGTCTGCGACTTTGTCCTGATGACAGTGGATGAGAAGAGCACAGCAGTGCAAAAGAAGGGGCAGAGTAAGGCTGCCACAAAGGCTGTCAGACCAGCTCTGAATGCTGCACCCAACACACCGGCTGCGGGGGGCAACAACGAATCGCGGCAAGCAACTCCTGCTCCGCCGAGGGAACAGCAAGAGCAGCAAGCCAAGATGCCACCGCCAGCACGGAGGTCGACTGCTCCACGTTCCTCGCAGTTCGACATTCGAGCCCCTCTGGTCCAGCCTCAGTCCACGCTCAAATCCGAGTCGCTGTTCCTCCCGCAGCCAGACGACGATGAGACGTGGGCGCCTGTAAACCCAGACGACGAGGAAGAGGGCGAGAACCCTCGACTGGAGTGGGATGCCAGTTATGAGCCGGTAAGTGTACCTGGACTTCTCAAGTTCATGGTGATTGACGATTTCGCAGAATCCATCAACAATGCGGATCAGCGACCATTCCGGCAATACCCAGAGCAACCCGCCGCGCGACTCTGGAGGACCTTTGCCACCATTCGTGGAGCCGACACAAAGGGTGTCCGAAGTCCGCAGGTTTGGTCTCTTTACAGACTGGTGATGTATGTCTGGCTTGGTCATGCTAGTGGATGTGAAGGCTGGCTTCGAATGTGGGAGTCCTGGTTGCGTGGAAAATATCGCCAAGCAGGGAGGGAAGGATGCTTTCCGTATACAGCAAGCACTCAAGGTTGGCTTGGAATCGTGATGCTTATCCAGCTTGTCGCGCAACCCGCACCGATGCCCACTATTTCAGAACCGGATGGAATGTACTTTTTGGAAGCAATTGTGTTCCATCTTCCCTTGACGTCGCCATTCTCAGTCTTTGGGCCGCAATTCCCATGCTCGCCCCAACCCCAGGACAGCACGTCGCCGTCCTGCGTTGTGACAACTGCGTGCTCACTGCCGATACTGAGTTGGTTCAGTTTCGGCAACTCTGGCGGCGCTAATTGACCGTGATCATCCCGTCCCCAGCTGACCAGCGCGCCATCTTGCTTGAGGATGTAGACGCCGCCCCAGCTGGCACCGACGTCCTTCCAGCCCAGAGCTGTGGCAGGCGCCGCAGATCTGACACCTGCCTTGTCCGCACCTAGCACAAGTATCTCACCGCCCTCAGAAGGACCAAACAGGCACGTAAACTCCCGGCCACAGACAGCCCGCGACACCTTAAACCCAACGCCCTCAACCCTGCGCGGCTCGTCCGCGACACCATCCACAGCAGTGCCAAGCTGTCCCTTCCGGCCGTTGCCCCACCCGTAGACCTCGCCGTTGCTGAGCACCGCGACGACGTGGCCCATGCAGGCGGCCAGGTCGACGACCTCGGCACCCTCGGGCGGGAAGCCCTTGACGCGCGAGACGGCCGGGGTCCGCACGATGAACTGCCCCTGGCCCAGCTCGCCCTTCAGGCCGACCCCGAACGCCGACACGGCCGTGTTCCTGCCGTGCTCGTCCGCCTGCACGATCACCGAGGCCTCCCAGGTCGCTGCTACGAGCCTCACGGGCGCTGTTGTTGTCCCGTCCGCGGCGAGGGGCAGGTTGACGCCGTAAGCCACGTGCTGCTGCTGCTGCTGTCCAGCGCTGGCGTCCTGCCCCGCGGGGGTGGGCCCGCAGGCGCCGGTGGAGGATTCGCCGGCGCAAAAGAGCTGGCCGTCCGAGGTCAGCAGCAGGGTGTGGTTGCCGCCCGCCGCGACCTGGACGATGGGCGCTGTGGGCTCGGATCCTGGGCTGAAGACGACCTGGCGTGGTATGGAGACGTCCTGGTCGTGGCCGATGCCCAGCTGGCGGGAACCGTTGGAGCCGAGGGCGTAGACTACGGGCGTCGTGTTGGAAGCAGACATTGTCCTCGAAACCGCTCTGGGAATCATCCAAGGAGTGACATGAGGTGCCTTGGTTCTGGCAGTGGCAGAAGGGGCCTGCAGCGAGGACTTTCTCTTAATACAGTACACTTGCACATGGTCCGTGCGCAACCTTTCTTCCACCACATCTGGCTATTGTGAAGTCTTGCATTGCGAAATTGATCGTAGATGCCTGAAAACAACTGGCTCTCGTCACTGGAAAATCGTTTCTTTTCCGGATCGGTCAAGGAACCCAAAGAATACAAATAGTCGACAGAAGCGGTGGCGCTCCGCCACTACAGTGTCAGTGTAATTAAGAGGTAATTAACTGCAGCAGACGCGTGCTCAACATCAATCGACTTATTACTGACTTGGCAATAGTGGTATAAGCTACGATTTTGCGAATAATGAGATCAATAGTTCCACCCGAACGGCCTTGGTACTGGCTTTCCTGCACTGCAGATCCAGCAAGGTCTTTTTTATGTACAAAGAAGGAAGGGTTTTGGCTATGCTCGTGTGACGCAACAGCGAACACATCGAGGCGAATGGAGTGGAACATGAAGGTGACGAATATACGAAGCACCACGTCCCTCCAACTGAACCACCCTTCACGACGAGACTTGTAAACGTGAGTCGGTCAAGCCAATCCGCCTTTACTCCTTGACGCCAAGGTTCTCGATGGCGCCCTCAGCTGTGACAGAAATGTTAGGTGAAGGTCCTTTGGGATGGCAAGAAGATATTTGTCTACTCACCACCATCGAGGCCACCACCCACAGTGGCACCAAGACCGTCTTTCTCGCCACCACCAGCACCGCCTGCACCTCCCGCACCTCCGAGGAGACCGGTCTAAGGGTAACCATCAGTCCAAATTGAGATTTCCTACATGATGTGACCGTCATGGGAGGAGCAATGACTTACCAAGGCATCGAGGCCACCGGCGCCTCCGGCCCCAGCTGCTCCAGAGGGAGAAGCACCCGCGGCGCTGCCCGTGCCGGTAGCACCACCAAGAAGGCCAGTCTAAGTTTCCATGATTAGTATGTGGCCCAAGGCCTTGACTACAAAGCTTATTATAAGAGAGTCAACACCTACCAGGGCATCAAGGCCACCAGCCCCTCCCGCACCTCCACCAGCCGCGCCGCCTCCTCCCAGGAGGCCAGTCTAAGTTCCCATGATTAGTATGTGGCCCAAGGCCTTGACTACAAAGCTTGTTATAAGACCTACCAGGGCATCAAGGCCACCAGCCCCTCCCGCTCCTCCACCAGTAGCGCCGCCTCCTCCCAGTAGGCCAGTCTAAGGGTAGCCATCAGTCCACGTTGATACTTTTCACAAAATGCCGCCGTGGTGAGAGAAGGGATCACTTACCAACGCATCGAGGCCACCAGCGCCCCCAGCTGCTCCAGAGGGAGAAGCGCCCGCAGCGCCGCCCGTGCCGGTAGCACCTCCGAGAAGACCGGTGAGAGCATCGAGCTGACGCTCCTGCTTGGGGGCGAATGCCTGGTCTGGCTGGACGGTACCCACGCGGCCTTGGACGCTCAGCGGGGCTGCCAGAGCCACGGCGGCGAAGGCGGTGATGAGAGCGATGTTGGGGTACATTTTGAAAAAAGGAGCTTAAACAAGTAGAGCCTAAGTCGCAGACCTGGACTGAATGAGAGAAAGAGATATCTCGGGGTAGAGAGAAAAGAAATACAACGTGGTGGATGGAGTGTGGACGAGAACGATATCCTAGGTTAGGCGGGGGGCACTCCCACAGTTGTATATATACATCGATCGATATCTTTTCTCTAGTGAGTATTACACCACTCTTCCCTGAACGTGCTCACATGCTCCTCATGTGCAGTACCAATCCCAGGATCCTGTCCTGGTGAGAAGCAGTGCCTCCTCGCCTCCTGACTTCCGTACCCATGGTGCATCAAGGACTGTTTCCAAGCCAAGGCCCGAGCTGCGCCAGAACCATTAGCCAAGAGACCGGACGAGCTGCCCGACTGGGCGCCCAGCCGCCAGCGCTGTCAGGAGCATTCGCCCTTCGGACGGCTAGCATAAAGTGCATCCCCTATGCGCCGGAATGTCAGGTATCGAAAGGTGGGGATTTGGTGATTGAACTGCCGTCTACCCTGGGCAGATGTGTCCCAGTCTGCCTTTGGGGTTGATTTTAGCCCTCGGGGAAGGTGATCGACGGGTTCCCGAAACGAGATCTACGCGGGCGTGGGTTGCATTTACAATGGTACACAGCCCACGTCGAGGGTGACTTGGTAACATACTTAACCAGTCAGACTCCCCGGCCGGCTTCGAAAAGATCTCGTCTGATAACTTGGTCCTGTCAGCTCGTTCAGTCGAGAGGGGAAAACCGGGCGATGGAAGTCTACTCCGAAACAAAGACGGCTTCAGCCTGCGAAAGGGGGCTGTTCTCGACGCTTTGACCGGGGTTGATTGCTGCCAAATTGGTAGGGAACCCCCAACTTAAAAGTAGGGATGAGTTGTAGACATCATTACACCCCTGACATGCCGCAAGATCCTGCATGTGTAGATTTTGACAAATAAGCGTGTTGATGCTCGGGACTGGAAGCCAAAAGTTTAGCGATGGGAAAGACTTTGACTCCTGAGACCGGGAGGCGACTCCGTACCTCCATGCTTCGAGGTCTCTTGACATATAATACAGCCCACCCGCAGGATTCAACAATTTCATTGTAGACCAGAGGGATTGCCATGTTGATGGGAGTCTTCCACAGCCTTCTTATGGTCCTGGATTGAAGGCAAGCACCATGTTTTCTATGCCTAGAGTGACTATTGCTCTGGACTTACTGAGATTCATTGACCGGTCTATAGATTTGAAACAGTAAACTGTGTTGAGACGCAGTTGGCACATGCGCGAGCTCTTCTTACTTTTTGTCAAATGGGAACAGTCGCATCATGGCAGCGGATCCTGTTCACAGTCCAATCCTATCATGTACGTATATCTATCCAATAAAGAGCTGAGTTTCAATATTGTTGAAACTGTTGTAGAATTTATGAAGCATCTCATGTTGTTGATTAAGGTGTGTGAATAAATGACTTGCCAATTGTTTTGCTACAGACTATGCAAAGTCGAAGATGCAAACCGTGTGCACAACGAGTATGCTCCCAAGCGTCGACCAAGACATCTTGGGTAATTTCTATCAGGAAGCTACCAGTTAACGTTAGAAACTGGATTTTTGGTTGAGCAAGTACTGGGGAAAACATCAACTGACAACTGAAATGGCATGGTCAAATGAATAATTGTTTGGCACATCAGCAAATAATCTTGGTTCAACATACAATAGCTACTGAGCCATTTTCTTCCTTTAGTATCAAACATGCCATCAACCACCTCATGATTCTCTTGTCTCTTGGGTATGCGACAACCCCTGACCACGATGCTCACCTACCCTAGAGGTAGTCAATCACAGTTGTTGATCTCTGGAATGCCAGTCTTGGCTGCCGGACCCCGCACTGTGCAGTCCCGATATGTCTCAAACCAGGCCCCGTAATTCATATTTTGTCCTGTACCCAGTTGTTACACTACTCCCAAGGGTTGCATCGCGATAATAGTTGGAATTGGTGACTATGTAACGCCCTGCTTACTGCGCATGGCCGACTTCGGCCTGCTCGGATTGAGAACCCAGATGATTCCATAACATGATGGCTTAATTGAAGGCACAAATCAGTCTCTCCTCACTTCATGTGTTCACCGTCTCCCGGCTTGCTCGTTATCGAGTTCTTGGAACCTTCTAAACAGACTATCATGGCGTGGCGTCCACTTCTCCTAACAGCTTTCATGCCTTGGCTGACTAGGTCAGCCCCCAGTGCTAGTAGTGATGCTTGGTCGGCTTTCAATGCTTCGGTCAACGGCCGTTTGGAAAGGGATGTGCCTTTTGCGCTGCCGTGCTTCAGCATTTACAACGGAATGCCGCACACGTCCAACGAGACCCTTTGCACCCAGATTCGAGAGAACTATACGAATCCTAGATTCCGCATCGAAGCTGCGGGCGGGTATATGAACGGGCAGGATGAGGGTTGTATGTCGGAGCCAGCCGACCAGTGCATTCTGGACAGCACCGTGAGCCCAGCGGCTCTGCCCGCGGCCAACAGCTCCTGCAACCAAGGCAGCGTCCCATCATATTATATTGCAGTGCAGGGAGCCTCCGACGTGACCAAGGTTTTCGACCTCGCAAGAAAGTACGACGTGCCTCTGTCCATCAAGAACAGCGGCCACGACTACGTGACACGTAACAGTCAAAGCGGCTCCCTCGCCATGTGGACACACGGCCTCCAGGACATGAGCCATCACATCTCCTTCACGCCCGAGGGCTGCAGCAACGACCAGCACACCTACGCCGCCGTCATGACCCTCGGCGCAGGCGTGACAGCCAACACCGCGACCACCTTCGCGACCGCCCACAACGCCACCATCCTCGTGCCGGCGTCTTCGACCGTCGGCATCTCAGGTGGGTTCATCCTCGGCGGCGGGCGCGGCGTCCTGAGCCCCGTGTACGGCCTCGCCGTCGACAGGGTCGTGCAATACCGCATCGTGACGCCCGACGGGGTGCTGCGCACCGCCAACGCCTGCCAGAACCAGGACCTGTTCTGGGCGCTCCGCGGCGGCGGCGGCGGCACCTTTGGCGTGGTGCTCGAGTCCACGTCGCGCGTCGAGCCGGCGCCGATGCCCATCGCCGTCGCGCACATGGAGCTGCCGGCCGACAACCTGACGGTCGACACCGCCATCGAGTGGATCGGGCTCGTGGCGGAGGAGTCCCTCACCTGGGCGCGGCAGGGCTGGGGCGGGCACTTTGCTGCGTCGTACTTGACTTATATAAACCCGCTGCCACGGTTTGCGAACCTGAGCGACGGGGGAGCGTATGCGGCCGAGTCCATGCGGGCTGCTTCTGATTATATTACCTCCATTGGCGGCACGAGCGTTGTGGAAATCCTGCCAAGCTGGGCTGACGTCTGGGAAAAGTACAGCATGCCCGAGGAACGACCTTCCGGCGCATGGCCCGTCCTGAGCGGCCGGCTCGTGCCGAAGGGTCTTTTCGAAACAGGATCGATAAAGGAGGGCATCGGGAACCTCTTGAGACAAGCACAGCAGTACGGATTTGATCCGCTGAGTACCTACGTGCCGGCAGATATGCCGTTCACGGTCGAGGGCAGTAGGGATGGCTATGATACCAATACGTCCACTCACCCAGGCTGGTACGACGCGCTGTGGTACCTCGCCTCTGGCCTATCTATACCCGGAAACAGCTCCTATGCGACGCGGCTGGAGGTTGCAGTGAACTCGACGAAGATCTTGCACCTGACACAAGATTTGGCCGGGCCCGGTAGCGGTTCGTATCCTCTCGAGTCTAGCCCGTTCACAGACGACTGGAAAGATGCGTGGTGGGGACCGAACTACCAAGGCCTGGTCGACATCAAGAAGAAGTACGATCCTGACATGCTGCTTAAGTGCTGGAAGTGTATTGGGTTTGAAGATGCTGACATGGAGAGTCAGAGGTATAAATGCCAAGGGAAGCTACAGGCTGATATTGATCGGGCCATTTCGTGATCAAATAGATTAGCTTGACTGGTATTAGGCTTCCAGCCAAGTTGCAGTGATTGCGAAATTGAGCGAGATTACCTATCGTGCTTTAATTTTCGAGTGATGCTTATAATCACCGCTTGTGCCATCGTCACGGCTTGTAGGAAGCATCAGACGTCGAAGAAACACTGCAAATGATGGACCTGTCCAGGCTGCATGTGCCTGTCCTCTATCCAAGCTTGGAGGCATGTCCCGCAAACGGCAGATCCCCGAGAGACTGTTCAAGGATTGTTGACGTTAGGTGGTTTCGCTTTTAATTCGTACACATACTCTTCTGAGCAGTTGGCAGTCCCTTCACACAATAGTAAACGCTCAAAGACCCAGCGTTAAATGCCATACAGTGCCGTCGACATTACAAGGCCATACAGTCTACACAAATCAAGCAACATCACATATAAGCACATGTTAGGCTACGGTCACCCATTCCATGCCATACATTCATACCTCAAATGGAAGGAAAGTCGATATTGCTTGAGTTCGGGGTCATACACTTCAGTACTGGTAGGCGTATACACATAATAGTGGAATGACGATTTCGATGAGGAAATTGGATTGCGAGATCACCTTGGGAAACCCCAGACGGGTGCGTGCGGCATGCTGCCTCCCTCGGCCACTCTCATCACTTCAGTCAAAGCGTGACACTCATCAGAGTGCTCCGCGACTTGGAGAACTTGTCTGATCAAGGTAGTGTCGCGGGTTTGAAATTTCTGCATAGAGACTTGTCCAGAACGTCATTATAGGTTCGAGAATTATAAAACGTTGGCGATGGGCGAGGCAAGACGACATCAACTACCTGCTCAAGAAGAACCCCGCTGTGTGGTATTGTTAGCCTCCTGCCACTTTCCTAATTACTCACTTGGAAATCTCCCGTGCTGGTCCAGGATTCCATTCTTAATGCTCAGAGAAATAGTCCTCGGACTCAGTCTGATATTTAATACGCATGAGGCTCCGCACACTCATAGCATTCGAGACTGTCCACATGCACAACGTGCCAGTAGCCGCTGCCGAAAACATCCAACCAGAGTATCTGGAGTACTCCCGCCTTTTCAATACATCATTGAATACTTATCGAAGTGGAAGGAATATTCAAAACAAACAAGAGCTCTCCCATTCTACTAAAGAAAAGGAACTCTCTCCTCTGTTTTTCTCCATTTCCAAATTTGCTCCTCATCCTCTTTCGAATCAAGTTGCACAAACACTTGGTCCGCCAGCCATCTCCTCAATACTCTCCTTTCTGTCTTCTCTCTTCATAGACCCCCTTGAGGCCACTTTGCTTCCAGTGTTCTCCGGCCGACCGGACTCCGCCTGTCAACATGCTCGACACCAGCCCTGCCTGGAACATCATCACCTCCACCACTCTGCTTCCTCGTCTCAATGCCGGTATTGGACTAGATCACACCTTATACATTTTGTCCACCTGGCTCCACTTCCTCCTTCCGCTCCTCGTTCGTGTCGTCCTCCCTGTGTCCAGTCCAACCGGCCAATCCGCCTCAGTTCGGCACAGCCAGCGTCGACGACTTGCGACATGGCAACAGCCGTTAGGCTATTAATCATCACTGGCGGTGAGCCGGCTGCTGGCAATGTTTTGCGATGTTTAAGGTGGGTTTGGTAACCTTATGATGATACCCCCTTCCTTCCATCTAGTTGACATGAGCTACGGCGATGAGTGTTAACGACTTTTATCTGACGGGCCCTCCCACGGCACATGTTGCTACCATCTTTTGTCATTCCAGATTCGTCATCAATCGACCACGAATACCAAAACCTCAGTCTGAGGTGCGTCAAGCCATCTCAACATTGTGAGTCGAACTCTGCCACACATAATCATCATTGGCTTTGCTGGATTGACTTTAGTTCCACAGTTAAGTCCCGTATTCGTGCATCTTGCCGAAGAAAGGAAGAATCAATGTAGTCGAAGATGAAGATTGGGGGCTAGACTTGAGGGTGGAGGGATGTGAGTCGTTGAGACACAAGGCAATCAGAGCAAGAGGGTCAATTGGCAGAAGCGAATATGGGCAAGGAATGGTCTTGGTGCGTTGAGGGAACCTCTGTATTGTAACTGACGCTGGGGACGTAAGAAAGGAAGTCAGGGTTTCAGGCACTGGCCGTGGAAACAGAGTGAGAAATGAATGCAAACCACATTAATCCTGACACCCCATAGGTGTAGAGTATGAGGCCCTATTGGCGATGTTTGAGATCTCGGAGCAGCGACAGGCTTTTGGTGTCAAACCACTAGCACGAGATCTCCCCTCACCCGGTATTGACTCGAGTCGGGAGCAATGAGGAAGTAATTCCTCGGACAGCATGCAAGTGACATGAATGTTGAGCCTTTAAGCGAGACGAACATGATTTCCAAAGTACCAGTCTGGCTGGCTTGAGAAATATCCCACAGTAGTAATCCGGAGGGGAAGCAGTGAGAGGCATGAGGACGACCAACAATGATGAGACAAGTCTCTTCCTGGTCCGAGGTTCACTCGGGGACGGGCACAAGTGATTGTCTTTGGGCACGTTTTGAACTGTCAGTGACCCAGAGTGATTGTGGTCATGTGGACGGCTGGAATTTTCAATGCGCCTCGTCCAGGATTCACCAAAGTAGTGCCAGACAGATGGAATAGCAATTGGTGGCCGCCGCAAGATCTCAACACCTAGTTATGTTGCGACCAGAATGTCCGGTAACCAGTTGGGTCCATAGCGAGGCAACCAGTTGCTCAGAAAGTCGATTCTGCGCCAGTACCTGCAAATTCTCGTAACAAGTAGCTGCAGCTGTCACTCTCAGTCATTAAAGCAGTGACGCAAAGTTAAATCCGAGAGTTGTCAGAGAGAGACCTCGTTTCTTTGCCGCGGTCTATCTCCATGATCTCTGTCGCAGCAGCAGCAGTGTCACACTGCTACCTAGGCTAAAGCCCAGCCTGCCCAGGTGACGCTTGAGTGCTTCGCGCATGCCTAGTTTGATCGCTGTTTTGAGTCTCTGCTTGGGGCCTGCTGTGGTGGTGCTGAGATTGGGTTCATGATCCGGGACAGGTAGTGTTGAGAGGTGGAACCTCAGACATCATAGTCATTTCGAAGATGGAAAAATAACGAATTGGCATCTGAACGTTGGTCGGGTCGAGGCACACAGGTGTTGTTGAGTGTGGTGTGCCTAGCAGGTAGGTGACTACCAGACACAGCGCATAAATACTGCTAACAAATCAAACAGGCACCAAACAAAAGACAAGACCAGAATTTCCAATTGACATTGGACACTTCTAGCAGTGTGTAAGTGCCAATACCGTCATACACCTAAGTACCTAGGTACCTAGTGCACAGTCTTGCATAGCTTGATGAACTTGGGCTGGGACAATCGTCGATGAGAGGGTTAGGGTCTCGCAGCTAGAAACGGCTTAGCGCCTCTGCCACGGAACTCGCTGAAGCTTTCCTCCGGATCGTCAAATTTTGATATGAAAACTCGGCGGTCTCGCCAACTCGATCTCGGCTTTACACCACCTTCGTCAACATCACACTGCAGCAGCTCACACCTCCCTCGCGCTGGGAAGCAACAAGCTGTCCACGAGAGCACCAGAGCTTCTAGAATGTGATCCGTTTCTTGCGAGCTCTGTGCCACTCTAAGTTGCTGGTTGATCTGCAAAGATGGCTGCCTCATCGCAAACCTCCCAGGTGCCTGAGGGCATGGAGGGCTTCACTGTCGGCATCATAGGCATGGGCGATATGGGCAAGATGTATGCTCGGCGACTCGCTGCAGCTGGCTGGAGGTAATTCACTCGCCCGTTCCATCTCGCTCGGACCCAAAGCAGAGCAAGGCAGCCTGCCGATGATCTGGTAAGTGACTTCAACAGCAACTACCTTTCACTACACAACACCACCCTTCCCTCCTCAATGATGACTTGAGTGCATTTGGCTAGAGTATCGCCCATTGACCATTTCGGTTGGTGGACTTTCCATGATGAAAAATCTCAGCTACCTTTAAAACTTGTCTGAAGCACAAACATACACCTTCTGTCTGTTCAATCAATGGTCAGGAATGCGGCTGACCTTTCTCAAGATCTAGGCCTTTGCAAGCTCAATGTCTTGCCCAGCACCGTTACAGGTCATGCTAACGGTTCTTATGTGAGGCAGAATCAAGGCTTGCGACCGGATGGACAAGTTTGAGGGCTTGCGAGACGAGTTCGCCGACAATGTACGGTCTTGCCATCATGTCCCATGTACCTCAGCATAACCCAGTACAGGCAGCATGCTGAGACTTGGCTGTTCTAGAATAATATACAAATCCTCCGAAATGGACATCTGGTCTCGAGAACGAGTGACTACATCCTCTACAGTGTAGAAGCCGCTGTGCTTGGCAACGTCGTAAAAGAATATGGCCCTTGTGCGCTCGCATCAGTCAGAAACCATGACACCATGAATCCTCACTCACCAGTTCTGTCTTACAGCTACTAAGTTGAACGCCATTGTCGGGGGCCAGACGTCCTGCAAGGCGCCTGAGATCGAGGCATTCGAGAAGCATCTACCTTCTGATGTCCATATTGTCTCATGCCACTCCCTACACGGACCCAACGTTGACCCGCGAGGCCAACCTCTGGTCAGTCTGCCCCGGTAACGCCACGTCGCGAGGGCGACACCTGCTTACCAACAAGCCCACAGGTCCTCATCAAGCACCGCGCGTCGGACGAGGCGTTCGCCAAGGTGGAAGCCGTCCTCCGGTGCCTCAACTCCAAGCACGTGTACCTCTCCGCGCGGGAGCACGACCGCATCACGGCGGACACGCAGGCGGTGACGCACGTGGCGTTCCTGTCGATGGGCAAGGCGTGGCACGCGATGCAGCAGTTCCCGTGGGAGGGTGCGCGGTACGTGGGCGGGATCGAGAACGCAAAGATCAACCTGACGCTGCGCATCTACTCGCAGAACTGGCACGTGTACGCGGGGCTGGCGATCCTGAACCCGGAGGCGCGCAAGCAGATCACGCAGTACGCGCGCAGCACGACGGAGCTGTACAAGCTGATGCTCGAGGGCCAGCACGACGAGCTGCGGCGGCGCGTGTACGCGGCCAAGGAGAAGGTGTTCGGCAAGGAGGACGACTACGACGGGGCCAAGTGGCCGACGGCGCCGCTGCTTCAGGACAGCCTGCTCGACCGCTTCAGCCTGGGCAAGAAGCCCGAGGCGGGCAAGGCGCTGCCCAACAACCACCTGAGCCTGCTCGCCATGGTGGACTGCTGGAGCGCCCTGGGCATCGTCCCCTACGACCACATGATCTGCTCGACCCCGCTGTTCCGGCTGTGGCTGGGCGTCACCGAGAACCTGTTCCGCCACCCGGAGCGGCTGGACGACGCCCTGCGCACCGCGGTCGAGGACAACACGTTCCGGTCCGACGATCTCGAGTTCACATTTGCCGCCCGAGGCTGGGCCGAGTGCGTCTCGCTAGGCCACTTCGAGACCTGGATGGAGAGGTTCAAGGTGACGCAGCGTTTCTTTGAGCCGCGGTTCACAGAGGCCACAAAGATCGGCAATGCCATGGTGAAGGCCGTTCTTGAAACGACGCAGGGCGCATAGGGAAAGCAAACAGGGCTGGCTGATAAACATGATGGGCGCCCGCGGGACGGTACCCGCGGGCACCAAGACATGAGCCGTAGTTGTTGTGGCGCCAAGGGCTTGCTCGCATGTGGAGAGATCGGACGATGTCTGAAGTCGCAGGTTTGGTCGCGGTAGTTGGAGGCCGTCGACCTACCATCGCAGAAGCGCCCAGATAGCAGCGACCCTACGACGCACCATACGTTTTATCAATTGCACATACGCCAATGGGTTTCCTATTTTGGAAGTACGAATACGGACAATAGTGTGGCGAGGTGCCGGAAGGCTGGACCCCTCCTGGGAGGGCATGAGTTCCCCAGAGGCAGATCAAACAAGCCATGAGCTTGTGAGAGATTGAGCCCATGTGTTTTGAAACATGCGGCCGAAAGTTACTTGATGCCCACAGACCTAACCTTAGTGGCTGGTGTGGTTGGGTTCGACCCATGGACTGCAGTAGACCGCAACCCATCGTCGAACTGTAGTCTGCACCATTGACAGCGTTGTGCCAACGTCATTTGAGGTTTGTGTGTTTGAGGTTTTGTGCCTATGCAGTATGACTCCCGAGGACGGCGACTGTTCTCTTAAAGACAAGAGGGTGCGCCTGCAGCTACAGCCACCGTGTGTGGTTTTTCCCTCTTTCCAATGTCGGTGTGTGTGATAAGGCTGGCTGGTCAGCCTCATCTAGACATCACACGTAATTGCCTGACAGAACCTAATCTTCCCTGGCCAGGTTGAATCATGTTTGGCCTTGTCAGAGGTCTGTACGTTGTGAGCCTGGTGCATGTGATCCTCGCTCAGCAGGTGAGCCTAACCACCAAGCCCAAGATGCACTTTACAGAAACCAAGGCTGACCACACCTGAAGCTCTTCGCCAACGAGCCAACATGTGCTGTAAGTAATGTTATCGTACACCCTGAGTCGTCGCGCTGCCGCCGTGTGGCTGACGGATGCAATTAGGAGGGCTGTTATGCGGACGCAGTCTCGCTCAGTCCGTGCAGTCAACAGGACCTCGCATGTCGGTGTCGGGCCCCGAACTTTGCTGGGATCAGTTTCGCCGGCGGTCCATGTTTCCTCGCACAATGTAGCCTCGCCGACCTGTCCATCCTCTCGTCCGCGCTCACAGCCGCCTGTTCCTCGACCGCATCCCCCGCACAGTCGACCGCAGCAGCAGCAGCAGCAGCAGCAGCAGCAGCAGCCACGGTGCCAGCGCCGGTCTCGCTCTCGTCTTCGGGCCCACCGTCAGCGGCCACGAGCACGGCCCGCCGTGTAAACACTCAGTCGGGAGAGGTGATTGCCGCGGTGCCGACGCCCTCGGCCGCGGTGCAGGTGGTGCCCGACAACGGCATGATGGCGGCCAGCAGCGGCCAGGGCCAGGGCCAGAACCTGAACGCGGCGGCCATCACGGGGATCGTGGTGAGCGGGGGCGCGGTCGGGCTCATCGGCGGGATCCTCCTGTACTTCTTCACCGTGGTGCGGCGGCGCAAGATGGACCAGGCGCACTGGGACTCGCTCGAGCGGGAGAAGGCGGCGATGCAGAAGTCGCTGGAGGAGCTCAAGATGGCCGTGCAGCGCGTGGGGACGTTTGACAGCCTGGACGAGAAGGGCGGCGGCGGCGGCGGCGGCGGGGAGAAGAAGCGGCCGAGGACCATCAACCTGACCGGGAGCAAGGGCCCCGGAGAGCTCGGAGTGCCGTCCAGGATATTTGAGTTACCGGCATCACCCGCGAAATTGGAAAAGATCTGATGGAACATCAGCCTTTGAGCGAAACTGAAAAAGGAAATAAAAACAAAGTTACGATGCAGAAACGCCCCTTGTTGTCGCATCACACTTTGACGCTGAGACGGAGGTAAATGAAGTCCGTTCCCTTGAGACGGGCCTGCAGGAACAAACACGCCCCGGTGGGAGGGGAGAATACAGTGTGCACGCAGGCGCCCCCGTCCTCTCGAACATGATTCCACTTCCACCTCGGACATACCTATCGAGCTGCTGAGTGACATCGACCCGTGGCAAAGCAAACTTCCTTTCGACAGGACAAGCATATCAAGTATTGCAGCTTAGTGTTTGACAGCAATCGCGCTGATCTTCAATACTGATACCCTTGACAAGGCGGCTTTAGCCTTGGTAAATCCTAGTCAAAGTACGAGTGGAAAAGAACGCGACATGAGTGACATGCAGCCGACAGAGACGACCGAGAACAGTCGACCTGGGTTCAATAGACCATGCAGTCCGCTGGTCTGGGCTGGACAAATACTGATGATTTCCTCTGGGCTATTGGAGTTTCGAATGGAAAATATGCTGAGAGAATAGAAGGGCTACAGCAGCATCGGGCACCGTCTGTGTGCATTTGACTTGATTCATGGACGCATTGTGGTCGTGCAAAACTTTCAATCCTATCGCTACTTATTTAGCACACTCATCGGAATCCTCTGCGCCGTACTCAGACTCAGCCCGTCATGTCGTTGGACTAGTAGCTGTTATCACGCCGTCACTGGAGAGGATGCTGAACTTTCCCACGAAAGTGACAGGATGCCTGTGTCAAAAGCAGAATCAGGGCAGCTGACGCCGCATATCACATATCCGGTAGCATGGACTGCCCGAGACAAGAGCAAAAGGAAGGGAAATATGGAGAATCGTCTATCATTCCTCAGCAATTCAGCTGCTATAAAATCTAATCAGGATCCCTTCCCATGGTCTTTCTTTTCGGGATACGCTCCCAAGGCCAAATCATATCCTGCGTGACAAAAGAGATCACTTGCTCCGCCGTGCAGATCTTGAGCACTGAGCAGCGACAAAGAAGAAGAAGAAGAAGAGCACTGTCTTTGGTATCCTGTATGAAATCCAAGAGAAAACGCCGCCAGTCCGCATGCAATATCTTTTTCTTTCCCGCCCACCTCACCTCCCTCGTCCTGTAGTACGTCTGGCGCACAAAACCCCAACCATCTTATACCTTCAAGGTCTAGTTTCCAGAAATGAAGAAATTTCGCGGCACTGAGTCAAGTGTCCAAAGCGGAGGAAAACATGGAAGAAGAGACGTCCGCGCGTGCCAAGCGCGAACGAGGAAGAATAGGTAGTTCAAGGGCATCAAAAAAAACAGAAAAAAAAAAGGTCTGACGTCCTGCCCACAATGTCCTAGGCAATAATCTTAGCCAGGTCCCGCCCGTTCGAAACCAACGCCTCCCGGCAGCCGCCGCAGATGCGCACGGCGCAGTGCGAGCAGCAGAACCGCGCACCCGCGTCCTCGACCTTGCAAGCCATGCAGGCGACCGGGTGGTGCTCGTTCTTGCTCGCGACGAACCGGGAGTGCCCCGTGAGGCAGTCGAGCTGGCTCGCCTTCACGGGCGGCGCCGGGATGATGTCCCCCGGGAAGAAGAGCCTCGAGTACTCGGCCGCGGGGAAGTAGTTGGCCTCGCCGGGAGATGCGGGCACGATCGGGCCGGCGGGCTCATCGCCGGCACCGCTTGACGGCGCGAGCTGCTGCTGCTTGGTGCTCTCGTGGTCCTGTTGCGAGGGCTGAGGGGAGTGGGCTGCTTTGATGGTCGAGGCATCGCCGTCATCACTGATCGCGATCGAGGGGATGGAGGTGGAACTAGTAGACTTGACGTGGCTCGGAGAAAGCGAGGCTGCCATTTTCGCGACGGAAGCAGGCGCTTCTGAAGAAGTAGCAGGCGCCTGTGTAGAGGTAACAGCCGGAGAGGTTGCAGCTGGAGAAGCGGCAGCTGAGGAATGAGTAGCGGGAGAGGCAGCGCCTGGCGAGGACCGGCCTGGGGGTGCGGGAGACCGCGGCAAGCCCAGGCGGCCGGAAGCACTCCCCGGGGGTGGTGGGCCGCGTGACGAGCTTCTTGGCGGCAGCGAGGGTAGTGGGCCCGACGGAGGCGGAGCAGCCGGTGCAGTGGCTGCCGTGCTGCGGATAATGTCCTCTGGGATAATGCTGAGGGGTCTTCCCTCGGTCGGTGGGGTGACGGGCGAAGCGGGCGACGCTGGGGACCTCATACTTGGGAAGTTGGCATCTACGGGGGATTCATTGTCGTCATACTCCGGGGTTGGAGGTCGTTGAATGTGTGGTGACAGGGCAGGGCCGGCCTCGGTTGATGATGCTTTGTAACCATCTTCTACCTCCTGGGCGTATTGCGAGAAGCCGTCTAGGTCCTCTCGGGGCTTTGTGTCTTCCATGATTTCTGGTCGTGGGTTTCTGGGCAAAGTCTTGTTGGAAGGTGATGGTCGAATGTTGCGGCCGGGGAAAGATTGAAAGCCCTTCAGGATGGGCGAGTCCGAAGCGGATCCGGCAAAGGGCGGCCTAGGCCTTGGGAGAGAAGAAGAGTCTTGTTGCAACGCCCCGGCTTCTTGTGCTGAAGCCGCTGTAGAGCCGTGTGAAGAGGTGAGCTTGAGCTGGGGGACAGTCAAGGGCTTGTCTGACTTTAGAGACCTCCTGCGCCAAAGTTGTGGCTGTGAGGGTGATTGGTCAGCCATCGATGAGGAAGACTTGTTTGCCAGCTCGGATGGTACAGAGGGGAGGGCCTTGGAGCTTTTGGGAGTCATGGGCCTTTGAATTTCTTTTGTGGGTGGTGTAGGAGGACGGCTGTCTGTGTGTGCTTCTAGACCAGCACCGTGCTGAGAATGTGGGGCACTTGATTTCATTTCCGAAGAAACTGGGGTTGGCAAGTATAATGGCGACACCAGGTCCAGTTTTGTGCCTGCTCCTCCAAGAGTGTCCTTGGGCAGAACCTTCGGATTCGGAGGTGACGGTTCCATGAAGGAATATCCTGTGGCTGTCGTGTCCTCTGAATACCGGGTGGCCGATGAGTCCTCCGTGCCGTAGGCTGAAAATATGCTCGACAGGGACTCGACCGGAGACACATTGCCACCTTGGGCTGGCTGTGGATGCGGTGGGCTCTGAGTTTTGTTCCCGACAGTCCCGTTACCCACCGGCTTCCTCCTTATGACAACGGGCGGGCTATTCATCCTTGTCAGTCCCGGAAGTGGAGGAAGTGGCGACTCCGACAGCTTGGCCGCAGCCATAATTGACGATGTTTTCGCGGCGGTGTCCTTGGGAGGAGGTGGTGGACGAGAGGAGGCCAGGGAGTCCTTTCTTACGGGCAACACCACAACGGCGCTGGTTTTGCTGACTGGCGGCGGTGGGGGATCCGGAAGAGCCTTTGTGTAGCGCGAGGAGGCCCAGGCCGTGGAGGGTGTGAGGGATGAGGTCTCCATCATATATATATGCTGCGCAATGGCCCCTTTTCCCGCAGAGGTTGCAAACCCAATTTAGGATCACAAGGTTTTCAGTGGCCGGGGCAAGTCGTCGCACAGGGTCGGTCTATTACGCAGCGTTATGCTTGCTGGGGCGCAGACATTGCCCGTGATTCAAGCAGACGTAACAGAGAGAGAGGGCAATAGGGCCAGGGGAAGGGGTGTGCGGGCGAAAATGCCCAGTGGTGCACGGCAGGTCTCGACCGGCGAGAAAGCAAGCATGCAACCCCGGCGGGATGACAAGGTTTCTGCTGTTGTAGCCTTGGAGGACGGGTGTACGACTGCAGGCAGGACCCGCCTGTTGGTGTTGCAAGTATATTTTTGGACGAAGAATGCCGCAGACAGACAGCCAGAGCCGGCCCTGGGCCTCCTATTATTGACGCCGTAGTGCTGGTGACGCTTCCCGAGGGCCCTGGCGATCCCCCGTACCAAGCTGCGCGTGGCTCGCGTGGCCTTGCGAACCGCGAACCCAGTCTGCCAGCGCGGCAGCTCGGTACCCAGAGGCGGTCGAGGGCTGAAGTCTGTGTGAGGAGATCGTCCCTGAATATCTGAAACAGCCGCTAGTTCTTGTGGAGCTAAGGAGCTTGGGGATCCCGGCATGGCCCCTTGCAACAGACCTTCATCTGTCCAGCAGCCAGTAACCCGCCGAGCTATCGATAAAAGGCTGCAAGTGATGACAGCAGGCCAGATTGGCTGGGCAGGGGTTGAAGGGTGGGATAGCACATCCTTCCACAGGGCCGGCGCGGATGTGCCGGTGATTATTGCAAATGCTGTGCCACAGGACATTTGCAAGTCTGTGTGTCTCGGCTCCCGACTGGCATGACAGTCGAATCTCAAGGATTAGGTGGGTGTCACACGATGAGAGGCGTGCCTGGTCCAAGGAAAGAAGGAAAGACACCTTCTCAGCCACACCAGATCGACAGGGGCCTGTCAGGAAAATACAAGACAGCTCCTGCCATGGGGCGTCGATGCTGCTGGCCACCTAGGATTATTGACTCCTTGCACCCACCACCAGCGTGACTGTTCTGCATCTGTTGGAAAGAAGGGGGGAAAAAAGGATCGCTGTCGTTTCTGCATCCAACGTCGGTGGCGCTGCGCACAGTAGCCTGCCAGACTTCCTGCCTGCCTCGAGCACGCCCAGCTCATGTATGTTCCATGTCGTAGGCCCGGGAACATCCCTCGAGAAGCGAGCATTTCAGGAATTGCCAGGTTCTGAGGCAGCCCACAGCAGCATCTCGGCCTGCGTGCTCGTCCTCGGACTCTACAGCTGCTGCGGTCCAGCGGATTGCACACAGAAGCACTGCGGTCCGTCCGTCACGGTTGCATGTGAAAATGACACTGTCATGACGGCCCACGGATGCGTGACACGAGGAAGATGCCCCGAGTTGAGAGGTTCGTTGGATCAGGTCAACGAAGCTTGTTGCGAAGCGGCATAAAATTGCAGACCCGTTCTTCCCCTCTTTCTATTTCCGAGGACAAACCTTTTCGCGTCATCTTTGGTGATCCGGCCGGAAGGGCCAAGAGTTTCTCCCAGGATGGGTTCGTCTGGTGTAGTCGGCTAGATGCAGCAATGTGGGATTGGCAGCCAGCAAGGAGTGCAGGGGTGTAGCTAACAACAAGAAGCCACAGCAAGAAAGGCAAGAGAGATTCGAGATGAATGCCAACGGCTTCATTGGCCGTGCGGAGACCTGAGGGGGGATGCCGGCGGATTGATTGCACGCTTACGTGCGACCTTCTAGATCCGCCCGAGAGCCTGCCGTTGCAACGTGATGCGTACCTGCGTCCAGCCGAAGACCTAAATACCACGCAGTGAGATCGCGCCATGTCTATTTTGGTCAGGGATCGGTAGCCTGCAGTATGTAGGTAATATATTACGGTGGTTCAGTGGGAGTGTGTATGCACAGTGAGCCATATTCACTGCTTGCAGTCACTGTGGCACTAGCCCGCCCGCACCCTCCGCTACTTAAACCTTGCCAATACGATTTCTAGCAAACCTGACCCTTACCTAGGTACATAGAAGGCAGGGCCGACTTAACTTCATTTGATATATCGAACTTAGCTGCCTTGTTTCTAAGTCTCCTCTCGTGACATTCAGAGCTGATGCTGTCTAAAACCCCCAGTGCCCACTGTATTTTGATGTCAAAAAAAAAATCCCCTTCACGCCCTTGTAGGAGCCGACTGTCGACCGCTTCAGGTGGGGTGGGCGACTATTTTCATCTGCATGTTGGCAGTGGTGGAGTTAGAAGTTATCGTTGCTATACCGGTAGTGACTCTTGCATGTCGATTATTGGTTGTTTGTTGCAGATCCACCACCTGCTTGCTCCCAGAAGTAGGCCATGCCCTAAACACGCTGTCAAGTGCCTCATATTTACACCCTCTGTTGGAATATCTCCAGCTTCCGGCGTATAGCATTTGAAGGCATTTAGCAGATATATTCGTTCAGCACGAGAACGACGCACTGCTTTGCTTCAATTTGCAACCTCTCAAATTTCAGTCCATTTTTGGTCTGTCCTCTCTCATCATGTCAATGTCATTTTGGGATACTTGGGAAGAGCCCGAGGACGCAAGCGCCCCAGCCCCTATGTCGAGGATTTTAGGGCCACGATAGAGACTCATGTCGCCCCACCACCTTTTGGGTCATTCGAGTTACAGTCTTGGCAACGAGCCAAGGGAACAAGTCTCCAGGTTCACGCTCATGGAGTCGTTGATCACGCAGAGCGAGCATGTCCTGCAAAACCCGCCTATTCAAACAACATCTCCTGAAAAGGCAATCGACACTGCGGAGCTCGTGGTCATGGAACCCCTCGCCATTGGGGACAATCGGGGGGCACAAGTCGTCTCTGTTTCAGTTACGCCATCTGGTGGGCAGGAGTCTTTCTTGGCCGTCGCGAAGATTTTCGACGCCATGTACTACCCATTCCGGAACCAGGAATGGGGACATGCCCAGGACGTTGTCTACTTTGCCGATGTCGACTACAGCCGCGAGGCATCGGCAATGGCGTTTGCTGAGGAGATTGGCCAGGCGGGACACTCCGCGCCCAAGTTTTGCGGCTCATGGACCTTCTCTTTGCGCTTGCCCGGCCGCAGCTCACAGGTGAGGACGAGATCTGTGCTCCTGGTGCTTTGCGAACTGCTTCAGGGGCCTAGCACAAGTGTACAAGCTGTTCCGTAGAACAAAAGTGGGATCCATTGTGCAGACCAATGCTTATCATTACCCCCTTGAGTACCGATTGGAAGTCCTGGCACGTATTCTTGATGGTAGGGTCAGGTAACTTCACGAGGGGCTCGATCAAAGCGATTTGGCGCCGCGTAATGTCATCATTGTTCCACACCCTGATACTCAATTAGCTGGTCCAGAGGGCTTGCCGGTGTTGATGGCTCCTTTGCGCGTTGTGCTTGTCGACTACAACAAGTCCATTGTATAACGCTTGTCCGATTGGAGAAAGCACCCTTTCAAGAACCAGAAGCTTCCGCCAAATCCCATGAAGAACTTCTGGGATTAATCACTGCCTGAATTCAGGGGCTGGATCCCTTCGGAATGGGACCAAAAGCCAAGACTTTGGCAGCAGTGGCTGGTACAGAGGTTCTGAGGAAATGAAATGATCAATGAATGTGCGGTTGTCACAGAAGAGCTGGAATTTGAATCAGACAGTTCTTAAACGAGTATGAAGGCAATCCTGGTGTTTTAGTTGAAGCCTCTAGGGGCTCATGACGGTTTAGATCGCGCGGTATCCTGGGAATGATTAGCTGCTGCACGTGGGCGAGGTATCAAAATCCAACACATGTGCCGAAGAGAGCTAACACATCACTATATGTGTTTTCTCTGTGCATAGTAAATATCTATATACGGAGTTCAAGTTGGACGACCCAAATATTACAGCTTCTATGCAACAAGAAGAAATTTCCTAACAGATCTCATAAATTTCCTCACGACCTGTCCCAGGTCAACAAACGCCCAGCGTGTGTGTATGCAACTGGCCAAGCGTGTCGTTCCCTTGTAGGACTTTAAGCTGCTGACTTACTTAGGCACACCGAACTTACTGATTCTTCAAATGTACCTTTCGAATCGTTTTGATCTACGTGTCACTGTCCAAAGCCTTGCATAGCGAAACTTGCTGCAATTACCTGTATCACACATTGCCACTTATCCCACCAGGACAATTATTGTCGTTCCGGCTCCGTAGGCTAACTCAAATATTCAAACATTGAATAGTACATACACCAGGACAATGTGTGACGATATTTTACCATATGGATGAAGCACATGAGGCTGCGCAAGTGCCTGCAGGCTGACATGCAGCATGGAACGTATGAAGTGGGAGGCTCCGCCCGATGAAGCGGCGGAGGGGCAACTCTCAGCGCGTGTGTAACCCCCGGGACCCAACTGTCATCCAATGATTCGCACAGGGCGTTGAACTGCATTTATGGCAGAAGAAGCGGCAGTAGTACAGCCTATAGAGCCTCGTCGTGTGAGCCAGGAACTGCATTCCTAGGTACCCACACCTAGGCAGTCGCTGCGGTGAGACCAGACATCTGGCGCCAATGCCACAGTGCGGAAAGGCAGCTATTGAACCTGGGGGGTTTTTTATTCTTCTATTAAACTAATTTAGTCGCCCGCCCCTGCCCAGTTCCGTTCACTTCCTGGTTTTTCTATGAAATTGTCCTCTTCGCTTTTGATTGTGTTAATTTCCTACGTTATGATCATATGATAACTCATTCTTGTTTTGTTGTCTCAATGTCAATAATCTGCCTTTACCCCTACAACACAATTTAATTTCGGGTCGCTGTTGCCCTCGCAATGACGCCAGGCCAGTCCTCAAGGCCAAGCCGGACGCGATACCACGTAGCGTGGATAGGTATGCCCGGTGGCGGACCTCGAATTGCTCCCTGCTATACTGGTGCTAGACGATGAAAACAAGACACTCGATGACATTGACAACGAATCTGACGAAAACACATACAAATTCGGTGTTATGGCGGGGCACAATGTTGTCTTGGCCACCTGCCCTCAAGGCATAACGGGCAATGTCAACGTCAGCAGTATTACAGGCCCACTCCCCAAGACATTCCCTAACATCAGGATTACACTACTTGTTGGGATCAGCGGCGGAGTGCCACAGCCAGACAAATTCTCTGACCCTATCAACGACGTCTGTCTCGGCGACGTGGTGGTAGGATGGCCTACCAGCGCCAGCAGAACAGGTGCTGTTCTATACCACAAATACGGAAGATCAAAAGTTGATGGCTTTAAGATTACAGGCTCCTTAGATAGACCGTACGCTATCCTCCTCAAAGCTCTCCCAGTGCTTTCTGAAGGTAGACTATATCTGCAGCCAGACCACTTTCCACAAACATATGGCCAAGCTTCAGGGCAACCCATGGCTGGGCAGACAGTTTAAGTATCCGGGCCTGGAGCATGACCTGCTCTTCGAGTTGACTTACAAGAACGCCAGTGGCTATGAGTCCGGCTGCACAGGCTGTAACGAAGGCAGACTTGTAAAACAAGAGCCCCGCAGTGAAAGTAACAAGGAGCAATTTGTTTACCACTAAGGACATGTCGCAACTGGGAACTCTGTAATCATGGATGGGAAGCAGCGAGACTCGATCAATTCCAAGTATCATAGCACACTATGTATCGAAATGGAGGCAGCGGGCGCCAACGTGAACGGCAGGTTTCTTGTCGTCTGTGGAATCTCTGACTATGCCGACTCCCACAAGAGCGACCTGTGGAGGTCACACGCCGCGGCAAAGGCGGTTGCGTTCGCGCGCGAGCTGCTGGGGAGGATCCCGGCACGGGGTGTCAGAGATAAGATGGCCGCAGGTCAGTCAAGGATCTACAACCTTGAGCCAGAATTGTACGAGGCGGATGGGGGGCCAGTCAGACTTCTTGAAGCAGGCACCGCAGCCTTGGAGACCCCTCGGGCTCTCGTTCAGGACCATCTTCTTGTGTTATCTTCGGGGCCCGGTGGGTCTTCCTTGAGCCATTGTGGTCAGAATGCAATGGCAGTTGGCACTGTTCATTTTCGTGTTTTCGTTTGGCAGTATAGGGTCCCTATTCATGTGTGTTCTTTCAATATGTAGTGAATATAAAAGCTAGATGTTCCCGTCGAACTGACACCTGTCTGTATCCATAGTCAACAAGCACTGGTTTGTAAAACGTTCCAAGTTGCAGACAAGGTCCGTGAGAGGTAGGTCCTTGATAGCCCCGATACACGTTATTGGAAAGGACACTGAGTAGCCTAGCTTCTGGGGGATCTATTGGGTCGACGTCAGCACGGAGGACACTGCCAAGGAAAACTTCACCCAAGTCGCAGACATCTTGAATTGCCCGAAAGATGTAGATGGAGTGCGAAGAACACTTTCCAACCTCGAGCTGAAAAATGATTGGCTCCTGATCTTGGATAATGCAGATAACCCTGATGTAGACTATCAGACCTATATTCCTCCAGGCAACCGAGGGGCAATTGTCATGACATCTAGGAATCCAAAATGTAGCTTCTACGGTACCTCCGGCCACGAAGAGCTCGATAGGTTGAAAGACGAAGAATGTCGGGAGCTCGGAGCTCTTTCGAAAGAGCGCCCAGCTGCCCGACATGCCACCGCCCGCCAAAGATGACGCGGTGGCCCTCATCAAGACCCTAGGCTATCACACCCTAGCCATATTACACGCCGGAACGTTCATTGCCCATTCTGGTATCAGAATATCGGAACACGCAGGGTTCCTGGACAGGAGTCGCCTACGCTTGCTTGGAAAATTCACAATGGGACAGGGCAAGTCGCGCTATGAGACGGTCTACGCGACGATCGAAGCGGTTTGTTGGCTTGGGTACAGACCTACTTAAGTAGTCTGTGACGCCGCTCGGTCCAGATGCAGTCTGCAGATATGTGTGCAGATCGCATGGCTATTTGTCCGGCTAGGACTTTACAAAGACATGTACAACCTTTTAGGTCAGATCTTCCTGAAACTGAAACTTGACAACGAAGAGCCCACGGAAGATCTGCGTGGGCTTTACCGCGTTGTAGCGGTGGCAATCGAAGAAGACAGTCCGGCGCAGGCTGTTGCGGTCTGCGAGGCGATCAAGCGGCTTGACGAGAAGAGACGCCATAAAGAAGACGAGGGCTGGCTGTGGAATTTGCGCGACCTTGGGGGAACGTATCGGGCCAACTGGCAGACAAAAAAGGCAGTTGCGTTGTTGGAGGAGGTAGTCCACGCACAGCAGCACCTCGGAGAAGAGCACAGAGAGCTGCTCGACTCGCATTAGAGCACAATCTCGGTATTGCGTACCTGCACAACGGGCAGCTTGCAGAAGCCACGCGCACCTTCGAGGATGTTGTTCCGCGCCAAGTACAGATCCAGGGCAAAGAAGACCTGGATACTGCGAGAACGCAAAGTTGGCTCGCCAAGTCGTATGAAAGGACTGGCAGATTACCAGAAGCAATACAGTTGTGCGCGCGAGTGCTCAGCGTGCGAAAGTCGCACTTCGACGAGGGACACAGTTTACTGCTGACATCACAACACAACCTCGCCAGGGCTTTGTTGGAAGCCGGCAGGGGTTCGGAAGCCATCGACCTTCTTGAATGGGTAGTGAGGGTAGAAAGATCTCTGTATGAGGAAGATGACGACAGAGGGAAAGCATCGAAGAAGCTGCTTACACGTGCATACAAAGTCCGTAATGGCCCATCCCAGAGGTCCCTACTCGAATCAGCTTCAGCCGCCACGAGCATCCGGTCCGATCCTCAAACCTCGTCCAAAGACACCCACGTCTTGATTAACGGCGATATGGAGGCTGGCGATGAGCCTGAGTTGCAAAACAGTGAAATACGCAGTCACGCACTGGAAAACATGTTCACTGAGAGCATGGTCTTGGGGAGAAAGAGACAGAGGGCAGTCCAGTCTCCCGATGAGGGGGCAGCAGGCTGCGCTGCCCAGCTCGAATGCGGACCAACATGGTGCGAAGCCATACGATCAAAGAAGCAACGAGTGCAGACGACCTAGAAGCAGATGACTGCACAAGAGAGATACAATCCCGGGGCCGGTATGGGGCAGTTATCATATAAAAATTGTTCCGAGGTTGTGTTTCCCAAATTCGATATACATCTAAGCTCCGCCGCTTTCAGGGCCTTGTTACAAATGTGACTGTGACTTTCAGACAAACCTAGTCCCGACTATACTGACCGACCGCAACGGTCGTCACACAAAGTGTTACGGCAGACAGTGCGGGACGGTGAGGACCCTTAGCTACCCGCGGCTGGACAGCGGAAGCGTCACAAGTGCCCACGGATCTGAAGCAGATACTCATCGCAATACACCTTTGGGCAAGGCCGCATGCAGCAAGCCTGTGCTCATTGGGGTAACTTCACCATTTTGGCAGTCATCTTCGGGGAACACTGAGCA
Source organism: Diaporthe citriasiana (assembly GCA_014872975.1). Taxonomy (NCBI): domain Eukaryota; kingdom Fungi; phylum Ascomycota; class Sordariomycetes; order Diaporthales; family Diaporthaceae; genus Diaporthe; species Diaporthe citriasiana. The sequence goes on from JADAZS010000002.1 coordinate 142,445, forward strand.
TGCCCTTAGAAGAGGAGTACATGTTCTGATTCTTGGCCTCGTACTCCCAAGCAGAAACACACTCTAGAACAATCATTCTCTGTCGTTAGCACTCATCGAAGCCACAAAAGGAACCTGGTCCAGGGCCCACTGATCGCCCCAGCATGAAACTTCGCCAGCACTTGAGGCGTGGGCGTATGGTGGCTCGGATGCAGCCGCGCTGCTTTCTCAAGCGCCAGCCTGTTTTCTGTTGGTTTCGAGCTTCTTAGCCATTACCGAATGCGTTGAGCAATAGATTGAGGACTTTTTTTGCGGTACATCAAAAGCTGTCGAGGCGCTGAATGGTGACTCGGTCTCAGGCTTGGTGATGGACGTTGAATGTTTCGGCACGTGATGAGACAGGGTTATAAGTAAGTACCCGGAGACCTCGTTTCCTACGCCTGCCAAGACAGAGCCAGTCTTGACCAGACTGACTGCTTCCCTCTAATGGGTGAGGCATGTTATTGAAAGAGTGATTCAGCAAGAGCCTTCTGAAGGTTTTTTGCAAGAGGCTTTAGAAACGCAAAATCTATGTACCCGTAACGTCATTACAGCGGGAACTTATCAGTACGTGGCTCAGGTCAGCACGTATGTAATCTAACCTAGTTTAGGGTGTCAAGTTGAAGCACAGCACAGCACAGCACAGTCTAACCCTGACTCGGTGGTGCTCCTTCGTGTTTCGCAACCGAACCTCAGCAGACTTCCCCTCTGGTCTCGGCCGACATCACCCTCCCGGGCTCCTTGAGCCACTGCAGCCGTCTTTTGCCAGCAGTAGCCCCCGTCAGTAGCTTTAGACCACCGGCAGCTATCGGCACAGGCTGGTGCCGGCAGTGCGATAAGGCGGCGGTCGATCCGGAGCGGATTCACTACAGTAGGTGTCTCCGCAATCGGTCGGCCACGGCAAGTTTCCCGCGACGCAAAGCCAGGATGACGAAATGACTGGGCAAGTACTCGCTATCGAAGATTGAAGCTGCCAATTCTCACACGTTCCTGGCTGCTACTAGGTAGCTCCACCGGCTTGTGATTTCTCTCTGTCTTCAAAATGTCTGTAGACAAGGCGACAGAAACGAGTCCGCTTCTGCGCCCGAATCGTCCAAATGAAGCCGGCGGCAGTTCCGCCACGTCGACTTCAGGCTCATCGGACACTGCCGTTGATGGGAGCTGTGAGCCCCTCCCAGAGCAAAATGGCAGCGACGAGGTCACCCGGGAAGGCATCCCCGAGATGGCCAAGAGGCTGCACATCTTGTTGCCCGCTATTGGCATCGGCATCTTCCTTTGTGCCCTCGACCAGCTCCTCGCTGTAGCAACTGTAAGCATTCGACGATTCATTCGCCTCGACGAGATCTCGGCTTCTGGAGCCATAGAGATGGACGATGTCAAACCTCGCTTTTGATACCTCTTCTCTCTCTTCCAGTTCGCGGTCACGAGACTAACGCGAGGGACAATGCAGTACGCCAAGATCGGGAGCGACCTGAAAGCACTCAACTCGACCAGCTGGATAGCCACAGCGTGAGTCCTGGATCTGAAACTCTTTGCGCTACGCCCTTAACACGACTGACTGCGTGATCAAGATACTTCCTGACCCTAACGAGCTGCCAGCCCCTGTACGGCAAGCTCTCCGACATCTTCGGCAGGAAGGAATGCCTGCTCTTCTCCTACGTCGTCTTCGGCCTGGGCTGCCTGGGCTGCGGCCTGGCCCAGGACATCAACCAGCTGATCGTCTCAAGGGCCGTGGCTGGCATCGGCGGTGGTGGCATGAACGCCGTCGTCTCCATCCTCCTGACTGACATCGTGCCCTTGCGGGAGCGTGGGGTCTGGCAGGGGTACATGAACATCATCTTCGGTGCTGGGACTGCCACGGGCGCGCCTCTTGGCGGCCTCCTTGCGGATTCTTTGGGTTGGAGATGGTGAGTGAGCCCCTTCCAGCCACAAATGGACCCGTGGGAAGAGACGATGACCACCAAGTCGGAGGGCCGAGGGGTATCAAAGGAAGAAATAGCTGACGCGACTACCGTAGGTCTTTCATCGGGCAGGTACCAGTGGTCATGATAGCTTTCATCACCGTCTACTTCGTGCTGCACCTCCCAAAGAGGGACGACTCCCACTGGAGGGAGAAGCTCGCCCGGGTCGATTTCCTCGGCGCCTTCTTCCTCGTCTCGGCCGTGCTCTGCCTTCTCCTCGGCCTCGACAACGGCAGCAACGAAGGCTGGTCCAAGAAGCAGACAATCCTGCCGCTCGCCATCTCCCCGGCCCTTTTTGCCACCTTCGTGGCCGTCGAGGTCCGCGTGGCATCCCACCCCTTTGCCCCGGGGCACATCATCTTCGAGCGCTCCCTCTTCGCCGCCTACCTCTGCAACTTCTTCGGCGTGCTCGGTCAGATGCCCGTGTTGTTCTTCCTGCCCCTCCTGTACCAGGCAGTGGATGGTGTCTCAGCGGTCCAAGCTGGACTGCTGCTGATGCCGGGTTCGATATTCGGCGTCAGCGCGTCGCTGGGCTCTGGTTTCGTGATGCGGCGGACCGGTCGCTTTTTCTGGATGAACGTCGCAGGCTGGGGCATGCTCCTGCTCAGCTTCGTGCCTATGGTGCTTTTCTCCGGTCCGTGGTTGAAGTCGGAGGCTGGGACCTCGATCGCGTTGGGGATTCTGGCCCTGGGAGCTGGAACGGGCAAGTACTCCCCTAAGCTCCCGAGACTGCTGTACTATCAGTCCCATCATGCCCACTTCTGGCCACAAATATACGCGTACGCATTCTCTCTGACTAATCAAATCTCGCACTGCAGGCATCACCACAAGCCTGGTGGCACTCATCTCTAACGCCGCCAAGGAGGATGCAGCGGTCGTCATCGCCTGCAGCTACCTCTTCCGGTCCCTCGGGTCCGCCATCGGCGTCAGCGTCGCCTCCGCGATCCTGCAGCAGGTCCTCCGGTCCCAACTCGCAGCGCAACTCGGGAGCGGCCAGGACGCCCGCGAGATCGAGGGCCGCGTCCGCGAGAGCCTCGACTACATCTCCCAGCTGCCGCCGGGCACGGCTGAAATCGTTCGCCGCTGCTATCAGACAGCCACCGTGGCCGTGTTTGGGTTCCAGGCTCTGCCGACGGCCCTGGCTTTTGTCTCTTCCTTCTTTATCAGGGAGAAGAAATTGGGGTAGGAGGAAAATCTTGGGGTTGTAAAATAGACAGCATACACAACGGGCGTGTCAGGACAGCGGAGAGTCCAAAATCTACGCCGTGTTCTCATAGAACCAATCATACCACTACCATAGAAATGGACTTCAGATCATACAATACCTTCCGCGTAGGTGACAGTCTCAGCTTTCTCGTTGTAGTCAGGGTAGTAGACCACTGTCAACCCCCTTCTGCCTCAACTGTCATGTTGGGTGGAGGGTGGACATGCCCCTGGCAATACGTGTCGAAATTGAATCTAGCAAACCAGCATTCAGGATGGCCGAAGGATATCAACATGAAACACCCATGACCACCCAACCGTGACTGTTGCAGCGGTGTCATTGATAAGCATTAGTTTCCCGCGCTGCATCCTCCCAGGTCTCCCTTCACCCGAGCTTGTTTGAACTCTGAAGCGGGGACAGTTTGTTGGGCAGATGTCTATTGCACGAAAGGAGCAAGTTGTGTTTCACGTGTCAGCACACAGGCCCAGCAACCGGGTCCGATACCTGTGTGGTGAGCTTGCAGCAGTGGTGTCATGTGCTGGGAACGTCATTGGGCTAGCAAAGCTATACTCTTGTCTGTGGAGAGGAGCAGACAAGGCGAAAGGTACAATGTTCGACCTGAGGGGTCCATTGCTTGATCCTTGGGTGGGTCTTGCAGCTTGGAGTTTCGAAAATCGAGCCGACAGTGGGAAGATGTTCACTTCTTATCAGCTTTCAACCAGGGGGAAGTGGCTTGATGCCTGAACATTCGAGTACAAAGGGCGCATTGCGTTGACTGCGCTTCCGGACTGTACAACGGGCAGCTTGGTTGATCAATTGATCGGCTGTTCAGCGTGGTTGAGTGAAAGTGAAGAGGGAATACAGAGGAGTGACAGGCCATTATTATCCAGGATGCAGACCCTATGATGACGGATTCGTACTTACTCCTGTCGAGATTGTGAGCACACTGTGAATGACATATTGATCTGGCCAAGAGTCCCACAGCAACCAGGTGTAGTATAAGGTAGGACGCTGGACGCACCATGCTGTCACTCAGCAGTTGAATGTCTTCGCTTCAGTCAGAAGGGTCAGCAACACAAGCGGTGGATATAAGTCAGGTTGCATTCCACATGGCTGTCATTTTGATATCTACAACATCCCCTGGGCGCCGGAGGCTCCTACGCAAGCAGACATGGTTCCGTACCGTCACTGCTGCTATCTCCCCGAACGACATGTGTCTGTATTTTTCGTCGCAGGCGACTTCTTCGTTATCTAAAACCGTATTCTTCGTGATGACCTTCATAACTGTGTGCTGGCGTGGGGTGGGATATCTGGGATATCAAAGGCTGAGCAAGGACAAATGAGGAACCAGCAAAAGTAAAGCTGCATGTGTGAAAGGGTGTGGATCAGTGTGTGTGTGTGTGTGTGTGCACGCGCAAGCGTAAATCGACATCAGCCAAGGCGCCCCATAGAATTGAACATGTCCTCCGTCAACGACCGTTACCCCGTCTATGATCTTTCTTTTTTTTTAATTGTTCCAACCAAGCAGCGAGTGCGAGAACGATGTGCCCAGACAGCCTCGACTTTCACGTCCTCGGATATCTGGGTTTCCCACAACCGGGACGTGAGATCAAGGACCGTCCGAGCCGTAGCTCATGCTCCTGAACCTCGCCCGCGCCGGGTGGGGGCTCTTCTCGTTGACAGTAAACGCACAGGCGCGGTCCCATGTCTCCGTCTCCCTCGCCTAGAGGTTGAAGCCGCGCTTTGGGTACGCCACGCCCTCCACGGCGGGCTCGTCAACGAACCAGCTGCACCGGTCGCCCGTCTGCTCGTTGACCAGGGCGCAGGGGAGGCCGGAGGCGGCGCCGTCCTCGAAGATCTGCTTCATGACGCCCTTCTTGCCGCCGCCCGTGGCCACGAAGGCGACACGGACCGCGTGGGTTACGACGGGCAGGGTCAGGGTGATGCGCTTTGGCGGGGGCTTGGGGCTGTCCTCGATGGGGGCGACCCAGGCGGTGGTCTCGCGCAGGAGCTCGTGGCCGGGGAACAGCGAGCAGGTGTGGCCGTCGGGACCGCAGCCGAGCAGCAGCAGGTCGAAGATGGGCAGGCGCACGCTGTCGCGGCTGGCGAAGGAGCCGACGAGGACCTGCTCGTAGTTGTCGGCGACCTCGAGGCTCTCCTTGGACAGCAGGTCCGTGTTGATAGGGTGGACGGTGGGCTTGCCCTGGTCTGCTGGGATCTTGTCCAGCAGCTCTTTCTCCAGGAGGCCGTAGTTGGAGTCCTCATGGTCCAGGGGCACGATGCGCTCATCAGCGAAGAATATCTCCCACTTGTCCCACTTGACCGTGTCCTCGGGTCCAGAGGAGGGGCTCAGGAGGGCCTGGGCCAGGGTCTTGGGGAGCGAGCCGCCTGATACGGCGACCTTGAAGGAGTTGTGGCGGGTAATTCCTGCGCTCTGGCACTGGATCACATATGTGCGCAGTGCTGTTGCGAGCGCAGGGACGTCGGGGAAAGGGTAGAGGTTGGCTTGTCCGTGGTTAGGCATTGTGACTGATGTGTACCTCGGGCGTAATTGGGGCCTTGGAAGAAAGTTGCGAAGATGTCCGGTGAGCAGTCTCGACAGGCAGGGTGAGGGTGTGCTGTATCAGACCGAGGATTGCGCGGTGATGGACTTGGCCGTGGGGGAGGACCGTTGCGCGATTTGGCCGTGCGAGGGGGATGAGACGTTGTGAGAGAGTGCGCGAGAAGACAAGCTGTGGGGGGAGCACGGCTGTGAGGTTATGTCGTTTCCTTGTGCTGCAGTGTGGATCAAGACAAGAGCAAACAGTGGACTGTGGAAAAGTTTCCCTCTGTGCGAAGACGGTGACGAAAGACGGCGGAACGTCCGTTTGATCCCACTTGGCACTGCTCGAGTTCAGTTGACTTCCGTCAAAGCCCAGTCAGTCAATCAGTGGAGGGGCAGAGGGGTAGGTAGGCAAGACCCGTCCTGCTAAATTTCCAGGCTGCTTCGCTATCGATAAGTCGATAAGGCCCCAAAGCGACCGGCGCGAGAGCTGCGGCTGCAGTGGATCAGGGGGCCAGGTTGTGGGGGGGGGGGCAGGCTTGTGGGTAGGGTGTCCCGATATGCCAGGACGAACTTTCGATGGTATTCTGCTTGCTTCTTTCCTTCCATCTGGCTACTCCCAGACCTAGAGACAGTATTTCTACCCTTCTACTCTGACCCGATGTTGATCGCCCTCCATTTGAGGAGGAAGGGTTAACGCGGATAAAATGATAAGACAACGACAAGAAAGTGACAGCTCTCCTGCAAGCCACAACAGTCGGGAGTCGATTTCGAATGTTCGCCGCCAGTATCAGATAAAGTCGACAGGTCAGAAGGACTTCGGCTCGGGTTACCGCCAGGGCGCCAACACCAATCCTGGACCCTGGTTACGCGGTGGTCCACTGTCGAGTATGTACAAGGTGGAGGTGAAGGCGAGAAGACGAGCTCATTGTGGTTACTGCCGTTCTCTGGCACGCAAGTAATGACTTGCCATTCCCATCTTTGACGGCTTCGTGACGGCATTGCCCTGCCGCTGTCACAGACAGGACCACAATACCTAGGTACTATGCCGTGCTAGCTGTGTAGAGCCGAGGCGCAGGGCAGAGTCCGACCCAAGTTCGCACAAATCGGGCGTGATTCCTACAAGCAAACCTCTTCGGCTCCCCAGGACTGCCCGGGGCTTCTCTGTCCATCGTCGCCCCATTGAGAAAAGGCCGCCGTTGGGCATGCGGCCTTGACCCACCGCAAGCGCTCTTGGCTCTTTCATGAAGGCCTTGCCCTCAAGGATGGCTGTTTGAGGCATATCCAGCAATTGTCTCCGTGCAGTGGTGTAGTACTTTTTAAATGCGGGTGGTCTGATGTAAGGGTGACGTTGTACCATGAAAAATATGGCAGATCTCGAAAGTTTAATTTCTGTGACTGCTGGCATGTAAGGTACGGATTGCAATCTCGATGAGACAAGCAGCCGTGACATCTCCACCAGCTTGATCTGGGCCTCAATGTGCTGGATGCTAAATCAAGAGCCTTCTTCACATGCATCTCGACAAGCTTGACAAGCTCTGAGCTCCCTGTCTTTTCCAAGGGTCCGCGGCGCGGCGCGGTGTGGACGGTCTTCCGGGCTTGCTGGCTCGCTCGCTCACTCTTTGGCATGGGCCATGAGTAAGCCAGCATAGGGATCATCCATACAAGCCGTAACCCAACGACAAGGAGGGTGTTTGACCATCTGGGCTGATTCGTCCGACCTTGCGAGCTATGCGTCGCTCTTCTGGTCTAGACCACGGGGCAAGTGGTCAGATGTCGAAAATGTGCACTGGTTTTGGCAGCAAGGCTGGGAGCAGCGAGCTGCCAGCCGACGCCATCGGGGACAGGCGGAAGATCCGCCAAACATCAGATCTGGCTCCGACAGTCAATCCCAAGTCCTTGCAACGCAGACGCAGTACAACATCTTCTCGGAAGACCTCGCATGCTGGCTTGGCTGGCTGGCGGAACAAAGGCTCAAGCAGCATCGTGATGGTGGCCTTCGCGACTCTCAAACCCTCAACTTTTCCCTCAGTCAGCGGGGCGCCATTGTCGTCATCGTGCGCCCGTTGACCCTCTTTGGGCCGCCGGGTAGTGCCCGAGCCCTTTGACCAACGGGGCAGTGGCATCGGTGTCGCACAACTGCCCCCCCGTTCCCGGTGGGCCGGTCCGGCTCGAACTTAGCACGGCTGGTTGTTTGAGTTTCGTGTGCCTGTATCCCTGGCTGACCAAAAGAGGTCGTTGTGCCGAAGTTGCATTTGCAAGTCGCGGGAGCGGCACCGCCGTTGGTACTCGATGCGTGGGGGTCCAAGGGTGCGTTAGACTGACAAGACTACTTGCTGCTTTACCACCTGCTTGGACCTCCGATGGCTTGCAGCCGATTCCTCCAAAAACAATTTAAATCTACAAAATCCGCACTTGCTCGGCTGGACGGTCTCAAAAAGCAGTGCAGGTGGATGTTGAGGCCAGACTGGCTGGCTTCTTGCTGGACTATCGCAGTGCCTGAGAGAAGGAGGAAGGATAGCGGAAGCTGTGCGGTGGTCGTGGGACGGCTTTTGTCAGCCCATCGAACCACCACTCCTTATTGTTAGCGGCTTACTCAAACAGGCCCAAATTCGTGAGCCCAGCCGCGACTCGCACCAAAACGTAGAACATCTCACCTCATAGACGGCTCAAGACACGACGCTCCTTCTATACAGTAGATTTAGATTTGTTCATTTAGACATGGCTCCCTCTCAAGCTCCCAAGTACCTCACCGGCGACGGTGACGCCATCAACGAGTTTCTCGACAAATTTGATGTGCGTCATTTCTAGTCCTTGAAGGACCCTCTGGTTTCTGGGCTTACGTGCATGCTTACCGTCAGTCCAGACTTTCCTGCTAGACTGTGATGGTATGTCTCTGATCTGAAGAGTGTTTCGACAGCGAGGTTGCTGACAAGGCGCGAACAGGAGTCCTCTGGTCGGGTGATCACCTGTTCCCCGGCATCGCTGAGACAATACAGCTGCTGCGATCTAAAGGTCTGGCGGCCCTGAATTCATGAAACACAACCCCTTTCACCAACAACGTGGGCTATTATGAGGCTGACATCGGGCGCAGGCAAGCGGACCGTCTTCGTGACGAACAACTCGACAAAGTCGCGCGCCGACTACCTCAAGAAATTTGAGTCCAAGGGCATCCCGGGGTCTGTGGACGACGTCTTTGGTTCAGCCTACTCGGCCGCCATCTACATCAGCCGGATCCTGGCGCTGCCGGCGCCGCGGAACAAGGTGTTCGTGCTGGGCGAGGCGGGAATCGAGACGGAGCTGCGGTCCGAGGGCGTGCCCATCGTGGGCGGCACGGACCCTGCCTACCGGCGCGACATCACCGAGGCCGACTTCGCGGGGCTGGCGGACGGGTCGCTGCTGGACCCGGACGTCGGCGTCGTGCTGGCCGGGCTGGACTTCCACGTCAACTACCTCAAGCTGGCGACGGCGTACCAGTACATCGCGCGCGGTGCCCGGTTCCTGGCCACCAACACGGACAGCACCCTGCCCATGAACCACAGCTTCTTCCCCGGCGCGGGCTCCGTGCTCGTGCCCCTGACCAACATGACCAAGCAGCAGCCGCTGGCCCTGGGCAAGCCGAGCCAGGCGATGATGGACGCGGTGGAGGGCAAGTTTCACCTGGACCGGGCCCGGACGTGCATGATCGGGGACCGGCTGGACACGGACATCAAGTTTGGCATCGAGGGCAAGCTCGGTGGGACGCTGGCGGTGCTGACGGGCGTCAGCAAGAAGGCGGACTGGGAGGCAGAGGGCGCTGTGGCCGTGCCGGCATACTACGTGGACAAGCTGAGTGACCTGGCCCAGGGAGGCCTCTAGGGACGGGGAGAGATGGGTCGCCGCGACTCCGCGACGCCGCGACGGGCAGGTTGGTAACCCCAGAACGGCTGAACGGATGGCAACACGGTAACTAGCTCCCGTGGACGCCACCTGCGACTGCCCTGTCAATCATCAAACCTTGGAGGGAGATTCCTGAGTTGTTCGCATCGCCGGAGACGGGGTGACCCTTGAGAGCCAGGTTCGCCTGGCGGGGTGGGATTCCTGAAGTCAGGAAGTGTTCTGAGCTTGCACCAAGCGAGAGACGTATATGAGCCACCGCGGCACCATACAATTTTGAGTTGTATGCCTCTGCACCCCACACCATCAGGCATCAAGGCATGTAGAGCGGATCCGTAGGCGTACAGGATTGTGCGTCCGCCCCCGAGAACTCGGCACTGAGAATCGCCGTGCTGAGTTATCATCGAGGTTCCTGTGCAGGCATGACCACAGTGTAACAGGTGGCCCACAGAGTCTCCTTCACTCCTTTTTCCCCTTCTTTCCCGTCCACGTTCATAATTTGTTCCCATCGTCGCCCTGCCCTGCCCTGCATTGCATCGCATTGCATTGAATCATCCGAACATCAAGTCCCGAGCGCAAATGACGCTGGTGGTGATCGGTGCGTGCGATGCGTGCGATGCGAAAAGCAATGTGTCGCACGAGGTCGGCATGCGTCCTGGAAGGTGGGGCATCCCACAACTACGTCATAGCTGGACCCTGATTGATAAAGTTTTCTCCCCCCAAGGCGGGCGCCCGGGGGGTTCGCTGGGTGCCGATGATGAAGTGTGGAGTGTGCAGCTGGGTGCAGGGCATCCTGGTCTCGCCAAGCAGGACAAAGACAGCGGCAGGACACAGGCAAGACGCGCATCATGTCCTGTACAGTCGATACAGTCGAATACAGTCGAGTACAGTTCTGTACAGTCTGCGCGCCATCTGACGGCACTGTCGACTGGCAACGTCTCCGCCCATGCGATACCACGCCATGCCCATGATATGACATGACATGTGACCGCCCTCGCTGCACGCCCGCCCGGCCTCGCGAAACATTGGCGATGCCCGACGAGCCCGGCTACAGACGGCTTGCTCGACGAGCCCTGCCCCGTGGATCGTGATCTGGTGCAGCCTGAAGCAGACTCCCGCAGCGAGATGGACGGAGAGCTAGTTACACAGCGACAGGAGCAGCAGCCGCAGCCATCGCGACAATAGCTGGCATCGAGCTCTGGGCATCGGGGCGCAACCAAGATGTGTTGGTCGGTCGCATGCCGTGGATCAATAGGACCTTGGAAAGAGGACCCTTAAAAGTTTGTCCCGAATCCAGGGTCCTCAGAGCTCCCCCGATTGGAAGGTACCTTGTCCAAGGGTCCATGCGAAACTGGCGGGGTCGTGACCTGACGTCTCATTCAACCTTGGAAGGCGTACCACCAACCTGCAGAGCATGTGTGCATGAGACTCTGGAGACTGGTGGACTGACAGACTGGTTACCATGTCTGACTAATGATAGTCCAACTGGGGTGTCTGAGTCTGGTGAGGGAGGGAGTGACTATCTGGGTGACCAGGCCGATGAGCCAACGGGCGCATGAGGTCCATGTCGGCGTCGGATGCACGGGGAGGGAAGTTAATCATGCCACACCGCACACGGACAGGCGGAGCGCGCCTCGTCTACTGCCCCGCTCCACCGGTCAAAAAGCGGCTGCTGTAGAGTCTCGATTCCGGTTCTGGCTTCAGTGGCAGGGGGGTCTTGGAATGGAACGTCGTTTCCTCCGGCCTGATAACCGCGCGGGGGGGGGGGCCAGATCGTTCTGGCCCTGGGACTAGCGGCTGAGACCATTTCTTGATCCCAGGAGCCTCGTTGGCGGGGGCAGGTGCGGGCGGAAAGTGACAGTGCTGATCAGTCAGGCCAGAGACTACGTACAAAAATGGTCAAACCAAAAGTACGCGCCATGCTACGTTCATGCAGAACGGCAAAGGTGGCAGTTATAGGGAAGGGAAAGGGGTGCATATGTGTGCGTGCGTGTATGATGTCTAGGCTACATGGGGCTGCACTAGAGGACTGCAGGTTCGAGTTGGGATTTGTTGTGTTGCTGCCCCTGGGATGGGAGATTGGAGATAGGAAACGGGAGATGGGATATGCGAGATGACAGTCGAGAAGAAGATGGGGAAAATCGGATGACGAGATGAGAAAGACACGGAGACGCAAGCAGCAGAGAAAAAGATGGGAGCCAAGGATGGGAGAACTGCAAGGCAGACGTCGGCACCATGCAGGGTGACGCCTAGTGACGATTCCCAATGCCCTCCTCGACCAATATCATCGAGTTCCAGGGTCCCAATTTCCCATCGAGACAACAACCTTGGAATCGAGTCGTCGTCTCATGCTCTCTCCCTCTCTAGGCTCTAGGTCTAGGTGTGTGCGGGCACGTGTAGTGTGCTCTGCTCAGCTCAGCTCAGCAGTCTTGTCTTATCTTTTTTTTTCGTGCCAGCCCCTTGTGAGATCCCCCCGATGACGACTTTCTGCACGGGGTAGCCTCATCGCCAGAGCGCCGTCGTGCCCTTTGAACGGGTCCCATTTGGACGTTGGGAATCAGTGGGGATGGCCTTGCATCCGTTCCCGTCTTACAACATGCGGGCCAGAACCATCTAACTTGTCTCGATGCTGCTGGATGCCTGACAGCATCTGCCCGGGCAGTAAGTAGTGTAGGCAAATACTGTACCTTTGAGATACGTACAGTCCAGTACAGTCGGTACATGCATGTCCTAACCTACCCAGGGCCAGGAGACACGAGCCCACAAGGGAAAATGTACAGTACATGACCAGACTGTGCGTGCCTGGGCGGGCTGTGGGCAGAAGCACAGCACCCGACACCAAGTTACGAGCGACCAACATCATAGTTACACAGTACACTTGTATCTGCTGACGAGAATTCAAATCGTAGTCTCGTCTCGTCGGCCAGCCAGGGCTGCCAGGGGCTCCCTCCTTTCCAATCCAGGCTGGTAACCTACATACCTACAACCCACTCAGCAAATCTCAACCTTCAGTCCCGCAGGGACATTGTCGGACAGTATTAAAATCAGCAATGCCGCTCAGTCACCTCGACCGGGAAGCCGATGCTCCTGGGCCCTGTCTCCTCCCCAGACTTTTGCCTGGCTTTTGCCACCCTCACGATCAAGTTGTCGGTTTACTTATAATCACTTACTCAGGTGCTGCGCTGGCCTACCCAGCCAAAGCAAGCTTGTAGCCCGCGCTCGCTTTGCCTCGTGGGTGCCGCCAGCCCAAGATTTCCTTCCCAAATAATTCCCACCTGGCGCCTCTCAGCACACACATCCCACAACCCACACAATCCACATCCAAGCATATCCACATCCCGCCGCGACCAACCCAAGCACATCCAATCCATCCCACCCCGCCCCTGCCCTGCCCTGCACCTGGTCAAGAACCTACCTGTCTATCCACCCACTCCCACAACGGCACCAGTCAGTCGGAGGGCACAATACAACCTCATTGCGGCCTTGTTTTGCACCTCGCCAATCTTGCTCGCACTGACGTTTGTTTCCAGAGTACCTTTGTGTGCACCCTGCACTCTACGTACCTCCGCTCCCGCCCTCGTTCAGGAAGGCATAACCGATCTACGCCAACTCAACTCACTCGCCACCCCACCACATCCAGATCCAAAAGTCAAAGACAGCCCTCAGCTTCTCGCCGCCGCCTGCTGAGGACGCGATGCGAGCTGTCTGGACACGCCTTGGCCCTTCCAACGCCCCTGCAAACTCCCCCCACCATGGAATCTGACGACACCACGAACTCTTACACTTCTGAGGACGACGCCGAGTACTCTGTTCTTCTGGACCGCCGCGAGCAGCTGACCGACCTCCTGGGCGAGTCGCCCTATGATCTGATACGCTTCCTCCAACGCGCCGTTGTCTACTCAAACCTGGGCTACCCCGACCTCGCCGCTGGCGATGCGTACCGTGCTCTGCTCCTGACTGACGAGGTTCGTAATGACGGTTTCGAGTATCACGATCAGGCTGTTGAAGCCCTCGAGCCTTATTCGTCCTCTCCCACCGCCCTGCCCGAGGTCCTCCACCATGGCGCCCTTCGCCAAGGCTCCGGCGACATGGTCAACGGTTTCGGCCCTCAAGGCCCAGAGTTCTACCAGGAGATTGCCGCCGTAGCATCCGTCCGGTGCTATCAGATAATCTCCCTCAGCCTGCTGCTCTGTGGCTGTCTGAGCAGTGCCCATGCTTATTGCGAGCGTGGTCTCGCAGCATCGCCAAACAACCAAGAACTACTCAACACCAAAAGTCACATATTGACTGTCGCTCGCCGCAAACTACAGACCCAAGATGTGGACGTTGATGACCTCCCTGAATGGGGCAATGTGCGGAGAGAGGTCTATCCCTGGAATAACTATGAGCCAAACCGCTTCTCGGAAGAGTCCCTGTCGTTCCTGAACCAAGAGCTCACAGCCATGGCACCAAAATGCGAAGTTCGGGCCTCTGAGCTCCCCGTGCTGCTTGACGCCGCAAGCAACACGGACGACTACGAGATCATCCCTACTTGCAGCCAGCTGGGCGTGTTTGCAAAGGAGGACATTGCACCCGGAGAAATCGTGCTCAACGAGTACTCGCTTTTGACGGCAAATAACAGGCTGAAGGATCAAATCTGTGACGCTTGTGGCACTGAGCTGCCCCCCTTGAGCGCTAAAGCCGGCCCTGTCAACTGCGCCGAGTGCTACGACACGGTATTCTGCGACCAATTCTGCCACGACCAGGCACAGGAGCTCTACCACCCGGCCGTCTGCGAAAAGGATGTCGACGCCATTGCCAAGGACCCTGATCTTGCAGAAACTGAACACTCACTGCACCTGCTCCTCCTCGCCCGGCTTCTCGCCCTGTCAGAACACCAGGGAGTTCACCCGCTGGAACTAAAGAATGTCAAGTATATATGGGGCGACTTCGTCTCAACTCGCACCAACGCAATCTCCATCTCGCCCAACGCCGGGCCGCCGCCCGACTGGACCCTGCCTTTTTCTTTCAAATACAATGTCGAGACGCCGCTGCACATACTTGAGAAGATGGACATTGACATCTACCAGACTCTTCCCCGACACGATCTGTGGGTCCTGAACACATGCTACGCCAAGTTCAAAGGCACAGCGTCGGCAAGACAAAACCCCCGAAACGGACGGCCCGAATTCGCAGCCGTACATCCCTTCTGGTGCTTGGCGAATCACGACTGCGACCCCAACGTGACATGGGATTGGGGTGGCAGGATGAAGCTCTGGGCACGGGAGCGCAGGGTGGTGGGCAATCAACCAGGCGGCATCAAGGCCGGCGAAGAGGTCCTCAACCACTACTGCGACGTCGACTTACCCGTGCAGGCGAGACGGAAATGGGCCCAGGGGAGCCTTGGGGGCATCTGCATGTGCAAAAGATGTAGGGACGAAATCGCGATGAGCGGAACGGAACCCCCCACAACGAATGGAGTCAGCGGCACCGTGCCCAATGGAGTGGACGACAGTTCTACCGCAGAGTCAATGGACTGGACAGCCTCTTCAACTCAGAACGACTGAACGATGGCGGGCTTGGACGGACGTTCGTGCTAGTAAACATGCCTAGTTACTGGCCTTCCACTTCTACAACTGATTTTACAGCGGCATCTACTTTGGAGTGCAATATACGAGGAACCGGGCATGATACCACAGACACATTTCAGTGGGGAAGGGTTTAGATATTCGGTATGCAGCAACACCAACACCTAATGAAACAACGGCGATTTTGGAGACTTGAGGGCGGAGACTAAGCAACGATTTGAAAAGTAAACAGAAAAGAAAAAGAATAAATCACAACAAAAAAAGGGCTGCATGGTCTAGCAGGAATATGAGGGTCTGACCAGCGTGGGGGAAGAACTTGAAGTTTCTCGGGGACCCTGAAATAAACATTTAACAAACCAGGTACGCGTCGGTATACGCAAGGCGGCAGCGAACACGGAAGACACTGTGACAAGGAGATAGTGTCCCATCCGCCCTCCTGTTGGAGACGAGGCCGATGCCGACTTTCAAAGCACCAAAAAGACAAGGTGGAAAATTTACGCTCCGTTCGAGGCCGAGGACGCCGGTGGTCCCCGGGTCGTCGATCGCCATTTTGGTGTTGCCAGGGACAAGCACAGTGCCGAAGAGACGTGACGGACAGCAAATTCGCCGATGTGTATCTATCCATCTAGGCTACTCTCCTCGATCGGTTCTAGAAAGAGTAAGTCATGCTCGACGAAATGGTCCTTGCCGACAAAACCACCTGAACCCGTGTGAAGACTCACCCCGAGTCCAAGGAAACACCCGCTACCTTGCTGGCGCCACCTCTCCTATATCCTTGTTCAAATTCCTTGGTCCAGATATGTCGAGAACAATGAGCGCCTGCGTAGCCGTAGAGGTAAGCAGAGTCCTTGATCGACGCTCGTAAAACTTTCGCAAGGACGGAATCGAACGCACGCGCAGCAAGAGGTAGAGAGCCAGAATAGATTCCGAGCAACTCAGTCTCGCCTATCAACTGGTCCACCGTAATTTTCAGTCTGTAGCCTCCCTTTCTGAATTCCTCCATCCCTGGGCCTTGTAGGTGGGTGGTATAGTTTGCTATTGTTCCTAATACTATCCCGACAACCCATCGACTGTGTCCCCGACGTGAAATTGTCCAACCCGCATAGTCCCTCGATGATTACGTACCCGCCTCTCAGTGCCTTCTCCCGACGCGATCTGATCCTCAGCCGCTCTTGCGGTACTTCCTCCTCGGCTCGCTCTCCACGCTCGAACTGCTGTTCCGCCTCCTCCGCTCACCCCTCGGCGCGGCAGCGCTCACGTCAGATGAGCTGTTCCTTCGCATGCGGCGCCGCGGTGGCGACGCCGACCTCGAGGGGGACCGATTCTGGCGCGCTGCGCCTCCTCCTCCTCCACCCCGACGTGGCGGAGACCGCGTCCGGGACGGGCTCCTACTATAAGACCGCCCACGGTAGCTGTCTGCGCCGCGGCGTGCGGGTGGAGGGGAGCGCGACCGCGACAGCGAACGATTGTTTGCCGGCCGCCGCGCTGGTGGCGGCGATGCCGACCTGGACAGCGAGCGCTCTGCAGCTCTGCGCGGAGGGGGAGAGCGAGAGTCAGACACGGAACGCCGTGCTGCCCTGCGCGGCGGTGGGGAGCGCGAGCCACCTGTTGAGTACGATCGCGATGAGCGGCTGCGCGAGCGGCCCCTGGCAGGTGCGCGTCTGGGCGGCGGGGAGCGGGTAATGGAGCGTCCGCGTCCACCGTCCCGTCGAGGAGGCGGCGACCGAGAGCGACTGGTTGAGATGGACCGGGTCAGGCTGCGGTCTCGGCTGTACGACCTCTCCCTGTGATTGCGACGGGGTGGGGTCACGCTTCGAGAGTAGGAGCGGCGGCGGTCGATAGCCCGCCGGGGAGGTGTGCGCGAGCGCGAGCGGGAGCGGGAGGGAGAGCGAGAATAAGAAGAGCCCGTGTAAGAAGAGTAGCTGGACGCCGAGTCTGAGTCCGATTCGTCTGCTCTGGCCGGCGCGGGGAGGGCAGGCGGCGGCAGACTCTGGAGGTACTCTCGCATGTCCTCTGTGAGGGCACCCATTCCGATGGAAGTGAAGTAGTTGATGGAGAAGCGGATGTTGCGCCGGTCGTCGCCCCGTGGGAAGATGCCTTCGAGGCTGGGCTGGAGGAGCGGGTCCCTGCACCGAGCTTGCAACTTCTTCAGACCGATCTCCTCCGAAATCTCCTGGAATAGAATCTTGATGAAAATACGTGATGCTGAGGTTGTCTCCTCCTCGTTCAGGTGGATGACTGACAAGCAATGCCAGCCGATAGCATCCGAACCGAACATGTGCCCGAAGAGCCTCGCGATATTCCGCAGCTTGTTGCTGTCGTATCGGTGTATCTTCTCGTAGTAGTCGGAGAAAGCCGTCTCGAACAGCTCGTTCCACATCCTGTTGATCTTGGCCAGCCGTTCTCCGATACCACCGTAGAACTTCGTGTACGTCTTCTCCTGACTGCAGCATTCGACCACCATCTCCGGGATCTCCTTCTCCAACCCCACTGGTATCTGGATCCGGAGGAGTTTGTGGACCGACTCCTCGTAATCTGCAGAGGACATAAGGGTCAGGTAGATAGTTCTTCGCAAGTTGACCAGGTCCGCATTGCTCTGATCCTTGATCTCGACGGCCTTCTGCTCCTCGTCTTCGCTTTCCGATGACTCGTCGTCCTCCTCACTGTCGTCCTCGTCATCACTTCCTTCGCCCAGAATCTCAGCTTTGAGCTTCTTGTATTCCTCCTCATTCTGCTCATATTCAGGGTCGTATTTGAAGATGTTCAAACTGTCCTGACCATCGAGCTCCCCGTGCAGTTCAATATTGTGGGTGATTTGGTCTTCCTCCTCCACCAAATCGAGCTCCTCCTTGACAGACGGGTTGTCCTTGAACTTGTCCTTTCTCTGCTGGAACAGGACTTCGATCTGATACTGCACCCGCTTCTCGATGGCGCTGTCGTGCAGGATGTTGCGAAATTGGTCAAATAGAACCCTGGCAATGGATGCGTTCATCTCCTCCAGGAACTGGCCCACCTCCCTGGTCAGGTTGACCGCAATCTCGACACTGTCGTCGGACGGCTTGTGCAGCAAAAGAATGAGGATCTGCGCAACCAAGTTCTCTGACACAACCTGGAAATTCGTGAGGTGTGCTAGAAACGCCGTGGTCGACAGGCAAACCGCCTTGTCGTTCCTGCGGAACGCCTTGCGGAACCGCAACACCAGCCTCTTGATCAGCAGCTCGCCCACCGCGGGTAGCTTGGTGTTCACGATGGCAACCATGGCCGCGTAGATGGGCGTGAAGGGCAGGGACGCGGCCTGTGCCTTCATAATGCTCTGGCAGAACAGACCCCTTCCCCGGACCAGGTTCTCGTTGAACAGTTCCGGCACGATCAGCTTCAGATTGGGGCTGTTGGCCTTGTTGATCAGACCGTTGATGGACTTCTTGAGCGCCTCCCACGCCATCCGCTGCCACTCCTTGGTCGTCTTGTCTGTGATCTGGGCCTGGAGGGCGCGCAGCCTCGCGGGCGGGATGTAGGTTCCTCCGGAGCGCGCGTTGATCAGGCGGTCGTACTCGGCCTTGGCGGCGGCCTGCTTCTGCTCCTCGGTCGGTACTGGGGGTGGCGTGCGCTCGCGCCGGGGAAGCTCTCGACCCCTGGGCCGGTCCGGCCGGTAGCTGTCGCCGCCTTTGCGCCGCGGCTGGTCATGCTCGCCGTCGCGGCCTCTCGCTCTGTCGTCACGGCCTCTCGCTCTGTCGTCACCCCTGTCGTCGTTCCCATCGTCTTCGTAGCGCCTTCGCGGGGGCGATCGAGGCACGCGGTGGGGAGAGCGCTCGTCGAGGTGGCGGTCGCTCACGACCGATGCTGTTTCGGTCGCCATGTCAAGGCAACACCGAGCCGTCCTTAGCTCTCTCGATCGAGAGCTGGGCCTCTTGCTGGCGTCCTTCTGAAGGCTGCACAATTGGAAAATCCACGAAAGAAAATACCGCACTACAAACGTTCGAGAATGGACGCGGCTGAATGCTGGCAAGGCAGCAGGGATGAGACAGGCTGCGGTGAGATGGTAGAATTTGTGAAGAGTTCTGGAGGCGGCTGGTTGTCTAACAAACAAGAGTTAACAGTAACAAATTTCTGGGGGCAACGGGATGGTCCGTGCACTAGCAACTGTAGTACACCCTCTTGAGCGTCGGTGGACAGGGGGCTAGAGCTCCTGCATGTCTAGCTACTTTGCATCGTGGCTCCAATTTCGAGATCCTAGCGCCTCGACTTGTTGGAGCAACCACCCGGAGTAGCTCTCACCTCCCTACTCTACTTAGGCCTGCCTACTTCCCGCCCACCGTGAGAGAAGCCGTGCTTTCAAGCGTCGTCATTCCCTTTCTTTACGCTCCTTCACCATCCCAGAATTCTATTCCAATCTCAAGGGATCTCTAGTTCTTCTACAATGGTTGGTCTATGTGGATGCGCCCTCCAAGTAAATTGAATTGCATGTGCTAACCCGCCCTCTCTCCCACTTGCGCAGCTTGACAAACTCGTGGGCATCGCCATGCTCGTGGCCGCCACGGTCGTCTTCCTCTACTACACCTTCTGGACCTTGTTCATGGTAAACAATTGCGGACCCCCCCCCCCCCAACAAAAGACAAGAAATACCCGTTTGCTTTCCTTCGGGATCCGGGTCAGTTTCGAAGCGCGTCAGCTAACGCAAGTCAACCCACCACCCCAGCCCTTCGTCGACTCGGACCACCCCCTCCAGAACTTCTTCCCCCCTCGCGTCTGGGCAGTCCGCATTCCCGTCATCCTCATCCTCCTCGCCTCCGCCGTCGTTGGCTCCTTCCTCGGCGTCGTCATGATCAAGAGCAACAAGAAGAAGGCCGCCAAGGCCAAGGCCGCCGCCGCGAAGAAGAAGTCCTAAGGGGGAAACAGAGCCTGGCTGGAGGGAGTCACCCACGCTGCGGGACACCAGGAGTGCCTGCGCGCCGAGCCGGAAAGTGGGCTGAATGGCGAGGCGCTGTTCAATGGAGAGCACTTAGCAGAGGAAGATCTGCCTTGTCGGGACATTTGACACGAGGATTTCGAACTTTTGAATGGACTTCGCCATGGTGCGGACCAAAACCCTACGGACTTAGGTGGCTGCTGGATGTCGACGGTGATATGCAGACTGGGGACACGCAGCCAAAAAAGCCTGCCCCAGTAACTGCCATAGTGAAAAACACATACTTATAATATCAGGAAGCCTTGCAAATGCAATAACCTAAAACGCCTGAAATGGCGTCATGGTCTCTTTTTTGGTTTTACTGATTTTGGTTATCTGCCAAGTGGCGATGTCTCTCTATCTACCTGATATGAGCCGTGTCCCGAAGAGCCCAACCTAACCCAGAACCACCGCGATCAAGCAGAAGAAACAATAAGCTCAAACAAGCCCCAGGCACAGAGCGACACAAGGCAACGTGGCACTGCCCTCAGGCTCCCAATGAACAATCCAAAAACCCCTTCACATATGCATCGGGGCTTCCAGTTGGCCACCTCCGCGGGTGCCGTCAAACGAGAGCCGGGGCCGTCTTTCAGACCCGCTGGTCTGCAAAGTCAAGAACCTCGCAGTCGTCCTCGAAGAAGCCGTCCTCATCATCGAGATCTCCGTGGCGACCCCCGCCCCTTCGGCGCCTGGTTGTTATCACGATCTGTTCCTCGTCGTCGACACGTTGCTGGCGCATAACAGACCGTTCCATAGCCGACTGGGGCAACGCACGCACGTCGTCTGTCGACATGGTGAATGCCTCGTCCACTCCACTGTGGCGGCGGCCACTATCGATCCTATTCGCGATAATAGCCTGTCCAAAAGCCCATGCTCCTGCGCTGGTTGCAGATTCCTTCGAAGCGGTGGGTTTCTGCTTGCGGCGGGGTGCAGGACGGGCTGTTTTGCTATCCTGGTTGGTGTCCGCCAGGAGAACCGAAGCTGTGGGCATTTGAGATGAGACTGCACTCGCTCCCTGCTCGGTGCTGGACTCATAGAGTGCCACACGCTTGTCGGTGTGGAACGGCTGGTAAGGCGCTGAAGACTCGATCTCTGCCTGCGGTATCGATGACTCCGCGCTGGCGTTGCGTCGCGGAACCTTGGGCCGAGCGTTGAGCACCATAGTGTTGTTGACAGCATCAACGTCCCTGTCCATCAGGTCCAAATATTCGTCAGGATCGACCAAGCGCTTCACAGCAGGACAGATAAGATCGTCAGGGAGCATCGGGAGCTTGAAATCCTTGTATCTTCTGAAGCGAGTGGCATTCTGCCTTCCATCCGCAGTCCGCACCTTACGCGGCCGCTGGGGGAAGGTCCGCACCAACCCGTCACCGAGAACGAACAGCGAGTGATCCTTACCATTCGCAACGAGTATGACACATGATGGGCCCGGTGCGTTCGAGCCCAGCGGAAGTGATATGCGGTTGTCACCACTGTGGCGGAACTGATTGATAGCGCTCCCTGTTTTTCCAAGAGAGTGGCTGATGCCGGCTGCGATTATCTTGCCGCCGTAGTTGGCATGTCCGACAATCTTCGAGCCGGTTGTTTGAGGCGCATTCGAGCTGCTGCGACGAGATCGGTCGATGAGCGGGCGAGCCGCGTCCCAGGCGGAGTTGAACGCTCCGGTAGCAATAGACACGGCAGAACTGCCACCCTCGGAGGCGTTCGCAGTTGTCTCCTGCAGGGGAATCCTCCGACGTGGAGGAGGCCAAGCAAAGGCACTGTCCGGCATTTCCAGGATATGAACTGTGCCCCTTTCCGTGACCATGGCTATACAATCGCCGCAAGGTTTCATCCATGACACGTCGACGATGCGTGCCACGGTCATCCTCGAGAATCGAGCAATTTGTCGCACCCGGGGCCCAGTCGAGGAACTTGGTCCGGCTGCCGTATGCAGCGGGGAAGATTTCGTGTGCTGGATGCGCATTAAATCCCATACAATCTGGACGTCGCCTTTTGGACTCGCGGTAAACAGCGAGAGTCCATTAGGGGCGAAAGACAGGTAACTACAACCTGATGTTGCGAACGTCGTGGCTGGGTGTATAGAAGAAGAGGCCAGGGATGTTTCCACGTCTACAATAGACACGAGGCCAGGCTCTTTTGTGACTGCTGGAGCTGTAGTGCCGTGGGTTGGCGGGAACTGTGGCGGATCTGCTCGAGCGTAGGGCGGATTCCAAGGCTGTGCCCCAGGTGGCGAGCGGGCCTGCTGGGACGGCATCGCAGACTTACTCCAGTAGTTGCTGAAAGCTTGCAATCCTCGCTCGCCAATCCACTTCGCGCCCTGAATCACTTCCTGTGTCGTCTCACGCATCAGTTTATTCATGATGCTGTCTCCAGCTGGAAGGTCGACATCCGAAACGACGCTCGGCAGCTGAGGCGGCGTCAACGACAGCAGTCCTGGTGCCTTGCCTTGCACTGGCACTGGTACGGTTGCCCGCAGTGACACCTGCGACGACGGAGCAGCTGGGCAGTAGGCGATCCATCTTCCCTTCATAGCAATGATGGGGGCCCTCGGTGCTTGACGTTGCACGTTCGCTCGCAATCGCTCGGACTCTTGCGTCGGGTCAACCAGAGGTTGTTGAATTGTGGTCCATAACTTGCCCACGCATCTGAACTCGACGCCTGGTTCGTGGGGAATGCTTGCTTGACGGTAGATCCAGCTTTCACCGGTCTGCCCAGATGCGATCACAATGTTCCCACCATCAGCAAGAATCCGGAGTGACCCGCTGGGCAGTGGTGCCTGGAAAATTGGGCTCGTGATGGGTACTTTGAGAGGAATCCTGGGGCCCTCGAGCAGAGTCGCTATACGCCTGCTATCCTTCAATGAATAAACGTCCACGCTAGTCTGATAGAAATCGACAGAAGGCGTCCTCATGCCCAGACCATCTTTTTGCCCCAAGTCGGTCCCTGCTGGCGAGGCTGCCCCAGAGCGTTCTTGTCCACTGGCATAGTTGCCATCGACTTTGACTTCAGGGGTGGTGTGTGGCAGCACGGGCCCATGGACAACGACAGCCACGAGAGGGCTTGGGTCAGGCGCATCCCCAGCCAGAGTCCAGGGCAGGATTTTGGCAAAGAACACACCTCCTCGCAGCCCTTTCAGGCTGGCAACAGGTTCGACGCCATTTTTGGTGGCCGAGTGTACCTCAAGGCCACCCTCGTAGCCAGTCAGCACGACTGTATCTTTGCCCCGAGCAGTGGTACCCTGAAGCCTCGGTAATGTATCGAAACCGAAGGCATACCCCCTTTCACCAGCCTTCATACCAGCTGCCTGCCCGAACTCCAGGTCAATATCTGGTGCCCCGTAGAAGTGGGCTTGGTGCTGGTGTGGAAGGGGCGGAATGTTAGCGCCCCGCGCGTAGGCGGTCTGAGAGTGCATCGAGCTTCGTCTGAACGAGGCAACCGATGGGGCGTACGCCTCTGATGGCGCATAGTGTTGGTCCATCTGGAAACTGAGCGGCCGCCTGCCTTGGACCGGGGGTGAGGCAGATACGGGCTGACCGTTATAAATCGGACGGGGTGAGGCCCACCCACGAGTGTCCTCGTAGGAAGATGGTGCAGTGGGCGGTGATTCTCCCATGAGGTTTATCAGGTTCCCTGGTGAGCCTGCCAGGCCCGACACTCCTTTGGTCCATTCGTTCGTGCTTCTTGTGGTGTTTGTCGCGTACGACGTGGCGGAGACGGCGTCCAGAAGCGGCGAGGGTGCGGTATTCCCACTTGAAGGTATACTGGCAGGTTTCAGGTCTGGGGACTGGACCGGGGATGAGGACGAGTCCGAAGTGGGCTCCTTGTTGGCACTGTCACCACTTGCATCGGGTTAGCAAGGAGGCACAGGGAGAGGTTTCCCAGGGCGCGTTCCAGAGACGGGCCCGCGGGTGGAGGGGGGTAACACTAACGTGAACTTGCCGGCGGCGTGCTTCGTGACCGCGGCAACGACTCCTCCACCGCTGTCTTTTCCATTTTTCTTGTCCTTCTTCGCGCCTTTCATTGTATCAGCTCCGCCCACAGTGCTTGGACAGCTGCAGAGTCGACTAAGACGAGTTGGCGATTGACGGGTGAAGAGGGCCCGGGGGGTGACGAACCGGGCATCCGAGTAGGCTTCAATAGCCTAGAGCAGTTTCCTGCTCTGGACACGGGCTAGGAACCTTCTCAAGTCAACACGACGTGGGCGGAAGCTTCTGGTGACCAGCAACAGTAATGAGGCGCGTGGCAGGGCCGGATAGGGGTCACGGGGCGCGATAGCGAGGGCGCAGGAGGGGTGATATCAGATCGTCACGGACCCGGCAGGAATGACTGATTTAGAACAATGACCCGTAATGTGTCCCAGGTCGCGAGTCTGCAGCAAGATGTGGCAAACAAAGGAGTGGAAAGTCAGCGGCAGAAACAAGGCCAGCTGACGTGTTGTATTAGTTGTGTAGAAGGTGGCCGTTGCGGTCGTCAAGGTCTAAAACGCCTAGGTGAGGCAGGGAGGCAGCAAGCAGTCTGAGAGACCAAGGAAGGAAGGACGAATAAGTAGGTACAAGCAGGTTATCAAGTACGGAAATAGAAACAGCAGCAGCAGGAAAACGGTCGGAGTGCGTCGGGAGCTCTGGGTGACTCGCAGACGGGCAATGTAGGTATCGTGAATAACAGCAGAACGCGATCTCGTAGGATATGAAGAATAACAGACCAGGTTTGGTTGAATACAAGTCGGCGGGGTTGGGTAGACGAGAAAAGACGAGCAGGCACGGAGGGCAGGGCCAGCTGGAGTCGTAGTCTACCTGGATAGGGTGAGTGACGGTGACTCCAAGGCGAGACCCTCGACCAGTACCGTTGCCGGCCACCCCAGCCCAAGTACACTACGTATGTAGTAGCAGCCCATGACGGACTGGGCCCCAAGGGGTCATGGGCATGTGCAGTAAGTGGCATGGGCATTGTCATGGAGGGGCTGCTGCAACACTGACGAGGGCGGGCTGGCGGACAGGCCAGACAGGCAGGCGGGGTGCCAGTCAGGGGCAGGGATCAGGCACGCACGGCAGGGGTATCTCATGGAGTCAGAGGCCCCACGGCGTCATCTCAGATGCCCATCGCCCAGGATGGTAGGTGTGCATGTAGCCCTTTATCTGTTATCTGGCTGAAGGGCATTCAGGTGGACGAAAACAGTCTGGTTCTTTGCCTGTGGCACACGATAGTGCTATGGACGGTAGACAACCCGTTTCTACTTCTGGGAAAGACGCACCGCTTCTGAGGACAGGAATCTATCTGTACTGTGGACGCAGAAGCTGCTGCTCCAGCCAGCCAGCCAGCCAGCCAGCCAGCCGAGGTCATGCCGCCGTGGCTGAAGCTCACACATATCTCACCCAGCTTTGCCCATCCCTCCCTCCACCCGTCATCAAGCCTGGGGCAATGGGGAGGAAGGAGGGAAGGCGAGGTTCGGCCTGGGTTCCAGATGCCTACTTACCTCATTGTAGGTAGTTCAGATGCTCAGCTGACCGTCGTCCCAAGACCTGGACTCGGCAGCTCGGGGCCCGAACCCTGGGGATAGCGACGGGGACTTTGGGTTGAAGTGACCGCCTTTGTGTGACTGGCTGCTGATCATCGATGAGCCTCTTGCTCCTCTATCCACGTATACTAATTACCTAGTTCACGCATACCGACGGTGTGCACAAGAGGGAGACCCCAATTGGGCCGTGCGCGGGGGTGCTTGCAAATCAGGTCTAGTTGTCTGCTCTGGTACAATATGATACCATTCCGAGGCCCCATCTTGGTAGTATGGTCATCGTACCTCCCACAATGCCAGGCGCTTCCGGCGCCTGCCGTGGTCACACTGCTTCCGGACCCCCGCCTGACGCGTTGCCACCCCTGTTATTTGGGGATGATCAATCCGGCATGGTGTAGACATGTAATCAAGGTCGATAAGAGAGCCACTCAACACCATCGATAGCAGCACGAGGATACCAAGCTGCTAGTCATGGCCACACTAGGTACCTAGACTTGGAACGGTGCAGCCAGCCATAACGAGGTATGTTCCGAGAGGTCTGGTTTACTCCGTGTTGGTTTGGTCTGCGTACATGTCCATTGATGGCCAGAGGTGCCACAGGACCTGGCCGGCCATATGCACAATCGAGCACCTTGGTGGCCTTGATTGACTGATTGACTGACTAATGGGATCAATCACCTCTGGAGGTAAACGCGATAGTACGCAAACTTCCACTCCCCTCCCCCAGCCGCCCGCGTCAGCCTCGCCCGCCCGGCCCAGTCCACCTTGGCCTCCTCCCCGTCTGAGCTCCCCTTCAGCTTGTAGACCACGTTCCCGTACAGCATGAGCTCGACCTCGTCGCCGCCCTCCTTGGCCCCGCCGAAGGTAGCCGGGAAGACCTGGTACACCGTGTGCTTGCGCGCCTGCACCTTCTCCCACATGCCCTCGCGCACCTTGAGGATATCTGGTTCCAGTTAGCATCCTGTTCTTTCATTATAGGGAGGCCCGGGGCAGAGGGCAGACTCACCCGTCTTCCCCGTCGCCTCCTGCAGCGCCATCACGAGCGTCGCATCGTCGTGGAAGAAGTCGAGCCACTCCTGGTTCTTGCCCGGCGTGTCCGACACGCCGTAGAACTTCGTGATGAAGTCCTTGACGCCGGCATCGACCTGCACGTTGGTCGGGTACGCGGGGCTGTAATTCGACATCCTGTCAGTGCGAGCGAGCATCTTCCTGAAGTGTGTCTAGCTGAGCGGAATTAGACTATTGTGTCTCCGAGACTTCGCAACAGCTCTGTATCTGTCCACGAGGCGTTTTGTAGTTGAATGTCGCGGTCTAGCCACCGTTGTCAAAGTAGCAAGGACACGGCCCGATGCGCTTGCGGGTGGAGGGCAATACCCGACGAGGTGGATCCGCAATGAAGTCACGTCCGAGAGAGTTCGCGATTGCATACTACTGTATGACCTATGCAATTTTCGAATGGTCATTGTACTCAATTTTTTTTTTTTTTTTTTTTTTTGGCGATGCAAAGGGTGCCCTCATTCTCTTCAAATACCAAACCACTCGGAGCCCCAACATTCGAGGCTCATTCATAGAATCACCCGGGCAACTAAAACCTCCCATCATTCATCGTCATCGCCGCCTTGATTCTTCAACAAGACCCCTCGCAGGCGCTGCGAACCGTGATCGAACCGATGGGGCCAAGGCATTCCCCTGGCGACTAAATGGGGGAGCCAAGATGGATGCGCGGGAGCTCCAACTTATCACGCTTCTAGCGCTTCGACGTCCTCTTGCCTCCCTCGCGCCCCTCCCCGTCCATCCCAAGTGAGACTCGGCACTCTGGGCAGTACCACAACTTAGGTAGATTCTTCTCCGTCTTGAGACCGAGACACTCGAGATGGAACCACTCGTAAGGACACTGTCGGCCATCGTCAGCTTATGCTCTTTGCCTCCCCCAACCAGAAATGGCGGTATCGGAAGTGGTTTGCGACTTACATCAACGTTCTCGCACAGCACCATGGTCCCAAAGCTCACGCGGTTGCAAACACAGTACCTCTGCTCCTGGGGATCGATGACATTTCCATCTTCATCCACTTCGACCTCGGCCTCTGCCTCGGCAGACGCCTGGCGCGCGCCGCGGTCGTCCTTCTTCCGCGCACCACCACGCTTCGACTTCTTCGGCGCCGCCTTGCGCTTCGTTATAGCGCTATTGCCGCCCGAGTTTGTCCGGCTGATGATGCCCGGCGCGGGTCTCTTAATCCTCTTGCTGGGCTGTCTCACCGATGACATCGGCTCGGGGGCGGGCGTGTTGCGCGCAGTGCTGGCACGACGGGGCCTATCCGCCGCCAACCCCGCCGGCTGAGTAGCATCCTGGCCTTGTTGGCCGCGTGAAGACGGTCGGCGCAATGATGACTCCTGTCCCGGAGTCGTTACTGTCGGCGTGTTTCCACGAGATACTGACGTCCTGATGGGAGGTAGGCCAGCCACTTTCTCCTTGGCTTGATTCTTGGCTTCCCTTGCTCGCGTCTCCCTTCCGGGCGGCACAATGGGTGTCGTGGACTTGATGGGAGACTGAGGAGCGTCATCCGCCGGCGCTTTAGTCGGCACAATGGTCGTCGTGGTGCTCGCATCAGCACTAGGAGCAGGTGAAACAGCAGTAGACTTAGTTCCCACCGTGATGATTGACTGCTCCTGGCCAGGAGGCATCGGAATGGGAACGGGAGTCGTCGACTGTGGAATCGACTGCGAGCCACCTGGTGTCAACTGAGGAGGCGGCACAGATGTCTGCTGGGAGCGAGGCATGTTAATATGCGGTGGGATCGGGACTGGGGTCTCGGTCTTTGACCGCTTCAAGCTTGCTGCATCTGGCCTCTCGGCATCGGCCTCAGTGACCGAATCTCTCTTGCGTTTTTTCTGTTGCCTTCTGCTAGGAGCCTTGTTTGTGCTTTGCTCAGAGGACTGCGGTTGCTGAAAGGAGACCTGAAAGTTCCTAGCCATCAGAGCGAACCTTCTCGCCGACTCCTCGGCCTCCTTGGCCGCAATATCCGACATACGGTCTTTCTTGATTTTCTTGGCCTTGTTCAGTTCATGACCCCGGTTGGTAAGATTCCTGTCCTCAGCGGCAATCGCGGAGTCCAAAGTGACGGCACCCATGGGAAGGTGCTCGGATCCTGTTGCATCGTCGATGATGGGCTGGGGGAGTGACGTTTCGAAAGGTCGGCCTTCATCCTCCGCCTGCTTTTTGGCAGTTGCCCAGCCGTCATAACCACGACCAAGGGTCTTCAGCTCTTTGTGAATCATTGTCTCACTAGGCACCCATGAAGAATTCTTCTTCATTCTCTTGCGCAACTTCGAAAGCTCCCATTGCGTGAGCTGCAACCATGGGGCGTCCTCGCTGCCAATAACTGCATTCTCTGGCGGAGGCACAAGAGGTGCGGAGCGGCTGGGAAGCCCAGCAGGTGTGTTTGCCGCGCCGGCGGTCTGCTGCGAGGCCTTTTGGTTCTTCGGTTTCGGCGTCTTGGGTGTCTTTTCGGTCACCTTTCTGCCCCCGCGCGGCTTCTGACTACCGCCGCGCGCCGCTGGTGTCCGCCGAGATACGGCAAGCTCCTCCTCTTCCTCCTCATCCGAGCTACTATCACTCTCATCGCTGTTTGTATCGTAGCCGACATCGTAAGGTGCCAGGACATCGCCAGGAACTGTGATCCTGGGGCCGCGGGGTCGGCGTCCCTTCTCGGCGCCAGCGGGCTGGCGTTTCGCCCCGCGGGTAACTAGGGGTGATCTTGTCGCGACGGGGCTTCTTTGCACGTCGTCGGTGGGGTATTTCTCCAGCATGTTGCGCAGCTTCGCGTGTATCAAGGTCAGCCTGTTGAGATGCCTGTTCACGTTTTCCGCCATCCGCACGGCCTCGGCGTGCGAGTAGACGCGCGATGTCAACACGCGGTTGAGCTCTTCAGATATATCAGCCCTCAGCTGCACGGGCTGGGGTTTCTCCTCAGGCGCCAGGCCCGGGAGCTGGCCCCACTGTCTTGCAAGTTCGTGTAGCTTGTGCGAGGCGCGTGAGTGGTGTTGGTCGAGCGTGCCGATCAGTGTGAGCGACCGCATAACATCCGCAGGCAGGTGCTCCGTAAACTCCAGGAAATCGGTGACGGTCGCTTGCGCATCGGGGTCGGCGCGCCCATCGAGAGCCCCAAGGCTGCCATTGTTGATTGAATCAAGTGACTCGATTGCTTCGTGCATGGAGGATGCCTTCTGCCGAGGTGAGAGCTGTTCCTCCTCTTCCATCTGCGCAGCACTACCTTCGACAGCGCTCATCTTGGTGGTCTCAGACTTCAGTAACGAGGAGTGTTCTAGAGGGTTTTTATCTCGTGTGAATTCCTGGCATTCATCTGGGTCACGTCCAGCTGATGATGAGCTCGAAATGGCGATGGCGCATTGCGTTTGCACGTAGAGGAGCCCAAGTGACAAACAGCTGTAGCTTCAACTTATTGTTTGGAAGCCAAGCCTACCTACTAGAGATTATGAGCTTCAAGGCATGTGAAGTGCAAGGCGCTCGGACCACTTCCTTAGCGCGTCGAGCCATGCACTAACACAGGTGTATTGCACTAAGGCGGCAGATGCACTTGCAGGTGCAGCAACTCCTTGCAACTCTTCCCTTGCCCAGAATGGGCAGGATATTACCCAAGGGTTCCTTTAGAGGTCCAGGTAGACACCCATTTCAAACTTGGATGAGAGAAGAGTCCACCATCTGTCCAAGTGTAAAAAAATTTCCTGTGCTATGCCCTTGAGTGATCTATGTCAGCCGAACCTGGCGATTTACATGGCTTGAAATGAAGGCTGGCCCAGTCATGTCCTCTCTCTTCGCAAGACTTGCTTGCCTTGATGACTTCCCAGAATTTCCCCCCGCCAAAGACTTCAAGCGTCCTTTGCTACGTCCTACACCTCTCCTACAGCGCCCAAGCCAACGCCTGTGAAGAAAGCCGCAGCGACCCAGATAGATGCATAGATTGCCGCACCGGTAGGCTCCACTCCACTAATGGTGAGGTAGCCTTGGAGGGTTGTGTTGATGCCAGTCACAGCCATAAGTGCAAGTGTTCTGGCAACTCCGACCTTTGTCTGTGTAGTGTATCCCCAGATGTTCCACCAAACCGTCTCGCCCAGGCTAGCGGTGACTGGGTCAAACTGCGCTGCCTTCTCGTCCTCCTCAGTCCGGCCAGTTGCTGCCAGCGGAGTGAAGATGAAGCTACGCGCAGCGATGCCAGAAGCTGCAGCCAGGGCCGTCGCGAGCGGTGATACGTAGATGCTCGTGGCGCTGTGGAGTGGCTCGACAGTCGGAATACCGACAAAGTACAGAACCAGGATGCCGGGCAGGAACGTCTTGTAGGAAAGGAAGAGCACGACGCTGTATATGAAGGTGGCGAGGAGCGTGCTGAGCACCGCGATCGGCTTGTCGGCGATGATCTCGCGGTTGGGAGTCGAGGACGAGGACTTGTGCGCGGCAGAGAGCGGGCGCAGGAGAAGGAAGGGCACGAAGCTCGCGATCACATCAACGGTGAGGCCCGCGATGGCTGTCTTTGGGCTCACGTTGTAGAATGCAGTCATGAGGTAGAACTGTCGCGGCAGTCAGTCTCAGCTCTCAAAACAGCGGAGCATCCGGTGCGCGCAAACTTACAGTGGGGCTGTGCGAAAGCAGGTTCAGCGCCGCGAGGTCAACCGAGTCGAAGTTCGCGAACCATCCCAGCGCAAGCTCCGTCAGCCTCCAAGCCGTCATGATCCCCAGTTCGCGCGGCGTCTCCAGCGTGCGCATCACAGTAGCCAGCTCGCCTTGAGTGAACTCATTGATGAAGGAGTAGCCCAACGACGAGATAGAGAAGCTCAGGATAGCCACGAGCGGGAACTGCAGGACAGGTGGCAGCGTGGATCGGCGCTCGGCAGGGGCATTGGCGCTCTCGGGCTTCGTCACGGCGACAGCTTGCGCGGCGGAGGAGCTCGACCCCTCGCCGGCATCCTTGTTGACGACACCAACCTGCTTGGCTGAAGACATTGCGCATGCGCTCTGCGACCAGATAGATGATGTGGGCACCGCAGAGCGGCGATTTCGCGTAGCACTATGCGGGGGAAAGGCAACAAAATTCAAGCCGCCGCTGAGCCGGAGCCTGAGGTATGAGACGTGATCTTGTGGTGGCCAGGGTGTAGTGGCGTTGTGCGAGAAGGGAAAGGAAAAAAGCCAGGTCGCAAGGCTCGAGAGCTTCTCTAAGCTCTGCGGCTCAAAAAGCTAGTGCGAAATTTGGCTGGGGGCCGCACGTTGGAGGGGAAACCAACTCCTGCCCCACTATGATCTCAGAAGGGCACACACAGCTGCAGCTCTGCAGAAGCTACTGCAGCAAAGCCTGCCTGCTAGCCGCTGTAGTAGACTGGCGGACTCTGCCTACTGCCAGTGCAGGTCGCATCTCCAGATCTCCAATCAATTCAGCAAAACAGGACACCATGCCATCTTCAAGTCATTCTGTCTTCATCAGCATCTCTCAAAGAATCGGCGATTGATTGCTTTTCAGTATTGTTCTCGTTGTCTGGGCATCGTAGCGGCAGGCACTCGCCGTTCGTCGCGGGTGCGCATGACTTGAGCTGCGAAGTATCCACAGCTCATCAAAACGGAAAGGTTCCATAGCGCGGAGAATTCCTGGGCGAAGATTCTGCAAAAGGACCCTGAATTCTCCCTCGCCATTCTACTCCATTCCCCTTCCCTTCCTTTCCATTATAACCTTCGCTTGCCTTTTTCCACAGCATGCGTGTTTGAAAAAGAGAACGTGCGAGAGTCTCGCTCTGCGACCTCTTCACTCGCGCTTGTTGCTCTCCACCTCATACACAATTCGACGGCACATCCTCACTTATCAATGATCCATTATGCACATCCTGACGACATGAGGTCCGGTTTGCTTGGTAATGGACTGTTCCATTTGTTTGTTACTGACAGGGGACCTCCGCTCGACGCTCTCACAGGCTGGCCCTCACTTTAACCTCGTTGAGTTCTGCCTCCTTGTGACTCGACAAAGTCGACAATAAGGTCTCCCAACTCTTCGGTGCTGTGGGCCGCCGCGGCGGAGCGAAGCGTCCACGGATATTGCTTATATAGGTGAATACACAAAGGAGAACGACAACGACAACAATACCCGCCCAGAACTCCACACCTGCCCTACTCCATCCCAGTTGGTTCCCGAACAGCAGGCCGTGGTAAATCAAATGCGAGCGAAGAAGACTCGGAAATTCCGGCAGAAGGTCACTCCTCCATGCGCCCGAAGAAGCCGTCGTTAACATCATACTCGTCGCTGCGGGCCCGGGATCGAGCATCGTCATCATTGTCGCCGTACTCCATCTTGACATCTTCACTGCCCCGGCGCCTGTCACCGCGGGTGAAACTTTCCGGCGCCTGGTTGGGGAAGCTACTGAGGAAGGGCGATTGCCCGAGGGAATCCTGCCCGAGGAAATGCGCCGGGATCGGAGGAACCGCGGGCACGCCGTCATGCATCTGACCTGCTTGGGAGCCACTGTTGCTGTTATAGCTGCAGCTCAACATGGCCACCCTGCTGGCCAGATTGTTCGCATCGCCGGAGACGCTCAGGCCAGAAGGTGGAGGACTCGGCTCCAGGTACTGGTGGGCAAATCCTGCGCCGAATGGCACGCTCGTAGCATACGAGCTTTCCGAAGGGGCGGCGTAAAGCGACCGAGAGATTCCGCTTCGGAAGTTGTCGCTGCCGAACGGCGAGGTAGGGGAGAACTGATACTTGACAGCATCCGTGGAGGAGTGGAACCCTTCCATGTGAGGTGGCGGCGTGGTATTTACAGAGCTGCGGCCGTCCACCTGCTCGGACGAGCCACCCGACACGGACGGCGACGTCTCGCGCGCAGAGTCCGGGGGGCTGGGGGGTTGATCATTCATAGCAACTAGAACAGAGGCAGCTTCCAGGAGCTGAACCTGCTGGTGCTTGGATATGAGGAGCTTGGAGGTGTAAGACCATTCCGGCGTGTGTTCCCACCTGAGCAAAAGAACGAGTCAACAAACATTGTCCTCCTTGCATCTCAACGGCAGAGGATGGTCCCGGCAATTGGCCCGCCGTGCGCGGTCAGGGGGAGGATCGTTGCAGGAGTGGGAGAGGGAGAAGACAGGGGCACAAACAAATGCTTGGTCAGGCAACTGCTATGCTTGTATCCCTTCCCGCAGTGTTCGCAGCGAAGTTCAGGTCGGTTGAACCTCCGGCCTTCCTTCGCCTGGGGCTGGCCGTCGCTGGCCCTCCGGACGCGTTCTTTCTGCAAGGCGTCCCCTTCCTCAGGCGACGCATTCTCCTGGTCATCAATGGCGCTGTCCTGGTGTTCCGGCTTGACCTCCGCGTTCAGAAACTTGTGGGCGGGCATGCTGGCAGGTGGGGACACCATGCCGCCAGCTCCGGACTTTGACATCCGCCGGGTGCCGATGTTGATAGGGACGGATGGAACCTTGTTGTTCATGTCCCCGATTGCGGCGGCGGCGGCCGCTGCAGCGACAATGTTTGCGTTGCTGTTTGTGACACTCTTGCGGCGTGCTACGCGGTGAGCTGTATTGAGAGGGCCCGTGATGACTGTGTGCGAGTTCGTGCGAGAGTGTGATTGTCGTGTAGAATTTGTTCCCGTCAGAGAATTGGAGGAGAGCGACGGCCGGTGAGTCAATGGTCTCGAGGTTTGTACGATGTCCTAGATTTTGATGAACACGACGATCAGCGGTTGTGAACCGGGGCAGCTTTCGAGGCTAGCAGGCATCATTATCTGCAATTGATGTTGATCTACCTTGGAGGAGGCCATTGCCGATGTTGCCGATCTCAGTCCCGAGAATGCCACATAAAAAGTCGTGGTTCCTTTGTCAGAGTCCAAGGCACCTCTTGTTCAAGCAGTCAGAAAAAACAGGTGGCCAATTGATTCGCCGTGTATGATCGTGTTGTGTTGGCTGGTGGCGTAGCTGCGCGAATATTTTTTGAGGAGTTGAAGACAGCTCAGCGTGGTGGGTAACAAATCGATCGCGGATCGGGAAAAAGTCAAGGCAGGTCAGATCAGAGGGTGCGGTGCTGGGAATTTTTGTTTTTGGCGATCCCTTTTTTTCCACGCTTGGGCGGTGCTGCTTCGGAACGTGTGGCTTGGTACAAAAAGTGTCCAGGTGACAGAGTACAGTGCTCCTGGGAAAGGGTACCTCCTGGTCCGCCGAGCTTGCTTCTCTCCAAAACCCGGCTGGCGGAACAAAGGTGAGGGAGGGATCGGATGCCTGGAACTTGGAAAAGAGACGGATTTAGGAGGGGGGGCTCAGAATAAGCGCTACCGCCGGGCTATCGACACGCGGCTTAGAAGGAATAGAAGGCAGCAGAAGCGGAGCCGGATCCTAATGGGAGGGAGAGGGAGAGGGGGAGAGAGAGAGTAACCTGGATAGGTAGACTGATAGATAGGCCGTGAGAGGGAGAGAGAAGCTGGAGAAGCTGAGGAGCTAGAACGGCTTTGTGGGCTCGAGACGGACACCGTTTGAGAGGAGTTGGGGGGTCCCAAGCGGCTGCTACCTAGAGAACCTTGGAATGTACAGTTGGGATGTACAGATAGACTTTCGTTTCCCTGCGGATTTAGGTAACGCTTTGCAGCCGAGATAGCAGGGTTATTCTGGTCACGACGACCAGACGAGGGAGCGAGTGAGATCTGGAGCGAGCAGAAGCAGAAGCAGACAGCAGCAAAGCGGTACCAGCAACAATGATTTCGGGAAGGCATGTACTGAATGAAGTGTTTGGGATTGGGGAGGGACTGAGGGAAGAGGAGAAGAAAAAAAGATGCCGATCCTACAGCAACGGCGAGGGAGCCCAAAAAAAAAAATAATTTGGGACCTTGCGAATCTGCATTCTGGATGCAAGGAGACAAGACAGACAGACAGACGCAGTGCACTCGCTGCCCGCTAGCCCACCACAGCCCGTGCGATGCCAGCAGCGGAAACATGATGTGTACCTACCTGCCTGGGCAGCTGGGTACCGTGTAGGCGCAAGCTGGCTGTGCAGTCACGCAGCTCATGAGACGCCCAGCAGATCACCGATGGGGGGTGGGGTGTGTCCGTAAAAGGGGGTAACCTTGGAGCGAGGGTCTGGAGCTCGCAACTCCTGATAGACGAGCAGAATACCTCGTACCTAGGTACCCACCTGGCCAGCCCACCCGGGCGCGCGCACTGAAGTACCTTGTACCTTGGCGCGGCACAGCGGTCATTAATAAGACGGATGACCTGGCGGATCAGGCCCGGGCGGGCGACGAACGGGGAAACGTGTGACATTCGACAATTTGCTGCCACCGCCGGGCAGCCAGCCAGCCAGCTCTAGCAAGGACAAAACGGTCAGGGGGGAACGCGCAGATGGAGCTGCCTCCTTCGCGCTGTTTTCTCTAGCAGACTCATTGGGCATTAGAGATTCCGATACACTGAATCATGTTGGTGGTCCTGCCAACTCATTCCAGGCAATCAATCTGCCTGGATGGTCACAGGGGCGCTGTGTGCTCTGGTCGACCACACCACCTCCTGCACCTAGCCTGCTGCAGACAGATACCATGCCAAGTACCACCCATTTCGATACCCCCGTGGCAGCAGCATGGGTCAGGCAGGGGAGGGAGCTGCTGTTGCTGCGACCAGGGAGAGCTCCAGTGTCGAGCCTGGTTTAACGCGCCGCGAGTCCGGACTGTGCCAACAGTCTCTCCAGGGGCGCCAGCTGTGCGAGCTTGGTTCTCACGACAGAGCGCCAATTCAACTGTGCACCGTCATAGCGATACATAAAGTACCAAGCATCTCACTGTAGTTTACTACGCCATGTTGTCCATTTGCATCCAGACAGTCATGACAAGGCTTCTCTGCCTCCCACCAACCCCCGGGATTGGGCACAAGGGTGACAGCTCTATCCCAAATGGTACGTACATAGTGCTGTACACAGCAGTCACCTGCATGTCTAGTGGGCCGATGGTGTATCGTGAGTGGGGTGGATCGACAGGAAGAGGAGCGGGGGAGGGGTGCCGGGATGCTTGAGAGAAGCTCGTGAGGTGGGATTCAGCAGTGCTGCTGTCGAACCAAGGCTCATTTTCGCAGCGTGTGCCACAGTTGGAACGCGAAAGTTGTCGCGATCACGATGGTTGCTCTGAGAACAAGCCCGAGCATTTCGAAGCAAATATTTGTGAGCGACGAAATCTGGGCTCCTTCAGGAAAAAGAACAGCATATCTCTCGCCGAGCTCGGCACTCAGCAGGCAGTAGGCAGTCGGTGTCCCTCCTAGCGAAGTCATGCATGAAGAGCTACCCAGGAACACTTGTGTCCTAGCAAAAAAAAAAAACTGCACATTGTCTGGCTTCTCTTCCCTACCTCGTGTGTCGAATGACAGGGCCCGCTCCATGCTGTGTCCGAAGCTCCAAGAGAGCTGTGGTTGTGGTGTACGGTACACAGGAGACAGATTAACACGTAAACCCCAGTCTCTGCTATCGGATGGGAGAGTAGTGTATTATGCCGCGTCTCAATCGGTTGGGACGGCGTCAAAGATTGCTTGCCCAACCAGCTGGAGATCACAGAGAAGCATTTTCAACACGTACTACAAGCAAAAGCCAGTCTCGATGCAGCACCGCACAGTCTCTTCTGGCCTCGAGCAAAGAAGCCCTTGGCAATCCTCCATCACGCTGCCCCCAACGGTCAGGCCGGTTCTCCGCAAGGGCCACAAACGGCAGCATCGGTGATCCGTATCCAGGTCCACTTTGTGTCAAGTTGGTATGAAACGGCCCCGACAGCCGGTTTCCCCTCCTCGATGAGACTGCATTGAGTTCTGTGCCTGACAATCAAACAACCTGCCAAATGAATTAATTGCTCTCCGATCCGCCTGGCCATGGCAGCTTGACCAATAGGCCTCACGTTCGAGGGCTCGTTTCGATTGAACTGGAGGCCGAATTCTACAACCTCAATCTTCACGACAGCCAATTGGCAGCTTCTCCCCTAGCACATTCCCAGCACACCTGCCGGTTTTGGCCTCTAGCGCTCGGTTTGAAGTGAGGAGTCGCTCGGCGGGGGCATGCCACCCGTACTGTGCAATACGAAAAGCTGATCCGTGGACACACATAGTATGTGTGCTACGGCGTCTGGACAATCTAACAACAAAGGATTGAGGCAATACTCAGGGCGTCGGCGCCAGTCCTCGCTGCACCATTGTGGTGTAGGCTCAACGCTGATCCCTCGAGGTCGGCTCCCCCAACTGCCTCAACCCACCCCTCCTTTGTCACACCATCCGGAGAATTACAGCGCCCGCCCACGTAGGTACACAAATAAAGTCGAGGTCTGGACTTGCCGATTCAAGGACCAGGTGTACAGAGGGTGGCCTGGATGTCGACCCGGCCAAAGGATCGCCAGCACTTCCGGCCCCATTGGGATAAGACAGCTTGGACGGGCGTCTGGGGGTGTTCGTAGAGGGGCAGGGCAGGCATGACCACCTTTTGCAGCATTCAAGTCGCCAAAGGCTGGCGAGGGAAACCATCCGAGGGACAGGCGTTTCCGCCACACCATCAGACAACTGTCAGCCCTCGAGGCGGGCGCCTCGCTCACCGTGCGGATCCGTTGCAGTCTGGTGGGGAAGTGGAAAAGGAGACAGGCCCAACGCTAACGAGGCCGCACTGCAAAGGAACCAGAAAAATAGGGTGCCAGCGTGGTCTGCATCTTCACCCTGGTGCTGTCGTCGTGAAGGTGCACGCATAGTTTCGATGACTGTCCTCCTTGACCTACGGAGTACTCGTCCCCAACCGAGGCTTGGAAACACCCGATATGTGAGTTTCGTTTTTACTCACTGGGCAAAGAACCAGTCCATACTGTGCAATGCAGCTGGCTGGATAGCTATTGAGGCTGGTGTCCCTCTGCTTGCCCGGCGTCGGGCCCAAATCCAGTAATGACATGCCCCTCTGGGCAAGGTTCACGATACCCGTGTCGCCACAGCTGGGGTAAAATAGACGAGGCCCTCGTGGCACCTGGCCGGCGTGGAGTCGGTTGCTCTGGAGAAAGCGGGCGCCGTGGGCTCCTTCACGATGGCTCTGCGCTAAGTGGATTCGCTGCCAGGTCCTCGTGAGGTGCGCCTCAGAAGAGGCCGACCAGCAGATGACGTCTCAATGATGTTGGCAGGTGACCCGCCCAGCCCGCAATTCTCGCGGCGTGTACCCTGTTGAGCTGTTGTTTGTATTGTGCAGTTTCTACTGTACTGCTTTCGAATCCTTCTGCTGAGGTACATAGTAGCGGTGCTCAACCCTTGCAAGCGCAGTGCAAGGCCATGTAATGCACAATGATCCTGCTGAGCTGGTGCCAACATTGTTCCCTGGTGCCGCCACTCTGGTGCTGCCACACGATACATGAAGGCCTGCCTCGCCTGCCCAGGCCCCAGGCCCCAGGCATGTAGTAAGCCACCATGGGCCATGCCTTGACGTCCAGCCGGGCGGGATTGCGCGGCTCTCAGCTCTACCCAGCTGGCTGAGAGCTGGCGGGGATCAAGACAGCCACCAGGCGGCACGGAGCATGTGTTCTCTCCGTGGGCAATGGCGAGGGGGGGAAATAAATGGGTGCCCGCTGTTATCCGTCGACGTTTCAAGATCAGCAGTCCCCAAATGCCGTGACCGAGAGAGCCGGATTGGCGCTGGAGGGCTGTTAATATGTAATACCATAGCACCTTAAAAAACCACCAGCATGGGACACCACGCGACTACGTATCGACCGGATGGAGAAAGGAGTTGCGGCGGCCCCCAAGGGCCCCCCAGGATACAGACGGCACAAGGAGTAACTTCCATTGCCGTTCTCAGCGACGAGGGTATTACCACAGCATACCACTTGGGCATAGTGCAGCAATGTAATGGACATTCCCGACCGGCGGGCGGGCTTAAAAATAGAGGGGGTGAAGGATGAGGATCAGCACAGCCTTACCCGCAACGCAGGCGAGTACCGAAGCACCACTGAGGTACATTGCCCTGATCACTCCAGACCCCCGGCCCGGCGGCGCTGCTCCAAGGCCTCGAGGAACCTGTTAGGAGCCCGGGGCTCAGGCCAGCTTTTCCCGCACAGAGCATTTAGGAGTGCTTAACAGGCACAAAGCCGAGCAACGGCTCGCCTGTAGCCTGTTGCAGTCAGGGCCACGGGCGGCCCGTTCTGTGGTTGGCTTTTCCTCCGAATGGAGGGGGGTTGATGGGTGACGCTCCGCTGTGATCACTCGCTGCGCTCGCTCAGAGAATAGTGGTGTGCGTGCGTGCATAGCTTCGAAAAAAGAGGTTCGCTAAGATCATTTGAGATACGGATAGGTAGGTAGGTACCTAGGTAGATAGGCATTCGCGCCATGGGCTCCCAATATGGCGGGATAGGGCACTCCAGGGCACTCCCGTCCCTGGGCGCAGAGCGAGCTCCCCTCCCTCTGACTGGAGCCGATGTCGGTCCTGTGAAAGCTTGTGGCGCTGTGCGTGCATACGAGTGGTGCATACGAGTGCGTCCCACACACAGAAAAGAGAGCACGGAGCACGGAGCACCAAGTTCAGAAAGTGAGATTGGAATATAAAGAGAGGCAAATGTATCTCATTTCCCATCCAAGACCGCCATCTCAGCATCATCACCAGCCGTGCATCAGGAGAGTAGGCACCTGGGGGCCGCCAGGTGGCCTCCAGCAGTAGCAGGCACAAGGCACAAGGCACAGATCATCAGGGGTTAGCGGGGCTTCCCAACACTTGGAGTATCGAACGGGCACCGGCGTCAAGCGGTCCATACCTAGGCATCAATGCGATCCGAGAGCCTTTTACTGTGGTGATACAGTACAGAAAACCAGTCCCCTTCTCAGACCCAGCACGTCCGCATCGAACCTGCCGGGTGATCCACTGTCATTTCCATCGTTGTCATAGCTGCAGCCGTAAAAGAAGAAAGAAGAGAAATTCCACAACATGTCCGACGTATTCAGGCGCATTGGCCGCGGCGGCGCGGGTAATTTCATCCCTGAGAAGGAAATTCAAGAGGCGGCACGGGCCAAAGAAGCTCAAGTCAGTCCATCTCTGCGCGGTCTCCAATGAGTGTGTGATTGATTGTCCGTGTCACATTCCCGTTCTGATAACATTTCCATCCATCACAGGACCCAGAGTCACAGAAGGATCAAGTCACAGCAGCACCACCACCAGCGTCGGCTCTGGCCTCCCACCCGCCACAATATGTGAGGGGCGGCAGGGGCGGCGCCGGGAACTACAGCGAGCCGCCCACCGTCGCCGAGTCGCAGGACAGGCAGGACGTCGTGGAGAGGACCAGGGCCGCCGTCAGCGCGTCACAGGCAGGGAGGCCGAGGGCGGGCTTCAGCTCGCGGGGCGGCGCCGGGAACTGGACTGACGATGCTCCTCCCGCCGACGACTCTGAGGAGAGCACCAAGCGCCAGGAGATCGCGGACAGGGTCAAGCAGGATATCAACTCCAGCCTGCCGCCGCCGCCAAAGACGTATCACCAGCATGACAGAGACATGGAGTGAGTGAGCTTCACTGCTCCCTGGCCCGTCTCGCCAAACCGACCTGGTGCTCTGGGAGCTACCCGGCCAGCAGTGAGACATACATCACTTGAAACAGTCACAGAGGCTCGTTACTTCATGGAATTCCCACCTCACCAATGGCTATTTGGAGCCCGGTTTGAATGACGCATGGCGGTTGCCAAGTCGTTTTGTGTCTGCTGGGTGAACAACGAGTACCTTGACGCTGCGAATCTGTATTATATTTGATGTTACGCTTGGGGGCCAGTGTGGATGTCCGATGATGACGGTTTTGGCTTCACTTGTGAGAATCCAATCCGTTGGAACTCGCCATGAGTGCGAGCTCAGTACAGATCTCGGAGGATCTCACGGTTGAGAGCATGAGCGGCTGGAGGATGAGGAATAAAGCGGGAGGCATCAGAAGTGCCATTCGTTTCAGTGCCTCTCTCCAGACATCCTACTGGATAGATGGACGGGCTGGTTTCTGGAGCGCTGCGATATTAGAGGAACAACCATCGATCAGCCCCACCAGTGGTTGACGATAGTGCCCGCCTGGTTGTCAAGATGACAGAACAGGAACGGGTCGGTTCCTGGGTGAACCCGAGCGGATCAGGAATTTGCGAGGCACCCATGAGGACTGTTCTCGATGTACAGTTTTGGGCCTTGGCTCACAGACAATGCTGTTCTGATAGATATGTGTAGACCACTTAAACAGGCAGACGGCCGTGTGATACAACCGGTCGCCTCTACTCTCGAGCGGGCGTGATCTTGATGTACCGGACTCGAATCGAGAAAATGTACTGTCCCCTTTTGTGTCTTGTCCCAGTATCTCTAGGGAATCTTTTGAGTGAAGCCCGACAGTAAAACCCCTTGCTTTTCCCCATGAACGCCCAGAACTCCGCCATGCCACAAGCACGATGCCGACCGCCCGACTTCCGTCGGGACGCTCAGTCCATATCCATGTCGTCGTCCTCGTCCCCGTCGTCCTCGTCCGCGCCCTCGCTGAAGCCGTCGTCGTCCCCAGCGTCCTCGTCGACGAGCACCCGCTCCTCCGCCTCGTCCTCCACGACGTCGCCGTCGACCGTGACCCTCCTCCGCCTGACCTCGCCGCCAAACGCCTTGGCCGCGCGCTTCTTCTTGTGCTGCGCCTTGACCTCGGCCGCGTCCATGACGACGCCCTCCTCCTCGAGCCGCTTGCGCTCCGACGCGCGCATGACGGGCAGCAGGTGCTCGTGCGACGCAACCAGCTTGCGCGCCTCGCGCAGCTGCTGGGCCCGCTTGCCGGCCATGCGCTGCTTGTAGAAGACGCGCTCGCGCCGCCTCCGGATCTCGCCGATGCGGTCCATCGCCTTGAGGGTCTTTTGCACCAGCTCGCGGTCGTACTTGACGGGGACGTTGCGCCGCGCGCCGAAGACGAGCGTCGAGTCGACTGTCATCTCCTTTCCTGCGGCCTTGCGGAAGGCCTTGGTCCACTTCAGCTTGCGTGGGTTACGCTTCATCTTGAAGTTCTTGTGGCATTTTGACCGCTGTCGTGGGCTGGATGTTAGTCGGGTGCACTGTTCCCGCTTGTAGGACAAGTAAGAGACGTACGCAGAATCGAAATACTTTGGCATCGTTCCTGACAAATGTGATACCCTTGGAAGGGTACGCCGGCCGGCTGGGAAGGGGAGGTTAGCTGCTGAT
The DNA here is from genome assembly GCA_014872975.1 of Diaporthe citriasiana. Taxonomy (NCBI): domain Eukaryota; kingdom Fungi; phylum Ascomycota; class Sordariomycetes; order Diaporthales; family Diaporthaceae; genus Diaporthe; species Diaporthe citriasiana. The sequence continues at coordinate 185,255 of JADAZS010000002.1, forward strand.
GATGTCGCGGCCATTCACGCCTTGGCAGGATGCTGAATGATGATATACTAACCTGCAGAAGTAACAGTTTTCGATACTATAGATCCAAGTATGTCAGTATATATTCGGAATCGAGACGATGGTGCAGTGGGGTAGCATACCGCATCTTGAATGACCAAACGCGCAGTCTCCTGTTGTGTGTGATATGCTTCAACAAGATTATCAACAAGATTATCCCCAAAAGTTTCTCGAAATTTTGACGGAGGAAATCCGATAAGCATCCGATAAGCTGCAAGGGGGGTCGGTTGCTGCAGGGGTTGCCCGCCTCGGCAGCCCGGCCAAGCCCGTCGGTCGGCCGGTTCGCTGGAAAAGTGCCTGCAGGACAGGCGGATTCCATTTTTATCCCCAAGACATCTTCACCCAAGCAGATCAGTCACCTTTCTACACGACAGAAAATGGCATCAGTACTTGCATGGGGAACCGGCATCGCTGCCGCAGCATTCTTCGTACGTCTACCTTCTCCTCCGACTCGTGCGCATTCACTAATCAGCGGTGTTCACAGGGCCGCGCAGCAACGATCGCATGGCGGAGGTCTCGCGGTGGCGTCGGCGCCATGGGCCAGGCCTTCTACAAGGGCGGCTTCGAGCCGCGCATGAACAGGAAAGAAGCGAGCTTGATACTGTCCCTCAAGTTAGTCCCTTAATTTTCCCCATAGGACACAAATGCGAGAAGGGAGAAGGTAACTAACTGGCTCCCGCAGCGAGCGCGCCGTCACCAAAGAAAAGGTCCGAAAGGCCCACCGAACGCTTATGCTGCTCAACCACCCCGATCGAGGTGGCAGTCCGTACCTGGCGACGAAAGTGAACGAAGCGAAGGAGTTCTTGGAGAAGACATCATCATGACGGACATGATCACTTCCTGGCGCTAGGGATGAGGCAGGCGGGTTTCTTGTGGCCTCGTGTTGTATTTTTCGGATGGTGTATAAACTACGGCGACACACAGCAACGGCGTTATGGATTGGTCTCACACGGAAATGAGATGGGGGCCTTGATGTCGTCAAAATCTGGCTCCTCGGTATGTCTAGTGTCTTCAAAATCAGGCATGGAGAGGATCGTATGTTCTCTGCTCAATACTTCTCAAACCTTCACACCGTATCTGCATATGCGTGCCGCCACGGTCTTGTCAAAACTGGCCATCTAGGAAGTCGTCGTGGTACGCCCCGATACGCTTCCAACCATCGCCACGTGCTCGGTCGAAGCCTGCTATCCCTTCCAGTGTCTTGTCCTGTGCCAATTCGCTATCAGAAACCAGTGACATCTGCTGAGTCCTGGTCCTCGAACCGAACGGGGTCAATATCTGGAGGAAAGGTGTCAGCGAATAGTCCCAGAGCCAGGATCAGTGGTACTCACGTCTCTTCGGTTTACCGAGGTATGTGACTGTAGGATGACCGCCATCGGTATCCTCGCCTCCGGTACTCCATCCTGCTTCAGCGTCGGGCTCAATTCTCTGGCTCAGAGTCCCGGATCTGGTACACTCTGTCAGTTGGCGCAGTACACGGGAAATTGAGTGGGAAAACGCACGACGCTTGTTTCTTCAATGCCCTGGCCAAGCTCTCCTGTCGCTTGACAACAGCGAGGCGCAGGAGAGACTGCAATGTATACACCGCATCATTGCCCGCATTATGCAAGAATCGGTACGAAATTTCGAGACCGGCCAATACGGCGCAGAGAGACTGTCCGTTGTAAAACTTGCTGCGGTGTTGGTGCAGCTTCTGGTTGTCGACAATCTCCAAGAGATTCGCCATTTCGCACACGTCGAAATCAAGAGTGTTCAGGTATTGGATATCCTGCTTGACGTCGTGGCCAACGACAACCACATTTCTCGGCTGCCCTGATTCCGACCTGGGAGACATGATCTCCTCAACGATACCGAGGACTTCGGCCAACGGAATGAACTCGGACTCTCTGATGTACAATTTAGCTGTGGCCGTAGTGAACGAAAAGACATGAGCTGTACTTACCCAAACATGAAGTCGTCAGGGCAGCCTTGAACGTATTCCATGTTCTTTATGTAAGAGTACTCTTTGATGCGAATGTGGCGACCCTGGATTAAGTCGAACCAGTTTCGAGCGCCAGCACCCGGCGCAACATCGATGAGCTTCTCCGTATCAAGAATGGCAAATCCCAGCTCAGTAACAAGGCCAGGACTCTTCTCGTATGTCTCGATATCGAAGCAAACAAAGACAACGTGTCCCTCTTGTTCGAAAGGAGCCGGAGCATGGAAATCGAGGGTGAGATCCCTGGGAGGCGCTGGCTCTTGCCAAGTAGCCACTGTCCACAGTCAATCAGCCTGTAAGTGGGGCAACAAGGAGATATTCCAACGCACCTCGATAGTTCATGATGGGATTTGCCTTCTCGCGCAGGCCCAGATATCGCTGAAGACGCTTGGTAGTGCGTCCCCATTCTTTTCGCTCGTCGAAACGCTTTTCAGCCTTTTTCTTCTTTCCCTTGCCCTTTCCACTTCCGTGACAGCTCTCCTTAACCTTCTTCACAATCTCTGCAAACTCGTCTCGCTGGATCTGTGTCAGGCCCGTGAGGTCGTCTTCTGGCTCGGGTTGTGGCGTGATGGCGAGAAGCTTCTCGTACGAAGCAGAATCACTAGTGCGGCAGAGGTAGCGAGGAACGGGCGTATCTAAGAGTCCAAAACGAGTATAGAATTTCTGCTCGTTCCCACCACCCGGAATGGTCAAATTGATCATGAGCTGTCTGTTGATCCTGCGGAGAAGTGCGCACAACTGGCGGGTAGGGACCAGGAGTATCGGATCTTCTTTCTTCTCGTCAGGCTCGAAGAGATAGAAGATGTCCCATTGTTGGTTCTCGAACATGGCCTTCTCCTCAAAGTACGGTGTGACTTTGGGTTTATTGGCCTTGCCCACATACATCTCGGAGTAGCGGACAAGGAACTTCCACGCAATGAAGGCCTCGCCTTTAGAGGACTTCTCCCCCATGCTGAGTCCAAGGTTCTGCAGGGCTAGTTCATCCTGCTCAGTCTCCGACAAAGCGGCAGGTCCACCGCTGCTGGCAAAGTGGACACGCTTGCCGTCTCGTCCAGCACGCTTTCCACGCGTACGTGGCAAAGCTTTGTTTGCGCAGTTTCTTGTGTTCATTTCTGAGTCTTCGTCGTCCGAACTCGAGAACGGACGATCCATGGCCTTCGATTCTCGGGTGGATTGTCTGCCATGGCGTTGACTGCGCTGTGGTGCAGATTGTGGTCTAGGTTCCTTCGGAGGTGGCTCAGGTGGCGCAGGTGGCTCCCAGACGTTCTGGTCACCAAACATCCTGCATAGATTCTCTATCGCCTTGGAATCCATTGCGATGGATGAATGACCGTGGTTGGTATTAAGCTGTCAAAATGGCATTAGTTGAACAGGAGCGGAACGAATGACTTCTCGGTCGTGACTTGCAGAAGCACAAGAAGTCGACCAGCAAGATGAAACCAGATAGTAGTAGAAAATCGAACGAGTTGTAAGTACCATTTGACAGACAGCTGCTTAGCGCTGTTTACGTGGGTTGGGTCTTCCAATAGATGTTTCTTCGAAGTGCAAAGGGAAGTTTAGGGAGATTGGATCAGTGTGCTCGAGGGGAAGGTACTCTTTCCATGCCACCTTCTCAAATCATAAGTTTGGTCTGCCTTCACTGATGTGTAGATGTGTTAAAAACCTGAAAACGCGCTGGATGTTGGTCTTTAGTCAGCCTTGAGAACCGATTGATTGTCCAAATACGAAAGGGTAGGATAGGACAGGCCTCTTCTTTTGGGCATATCAGACTACGTGACCCTGTAATCAAGACAGTTTCTTGGAAGGCTTACCCACGCCTGAGAGTCTGTTTGATCCGTAGAAAAGAAGCTGTCGCTGTTGTCTGGTACTGATCTTCATCAGATAATGAAGCCTTCTGCGCAACGCACAAGTCTGACTACCATTGAAAAATGAGCAAGTTCAATGCCGAAAGAAACGCTGCAGGATTCAATGGAATGAGGCGATTGCAATCCTTGGCCGCTCTTTCACCCGTTCTCTATGATGTGTTCCTTCTATCAAGTAGGAAAACAGAAATGCTGTGAGAAAATTTGGAGTTTGTCTCCCTCAAATTGCTTAGCCGTGTCAAATGTTTGTGTGAGACCAACGCCGCTACACTATCAGACAACGCTCGAGTGTCGGGCATATCGCACAAAACCGTCCACTTCCGTGGTTGATTTCCTCTGGAGGCTCATCTTGCTCATCTTTGATAACAAATCTCTCACATTGCTTCGCCCTTTGCTTAGACACCCACCTGAAGGTGTTTACTTGTTCGCCCAAAAAGTCTGTGAAGCACGATGCATTAGCTTTCTGTCGTAACGGAGATTGTAAAACAAGTACGTCCTCACCTGCTTTTCCTCGTCCGCAACGTCAGAAACTTCGGATTCGCTCCTGGTGATGAGTCCAAGCTTGCCGAACGCAGTTCCCCTGAGTTTCCCCCACATGTATTTGCGCCCTTTTCCGAGCGCGTCCGAGAAGATCTTCTGCTTCAGATCCCTCAGGAAGTCGTTGTAAAGCTCAGGCACTTCGAGACCGATGCACGCATCCCGCATTTCCCCAATATTCTCAATAGCCCGATCATAATTCGCATCTCCCATGCTCTCCTTGATCAAGGATTGCACGACTTCACCCATGGCGTTGGTCGCTGCCTCAAGGCCCTTGTCATCGTCGGTCTCGGCTAAGCGCTGGATCAGCTGCTTGAACCTCGGGATAGAGTTGTCCTTGTCGATCTTTGGTTTTCCTTGCTTCAATTTGGCCGTCGCCTCTTCTCCAGCCCTGACCAGTTCGTCGACATCCAAAGGAGCTTCAACAGCACGGCCACTTTCAGGTTTCGCCGCGCCTTTTTTCCATTTGCTCTGCGCCTTCGGGGGTACTAGAAAAGCGTCAGTATGCGTGTCTTCCACCTTTGCACAGTTCAAGGTCATACCCTTCTTCAATTCGGCCACCTCTTTCAGCGCGTCTATTTGTGGCCTGGCCTGTTTTATAAGCCTCTCAGGAGGCTGGGAGTATTTCTTGAGAATTTCAGGAACTGCTGCGATGTTGCCGTCTGGCGCCACAGCACGAGCTCGAACGGCTTGGTTCACCCGATGTATGACCGGAGAGTACAGATCTTCGAGAGCAGCATATTCAGTTGGGTGTCTGCAAGCCTTTGTCAGTTTCCAAACGGGAAATCTCCGGCCAGAATACACACCCTTCATCATTGCGGTCGAATTCCGAGATGTCCATGGCATCAACATAGTCGCTCATGGCCTGATTGAGCTTGGCATCAGGAAGCAGGCGGGGGTGCTCTGTGAGGACCTTTCCAGTGATGGTGACGACCTTGTCCAACGGAGGAAAACGATAAGACCGTACGTCTTCCGCAAAGGGCAGAGGCACGTCGTATAGACACTCAAAGTCAGGTTCAATGCTTGGCCGCATCAAAAGGATGACCGGGTCCCTATTATCTTTAGAAACGAGTCTGGCAACCGCATACATCTCCGATTCAAAGAGAGCACGAATGAGTGCTGAAAGAGCAAGCTTCGATTCTTCATCGTAAGGCCGGGCAACGGTGACGGAAGTCTCGCCCAGGGTGAGAAATGGCTCAACCTATGGGGTGTTAGACAATGGAGTCATATTACGGCCGCTGAGCCCGACGCACCTTGTGCATGTTGGCGAAGCCTATGATAGAGAAATTCTTGACGGCTTCGAGACTGGTAAGACCCTTGTCGATGTCAGGGATGAACACTGCCGTGCTCCCATAAGCCCATCCCCTGTTGAGTTCCTCAAATTCAACATCCCTCTTGCCACCAGGAGCACTGGGATCGTTGATTTTGTAGGTACGATGCTGCTTCACTGAGTTGAATTGCAGATCATCGTACTCCACTCCGTCCATCTCCTCACCCAGAGTGTGCGTCGATTGTGTTCCAGATGGCTCTTGCTTCACTGTCACCGTCGTAGCTGCAGCGGGCCTGTTGACCTTGGTCACTGGCCATCGCTCAACGTTGATGCTTGTGGCACTCGCGAACTGTTCGGGATTTCCTAGAGTAAGAGGCCCGTCATAGCTCCTGACCAGCCTGACAGTCTTGACCCGTGGGATGTCGAGCTCTTCCACTGCTTCGGCCACTGTGCCGAATGTTCCATTGTTGCATTTGTCAACTAATGACTTGAGAATAGCCTCATTCGTGGCCTTTAGCTGGGGCTTGTCTTCCTCTTTGAAACCGTATTCGGGATCGTCAAAGTCGACGCCCAGCACAACAAGGTCAATGTCGAGCTCATTAAGTCGATTAGATATCTGCTCCACATCGTCTCCGTCAATGGGCCCTTGGCCATCGGTGATGAGATAGATCCGTCGGGTGTACTTAAGCTTTTTGGTCAGCTCTCCGATCATCTCGGCGGCGACGATGATAGCAGACATGGCATCACCGAACTCGGTGTCGCTCGGCTTGATGAGACTCGTCATCTCTTTCAAGTCGGATAGTGAGACGGGTCCGAGTGGCTTCAGGACTGAGATGTTGTTGTAGCCGTCGCCATCCTGGTAATCGTTCCGGGTCCCGTCGGTTCGCAAGCCAACAACACCCACGTTCCAGGTTTTTCGCGATGCTTGGGCGGTGGTGGCGATCTTATCCCAGACGTAGCACATACTAAAGTCCAAGTCAGACTCGGTCCGGCCGTTGTTGCAATTTGACATGGTCGAACCAACGTCGACGATGTAAACGAAGGCCTCCTTGTCCGCCATGATGGTGGGTACGAGTAATTTGGCTTTGGGTGAAGACCTCCAATTCGATCAGAACAAAGGAAGATGCCTCCGACCGCCCTCAAAGACGACGGAAGCTCTTGGGTTTATTGACGTCCGCTTTGGACCTAGGTACCATGTCACGTCGATTTCAGGCAGCGAAAGCGCGTTGGATCCACTGTCACTTAGGACCCCTGCCAACGCGCAGGCATGTGAGCTCCAGAGCTCCCGCCCTGCGCTCCTACCTACCAGCCCAGAGCTTTTATCGATAAGCAGGCACTTGGTCTTGGGTGCTGCTTGACCAACCCCTGTCTGCTCCGTGGTTTACCGAGGCGTCATCGACAGATCAAACGGCTACTCCACTCTGAAATCCAAGGCAGTCTGTTTTCTTCATCAATCAATTCCAGTGAACCAATTGAGATAGCATCAATACTTACTGGCTGTCAAGATGTCGGAGAGGTCAATCATCTTCACCGGAGCACCATACCATATCCTGGCGTGAGTTCGCTGCCATCTATTCACTCCATCTAATGGACAGACAGATTGCTGAGTGAACAATTAGATACGGGTCTCTATTTGGGACAACTGTCTGTAAGTGTATCTTCGTCCAAATCAAATTTGTTCACGTCAGCTAAACTTTTAAATTAGTCAACGTAAGCTAAGAACTCTTACTACTGTGAAATTGCCGTCTCCTAACAAGTGGCGGGCGGAACAGACTTGCGTAGGAACCATCATCCAGTTCAAGACGCTTCCTATCCTTCAGTTCTCTGATCTCCAAACGAAGACGTTCCCTTGGTACTTCGGTTTGCAAACTACGCTACCCGTCGTCCTTGCAGCAACTTTACCTGGGAGGCCCTTTGGACCCGCAGGCGGCTTGCAGGGGCTGTTTGACCCAGCCAATAGATGGGGAACTCTCCTGCCCCTCGCCACAGTCTTCGTCACCGGACTCGCCAACTGGGCCGTCCTCTTGCCAGCCTCAAAGGCTTGCATCGCGGAGAGGAGGAAGCAGGAGGAGAAGGATGGCAAAAGAAGCTGGGACCCAAAGCCACACAGCCAGGAGATGACCGCGCTGAACAAGAAGTTTGGCATGCTTCACGGCATTTCCTCGCTTCTCAATGTGATCAACTTCACGGCTTCGGTGGTTTACGGCTTTACACTGGCAACAAGGATTCACTGAGAAGGCAACGCTCAACCTGAAAGTGTGCCAACAGAGTTCAGTCCAAGAGGCGATGGTATTGCTGCCCAGCAGCAATCACTCATGTGTACAGGAAAGGCGTGTATCGCAGAAACAGAGTTCATGTGTTAGGCGAGTATGAATGCTAAATCGGCACGGCATATAGCAGAAGCAAAAATTCCTGCAAGATGACCAACGCTTGTCATGCCAGTTGCTATTTCTCCAGCGGTATCCCCCACAAACACCCAACGCCTCGCAAGTGTAACCGCACATAGTTTCCCCCGCTCTTCTGATCAAACACGTAAAACAAAACAGTCGGCAGTAATTCGACTTCCGCTTTATTTGCTGGCAGAAAGTCTCCTAAGCTCCTCCTTGGCAGCGAGCATTTCCCTCTTCTTAGCTTCCATGTCCTGCACGAGCCGGTCTTTGTCCTCAGCGGGCTTGGACGGTTCGCGCGTAGAGGCTCCCTTGACGTAATGGCCGAGGGTCCACTTCAGGGGCTTCCTGGCGAGCATCTCATCGAGGTCGACATCCTCAGTGGGCTTGGGGAAGTTCCGGGCGAGTGGGTCAACATCTCCGGTCTGATCAGCAGAGCTATGCGAGGAGGTTGACGACGGCGAGGAAGGTGTTGCTGCCGAAGATGCTCGAATGGCTTGTTCTGCGCTGCTAGAGCTATCCACAGACGAAGTCCCTGAAGCTACAGAGCTTCTTCGCGGCCTAGGCGCTCCTGTGATGTCCATTGGCCTCGTAGCTGAGGGTTGTGTAGCCTCGACAGCGGAAACGTAGTTGCCCATCTTGTCGTTATGGTTTCTCGACGGTGTAATTTCCAGTGAGATTGTAGAAGGGAGGGACAAACCCAATGCAGGACTAGAGATAGAAAGCAGTGGATGAGTTCTAGATGACCACGATTGATGATCTTGAGATCTCGGAGGGGACATGAGTCTGTTATTAATAGTCAGCATTTCCGGCGATGCCCTCAAGATCTCAGGGTCCTCGCCGACACCCCTGCCGAATAATTTCCTCGATCCAGGTGCCACGAGGACCCTTGGATAGTGCATTTTGTGGAACCAAGATCTGTGTGGGGGCATTTGATCGACACATGAATGAGCCCGGCAACTACAAGTGCTGGGGGGTAAAACATCCCAAGCGCGATGCTGTACGCCTGTTGGGGTAATGCAATGACGTCTAACTCACGCCCGGGGCTAGAGCAGTGCTACTGCAACCACAGAGAGTCATCGTGCGGCGGCAGTTCGCGAGTCGCGGGCTTCTAGAAGGAGGTGTGGTCAAACGGTCACGGACGTGGGCTCGAATAATGCCAGGTGTGGCAGCCAGTGCGGATCTTCCGCGGGTGGGGACAACGCAACCACGGGCACTGAGACGGCAGGCGAAATGACTTGTTGACAGTTGAGGCATGTGAGACTTGGACGGCAGCGAACCCGAAAATTAGGAACCAGATTACCTCGTATGCGCCCCAGCTGCAAAGGCAGTCCGTCCGTCGGCGTGTCCGCCATGCCTGCCGTTCCCTTTCAAAACACAAGGCAATTGTCATGGCACACAACAGCGCATGAGACGGCATGCTGTGCAGCTGTGTGTGGGTCTCAGCAAACAGCGTACAGCGCATCACGCCGAAGTCCTACAGAAGCCAGTTACTGAGGCTCGGAACCGATACATATTAGCTGTAGCCGAAGATTGTAACACCTGGACACCCTTCGAATCGAAAGAATGTGTTACACCATCGAGATTCGAGAGCATTTCAATGGCGTCTTCCTCCTAAACATACCTGAGTCCAAAGCGGCTTGGAATTGCCCATACATGTCTACTCGATTCCGCGATGACAGCCGTGTAATCCATTACCCCCAGCTCCAATCTACACGCCCAGAAAACCTGGGCATATGCTTCATGTCTTTCCATACAGACATACACGAACCACGGCAATGGAGCAATAAAGATCCACTTAATCGGCCCCATATGATTAAAACCACCTAGGCTGTTGTTGCCAACATCACCGTGCCCCATCTTCATCACCTCAAACTGTCGACATCTTATCCTCCTCTCAAAAATGATACTGCAACTTTAAGTGCGCATCTATTTCTGCTTCTTTCGCTTCAAGGCGTCGGTCTGGGGTTGGGGCGGGCTGTAAGGGCCAAATCCGAGAAGGTTGGGCGCAAACATGCCAACCTGCTTCTGGTATTCCTTGTACTCGGGATATTTCCCAGCTGTGATGAGCTCCGTGAGCCAGGTCGACCCTTGGAAGAGGAGGACGAGGCTGAAACCAGGTATCAAAGTCCAAGCATACGGCACCTCCGCCGTGACAATGCTCCAGAGCCCCAGCGTAAGCCAGATGCTCTGCTCGACCGCAAAATTGGGGTGCCTGCTCCACGCCCATAGGCCAGAGGTAATAAAACCTCGCTTCAAGTCATCTTCCGCAAAGCCATGTGGCACCTTGCCGGTCGCCTGGTATTCTCTCTTGGCATTCTGGAAATCTGCTTTTTGTCAATGCCTAAGTTCTGCCAGGTGCCTTGCGTGTTCATCGCGACTTACCCCATTGTTGTTGATCTGCAAACCACTCCGTTGTAATGAGTCCGACTTGGAAGATCAGGAAGGAAATATCGGACCAAGTTAGAGCGGGCTGGAACTGTATGCTCAGCAAGATCGGGTAGGCAGGCGCTGCCAGTGAGAAAAGCAGTACGCTTTGGATGAAGGAAATAAATGTTATGTTCAGTAGCGTAAAGGCCCACCGTGGAACCTTACTCTGGATGATCTCCCTAGATGGATGTCAGTATGAGCAGGGACTTGGGCGGCTAGATTCACAAACCATCTATAGTCTTCTGACCCAATCTGGTAGCCTCCTTTGCGCCAATAGTTGAAAGTCAGGCGGATCTGCAGCGCGGTCAGCGTCGCGACTCGCTCCAGGTTTGGCGAGGGAAACATCTTACACTCCACAGTGTGCTAAATAAGAGAATGGCATCTATCCTTTGGCTGCTAATACCAGACAGCCGAGCCCAAAGATCGAAGTGGGCGATATATAAAGTCGGCAGAACGCTCCAACACCGATCTACCTGAGAGTAATTCCTGTTGACCTCGGCGACAACGAGGAAGATAGCCCCAAGCAGGATGGAAATGCCGAGGCCAGAAATGAGTGGATTGGTTTGCAGATAGAGGTCGGCTATGTTCTGCCGTGATTGCAAGACGTCCAGCAACTTTGACGGTAGCTCGTAGAGTTGAGGAATGTACGGTTCGACCGTCTTTGACCAGTCGATCGTGTCAGGGAAACTGAGCAGGGCCGGCACTGCCATACTGAGCCAATTGGACGACAGGGCAAGGTCTCAAGTGATTGGTCTTATAGGAGGCACAACGCACTCCGTATACAAAAATCCCGAGATGTGCTCCAAGTTCAAATGTTTTTGAAGAGGTATAATCCTCGTGGTAAGTATCGAGGGGCGAGAAGACGAGCTGCTCACGACGGGTGTTTCGGGTATGCGCGTCATGATGGGATCAGTGGCCTCGTCCAGACCGGGGCGAAGCGGCCACCATGCACAATGCACAGACCGCTGCAGGCACCTGCACTTAAAACTCACCGTCCGGGTGGAGCCCCGTTAATTGCATGCCAAGGTGCAGAGCATGAGGAATACGGAATTCCCATCCCAGCGAAGGCTTGCCTCACTCACACCTGTCTGTCACCAAATCTGGACGACCAATTTGGCCGACCAGCATCATAATCGACATTTTCTGCCAGCCGAACGCGCAGCCCGAGCTTGCGGTCATGTTGATAGCTTCTTGTGCCGAGAAATCCAAGATCGCTCAAATGCAGACGCGTTTTGAAAGACCTAGGCCAGTGCAGCATGTTGGCTTATAGCGGCTGGTCAACCCGCTTCACATCCGTCCTCTGTGCCACTTTCTTGCACCCACGCCGCTGTATCGGCACAACCAGGACAAAAATGCCCAGGATACTGTGTGTGGCCGAGAAGCCATCCATATCCAAAGCCGTCGCGGGCCATCTGTCGGGAGGACAGCTTCAAATGGTGGGTGCTTTTGCAGGCGTCGTGAGGACTGCCATGTTGACAATTCTTGCTTAGCGCAACACTCGGAACAAATACATCAAAAATTACTGTTTTGAATTCGATTTTGGTCCGCCATGGGGCAATTGCAGCGTGACCATGACCGCGGTCACTGGGCATCTCACCAGCACAGACTTCACTTCTGGCTACAAAAACTGGAGTTACCCACCTCCTGTCACATTGTTTGGGGCTCCCATCAACACATTTGTTTCGAATGTGAGTACCACCAATGCCGGTATGGACATGGAACCTGTTACTGAACATTTTCTAGGACAAGGGCGATGTCGCCAAGAATATCGAGGAACAAGCTAGGTACTGTAGAGCACTGTTCATCTGGACGGATTGTGACCGTGAAGGAGAGCACATCGGAGGCGAGATCCGGGATGCGGCCAAGAAAGGCAATCCCCAGATCGAGGTCAAGCGAGCTCAATTCAGCAACATTGAAAGGGCGTGAGTAAACTTGGATATATCCTTTGTGCAAAAATTCGTACTGACGGCCCGAAGCCACATACTGAACGCAGCTCGCCACTTGAGGGATCTCGATCAGAGGCAGGTTGATGCTGTCCAGGCCAGAATCGAGTCGGATTTGCGGACCGGTTATGCCTTCACTAGGTTCCTCACTAATAGCCTGCGCTCACTCGGTGGACCCATTCAAAACTCCATGATTAGCTATGGTATGTCCTGACCCAGTCTGGATTCTTCTTCTCAAGAACAAATTAATGACTAAACCTGATAGGGTCCTGTCAATTTCCTACCCTGGGTTTCGTCGTAGATCGCTACTTCAAAGTGCAGAACTTTGTGCCGGAGAACTTCTGGGGTATCAAGGTGACACACAAGAAAGACGGTCTCAGCGTCACTTTTAACTGGGAGCGACACCGTCTCTTTGACAGAGCTGCAGTCGTCATTCTTTACGAGAGATGTCTGAGCGCAAAGCAAGCAAAAGTTGTCAAGGTCCAAGAGAAACCCACCAAAAAGTGGAAACCCCTGCCGTTGACGACCGTCGAGCTTCAGAAAATGGCAACCAGATTCCTGCGGATGACTGGCCAGCAGGCCCTCACTGTGGCCGAGAGTCTATACAACAGGGGTTTCATCAGCTACCCAAGAACCGAGACGGACCAATTCGATAAAGGCATGAACCTCCGGGAACTCGTACGAAAGCAAACCCAGGACAACCGCTGGGGTCAGTTTGCTCAGGACCTGGTGGACAACTCTTTCCAACAGCCGAGGAATGGCCGACACAACGACAAGGCCCATCCACCGATCCACCCTATCACTTACGCAGCTCCTTCTGTTCTAAACGACCAAGAAAAGTCTCTTTACGAGTTTGTAACCCGTCGGTTCCTTGCGTGCTGCTCCGAAGACGCAAAAGGCACCGCCACGGATGTGGGTATTTTGTACGGTGACGAGAGTTTCCATGCTCATGGGGTCATCGTCTTGGAGCGGAATTACCTCGACGTGTATCCATACGAAAATTGGACAAACACGGCCGAGTTGCCCAAGTTCACCGTGGGAGAGGTGCTCGAGCCTACAGAGGCAATGATGACCGAGGGCAAGACGACGCCTCCAGGATACCTGACGGAAGCGGATCTCCTGGCCCTGATGGACGCGAACGGCATTGGCACGGATGCCACCATGGCAGAGCACATCGAGAAAATCCAGACACGGGAGTACGTCCAGGCCGTGGAACGAGCGCAGCCGGCGGCAGGGGGAGGAGAAAACGACGAAGAAGCAGAAGCTCCGGCCACAAGAGGAGGACGTGGTGGTCGAGGGAGCCGTGGCGGCCGTGGCGGGCGAGGTGGCAGGGGAGGTCGCGGCGGCGGCGGCAGCGGGAGATCTGTCAAGGTGTTTGTACCGACACAGCTTGGCGTGGCCCTCATCGAAGGGTTCGACAGGATGAACTTTGAGACGAGCCTGGCCAAGCCGTTCCTACGCAAGGAGATGGAGATTAAGATGAAGGCCATCTGCGAGGGCAGAACCTCCAAGGAGGACTTCCTGCGGGACAACCTACAGCAGTATCGCGCCGTCTTTAACCAGTCGACAGAGCAGTTAGATGTGCTCAAAGATGTGAGTGGTTCAGTGAAGCATCGCATGGTCGTGAAGCTGACTCGATGTTCCAACAGGCTTGCAGAACGTACTTGTTCCAGGGCGTGGCTGGTTGAACGGAAACCCTGCGGTTCATGAGGGTTCTCTTGATGCTGGTATTCATCCGGACAAAGAGATATACTCTTAACATCACTTCCAGCATGCTGTGAGGTGGTTCGAACCTGTGAGGTACGTCAAGCAGCAATGCTACAATTGCAGCCCTCCACCTGCAGGATCGTTCCCGTTGCTTTCAAAAGAGTGACCCGATCCTCAAGGGAGGAAGAGGATAATCTGCAGTAAAATTTGACCTCAATCTCTGACCGGGAATAGGCTGCACAAATCTTTTATCACGTCTCAAGGGCGCAGCTCTGCAGCACCACAACTGCACAAGACCCCATCGCAGACGGGAGTGTTGGAGAGGACGTCAGAGTCCCACCGCAGGATACGCGGTCCCAGGACTTCAAGATGAGACAATTGGCATATTTTTGCTGTGATCCCCGTGGAGAGTCTGCTGTAGCCGTCCATCTTCACGTACAGGATAGAGGTGTGCTAAGTCGAATCAAGAGCCGGCAGGTCCATTGGGGGCAGAATGCCAGCGATATGGACGCATTTACAGACCTTATGCCTAGGTCACTTGTTCTCGCGTGGGATGGCCCAGCCGTAGTGTAGCCGGGGCATACGACGCATTTGCCATCAGGCTGATCGTCCAAATAAGCATTTGCATCATTAACATCGTTCTGCTTGTTGATCATGTCTGAAAAGTCCTCTTCGATGGACATTCAGGTTTGGGTTACTATGCATACGAGGGTGACAGTGGCTGCCTTATAAGGTCACTAGCACATGTAGTCGTACAATCATAGATTCACAGTCAAAAGGTCTGGGACGACTTTTCATATTCGTATACACTATGTACGTACTGACTGAGCGCGCGAGACGGCGGCCATAAAAGAAATTAAACCGTAGCTAACCAGAGACAGAGATGCAGCCCAAGCCAAACCGGAAGAGAAGGAAATACATAGATAGCCCCGTTTACTCATCAATGTCCATGGGCAGAGCCGGGTACAGGGGCTTCTCAGCGCCCTTGTCAGCGTCCTGCAGGGAAGGATCAATCATTTCGTCTTCACCCTCGCTGTCGGAGTACTGGCCACTCTTGAGGCGGTCACGAATTGCCTCGCGGAGGAACTCGATGACACGGACGTTCTGGAGCCAGTTCTCATATGGCTCGGGCTCACCGTTGATGTCGCCATCGTCTGACTGCGAGGCAGGAGACATGGCCTCAGCCTTGGGCGTGGGAGCCCTGTCCGAGTCGTCCGATGCACGACGGGAACCGCTGGCGCGCTGGAGCATACCGCCGGACAGCCTGCGCTGGTCGTTGCCGCCAAAGGTTGAGCCGAGGGTGCTGATGGTTGAAGAACCGAAAGAAGTGGTGGCAGGTAATGATGGGTATGCAACAGAAGCAGAAGAGCCGTGACGCGCACCAGGAGACATGCCAGAAGAGGATACTGGGGAGTGGCCCGATGTGTACGAGAGGGAGCTCGACGGAGGCGTGTGGGCCGGCGTGTTTCCGGTTGTGGAGGACACGGCACTCAGGGGCGAGGGCATTTGCTGCGCGGCAGAGACGGCGTAATGCTCGCTCGCGGGGTTGGGCCTGGCAACAGGAGACTGGTGGCGCAGGTCGAAGGAGGATGGGTAGTGGCTGCTGGGGGGAGAACCGCTGTTCTCGTACACGGTGCTCTGCATCTGCTCCAGGATCTGGTCGATCTGCTCGAGGTCACCCTTGGTTCGCAGATTTGGCATGGGTGGCAGGTAGTAGTGCTGGTCCATGGCGCTGTGTGCAGAGTGGCCGCCACCGATAGCTGGGAGAGCGGGTGCGGCAGTCATGTACTGGGTACCAAGGCCACCGGTGTGGACAGACAGGGCTCCGTGAAGGGGCATCAGCGATCTTCCAACGTGGGCGTAGTTGGCTGGGTCAAGGCTCCTCCGCTTGGCGTGTCCAAAGAAATCATTCAGATCGTCGTAGCCGCGCCTGCGGTCGTACGCAGCGCCGTAGCCCAAAGGCTCGGCGCGGTGGTTGGGGATGGGCTGTCCATAGTATCCAAGATGGCCATAGGCCTGGGGAGGCCCGTGGGCAGCATAGTAGCTATGCGGGGGTGGCTGACCAAAGGCGGCGGAGTTAGTACGCATCTGATGGCCGTTGTGATCATAAAAGCTGGACGGAGCTATAGAGGCAGATTAGCCTCGCGCATATCCCGAGGAAAAAACAGAGATGGGATAACTGTACCTTTTCCCGGACGACCGTAGGATGCATTCATGCCGCCATGCTGGTCCTGGGGTGACCTGATCAAGACGCTGTCGTCGGCGTGGGTCTTCACATGCTTCTTGAGATCCTGGGGGCGCTTGAAGGACTTTCCGCAGAAGTCGCACTTGTGTGGCTTCAGTGGAACGTGGACACGAATGTGAGAGGTGATGTGGTCGCGCTTGACCGTTGTGGTACGGCACGAGTTCCACTGGCAAGTCAGATTGAGGTTGTTGGTGCTCTTCCTGCCGACGTGCCTTTCACAGATGTGGTCCTGTTATGCGTGTTAGCGCATGTGAAGAATGGCTGTATTTAACCGGGGGTCATCCGATAAAAGTTATCCCAGACAGCAACATCAGAGGGTTGACAACCCATGGGAAGTGTCACCCATCAGATTTTGTCTTGCACTCAGATGACGACCCCAGTTAATGGATTTACTTACGTAGAGAGTTTCGGCAGTGTTGAATCTCTGGTTGCAGGCGTTCCATCTGCAGACCAGGCTCTCATCTGCGTTCGCATTGGATGCGTTGGAGGCCGAAGACGTGGATGCAGCAGTAGTGGATGCTGGGGTGTTGCCATCAGAGCCTGAACCCGCATTGGGGCTCTGCGACTGTTCGCTTGCATTGTCTTGAGTGGAGGACATGTTTGCTGTGTGGTGCCGTGTGCCGACTGACAGGGCAGTAAGGTGAGGTCGGGCCAGGAGCAAGCTCGAAGCTCAACAGGGTCGGGTGCTGGTCTTGGCACTGATTGGTCGCCAAGAGGACTGCTTTCTCCACACTAAGAACGTGGGGTAGAACAGGCAGCCGAGTCAAATCGACAAGACTTGAGAGAGTCAGGGCAGGAGCGTCCAAGATGTCTTCTCTGGACTTGCAGTTTTTCTTGACCTCTTGAACGTTTCTTTCAAAGAATTGAAGAGGAGAGGATCCGCCCGGGACGAGAAAGAGAGAGGGGCGCCCATCACCTCTTTCTTATTCTCCTCGCTCGACGAAAAGGTTTGCCAAGACATTCCGCCAGTTCCAAAGTCAGAGGGGCTCGCCGCTGCCCCTCGCCTATTGGCTACCCGGCCGGCGACATTGTCTACGAGATAAGGTGTGACCTTGCTGCCTCGAGGGAGCCCGCGCCAGACCTGCTCGGTGTGCCGCAGAAGCACTGCCACACGGTCGGTGACACGATGTACTCCTTAGCAGAATGCCATGACCTGCCAAGACTTTGCAGAGACGCTAGCCGGCTGCCAAGAGTACGCCAGGCGACAGAGGACATTTGCGCTGTTTTGTGGCCCCTTTGTCGCAGTGAGAGACGCTCTCATCCTGTTCCAAGTTCCAGTGCTCTGGGTCCGACCGTTTAACAGACTCGCCTGGCGTCCGTGATCGAGCCCGACCAAGAAATCGAAATGCCGTTGGACATCAACGGTGCAACAATCGGTGCAAATCGAGAGAGTGATAGAAGGTTCAACGGCCGCCAGCAGAAGGGAGCATGCTCAGGAACCAGGGCAGAGTCCAGGCTGGGGAACCTTCGGCACATCGTGACGGATGCCGTCGGGAGAAGCAGTGGCATGGTTAAAGTCACATTACTCGCTCTCATGTCTCAACACTTCCAACTTCTTTTGTCCCCGACCGGTCATGGTTCCTTTCGTAATAATAGTTCGATCATCGGCATTCATGCACCTTTTTTCCTGCCCGTACCTTTTCCTTTGATCCATGCGATGCATGCTTGGGGGAAAAGAGAGATATCTCCATGAGACGCTCGCCCTGATTTGGTGTTAGCAGCCAAGCTTGCCCAGAACATTGGCAATCAGCCAAGAATTGGCCGGAGCGGAATCGCCAAGCGAAGCGTGTGTCTGCTGATTTGGCACTGCCTCGCGTCCGAGAATGCTGGGCATTGCAATGCTAGCCTCTTGCCCAGAGAACTACAGAAGCACTTCACAGGGGCGAACCAGGGGTATTGGAGGGTACTGAGACCCGAGCATCTGGCCCGTACGCTGCAATCGGTTTCTCGGCGGTCACGCAACTCTTTTCACCCCTCGTCCTTTCCATTCGACCTAACACGGGCTGCGTTCTTCTTGGCTGGCGGAACGCTTGTGTCGAGGCTCTTGGCCTCCCAGCGGAAACGAGAGCGGGGATGCGATGCCCAGAAATCGCAGAAATGGGTCTCTGGGGGCGATGGATCCATTGTTCATCTCGGCCCCAAAGCTCGGCAAGCAACAAAAGCCAGTCGCTGCCATCGCCGCCACCACTACCACTGCCGCCCAAAGTGGTGCCACAGAGGAAAGGTGTAAGAGAACACGCTGTACACCATTTTGCAATTGACACAGGGATGGGGCTAGCATTGAATGAAGACAGTCGCTCGGGGACTATACCTCGACAGGTGATTCTCCGGCCGAGCTTCATCTGCCTTTACGAGTCGCGCTGGAAATTTGACGGAATGCCGGAATAGTTGGCAAGCCCGTCAAGCTCGGTCAAGCAGAATGAGCCACGATTCTGTCAAGAAGAATGAGGATCTGCCGCCGCGCATTCAGGATGGCTGAGAATGCTGGATGACGTCGATGTTCCTTTGGCAACAGAGAGGCAGTGTGCGCAGCATCTGCTCAGCTTGCCGTGTTGCCCGCGATCGATTCGCCACAACGAGGCTCAGGTGCTGAGTGGTTTCCTGGTCTCTACGAATTCACCACACTTCTTGGGTGTCTTCGTTCCTTGGACCAAGTTGGTCTGTGGCTGACGACAACACGCAAAGTCTCGGCTTAGGGCGTAGAGCGCTGCTATCTCTGTGTAGCGTAAAGTCTATTGGGCAAGTGTAAGTGAGTTCTAAATGCGGTGCAATTTAGGAGCGTGGTTGGGCAAATGCGTCAAATCATCGAGACACCGGTTGACGCGTTTCAGTGATCGACTTGACGAGGGACGTTTCAAGCTGTGAACGCAGAGCCGTGGATCTATTTTGAGTAACAATCATCTGTTTCCGGGTGGTGAGACGCGCGCGCATTGGCGAAATTCCTCTCCTTTACCAGTTTGGAGACAATCACCACGCATCGAATCGCTGCGTGCGAGAGACTAGACTTGCAACACCCTCGAAATAGCCAGAGTGATGCATGACCAGTGAAGGTCCAAAATCGCTTCCATCAAGGCCAAAGAATCTGCGCCAGTTGAACGTGTTCCCGTGCGGCTCATCGTCGTCCAGCTGCAGTTCTCTTCCCAAAGGCCCTTTCAGCCTCGCAAACGGCATCGACAGAACCTCTACGCATACGGCCTCACTTTCCCAAGAGCAATACGCACTGGTGCTCGACACAAGCATGCGCTAAGCTACAGTGCAAGGCGCCGAGTGCTTATTCAATCGATAGTTTAAACAAGCCCTGGTGAGAAGAACAGCGAAGAAGAACAAAACTCTCGTCCCACCCTTGGCGCTCCTCGACGAGGCCGGGGCGGAACCTCGCGGGACGAGCATTCCTGCCCAGAGCCGACGAACTTTTTTTCCTTTGGGCCCAAGAAAAATAAAAGAGGTGCCTGTGTGCAGAACCAGGCCAAGCGTGATACAAGACCTGGGCTGACAGGTCTTGGCGTCTACCCCGGCGGAAAGTCTTACGAGAGGAAAAAAGAAAACTCCTGTACTCTGTCTCTACATATCAATGGACACCACCTCGCCACATTCTTTGTCCCCTTACCCACTCGGGATCTTAACCAGGGCCACGGACTTCTTCGCTGCAAGCTTTCCTGCAGGAGCGTGAATCAGCAGCATACGCACAGCGACAGGTGTCTGCGTCGCTCCTCCGCGCTCGGCTCAGGTCAACTGGTTGGCTTCGGGATCCACTCTGCAGGTATACACATCTTGGATTTGATGGGCGTGCGTTGGATCAGGATGCCCGTTGAGAAGCGTCGTGCAGAGAGACTGGGCCAAGACAGTCGGTGACCGAGTCGCTGGGCATCAGCAAACGTGCTGATTTTGCGGTCCTGAGCTGATTCCACGGCGTTTGTCACCTTACGTCGCTTACCTTTGGTTGCCTCTTCCGCTGAGGGTATTTCACGACAAATGTCCTGTGGACAACACCTACGGGTCTGAGGCTGTTTGATTCGGCGGTGCTCGAATGGTGATCTCGAGCCCTTTTCATGTGGGTTGACACCAAGTGGTACAATTTGCATTGGAATGCACAGCAAACGGGTAAACCAGCGGCGGGTTCAACACCAATACCTTGCAACGCCACCCATACATGCCATTCGTAGAACTACCTCATATGTGGAGATCTCGTCCCGCCCTCCTGCAGCGTATGTAGGCAGCCCTGGGATCGAAAGTTTGCGGATCCCTGGAGCTGGCAATATGTGCTGTAGTCGCAAACACGTCGCACGATCGCATGCGAGATCTGAAGCGCAAAAAGAGACCCGCATGACACGAGGGAATCCACACCCAAAAATGCAGGTAGACGTCACATGGAGGCAGCGATCAAGAGTTCCATTTTCAGCCTAGCGAGAGAGAGTAAAAAATCTCCGTAGACTTTCCCGAAACTACCAATCCACCCGTCGCCCAAAAAAAAATGTTTTTACTGTTTTACTCTCCTCTTGCTCAGACTTTCCCCAATTACCACTTGCGTGGTAACAAACGCATTCAAACGAAGCGTTGACGTCTCTCAACTTCTCCGCCTATCTCCATCAATTAGACTGGTGCCTCTCCTACCAATTGAGCATCTTTCGTTTCAGGCCTGCCACATGTTGCTGGTCACATGCTCGGCGCCCATCGTTCCAGTAAAGCTTATGAGAAAGCTGTGGTGGCAGCTTGTTGTTGCCATCCTGGTGCATGTGTTGAAGTCTTCCAGAGAACAGCAAAAATAAGAGCGACAAAACAATAGCTATCAGCTCAATTGTGGTCGAGGCTACCGAAGCTCAGCCAGTTTGCATTTGGGGGATACCGACCACTTCAGTGGTTGCACCCAGAGTGAATTCGATGTCGAGGAGTTCCGGCTAGAGGCTCCGAGCTGCAATATGTCGAAAGAAAAGCCTCATTTTCTGTTGGGTATAAAGGATCTCGATGGCGTGAGGAAAGTTGCCAGGCCGAGACCGTGA
Source organism: Diaporthe citriasiana (assembly GCA_014872975.1). Lineage (NCBI taxonomy): Eukaryota > Fungi > Ascomycota > Sordariomycetes > Diaporthales > Diaporthaceae > Diaporthe > Diaporthe citriasiana. Next base: position 206,668 of record JADAZS010000002.1, read on the forward strand.
AAAGGTATGTCCGTCCGTACCTAGGAAAGGTTTCATATCCGATGAAGTGGTGATGTGCGTATCCCTTGCCGCGGGTAACAAAAAAAAACGCCAAAAGAGTACTGATGATCCAGAGGTCGCCGCCCCGATCAGAGTGTAGCGGCGCACCCTATGCCGCCCCCGCCCAAATCCGATTACGAAGCCGACCAGTTCGCCCAGCCTCGGAAATGCCAAACCGAAAAGAAACGCCGCTGCCATGCAATAAAAGACTTTATACAGAACCGAGACGGATCAAGGCCTCGATGGCCTCGCGCTCCTGCGCGTCAGAGGTTGCCGCCAGTGCGGCGAAGTCGATGTTGTTCAATTGGGGTGCCCGAGCCATGCCGGAAGACGTCGAGTGGAAACGCGAGGGGAAAGTCCCTGGCTGGGCCTGGGCAGACCTGGAGTATGACTGGGCGCGGAGGCCTGCGGCCCCGATGGCAGCCCAGTCCTCCTCGTCGGTGACGTCGTCGGGATCATCGTCGTTCATCTCGACGTCATCGTCATCGTCGTTCTCTGAGCATGAGGCAGAGGCGGGACCGTCCATCGACATGTTGTCCGCGTCGTTGTCGTGTGTGTAGAACCCACGATCGTCGTGGGAGAAGGCCAAGGATTCCTCCGGGCTCGACGCGGCCGGACGCGTTCGCTCGTTGCTCCAAGCCGCTCCCCCTGCTATGGGGATGCCAGACAGGCTCGGCGAAGACATGTACGAGGAGGACGCGTCCTGCATGGCGTGAGAGTCGCGCCGGGATTGGCCCTTGCACCTGGCGTCCCACCGACCCCAGCCTACCTTTTCGAATTCCACGTCGCCGTCCAAACCGCCGCCCTCACGGCCACTTCCTCGTCCCTCCAATGCGCCCACAACAAGCCGTCGCGCCTTTGCTGGTGGTATGCTCGCGAAACCAGGGACCGACGTGGTCAGGTAGCCGGTGATATGCCGTATCGCAAGCGGGCCGTGGTTCAGCAGGATGCCGGGCAGGTGGTGCTTGGCTAGCAGGGCCGGCGTGATGGCGCCGACGGGGTCGTGCTGGGCCGCGCCAGGGATGGAGTGAGCGCCAGTATCAAACTGGGCGCCGTTGTCGAGCTGGGCGGCGTGCAGGTCCAGGTCGGGGACGTCAGACTCGAGCTTCGCCTTGAGGAACTGGGCGCGCAGTCCATGGGGGTGCAACCCGGGGGATATGGAGTTCGGAGGGGTGGGGAGGGGAAGAGGGTGAGATCGTGTCACAGGGACACTCTGGGCCGCTACAGCAGTTAAGTTGTCTCGGCCAGAGGTCGCTTGAATATCGCGAGCAGCAGATGCCATGGTTGCCATTTTCGGAAGGGTGTATTTGCTTCTGGTGGCAAGATGCCTACGCGACAATGACGTGATGGTCAGTAAAGGAGTGGTCGAGGTGAGCGTAAGTCGGCGAGATGTTGCTTGTGTGCGGGTGCAGCAGGAAGCAAATATGAAAGGTGAGAAAGATGTAGAGCGAGGGCGAAGACAACAAGGCAGCAAGTAGACAATGGGCCTGGTGGTCGAGTGATAAAAGAGTGAGTGAGTGAGTGAGTGAGAGGGTGAGTCACTTACCTGGTGTCAGCGAGCAAATGCGGCGGCTTTGGGTCGGCAAGTGATATGCAGTTGACCCAGGTTCAGACAAAGAACGATGGGATCAAAAGGGGCTGGCTGTGTGTTGGCAAGCTGGCAAGGCTGACGCGACTATTTCACTGTGACAGGAAATGACACTCTCTTTGGCAAAATTGCTTTGTTGATTCCGTGTTGTGGTTGTTGATGGAGAGGAGAGGAGGAGGGAAGGCGCGGATCATGGCGGATAGATAGATGACAATAATACCCAGGCCCCCGGGCCCGACTACCCCCTTTGCGGCAGGGTGGGAGATGGGGGTGGTGCGTGTGAGAGTGAGAGGGCTAGGTTAGGTTGCTGTGTGCGTCAAAAGGCGAGCGAGTGGTGTTCTCTTTCGGATGGGCCATGCCATGGCGCTCTGCCGCTGGCTCTGCCGCTGGCGCTGGGCTACCTACTGGGCTGCCTGTGCCTCCCGGCGCTGGGCTCTCATCACTCTCACGCGTTCAGGCAAGGCAGTGCCCGGTAATGGCAGGCAACAACGCTGCCACATGTATCCTGGATGTACCTGCCATCCCTGCCGATACATTCCGTCCGACCGGGGGTGCATCGAGATATGTGCTGCACGTAATACTTCCTTCCCTCTGCTGCAAAAAGACAGGCCGCAGTCTGAACGCATCCCGTTTTAGAGGCAGGCAGGCCACACGGTCGCATACGGCCAGCGAAACTGCGACCATTTGCTGCTGAGTGTTCCCGTGCTATTTCGGAACTGAGGAGGCATGGGCAAGGGTGTAGCTCTAGTAATCTTTCCTCTTCTTCCTCCTTCCTTCCTGTTGTCAGAGAGACCGAACATTCTGGCACTTCGGTCATCAAGAAAGGCCGCGGGGGCTGGACTCTTTTGCGAGCTGTTGTTCTACGGTACATTACAAAGACTAGCTGATTCGAGTGCGATTTGATTTTCAAGATGACAATCTAAATCAAATTCAATTCAATGACTTGTTTGTGCTGCGCCGTCTAGGGTTTGCTGCCCTGATGGATATGAAGGTTTCCTTTCCGACAATGGGGGCCACGATGATCCACAGCAAAGCAAGCAGCGCCCACACAATCAGACAATCTGCCCGGTCACCGACTTCTCTGACGCCTATTGCCCGGGTGGCTGATGGAGACAGAGGAGCAAACACCGGAATACTCGTAGTAAAGGAGCAGTTTGGAACCCACTTGCCCCCTTCCCCGGCTTGTCCCCGGTTGCCGGTGGGGACTTGGGAATGGGAGCAGTGGCAGCGGCAGCGGCGTGTCTGATGATAGATAGCATCAGCCTGCTATATCTTACCCGTGGTAACGAGTCGCGTGTTTGACAATGAATCCCGCCTGCGGTCGTGTGTGTAAAGCCCTGGGGGTGTGAAAATTAGAAGACCTCGGGAGTTTCGAAGTCGGTCGGTGATGCTTCACAAAGTGAAACCCATTGTCTGGTGCAATGCGAGCGATCTGGCATTGTAGTGCCAAGTCGAAATGCCATCGCTAGCTACCAAGAGACGAGCATCACTCTTCCAGGGCTGCTATAGCATTACTGCTGCTGCTGCTGCTGCTGCTGCTGCTAAAACCCGGTAGCGCAGCAGGGCTGCTGGTGCAGTGCCTGATGGACATTGATTGATGAAGATGACCACCCTCGCTGAACGGCATTTCCGTTTCCGCTTCCGTCATGATCGGCCAGCCCGTCGTGTCTGCATTCCCTGTCTCTCGCGTGGTGACATTGAGGGGGGGAGGGGATCTGGCATGTGGAGTGGATGGATAGGTGACAAGTGTCCAACAGCTTTGCTTTTCCCATGTCCAACATTTTGGCCTGACATCGGGAGATGCGCCCTCGTACAGCGCACTGCATCAGGAGGCAGATTGGTGGTGATCACTCAGGTCAGTCAGTTAGTCAGTCAGTCGTCTGTCATTGTGCAGCCAGCAGAGCCAGGCAGGCCTGGGGTCATCCCCGAGTGCTCGATGCAGCCTGCATCAAGACCCGAGGCGTCTTGGCCCTGTTCCCTCCAGGCTCGCTGTATCCACGTCACCCCCCCATCGGATCGCGCGGCTGGAGTGTCTCTATCCTCGTCTCGTCTCGTCCAGCTACCACAGTCAGATATCCTCTGCCCACTGCTAGTCTCGCTTGGATCGGCGCCAGGCTCTCGGGTTGCGAGGTCTCGCCGAAACACGGCGACACTCGCGAACCCGGAATGGCTGCTGCATTGATTGTCCATGGCACATGTTGGCCGGACTGGGGGACGATAAGAGAGAGCACATGTACTATAGCTGCCATGGGCCTGGCCTGGTCTTCTCAGGGTACAGCACAGCACAGCACAGCACAGCACAGCACCCGCCGATCTATCTGATTTCCATGTCTGTTTCACGAGTCGAGCCGGGACGCACCGCGACCCCGTCCACCAGGTCGACGGAGTGGCTACTTTGTCCGTCTGCCAGCCAAACGATTGTGCGCGTGCACAACATCAACTGACATCGTGTGCCTGTCTTAGCCGAGTTCTCCTCCAACATGTCTAGCCCCGACTTTGTTGAGCCCACCAACACCACACACAAGCCCAGGCTGCACACACACACCAGAACCTCTCCCACACCACCTTCTCATCACGTTGGACCCGGCGCCACCTCTGATTGGCCTCACCTGCCAAACCCAACATGGGGCCATCGCTCCGACTCTCTCAAGTACCCACCTCGTACCTCTGGCCTCCCAGCCCCCACATCGTGTCCCCAGACTTCCCTGATTGTGCGGTTCCATCGCAGATTGAGGGGGATTCCCACAATAAATAACAAGAATATCGTGGAATTCTCTCGTCGCTCCGGTATTTTGAGTTTGTGCGCGTGCAGCGGGCAAGTCATCCACGCCCATCACCCCACGTTTCGTGATACTGCAACGAGGCAAGGGGAGAGCCGTGACGAGACGGCAGCCCAAGACCGAGGCAGGCCGTTGTCATGTGGGAGACAGAGCACCAAGACCTTCTTCTCTGCTATTCTGATGTGTCACATGAAATACATGGCACCAAAGGTCTCGGTATACCCGCGACGTGTGCTTTCAATTCCTGATAAGAGGTAAAACAAGCCCTAATCTCTTTGATATCTGTGTAGCCTCCAGATAAATCACTCACTATCGTAAGGCGTACCTCAGCTACGATACTGTCTACTTCAAAAGATGGTGATGGATCTTATAGGCGCAAGACAGATGGGCAAATCCTCGCGCTGAAGACCTGCGTCGATAATTACTTCTACAGCTAATGGTGCATCATCCAAGCCGTCCTAACACTTGAGGCTTGCACAATGTCTGAGATACCGCGAAACATATTGTCACAGGCTGAATATGTGCGTACACCATCAGATTCAGAAGTCTACAACATCTTAAGAAGTGGTCGGCGGCTCTGCCAAACCTGCTCACTTGCATCAAAGGACATTTCGTGTGCCTTGGAGTCTTGGGGTATCGCAACGGTGCCCCGTCTCAAACGAGTGTCCCAGCAGCACTTTCGCATTGTGACACGACCGGCCTGCGCGCGACTGGAGTCGGACACCTAGAGAAGGCGCGCGCAGCTGGTCTCGGTGGACTTTTTCGTGATCAACTGTCCGAGTCACATCAAACATCCAAAGTCTAATGGCACCATGTCGCAGCCAACGATATCCGCACCGGTGGAGTGAAAGAAACTCAGGCCTTCCACGTAATATGTCTCGGTTTTTGCCATAACGACCGTTGACCACTACCTAGGTAGGTGACCTCCCAAGTATCCGGAATATGCAAGGCTTGCACTTCATGAATGCCAGCACCCCATGGTCACCTTGGTTAACTATCTATGATGTCGAGCATTATTCATTATTTGAATACTTCAAAGTTGTGTGCGGGTCTCTATTTCAAATTGTTGGCACTCTTTCGGTTAACCCGGTCGACATGGAATCCTATGTTGACACTGGGGAAGACTTGTCAAACGTCTTTCGGTAGTCAGAACGCTCCTCTTGCTTATCGGGGACTCCAGGACAGGCTTTGTGCAAAACCCATACCATCACGATTGGCTCCCTGTTGAAACGACTTAGGCTCTCATATTGTATAGTATAAGCTCTACCCAAGATAGGAACCAAGATCTTCCTCACCTTTCGAGGAAAAGCGCTGCTGTGCCCTTGCAATGGACACCTAAGTACCAGACTCACGCGTATCGATCAATACCTAGAGTTGGGTTGACCTGGTCCGGAAACAAATAAATGAACTCTGATATAGAGCAATGTACAATATTCAACATTGAACGGCTGGGACTCGATGTTATCTAGTGCACGCTCCATGTCGGCTTACTTATAGAATAACTGTCATTGTCTGCTGGTGAATCGAGATCTGGCTAGCAAGGCTGAAACATATCATGTCCTATGTGTGCCTTTGGCAAGATACGGCCGTCACAAGGAAGATGGTGAACGGGGCGCTGTCGCATACACAGAGAGGAGGAAGGCCATCAAAGACAATCTTATACTTCCCTTTCTCAAAGTGCTGCTCGAGTTCTCCGTATCTGTCCATTGCATAGGCTGTTGCAGCCATCCCGAATCTACCTAGGCATGATTGCCAGGAACTCGGTATTGAAGATTGGTACTGGAGCGGAATGTACAATAATGATCAATGGCTACAGATATTGGATCTCGGCAATCTTGGACCTTGAGTATTGATTGCTGTTAGCTTAAGGAAGCCCGCCACTTGATGAGCTGGCCACAAGCTCCTGGGCCACAGTAGTAGTACCATTTACTCATCCATTGAGCATTTGATTGAAGGAAGCCGTCCAATTACGCTACTTGCAGTTCATTCAGTGAGAGGAACCTCCAGGCTTTCTCTTTGTGAGAGCAGCCAGGCTTTAGCATCCTCCTTTCCGCAGTCTTGATAGTCAAATCCAAATATGAGCAGGTCGTCCATGGCGGTCTTGATGAACTTTCCTCCTTTCCGAACGCCAAAGAGCGATTTGATCTCATTTCCGTCAAGAAGCGGTTTGACCAAATGAGCCTTCTCAAGACCCTGCTGCTTGACAAATCTGACCAGTCGGGTATATCTAGCCAATTGAGAGTCCTCATGGCTCCTGGAAACCTCGCGCTCAAACACTCTGCTCGCTAGGAGCGCATACAGGATTTGGGCCTCCCAATTTGGGCCCCAGCTCCGGATTCGCATTCCTACCAGGCTTCGAGGAGTTGATGGCTCATGCTCTATGAGATCGCATGTAGCATCTATACTATCCATGTTCTTTAGACATCTTTCCAGGAGTTCTGACAGCCTTCTGGTGAGCTTGATGGAAGCTGTTGCATCATGAATGGCTTGTCGGATGTGATCATGTCGGAGTGCAGCGATAGGAGAGTAGATCGTCAAGTACCACATGTCTGCCACGGGAATACTTGTCTGCAAGAACTCTCCTAGGTCATCAGCGCCATGCAACAGTGCGACTAGTAGGTCGATCGCCCGCGACCATGTAGTTGGCCAAACTTTTTCTTGTTGGTCGACATTGGGAAGCCTGGCTCTCAGGATAGCGCTCAATTCTGAGGTGCGACCGATGAATATGGTCGTGTACAAGTTGGCGTGAAGGATCAGAGCAAGCCCACGCTCGGGATGCGAGCTTGCCACCATTTTCCCAATCTCGATGCCGAATCTCTCCCGTTTCACCTTATGGTCCATCTCCATGTGTATTTCTTCATTTTCCATCCACCCGAAGGTATCATCTTCGACAGGATAACCCAGTTTGCTACTCATACGCACGAGGCGAAGTACCCTCAAGGGGTCGTCCAAAAAGGTTTGGCGTGGGTTGAGAGGCGTTCTTATGATCCGATTGACCAGAAGATCAGCGAGGCCTGTTCCAGCAAAGTCCTCGACCTTTTGAGAATCCAGGTTGTAGAACAGGGTGTTCACAGTCGCATCCCGACGGCTCGCATCTTCCTTGGCGGTTCCAAACTGCATACTAGGAGTGCGACTACTTTCATCGTCGTAGACCTCTGATCGAAGGTTGACCAGGTCTATGTCCAGGTCAAACAGCATCCCGACCGCAGTCTGGAGGCTCTTAGATTTAGCCTCGTCCGCCGAAGTAGAGTTGAAGCTTGAAGACCTTGTGTATGGGATTCCGAGCTGTTCAGCTCGACTACGGTAGCGGTCGTCGTTTGCCTTCAGGAAGGCCGTGAGGGCATCGCCAAAAGCCTTGCCAGTCATACTGGACAAGGCAACGTCAATGTCGCAACAAACACCTCCAAGTAGACGATCTCTCACCCATCCACCAACAATCCACATATCTAGTTGGGAGACATCGTATGCGTGAGACTTGAGTATATCATGTTTGCAATCCAGAAGGACCTCCCGCAGTAGCATCTCTGCCGGAAGCAGGGTTATCGTCCGCTCGTGAGACTCGTCCGTCTCAGCCTCATCAACTGGTGAAAGTCAGCCATGCTTTCATCTTGGTTCATATTGTCCTGGAGTATCGAAAAGAAGCCTGCCTGGTGAAAGTGGGGTTCGAGTTTTTGGTCTCTTGTACGGAGGCTCCATTCTGCTCGATGACACAGTGTCACAATACAAGCAGTGGAACGGAGGCAATAGAGCCCTGTGACTGAGTGCTAAAGCTTGGTTGACAAAATAAATGATGAGTTGCGGTTTCATTCAGAGTGTGAGCGAGATCTGGTCGGAGTAGAAATAGGTTGCGCTCCGCTTAAGAGGCACCAGTTGACAGCAGCAGAATGCCTTCAGTTCTCTGCGCAAAGAAATTGCTGACTCATCATTGAGTCGTACTCTGTGAGTGAGTGTGTGTGTGCACATTTCACTGTGGCGCTACTTACCCGTGGGTCAGAACTTCGGTTGCCCCCTCCGCCTGCTGGCATAGGGGGTACCAAAATTGCGCCACGGCCAAAATCTTGCCACAAGCTATTTTTTCCTTGGATTCTCTACCAATTAAACTACTTTTAGGCAAAATATAATATAAATCCTATTATAACTTAATTAATTCTACTATTATTATTCTATAATTTTAGTAAGAGATAAAAATTTATTAAGCTAAGTTAAAAGAAGATTATTATTGTGGGCGCATCGGGCTGGGCGTGACTGGCAGGTGGGGACTGGGCTACGCACAGACCACCTGCAGCCCTCGAGGCCCTTAGCTACTTGACTCTTCAGACAGTTGGAAGCTTCCTTTCTTCCTTCCTTTCTTTCTTAGCTAGACGAGGTTTTATTTAGAATTCAACAATTTAGAGCATGATTTGAGAGCTTTGCCTCTTGTATGTCCCTCTCGTGACAATTGTAACTAAGCCTTGAGAGGTACTTAAGTTTAGGTTAATATATATAGGATTTCTAGGAAAAGTAAGATACTGCAGCAAGATTTTGGCTATAGTGTAATTTAGGCGCCCACTATGCCAGCAGTGGGTGAAGCAAAGCCGGGCTACCTGAGAGAGTGTGTGTGCAAACGGCCACAATTCACTGCTGGCACATTCACTGTGGCACTAGCACCCACACCCTTAGTACTTAAACCTGGCCCCCACGATTTCTAGAAGAGCTTTCCTTTAGATAGAAGGTAGCGCCGACCTAACTTCAATTGACGTATTGAGGACAGCTGCCTTGTCTCTGTATCCCCTCTCGTGACACTACCCATGTGTAATCAGTATTTCAACCTTGCCCCTCCAACTTTAGACAGACCTTTTCCTGGCATAGAAGGTGGCGCCGACTTAACTTCAATTGGCGTATGGAGGACAGCTGCCTCGTCTCTGTATTTCCTCTCGTGACACTCCAAACGGATTAACGTCATAGGGACTTGGTCAATTGTCTAGATAATTCGAACACACAAGTATCATGCAGAACTTATCACATGACAATAAATCAGTTCTTATTCGGAGAGAATGAAGTGCCTAAGCATCTGGAATGGTGAGGTCACTGGTGGCCTCTGGCACTGCCGACTCGAGTATCTAAAAGCGAGCACATTCAAAAACCACAATAGTCCATTAAACCCCACCACCCCAAAACAGTCTGCTTTAGTCGGGAAATGATGATGTCTCCACAGAGGAAAAATGAAGGAAGGATAAAGTTCTAGAGTCCATCATTAGCTCATCCTTCGTGCCGGTCAATGGCCTACCATGGCCGCAGAATATACCTGGCCGTCGGCGGGTCACCGGCCTACCCGCCTAGTGCTGCTACAGGCCAAATCCGGTTGCAACATTGTCTTCCGTCAACAACCAACATGTTAGACGTTCATATTGCAATGCTTCATCCTCTGGTACACTGCGTCAGCAGACTTTTGAAGCCCATTAGCCTCACCACGACTCGTCGTGTTGTGCCTATAATTAGCTTCTTGTTTAGGAATCAGCTCCCTGTTGAGCTAGCCCGCGCCACATGAGCACTGGGAGCCATCGTGGCCGCTTGTTTTTGCTGTATTGACAATATCACCAATCTATGGCCAGAATTCCATCGAAATGAAGCACGTTGGCGGTTAGTCTTCCATGACCAGATTCAGGAGAAGAACGTTGGCGGCCAGTTTTTGGATGACCAAACTGGACCATGTTTCACTGCAGCCGAATACCAGAGAAGGATATTCTGTTTTTGGAAGGCCTGTTGTGTTCTACGAGAGTCGAATTGTTCTTTTGTATGTACTGACAGAATATTTGATGGAAAATATAAAAGGCCTCAATGGCATCATGGCTTTTCCCCTTTTTGTGTCCAGCGTTCCGTAGTCATCACAGCCCGGTGCTGAAATCCAATCTCTTTCGTCACACACTCCTTGCTCACCATTTCCTTATTTTTGCACGATCTCATCTCCAGGGAGCTGGTTCTCTCCGAGTACTCCGAAGAACATGTCTAACAAGCGTCATAACGGTGCCTCTAAGAAATGGACCAACTCGCAGCCGGATTCTTCAGTAGCCAATTTTAAAGAGGACTACACTCCCTCAATTTCGACCCGGCAGGAAGCAAGGTACAGAAAAGACCAGGATGATTGGAGCCGAATGTACTCTGGTTCCAATCCTCAGAGTGACAGACAAGCGCATGATAATTACCAGTATCAGAGCAGCCAGACAACGAGGCACGAGCAGGAGTATCGACAGCTCCAATCACAGGCTCAGAGTCTTCCTGACGATAAAGAGAGATGGGGCTTGGAGAGACAAGGTATGCTTTACTGAATTTAGGTATACAGGCAATGAGAAACACTCAACGATGACGAGGTTGTCGAAGTCAAACCACCGACCAAAACGCTGACAGTACCATGTCATAGCTAACAACAAACACAATCGAGCGATGAAGTCTGCGGCCAGGGAATGGGCACCAGCAGCGCAGTACAATAATTCTCCTGCGGTCCAGTCAGGTGAATGCAGTCGGGATATTCATGGAAATATGGTTGGTTATGTGTGAGTTAGACGCGATGATTGCGGATGCCCTCATGGGGGAGAATATTGACACCCACCCTGGCTTCCCTCCCAAAGAAGAAGGTAAAACATCAAGCTAACTCCTTATAGGTCTGGTGGTCGAGTACCACAAGAGCTCAGGGATGAAATCAGTGCAAGATCTGTCCCTGGTCCCATTCAATCTGTTTCTCAAAAGATGACGACACCAAGAAGCCAAACTACAGACCCAAATTCTGGAGCCTCTGTTCGACACTGGTCACGTCGTTGAGTGAATGATCTCCCAAGCAGATAACATCCAGATTGGTTTGCTCGAATTATTGTGTATTGAGGAGATCATTCTTCAAATGTTGCTGCTGAAGAGATCAATGTTGTCGCTGAAGAGGTCACTGTCGTTACCTAGATGCCACTACACAATCATTGAATAAATTGATGCACGTTTTCGGCTGGTCCGAAGCGTAAGCAAAAGCAGTTCCAAGACACATGTGGCGATGGCCTGTTTGCCTCCAACATTAAAATCAGCTAGTCTCCTCAGTAACACATATATTGGCCAACTTGCCTGACGGAGAATGGCAACCGAACTGTGAAAGCTTGTAACCATATCTGTTTGCACACCAAGGGGTCCAAATCATCACCATCGGGCATCACCAGTGTTGTCGCATATTTTGCGCTAGTTACACTTTCTTACATCGGCACTGTATGGTATTTAACACTGGGTCTTTGAGTGTTTACTACTGTGTGAAGGGACCGCCTACTGCTCAGAAGAGTACGTGTAAGGATTAAAAGCGAAACCACCCACCTTTCCTGGCAGGGCCCATCTTTCCACCGCATTTGATGACTTAATAATTGCCTCTCACTAACATGGACCACAGTGTTGATAGAGAATTGGCTTGTTGATCAAATCCCTTCCATGCTGATCCTATGCCCAGATCAACATAGTTGCACCTAGTATGCCACACCCGCAAATCTCTCACACCTGTCACGGGAGGAATATAAGAGAGGGGATACTCCCAAGTCTTGCTCTGAACTGTAAGTTCTGAATTAAACCTCATCTAGCTCAGAAAATAAGGAAGTCAGGCAGGAAGAACAAACTCAAGGTCCAAGTAGCTAAGGGCTTCTAGGGCTGCAGGAGGTATGTGCGCAGCCCAGCACCCACCTCAGCACATGCTGCCAGTCACGCCCAGCCCAGTGTGCCCTCAAAAACACCCGGACTTAAGACAGACCTGATGTCTATGGCAACAAAGACACAAGTTGATAGTGAAAAATTGTGGAACTGTATCAAGAGTTGCCTAACTAAAGGAAAGGAGGAAGGTGGTAGAGCTACAACTTGGCCTCAAGGTGGCTTTAGAGGCTAGTTGGGCTGGTAAGATAAGCTATGTGAATAGACCCAGTGATGGATCCCCGTGGGTGTTCAGCTCATGGCCTTGACACTTACAGTCTGTTTACTGGTTCTTACAGAACTTTGCCCTAAGAGTATTTCGATTTGCCCCTCAACCACTCACTACGTTAACAAGTCCTCCCAAAGGAAGGCACCAGTAATAGCATTGAATGGACCACACCAAGGACAGGCAGAAAACTTTGGACACATGTGATCACTGATATCAGTCAATGTCGCTGATGCAAATATCAATTGATAGCCTTTAAAAAAGCCCCAGTACACCATACTATGAAACACAGCTCTTGGGCAATACTGCCTTCCAGGCTATGCGACAATTCAGTAAACGGCCGTCAGTAAACGCAAAAGCATCCAGCCTCCCTTTGAACCAACAAAGTGGCTCTGCACCAGCTACTATCTTTTTGGCACGTCGGACACGCACACAGTCAAGAAATCTTGGGCATCTGTGATGAGTGACTGAGAACAGAACGTTCGCTTTAGACATTGAACAGATACTTTTGATGCACCCTAGCCATGTCCGGCGTTGTGTGATGAGTTTGCGGATGCTGAATCCCGCACGAGACATTCTCGCTTTTTCTTTCGGAGACACACCTTCGCCCTTCTCACTTCGGAGGTCGTCTTGATTACATGCGACCGTGCTGAACCCGGTTGGTGGCGAGAAGGGAAGAGATCTCCGCAATTCGATGTGGCAGGACAGTGGAACCCGCCTTGATCCCAAAAGAAGCCTTCCATTCTCGGCTCACGCCTCCCAATGCGGTAAAACTAAACTTTAGTATATACAATGTACCCAAGATGACGCCGCCTAAACAGGGCTGTCACGGCCTTGCAGAAGTAAGCCAACTGTTCTTGTGTCGTTTAAAGTGCCCACAGACGCGCGCGCGCCGGGTCGTGTGCTCGGAAAGATAAAGTGAAAATTCGCGGGTTCCTTGCGGTCGTAACCTGGTATGAAGATGAACCGTCCCACCGTTATATGCAGCGCGTTTCCCGGGGGTATCGAAGAAAAACAAAAACTTTTTGTCCGCCCAATGATCTTTTTTTAAGAATGTCATGACTCGACCACACCGTCAAGGCACTTCGCGGTGTCTTGCCACGCCAGTCATGTCTTGTTGTCAAATTTCGAAATTGAACTTGGCATGGCTCATCCCCTTTCGCCTCACTGAGTTCTTGTTCACTAAACCTCTGGTCGAGATCTGTGTGCACTAGGCAAATTCGGGCCTGATGCGTCAGGCATGTTTTGAAACTTGGCGCGCTGAATTGTTTCCGTAGACACGAAATCTCGGCTCATCTCATGTTGCTAGTATCGAAGGAAAACGATGACGGGAAAGCCATGCTAGCACTCAAGCCGAAAGGGTCCCAATCGATCGAAGGATCCAGTAGTTGCGTCATGGAAAGACCATGTTGATGCCCCTGTGGATGCCCTGGTGCAGCATTCGGCTCCATGGGCCCAGTTGTTGTTGGGCTCATGGCTTGGTGCTGTTGAGCAGCGGCGGCGGCAGCAGCGTAACCAGCACCGGGATAGGGACCTGGTCCAGAAGGTGTTTCTGGTGCGTCGCCACCCTCGTCCATCATATCAGCTGCCGCATCATATTCTTGTTCTAAGATTCTGTCAGCACTTGGGTAGAAACGCGAGATTTGACGCACAAAGATCATTGATGAGGTCAAAAATCCAGAGAGTTGTTGCCAGCTTACCGAGTTGCTCAATATGATTTTGGTATGCCGGTGTCTGGTAGAATGGTGCGTTGCTGACACTCGGCGCCCCCATCCTCCCGGCATGCGACGCCTGTCCCGAGTGTTGACCCATGCCTCCTTGCATGGGCGGCATCATTCGCGACGGGGCAGGCATCTGGCCCATTGGCTGCTTCATACCAGCGGACGGCATCCCAGGCCGCATGCCTCCTGGGCCCACGTTCTCGGACGACGCGGGCGAAGCTCCAAAACCCTCGGTTGTTGTAGGAGACGTCGCATGTGACGAAGGCGTGGGCCGAGATTTGGGAGATCCTGCCGGAGGATTGGCCCCATGTATTGGAGGCAACGTGCTGTAACCAGGCTCCAGCTTCGGTGCGATGCTGGAGGTCGACCTCCGAGAATGATGCCGGTTAAGTAGCGTCCTTGATATTGGCGGCGGCTGAATTATGTTCTGGGGCATATGAGTCGGACCGAAATTGGGACTGCCGTGCTTGGCCTGCAGCTCAGCCTGGACGTCGATGCCCTTCTCGAGGAGTATGCGCTCAAGCAGTGAGTTCTTGTATCTCAGCATCAGACACTCGTCCGCGGCGGTACGATGGGCAGCATTCAGATTAGCCAGTGTCTGCTCCTGAACACTGATTGTCTGCTCGAGCTGCTTGATATACTCGGTTCGCCGCTCGCGGAAAGCCGCCTGAGCCTGGCGGTTCCGTTGCTTGCGCTCCTCTGTGGTCGCATAGATCTAGAGCACCGTCAGTATTCTGTCACCAACCCAAGCCAGGGTACGACCGTTCTAGGCAAGATGCCTCGAAAATGGACTCGCGAAGACAGTTCCGACAGGACTGGGAAGCACAGTGGATATTCACATACCGGCTTGCGGCCTCCCTTCCGCTTGGGCGCCTGGCCTTCCGGAGTGGGGACGGCCTGGCCCTGCTCGCCCGAATCTGCTGGCTCCCCGTCTCCCTCAGGACTCGATCCCAACGGGGACTCCTCACTGTCCTGTTTGATAGGTTCTTTCTTGTTATCATCAGAAGGCTTGTCTGTTGCCATACCCCTGGCAGGTAGTGGAGACGATTGCCGCGAAGGGGCGGCAAACGCCTCAGTCCTCACGAAGGAGATAAAGTCCACCGAGGGGTGTGACTGGGCCCGGTAAGCGAACCGCTGATAGCAGTTTGGTAATTACAACTGCTAAGGTTCTGCCGAGCCGGGGCGAGACGAGCCTCGAGGCCGGTCTACCGACAGCCTGGAACAAGGTGGTGGGCTGACAGGTGACAGTCCACTGGGCTCGACCTAACACGGCAGGTCGTTATCTATCTCCAGGGCCTTGGAAGGTGCCGGTAGAGATAGAGATAGGGCTGGCGGTGCAGTGTACCGCAAGCAGATATCAAAAGCTGGGGTAAAAAAAAAGTCCCGATCAGCGAGATGTCCGGGGAAGTTTCAGAGCAATCTGGGGGTGGCGCCAATCAGAGCATCAGGGCTTCTCGTAGGGCAGCTGCAGATCCGGCAGTCTGGGACCTTTTTGGTGGCACTCGTGCCTGATTGACATCCAGGATAGGCTGGTCCTTACCGGGGATACAGGGAGATCAGACGGCTGCAGGATCAAAGCGTGGTCGCGGGGCAGCGTTTGACAGATTGTCGAGCTCAACTTTGGGCAGCCCAGAGATAAGGGAAATGACGGTGACAGGTCGTAGAGTTTGTGTGTGTAAAGAAAAGGCAGAAGGGCGAGGGTTTATACGTAATTGAAATGGAACGTCGCAACACCTGTAGTGGGGGAAATCAACCACGGACCCGTGCCGTGGCGCCTGGGCCGACCAAGCTCTGCCCTGTTGTGCCCTGCCCTGGTCTGGCTCACGGCGGCGGTCTTTGACCTTGACCTTGCTCCTCCGGGCAGCCGACCTCTAGCGTGCGACGAGGGCCCCTCACTGCGCGTGATGAGCCTTGTCTACGTCCACTGGTCCGCTGTGGGCCTGTCTTTAGGTAACGCGAATCGTTTTTGCAATGGTGCAATGGTCCACACGCCCTGAGTCGAGAAAGGTGTGGCAGATATAAAAGTCGGGTTGAGCACCCTCTTCCGGGAATCCCTGGAGGGGGCACTTCGATACCGGTGGCCGATGTGCCCTCGAACCCTTCGGGAGCTGGTCGCAGGACGCACGCACGCACACCCGATGCTGCTTTCGAGTGGTCGCAGGGACAACGGCCTTTTCCCGCCCCTCCAACTCTGGACCTTTCCCCTCGAATTGAATCCCACCACGCAGCCCGGAAAAGACCAGCCTCGACCGTCGTGATGAATGATGATCGGTCTTAGCAGCAGCACCGGACAGGGCCGGGAAGGACTGGGCTGGGCACGACAGGCGGTGGTTGATCAGTCCCGCCTCCGCAACAGGTGACCTGGATCCTGACTTGGCAGTCAATGAACCGTTGGCTCGACCGGACCCAGCAGCTGCAGGAGGTCGCGTTAGACTTTGGGGTCAGGTCTTGAGGCTTGTCGTCAAGTGCACCCAAAGGTTGCAACACTCTGAGGTCTGGATGTGACGGTTCCCATGGACTTCCGACGACTTGGGCGACTGAAAATGCCACGATGACGAGATGTCCAAATGACACAACGCAGAGGAAAAATTTGTCGAGGCAGAACGAAACATCCAAGCATGCGGACAGAAGGCTCCCAAGACGAGGAAGTCGAGCGGAGCCGTCGCAAATTTTGGGGTGAGCGGGTATTTTAGTCATGAGATGGGCGGTACTTGGACCAGAAGTCGCCTGCTCCCTAGAAAGCTGCCCTCTCCCTATTCCTGCAGACCTGCAAGGTTGACATCACCTGGATGCCCGCACCTGGCCAAAGCGCACAGCTCCGACACACCAACCAATACGGCCTTGCTGCTATAGCAGGCAGTCAGGGGTTTTCCGTGGACAGCAGAGACGCGGAAGTCGACCGAGAGCCGGCCGACGTCGATTCTACCTCGCACCTCCTTTCCATCATCGTGGCCTCGAGTACCTGGGTATGCCTACGGCGGAGAATCTTCATCTCGAGCTAGGCGTTACGGAAACCAGTCCTTCTGCGCAGAGGCTTTTCGGTGACAAATGCCTTTCCCTAAGGGCATCCACATGCGATATGTCTCAAACATGTGTGCATCTGCTTTGCATCTTCGCATAGTTAAGCTCTGGCGGCGCGTCTTTCTGAGCAAAGCGAGCTCCCCATCAAGACTACTCACACTGCATGCAGGCCAGTGGTGTCGAACGGCAGGAACAAGGCGTAAAGTCGGGGCTTTGCTGCACCCCTGAGCTGAGGATCCATCTGGGAACTCAGCTCGCTCCTCCCCGCCCTGCCTTGGACCCTCGTCGAAAAGGTCCAGACGCTACGGTGACAAGTGATGCCAAGGACACTGCTCGTGCTGAGATGGGGCTGTGGATTCTCGCAGTGCACTGTACAGAGTAGTCTACTGTACTGCATCGTTGCGGCTTCTGACAGTCACGTCTCGCTCACGGGCGGAAGGATCACGGCAAGCCAGCGAGGCAGCGACATCATGACCAGCCTGTCTGATGAGATGTCGAACCACAAAGTGAAGCCACGGTCCAGTGATGGATCTCCCCGGTGACTGCAGTGCCAAGATCTGTCATCTCATTCGTATCCCCGCTCGCGGATCTCGACTGTCGATGATGATGATTTGCGCGAGTCGTGTCTCGCCCAAGTATGGGAGACTCTCGGCCCGAGTTGGGTCAGCCCGCAGGGACAACTTTGCTCGGTCTTCAGGCCATCTGTATAAGCCACCAACTGCGTCTCCCTAACTTAGTGCTTTACTCTGTCCCGAGTCTCTATATGGCCCGTGTTCTGCCCGCTGCGGCGGACGCGAGGTAATGATGATGTTGCTCACTGGTTGCGGACTTGGAATGGATGGCAGGTTACATGTGTGAGAGAAAGAACACGGTGTAAGTCGGAGATCCCCGGCAGGAAGTGACCTGAGGGCCGTCTTCGCAGCGTCGTTTTTCTGGCCCTGGACAGAAGACTACAGACTTGCTCCTCTGCTTGGTCAACGCGCGTCTTTGCTGACGCCGTGGTCACACTTTCTAAAATATAGAAAGATCATTATTGTGCTTGACTCGTCATGGTCACGATTTCGTCAGAATTCTGCTGTTCGTCTTCCAATTCCGAATGTCGTCAACCCGAGGTTGTGCTTGAGTGTTCCAGAACCCAGGGTGGGTCTGTGCCAGTAAGCGATATCGGCATGCTCGTGCGGATAATCTTGCCTTGCCGAGGCGTTCCAAGCTTTGCTCTCCGCTGTGGATACAAGGAAGACGCCATGTGTGTACCACAGGACTACACAGACTGCAAATATGAGAACAGAAATGCCCGACCAGCCCTTCCCTTTCTGCTTTGCGATGCATTCCCAAAGATCATCGCGCTGCTTCGAGACAGACAAGGCTGGGAATGCATCCGTCTTGGGCTGGTTTGCGAGGGAGAGACCCAGTCCAGTGTGATCTGCATTTCAGATCTCATGGCCCCATCCTTGCCCAGACGGGCGGGCGGCACAGGAGGGGTCTGCACCAAATGATGGAATACTTGTCGTCAAAGTATCTCTGGCCTCGGCTGGTTGATGCTTCCACCTGCCACCAAGATCCGACAACCATCGCTTAGATTGCTCCGAGGGATTCTCCACGATCGATTGATCAATCAACTGGTCAATCGGCTTGCTGGAGGATGCCATCCTCGTGCAGCCCAAGCCAGTGTCCATGCTGCCCATCGTCACCACCACCACCATCTACGCTCCTTCCTCCTCCATGTCGGCCAGCAGCAAGTAGCACAGAGGGACGACTCAAGGGTGCGTTGGGCGCCGATCCCCAACGTCACGATGGTTGTATCAAAAAGTCTAGCTCTTGCGGACTAAGGTCTTGGACTACCATCTCGCTGGATCGGGTTTCAGCTTTGAGGCCAGCTGTCTCCTGGGATTGCCGCTGGTGCCCGCCCGCCTGCCTCCGCTCCACCACTCCAAGTAATATCTGACGCGTGAGTGAGAGAAGCGGCAAGCAATAAGAGCTAGGCGGGGCAGCAGGTCAGGAGCAGACTGGCGACCGGCTACTATGGTAGGAGGATGTTGTCGTGGCTCGGAGGCGAGGGCACGAGGGGATCAGTCGCTGCACCTGCCCCGAGGCCTCAGGCGCCGTGTGAAAGGCATGCAATCCTGTCTGACTAGAGCGAGTGGTAGTGCAGGTGATTCCCGTCGTGGTCAATGCCCGCAGTGCTCGGTGAGTGGATTGGTGCAAGGGGGGCTGGATGCTGGCTGGCCAAAGCAAAGCCCGTTGACACGGTTGTAGCAGACGTGCAGTCGGTCGAAGGTTGCATCTCCTCGGAGGACTCGAGGTTTACTGGCTGGCACTGCTGCCCTGCTGGGAAGGGGCAAGAGCGTCTGGGTGTGTGTGGGGCAAATCGAGGCTAGGCTCTCTCTCGCCTGACTGCCCCGACAAGGCATCTGCATCCGCAACCAATAAGCACCCGACGGTCCACGTTTCTGGGTCTTGAGCTGCTTTGGACCTGCCTCTCCCCTAACAGCCGGTTCACTACCCTGCTACCCTCTGCCGTTAATGTACAGAAACCGCGTACGGGCAGCAAATATCGCCGACGTAAGGGACTTGTGTGTAGTTGCTGCAAGCCTCGACGAGGCTCGGCCGGGATACCACGTGTCGACTCTGATGCAGCCGTCCTGCAGTGTCGCCCACCCGCCTGCAGTAAGCCGGTCGGGCCTTGCGCGCTGCAGAAGAGGCTGGCGTCTTCTTATGTAGTCCTGCGCAGCCGAGAGAGAGCATCGCTGCCCACCAGAGGCTGTTGCATGCGTGGTGTCTTGGGCTGTAATGTGATTGGCGCCGTGCCGTGTCATGGATCAGGTCGCTCTCGAGCAGCCAGATTCCATCATCGTGCAGAAGAAGCAAACCCGTTTCATCGTAGCAAAGACTCCCAGCCCGCATCCCAGCCCGCCTGCCTGCCTACCCGCATATCCATGTGCCGTGTCTAGCCTCTAATCATCCGTGGCTCGACCTCACCAAAGAGACGAATCTGGCAACGGCGATACCATCCCATCTTGTCTAGGTAAGCGGCCGTCGCTGTGGCGAATGCGTGTTGGGGTCGCCGAGCCAGTGGCACCTACCCATGATAAGGCTAGGCCAGAACGCTACCTTCCAGAGTACTTCTAGCGGCGCCAATTTCTGGAGCTGTCTGCAGTACAGGGTAGTGTCGTAGATCTCTATCAAGACGGGGCTCAAACCCACGCAGTAGCAGACCATCTGCCTGATCAGGCAGGCAGAGTGAGAATTGAAGAAAGTCCATGCCTTGCGGGTCGAGAAGCAGCTAAAATCTCTAACAGCTGGATATAGCTTGAGTTTATGTTTATGGTCGATACTACGATGCCCATTTTGGATTCCATCTCGGGTGTTCCCAAGCGGCATTCATGACCTAGCTGGATGTCAATACATCAATCCCGAAGAACTGAATCTAATATTATGTACTATCTACCTCAGCGGCGATCCGCCGACTGACTATCTGACAGCATGCCGATTCAGGGCCAGCCTGTGCAAAACGCGGCAATGGGGCCGAGAGGACATAAGTGTGATACCAGATGTATGTACAACGAATAACACACACACACACACTATACCTGGCACGAACCGCAGGGGGATATCCGTGGATCTCGCAGAGGACGCCACATCGCGCCATAAAAATACATGACAACATAAGTATGCCTGTCCCTGGCTTAGCGAGAGTGTTCAAGCATTGAATTGTATTCAAAACCACCGAAATATCTCGACCAGTCACTTTCGACCCTTTGCCGCATTGCAAACTAGGCCAGTCTAGCTGGGGCAGCCTCTGCTGGAGCAGCCTCTGCTGGGGCAGCTTCAGCAGGAGGCGCGGCCTCAGCAGGAGCGGCTCCAGGAAGGGGTGAAGACTCGGCAGGAGGAGCGGCCTCAGCAGGGGGAGCGGCCTCAGCAGGGGGAGCGGCCTCAGCGGGGGGAGCAGCCTCAGCCGGAGGCGCTGCCTCGGCTGGAGGAGCAGTTGCTTCTGCCGGAGGGGCCGCTTCAGCTGGAGGCGCTGCTTCAGCTGGAGGCGCTGCTTCAGCTGGTGGCGCTGCCGCCGGGGGCGCTCCAGGAGGTGCTCCTCCAGCTTGCTCGGCAGGCGCGGGCACGAAGGCTGCGTTGGCCAGGGCAATTTGGCCGACGGCCCCTCCCACCACAGCGGTGCCATCTGTACTCTGTGTGGTGGCCTGGCTCACTTTGGCATAATCCACGACCTGGTTCACATTTTGTCTGCGCAGTGGTCAGTCATGCTTGTCGTCGGTTGGGCAAGTGCGCACAGTCGCCAAACACACAACGGGGACGAAGACGACTTACGGGTTGATGACCATGACCTGACCTTCTTGGCAGTGTGGTCCGGTTGCACAATATAAGAACATCGGATCGGTGTTGGAGACGACCAGGTTGAACGTGCCAACCTGCTGCGCCCCGTCTTGGAATGGAATGTGTCCTGAATGGACAGCTAGAAGTATGTCAATTATGTGTTCTGGAGTACCAAGTGGCACCACTCTTGAGCCTCTCCGAGAGGACAGGACAGTTGCCGAAGACCTTAAGCTTATACATACCAGTAGGTACCGTTGCCTGGAGGGGAGTACAGCCCTGATCGGCCGCGCTCTGCGTAACAGTGTGGTTGCCATTGCTGAATTGGAATTGCACAACGTCGCCGACCGCAGCAGTAACAACATTCGGGACATATGTGTCTTGCGGTCCTCCAACCACCACCGGTATAACCTGGTTGGCCCTCTTGACTTTCGGCAAAACGTTGCGGCGTACTTGTGAGGCGAGTTGTTAGTAAACTTCCAGAGCTTGAAATGTAAACAGAGTATTTCAATAACTCACTGATGAATCTCCTCCCAGACCTAGAGACAGCATCCGTGTGGATGACTTCAGTCTGAGGGTAGGCGCTCACAGCAGCCCCCAACAGACCGATGACTCCGATGAAAAGCATTTTCGGTTGTCCGGGTGTCTGTAAGTGAATGGCGTTGGAACTCGGGTCGTCAAGTATTAAACCTTTAATAGTCGTTCAACGACGAGATACGGGTCGAATAGTAAGGAAGGAAATATGCCGTTCCACAGCAACGTCGTGTTTGAAAATGACCGGCACAATTAGAAAGGAAGGTAGGGACAGAAAACAGAGATAGCATACATCCGAGCCTACACTTGACGAGCGGTTCCTTGCCTGATATTTGATCAGGGCGGCCCATGAGCCTCGATCTGTGCTGACAAACCTCCCAGGGGAGTTGGCAATCTTGCCCGCGTCTGTAGGGGGTGATGTGATGTACCATGGTTATGCCGTCGCTTGTGCATCATGACAATCTCGGCGCCGAGGGCACCCCCATCCAAGACGCCCATTCGCTCGAAGAGGAAGTTGCTTGGAGGGGCATTCGCGTACAGTTTGAAGTTATTCCCATTCCTGACGGGCGAAGTGCTTGGCAGGCCCCCCATTTCCCGACAGATACCAGACGCCAAGAGCAGAGCCCTAGCCACTGAGCCGAACTTCAGTGGCTGGCCTGCCGTCCGATAATTTCGTCCCATTGTTGATTGGCACAAGCATAAAAAATCACCCTGAGGCCTTGGAGCCTTGAGGTCCCGTTAGCCCCCGGTGGGTGGGTACCGCAACGGGGCGCCGGGGCTATGTCGGGCTCCTGGCGTTTTGGATCTTCACCTTGGCCGAAACAAGGTGGTGGCATCTCAAACAGGTGGATGACGGCGTCCCTGTCCTGTGGGATTGGTCCAAAAAATCGTATCGGATGCGCAACACGAGATGCCATAGGAGGCGCTGCTGCGTCATTCCCAAGACGGCAGAGAGCTCTTGTCGGCGGACGCAGCCAGCACACTCGGATCTATGTGCCATAGAGTCTTGTCTGCTCACCAAGCCGTCTCAGCCCTTGAGCCGCATCCTCGTCGGTGTCCACTTTGTTTGCATAATTGGCGTGAGCGGTTCTGGGCGTCTCTTGTCGTCTCTGCTTGGGTATACGGCCGGGGAAAAAGCTCGTTTCGCCCGCGATGCTCCCGAAGCTGTCACGGTTTCCCAGTCTCATGAGTTGCAGCCCTCCTTGCGGACTTACGATCCTGTAGCTCGGCGCTATGCTGCCGGCTTTGCCAACTCTTGCTGGTGCCGGGTGCTTGTTGTGCCATGCCAGGCGGATGATGCCAATGGCCTAAAACCTCCGTTCAGATGTGAGACCCTGGCGAGTGCCCTCTCTTCAGGTGGGGGTTGGTGCTGTCGCCAAAGCATAAGAGAGCGTGCTGTTGTACGTGAGCTGAGGTTCCAAGATACAAGCGTGCATTGAGGGTTAGCCAGGCCTTATGAGGAATCGATGAAAATGATGAACGGTGATCAACGAAGAAAAAAAAGGATATAGTGTAGTTTACCGGGTTGCATCTGTCAGGTCGTCGATCGCCGAGGGGACCCAACCGGCCAATTCGGCTCGCGCCGGCCAAAGGACCCCTGAACGCTGCTGCCATGGCTGTAGCGGTCGAACTGGAGCTTGGACCACCTGATTATTTGTTGACTTTGGACAGGCGGTAGCCCCACCGGGCAACCGTCAAACCGCGTTTGTAGCAATCCAGACTACATCACCCTCAATTTCATCCCACACACAATCTCCCCTTTCCAAGCCTGCAACCTTGCAACTGTCCCTTCCGAGACAACCCCCATTGCTCCCGAGACTTTCAAGCTTGTCTGGCCCCGCCTGGTGTCAACGTCCAGAATTCTATCACCATGGCCCGTCGCCGATCTGCACGCCTGGCCAGCACCACCAAGGTAAGTAAACAAACATGGCTCGCCCGCAACAAGACGTCTCGCCACTGCTCACACCTGCCACGCGCATTGCAGGCCGGACCCATCGTGCCGCCCAACATAACTCTTGAATCCGTTGCTGAACGTGAAGAGAGTCCTGTCGACGAGCCTACTCAGAGTCTCAACGCCATCATGTCCTCTCCGGCCAACAACCCCCGGACCCCGTCTACCAAGTCCGTCGTGAAGCCGCCAATGTCCGAGATGCACCCCAGCAAAGCCCACCCCACCATGGCAGCCCCGTCATCTGCACTGCGGCTTGGCTTCACTGATATCAAGCCTGTCGCCTCCAACAAGCCTGGCTCCGGCGTGCTACAGTCCACGCCATCCAAGACACCCGCCATCTCCCAGTTCACTTTGCAACACATCAACCCAAGTGCAACAGACTCCACGCTTAGCCCCGATGCCAAGCGTATGATGCATGAGATCCGTGAGGAGGCTGCCAAACACAAGGCTGGTCTTGTGGCCGAGCGCGAGAAGCAGCGCGTGGAGGAAGAGCAGGTCAACGCTCGCAAGATCGCCCAGCCCAAGGGCAAGGCTGGTCGTTACTCCGCTATTCACATGGCTGAATTCAAGAAGATGGACTCCATCGAGAACCATCCCTCTGCTTTCCGGTCCAGCAAACACGCCCCTGCCGCTGCACCCAAGAAGGGCATCAAGCGCTCGCAGTCGAAAGCGAACATCGACGACAGCGAGCCCTCACGCGTCGACACTCCCGCCAAGCTCACTTCATCCAGGTCGTCCAAGAAGGTTCACACGCCAGTCTGCGACCCAGATTCTCCTGCGAAGCGAACTAAGCAGGGTGCCGACGATGATGCCTCTACAAATCGGCCCATCTCCAGAGACAACAGCCACATCCCTCGCCCGAGGACACCCGGCAAAGGCCCTCATGGCAAACTCCTTTCCAAGGCCACCATCGCGAACATGTCGCCAACCCAGGCGTCCCTTGCACGCACAGCTTCGACTAAAACCCCGACGACAGCTCGGTCATTGCTGAGGTCACCGTCAAAGATTCCCATGACAGGTTTGAAGAAGTCTGCAACTGTTGGCGACCTCGGCCCCGTCAGTGATGCAAAGGAAGGAGCCGCAGCCAAGACGCGAAGCCCCAGTCGATTTGATAAGGTCAAATCCATGTTCGCCAAGCACAGGAGCGATGGCTCTGCGCAAAAGGCTGGCATTCCCAAGCCGTCAGTGGGAATTTCCAAGACCCCAGCTCCCGTGCGCGCACAGAACGAACTCCCCCCCGCTCCTCAAACTACCCCCGGAAAGAACAGCTTCAGGTCTGGTCAATTCACTCCTGCACCCAAGCATGCTGCTTTGGCGCAGAACTCTCCGTCTCCTGTCAAGTCCGGCATACCTCGCTCCAAGACGGCCAACAACCTCGTCAATTACCCGTCTCTTGACTCTATGATGAGTAATGCCACCGCAGATCATATCTCGTATCCCGACCTGTCAGGCTTTCGACCACTACCCGGGCCCCCGACGGAGAACAAGTCTGACTCGATGGACGACGAGGTGTCTGAAGATTTGGAACGAGCCCCAGTGTCCGTTCCAGGCACCTTCACCTTCCGCAGTGATCATACCATCAAGTTTAGCGGTTCCTCCCCAAAGGGCTTCGGTGCCTGCTCCGGACAGTCTAGTGTGCGTCAAGTCCGGCCTTCCATGATGCCGGCCGTCCCCGGTGCGTTCCCATCCTCCGACATGCCCGCCACGGCTGCCCCGAAGGGCAAGGAGAACATGCCACCGTACCTCCAGCAAAGCCCTTTCGACATGAAGGCTTTCCCACATGGTGTGGGTAATAGGAAACGCCTTCGTGTCGAGGATGATGAGGAAGAGGCAGACAGGGAAGCAGCTGAACGCGCGTTGAAGAAGATGAAGGCTGCTCGAGTCCCAGAAGGCGAAGCTCTCGTCGCTCCCAGGCTTGCGTCGGCTCAGAAGCCACGCGTCAGAAGTCCAAGCAAGACTTTGATGAAGACACCTGCCAGGTCTGCAGTCAAGGCGGGGGCCCCGGCCACTACGCCCGGTGGTCGCAAAGTCGCAGGAATCAGCATGAGCCGGCTAGCCTACCTGGCGACCCCAAAGCAGCGCAAGTGACGCGGAGACTGAGCCTTGAATGTGGTGAGAAGGCTACGACAAATGCTCGCGCAGCGCATGGACGCGACTGAGACTTGTCACACCGGACCAGCGCTACCGCTTCTCGAGGCACCATTGTATTGGCGTTGTACATTTCTACATATCAGGCATGCAGGTGAGCGCCGGTTGCATTTGCTCGTTATTGGATTTTCGACTTCTGGACATAGGGCATCGAGTCATGCCTTGTTCATCTGGAGGGCGATTGAGGAGTCCGAAGCATCGAAAGCTGATGAATAGCCTCAGCAGAGCTGGTTTAATTACAAACATGACACCTGAACGGGTCGGCTGTCTTCGGGTGCATGCTTGCTTGTAACCATGGCCTCTGCGCTATGCATACTCGGCAGGCTGCATGGGATCCAACTGCTATTATTGAATTCGGAGCCCCTTGTACAATACAGTCATCGTCTGTTTTACGGAATGCTTTATGACGGAGTTTTGAGCTGATCAGGAAAAGGGGGTTGTCTCGAGGAGCATAGTAAGGACGTGTGGGCGTTATACTTGTTTTTAGTCCTCGCTTTTAGGAGGTACAGCAATATGGACAGACAGGACCAGATTGCATGAACGCATAGATCAAATTCAACTTGAATTGGCTTCTCTCGGAAATGTCATCGAGTGTATACCTAGTAGACCTTCTCAGCAACAACAGATGAGCCTGCTATGCCCTTGCTTGCTTCTGTGCTGCGGTGATTTGTGCCGGTGCTTGATGAGATGCTTGGAAAGAGCCACCCGGAAGCTGCGTAGAGATTTCTCAGTTGTCATAAGGAAACGATCACCAATGCTGATCTCAGGATGCCCGGCAACGCGTCGAAACCAAGCACCATGTCAAATCACACAAGGACTATCTTCGGATTTCTGCCAGCCCCCGAAACAGTAATTTTCACTCGTTTATCATTTGCAAATAACCTACTATCTTTGTCTCCCGACCCTGAAGATGGCTGACGTGCCGTCGCACCTCGCTTCCCCTACTCGTGGTGGACACCCTTTCCAGCCTGGAGTGTTCAATAGTCACATACACAATCCCGCTTATCCAGTACCAAGTCCTTCTTCCCCGACGAGGCCGGAGACTTTTCTTTGCACCTTCTGCTGGCGCCCTCAACGGTGTGATGCCGTTGAATCATCCAATGCACCGAGAGTGGTGGGGCGCCGCGGCCGTCTGGCCTGCGAGCCATGCTACAATGCTCTCCTCGACCTCGCGATCTGCTAGGTGTGCGGCGAGGTCGTCTTCCGCGGCGACGAGTGCGTCAGCCTGGGTTGGTGCTTTTGGCACCGGGGCTGCTATGGCTGCTTGCTCTGCGGTGAGAGAAGGGTCGTTCAGGGCATCAGCGTGCAGGAACTGTTTGAAGACGCTGCGTCTCGAACACCAGGCAGTTCCGCTGAGCCAGGCAGAGCCAAGGGGAGAGAGATTGACGAGATACCGCTATGCGGATCATGTGTCGAGGAAGTTTCGACGGAGGCAGCGAAAGATGACCACCTCATTCCGATGGCTCTGCGCAGGATCGATCGATATGATGGAGGTCTGTCAAGGAGACGGTGGGAGGCAGCCATGAGACAGAGCGATCGTGAAGACCGCTCTCATGACATACCAAGCTCGGCGGGCACACACTTTGAGACTGAGCATCAGATTAGCAGCACCTTTGACACCGGGGCTCAGTGGAGAGCGCAACGCGTTTCCCGGACACCTTCACCAATCTATGTCTCCATGCACGACCCCATCGGGGAGCCGGCCTTTCGACGGAGCAGAATGAAGCCTATCCCGAAATGGATGCAATATCTCCCCGGCAGAATGTCAGACGAATTGGACTGTGTGGAGCGTCCAAGCTCTGTCCTCGACGACTATTTTTCACCCCATGACTCCAGCGTCGCAGAATCGGACACGGAGACTCGCACCAGAGCGTCGCCTTCTCCTCCAGCAGTCCCGGCTCACGTACTTCCTGTCAGATCAGAAATACCGAAGCCTAACGAGGAACAACATACAAATCCTGAAGAGCCCGCAAGATCAGAGCACACAGTCAACCCTCCCCGGTCAAGCCCTGCGTTCGTGTCAGAACCTGCCCAACCTGCACCTGCATTCAAAACCATCCAGATGTCCCGCCCCTTCACCTTCATCGACGAGAAACCCGGCCAGCGCCCGTCTTCGAGATTACAGCCAGGCCGGCTCTCACCCAGTAGGCATGTCCGCTTCACCAGTCCTCCAAAAACAACCTTCAGTCCCACAATGCCATTAGGATCTGTCGGTCGGGCCAAGTCCCCTTCAGAGTCTTCGGAATATATGGATTGCCATGTACCCCAGGCGAGTCAAGGCAGGTCTTCGGTATTACTTCCCTCGAGCCTCCGGAATGCGAACGTATCAGTGACAACGCCTGTCGTCAACCGCTACACTGGTGGCGCTGCGGGGCCTTCAGCCAAGGCCGTTTTGAGATCCTTCGCAGACACTTCCTGCTCCCCAGACCTCGCCCGTGGCTCTGCGGAGTTTGAAGGTGTATGGTCCGGAAAGATTCATTCGAGGCATGATGAACATATGGCAGAGCCCAAAACCCATGGTGGAGGAGACGGTGCGGCTGAGTCTGTGGAGGAGAGACGCCCTGGTCGGGCAATCACTTTCCAAGACCAACTCAAGAGGGTGTTCGGCTTCTCATGATGGCTTCTTGTAGTCTTGAAAGAATACTTAGGCAGAATATTTCTGTAGACTCTTAATGGTCTTAGAGCCTCAAAAATATCAGTGAACAGGACTTGACGCTACGTCGCCAGACCTTGCCCTAGCACTCCGTTTGTTCTCTTGCGAACTAGACAAGTGTACTTTAACCGTGTGCTCACATTTCGATCGTGTTACGCTGTCAGAAATTCTGGTTTGGGTACAGGGATATACAATACCACACTGGTTCACAGAAAAAGCAACGAAGATGCATCAATGTGTCCTAGGTTCCGGAAATACGAAGACATTGAGAAAGATACGGTAACAATTGCGGCAATTTCAGAACAGAACAATAAGCCCAGCTCTTGTGTGAAGAATAATAGCTAGGCTTTGCTAAAATGAAAGCGCTCCCACGCAGGATATCCAGCGGTCGGGCGAACTGTAATCATGTATGACAGCAGTCAGCATCTCTTGTCCACGCTTACAGAGAGTTGCGAGTCAACTAACACGGTACAACACCCCTGTCCGTTTCTCAATGAAGGGCCCAAGCTCCCTGCGTGACCCACCCGTGCCAAGTAACCCCGGATTCTGGCTTCAGCCTCCTCTTGACCTTATTAACGTCAATCTGAACTCGACCTGAGTCCCATGTCGCGATCGCCGCCCTTCTCGTAGCGCTCGTAGCGCTCGTGTCCCTCGAGCCAGTTTGCATCACCTGTCAAGCCTGTCAAGCCCTCCCGATCATTGGCTTATCGCGGACAATTCATTGGAAGGCTTCGTTTTCCGTTCTCCGAGAAAGGAACAATTCGTCGCAACGAGAAAGCCGCAACGATGGCGCCGTTAGAATACCCAGACCACAACACCGTCGAGCGTGAGCGAACCACCCGGGCTCTGCACCAGGATCCCTACGTTTCACATGGCTGACTCCCCTCTGCAGGCCAGCTCAAGGACGTGATCCAGATCCTGTACGAGATCATGATCCAGGTCCCCAACTACGACTCCCACACCGCCCCGGCCGCAGGGGCCGCCGGCGGGCCCAACGGCAACGGCACGCCCCTCCGCGCCGCCAGCAGCAACGCCCCGCCCACGCGCGAGGTGCTCGCCAGCCAGCTGACGCAGCTGTCGTCGGCCCTGCAGGCCATCCACAGGGTGTCGGCGCACCCGGCGGCCGCCGAGAACCTGCCCTCGCTCCCCTACGAGCTGATCCAGTACGTCGAGGGCGGCCGCAACCCGGACATCTACACCCGCGAGTTCGTCGAGCTCGTCCGCCGCCAGAACCAGCTCATGCGCGGCAAGATGCACGCCTTCGCCTCCTTCCGCGACGTCCTCGCCCGCGAGATGGGCGAGGCCATGCCCGAGCTGAGGGACGACGTCGCCCAGGTCGTTAGGGGCACCGGCGGGGAGTGGCCGATTAAGGAGGAGCCCGGTCAGTGAGCAGTCCGTGGGTATTTGGGCTGTGGCTGGCTCGGAGGGAAAGGCCTCAGCAAATTCATCGGCTTGCTCGACCGCGTTTGACGGTCGATGTGACTGGGGACCATGAATGTGCAGCAAACGCCGGCCTGGATGAGGGACAGAACAGGAAGGAGTCGGAAGCATTTACGGCGTTTTGTAGTGGCTTCGGTCAATGGACCGAGAAATGATACCCAGATTCCTTTGCGCAATGACATGGCTTACATTGATACACATCTCAGCGACTGGATACTCGTCACTTCCATTTCGCCATAGCTAGGTGAAAGGTAGTAGCGGAGTCCTTGAACACCCGCTGGCAGTTCGAGTTTAGAAAGGCTGGCTTTGCCGACAAAAATTGACGGGCTGAATGTGGTCCCACTGCATAAATCAAGGCCAACATATCAAGTTTGTGATGAGCACGTGGAATTGCTTCTTCATTTGCTTTCCCTTCTCGCACATCAAAAACGGTCCATAATGAAGTAGGTATATACGCAGCACTCTCAAAATCCACGATAAAGCTGCCTCCACGGGGGAAACAAACCCGACTGCGATGAGCCTGGGCAGCCGTCTATCCGAACTCGGGCCTGGCCATGAAACGTACAGACATTTACAAAACGCTTCGACCGCCGACTCGCCATGTTCTTAGTACCCTTCTTGAACCACGCCTTCTCTCTCTTATCCTCCCTACTATTATCGGACTCCTATTCCGAGTTGCCCAACACCTGTAACGCTTGCACCAGCGGCACGACCCTCAGACTTCTGGTCCTCTTCAGAGGCGAAGGTTGTCTGCTCGTGACTCCGCCGCCAGACGATGGTGTCGGCATCTTGGTCGGGCTCAAATCGTCCTTCCACTTCCGGAAGCAGCTCCTCAGATCCCGTGGTATGCCCTCCATTACGACGGTGGAGACCGGCACGAACGGCCGGTCTTCCATTCCGGCGGCAAGTATGGCGTATTCCTGAGCAAAGTCGAGGGCGTTGCGGAAGGAACCATATTGAGCTTGTGTATAACGTCCAACTATGACGTACATCTCGAAGAACGCGTCGAGGACGTAGATCCTGTCCGGTGACAGGTCCAGTTGGCTGAAAGGGTTGAGCTCGGTGACCTAGCGGCTGTTAGTACAAATTTTGTAGTAGCGGCGAGATCGCGGTAACGCACCTGATTTTGAGCGGCTGAATCCGAGCAGAACAGCCTTGAGCAGTACTTCTCGTAACTCGGCTTCAGCCTCCAGTGGTCCGCAGAACTCAACGCTGCTCTTCTGTCCCCACCAAAAAAGTCCCAAAAGCTTTCTGGCTCTTGTCCCTCGTCCATCTCAACCAACTCGCCCATGAGCGCGAGGTCCATCCCTATCAGCCTTGCGCAGCTCAGCTCGTCGACCCCAGCACCCTTTCCTTTCCACAGATAGCATTTACCTTGCTGCGTAATGAGATAAGGGAAGCCAGAGCAGAGAATGGACGAAGAGAAGTCGACCTCGTCAAAAACGATCTGGCCCATGTACTGCCGCCCACATAGTATGTTGGACGCAAGCGAGTCATACTTGTTGCTTGAACCGTGCCGTATAATGACGATGCCGCCGAGGGCTTGGATGAATTCGGCCGCCTCCTTTCCCTGACGCATCTTGATCAAGGTGCCGCCCATAGACCGTGCTTCCCTGTTCACAAAAACCTGGGCATCCTCGACGGCAGATGGTGCAACCTCATCACCAGACCAGAAGTACACTTCAGATATCCTCTTTCGTGCCTCGTTCGTAAAGGTGTGAGAGCAGATGTACATCTCGCGTTCAAACAGTACGCGCTCATAATGGGCTGGAACAGGGATCTTTTTCCCCTGCTCCGTGACTTGGAAGAGCTCTGCTTTGTGTGTTTGCACTCTAGAACCGCCTTTGGGGCGATTCATCAGGAGCTCGGCTGCATCGA
This sequence comes from Diaporthe citriasiana, assembly GCA_014872975.1. Lineage (NCBI taxonomy): Eukaryota > Fungi > Ascomycota > Sordariomycetes > Diaporthales > Diaporthaceae > Diaporthe > Diaporthe citriasiana. The sequence continues at coordinate 238,653 of JADAZS010000002.1, forward strand.
CATGGTAGTTCCGTTTCGGTCGTCCATGACCAAAGAACCCGTTGATCATGGCAGACACATCCCCGGCGCTCTTTGATGGAGATCTTGTGGGTGTTGCCAAGGGAGAGGCGTGAGCCGACGTGCTTGAAGTCGCAGGTGCGTCTCGCGTTGCTTGGGTCTTGGTAGGTGATCTGGGACGCAAATTCAGAGGCTCTGGTAAGGGCTTGCCGGATTGGGCTTGCGGCTTCTTGTGTGTGACGGAGTCATCAAACATAGTTGCCCCATTGCTCGCGGAGACGGCTGGTTGCGTTTTGCCCTTCTCGGGCTCCAAAGGCAGCTTTCGTGGTGATGTTGGCGATCCGAAAGTTCTCTTCGTTGGAGAAGGCGACCTGACTGGTTCCGGCTCGGTCTTTGGTGACTGCGGCCCCGACTCATCTAGGAACCTGGACATTCTCTTCATGTCCAATTTCCTTGGAGATGGGGGTTGAACATCGTCCTTCGTCTCCTCGGTCACTTGTGGTTTTGGAGAAAAAGCAGAGACTTGCTCTTGAATTTTCTTGGGAGAAGCGGGACTGGAGTTCCGCGGCTGCGATGAGTCTACCAATGCGATTCTTGTTCCTGCCGACACGGGTCTCTGCTCGGCAAATCTCTTCTTTGATGAATCCACCAGGGATATCACGCCGCTGTCCCGCTGGTTGTCATTTGCTGCTGCGCTATTGCGACGCTCAACAGGCGAAACGACCGGGGATTTCATGGAAGATTTTGGCGAAGTTGTCTCAACTTGCGGTTCCTGCACCGGCAATGGCCGCGACGGACTCGCATCCTTTTCCTCTTGCCCCAGAGGCTCTTTGCTCTGGGGACGTATCTCTGGAACGACAGCCGGCTCCGGGGTCTCTGGTATGGTCGCTGCCTCTAGAAGTGGTGCCGCCTCTGGGATGGTTGATGTCTCTTTCGTATCTGCTGATCCCGGAGTATTCACGGCCTCCGATGCAGCAGTTCCAGCTGGCTGGCTCACCGAAGTTGGGGCTTTTCTCCGTGGCCCACGGGCCCGACCCTTGGTCATGTGTTCCAGCTTTGGCCCAGGTCCTGGTTCGGTCCCAGTGGAGCCACCCGCACCTGAAGAAGTGCCGGGAGGTTTTGCTCCCGGGCCGCCCATACCGGGAGGTCCGCGAGCTAGCAGTCCAGCTAAGGCAGGGTTGAATCGATTCGCTAGGGAATTGCCACTGTCACCGAATTTGTTCTGGAGTCGACCAGGCGTGCTTACCTCCGGCTTGCTTGGTGACGGCGTTTCTTCCTTGTTCTCGGCCTGGACTGGGGCTGCGTCGACGTTGCTCTCCCGAGACGAAGTCACTGAGACTACACTTGATCTTGTCGACTCAAAAGGTTTCGCAGACGTCTCCGATGGGGATTTGGCAGTTGAAGTGTCCCGTGAGTGAGATACGTGTGGACTAGAGCCAGAACGAGTTATTGTAGCTCGTCTCGCCAGCCCCTCGGGGATTACCTTCTCCTCTTGTGGCTTTTCGTTGGTTTTAACACCATGGCCTTGCTCTTTCGCCTGCTTGAAGTCTGCTTTCTTCTTCAAAATCGCATCCTTGAACTCGTCTTTCTTTTCATAAGGTCGAGGCCCACCAGTCACATTCAGTGCGGCCTTGCCCCTCGTGATGTTGTTTTTTAACACGTCTGGAGCGACGTAATTCTGTGTCTTCGTCTTTCGCAGCTGACCGAAAACATTTGCCAGCTCATTGACCGGTTCCTTATCGTTGTCTCTGCCAATTGTGGCACCTCTAGGCCGTGAAGCAGCCTTGTCCGGTTCCTTATCGCCATCTTTGCCCACCGTGAAACCCCTAGGCCGTAGACTAGCTCGAAAGTCCATCTGTGGTGACACTTCCGGTTTGTCTTTGGCAATAGGACTGATGACGGAGCCTCGCCGACCCAATTCTTCTGTTCCAGCTCCAGGCTTTTCGCTGGCGGGACTGACCCTCGTGATACTATCACTCCTCGACATACTAGTGCGAAGACCCGGCGTCAACGGTTTGTCACCTCCGAGGCCTGGCGAAGGTAGACCAGTGAGGCCTGGGGGCTTAACAGCTGTGCCAGGCGGTGCCGGCCGTACGAGACCGCCGGTCTTCACCTCGTGCTTCTTGACGGTAGAGCCAGCTCGGCCGAGATCGACACTGGAATTCTTGGCCTTCTCTGCTTTCGCCCTGTTCAGCTCCACCATCCAGGCGGGCTGATTGCTCGGAGGCGCTGCAGGCTTGGGTTTCGGTGACTCGGGCTTGTTCAGAGCGGCATCGAGCCAGGAGCCCTTCGTTGGACTCCACCGCCTTGGGTCCATAGTCTTCGAGGGGCTCGTCGGGGGTGTATTGTCAACAGGAGGCTCGAGCTTGGATGGCTCTGGCGCGTCATCCTCGGGGGATGTTGCGCCAGACGTTGTAGAGGCCAAGTCCTTGCCATGACTTGAGGTCGGCCTTGAAATGCTGTCCCTTGATCTGCTGACAGGTCGCGAGATAGTCTCCGGACCTGGGCTCGTAGCGATATTCTTGCCGTCAAGACTATTGCGGTTCGAATTGTTCCCCCGCTGGAGACCCGGGGTCGTGACGCTCCATCTCTTAACGCTGTCCGTACGCTTCATCATAGCACTCTGGACGAAGCCGCCCATTCCCTTCGTTGGAGACGCTGGTCGCGTTGGCGAGGTCTGGCCTGACGAAGTCCCATCCCTGCCTGCCTGAATATCTGCAGGAGGACCCAGCTTCACCGCATCTGTTGTCAGCAATGGCGAACCAAGCCTGCCCAAGCTAGCTTGTGAAGTTGGGCGCTCTCGGACTGGCTCCTTGTCGGGCGCGGGAGAGGTGGTTTGAGGCATGCCAGGCAGCTGGGAACGGGAAGCGGCTACGTCTACAGTGTCGTCGTCTTCAACCTGATTCTTTCGATACGCAGCAGAGGTCGCACCTCGGTCAGCGGTCTGACGGAACCAAGCAGGGTCTTTGGAAGCCAAGGCCTGTGAGATCTGGTCACGAGAAGGGGTATGGGTGGGAGATGCCGCCTCTGCGGGGGGTGTGTTTGATCGTGCGGCTGCATTCTCAGCCGCAACCATAGACAACGGCCGAGACCTGGGCCGATCTGGTCCTTGGGACGGAGGTCTTCGCTGCCACGATAGAGTAGGTGTCCTCGTCGGCACGCCACTGGATGGTGGTGAGGTATACGATGCACTAGATCGATTGGGCTCGAGTTCGAGAACAGTCTCCTTCGTAGGAGAGACGGAACGTGGTGAGGACAGGTCCATTGCGTCAGCAGGCGGTGATGGAGCAGCGCCAATCTGGTTCTGTAGTTTGGCAGAGAGGTCTGGGATGGGAGAAGATGACTCGGTCGGCTGAGGTGTCGAGTCCCTATGGCGCGCGGACGGCGGTGGGGTGTTGGCCGGCGATGACTTTTGCGGGGAGATAGATCGGGCACGCTCTGGACATCACAAAACAAACGTCAACCATAAACCCATGAGCACCTCACCTCAGCTCAGCTTCAGTCGGCTCAGCCCAGGGCCGGCGACCCGAGGCGCAAGCCAGGTCGAGACGGCTTACCTTCGCGGCGGGCCTGGCGCTCCTTTCTCTGCTGCAGCAGCTTCTCTTCAAGCTCCCTGGAGCGCGCCTCTTCCTCCTCGTGTCGTCCGTGGTTCAATTGCTCTACTGATCGCAAGAAGTTGGAGACCTCGTCTGACATTGTTGGGACGGGATCGTGGGGATTGTTGGAGGGCTAATGTTCGATTGGCTGCCGGCGACATTGGCACGACACGGGCAAACACGAGAACGCGAGCTGGGCAGAGAGCCGTTGGGTGCGCTCAGACAAACTGTAAACAAGGGAGTTGACCGTTGTGTATCCTTGACGACTAGCACAAGTACATAGCAGTGGGCATGTGTACCGAGTAGGGTAGGGTAGTCTCCAAGGTTCAGTCCAGTCTTACAATGTCTTATGTGCAAGAAGAGAATGGTCCGGGACCTACATTAGCGTGCCAGAACGAGGCCGAGGTGGCGTGCCTGGTTCTTTTTGCAGGCTGGTAGGCTGCCCAACCAGGAACCAAAAGGGCGTCGACTGGGCGCAGCTTCAAGGATGCTGGAGGCGACGGATTGCGGCACTGCAGCACCATGCGTCAACAACAATAGACCACCAACTTTGTGAGTACTCAGGTACTGTACCTACTGTCGCGCTTGGGCAGGCAGGGCACGCCGGCAGGTCGGGCAGCATACATGTGGGCATATTCCCACTATTTCCCAGAGCAACCCCCCACCTACTGAGCAACCAAGGGGCCCCCGCCCAGTGACGCGCTAAGACGGCCTGCAACCGGTTCCCAAGTTCCAAACATCTTGGGCCGGCTGTTTCGTTCGGCCAGCCAGGAAGAAGCAGTCCCTGTCGGAATGTTTCAATCGAGGCACAGCAACCTGCACAAAATAGTGCGGTAGGATGAAACTGTTTCTCTCGGTGCTACAACCAACACTTCTGACGCTGTGGCCACGTTGCAGGTATAGTGTGTGCTTGCTCCCGGAGGATGGGCCACGGCCTACGCCGGCCAGACTAAATGTGCTGTCAGGCCCTCAGCCCGTGGCACATGGTCATCGCGTCCCTTGTCCCCAAGAGCGGTGATCGTCGGGCAGTCTTCCTTCGGGCGCGCATACCCACAACACTGTCAATAGAGAAATAGCCTCGCCTTTGCGTCCTCCACGACCCACGCTAAGCCCTCCTTTAGGTTCTCCCCAGTCATGGCGCTACACCGCAATATCCTCCACTGGTGCGTCTGGATATGCCTCAGCCTCAGGGCCTCCTCCATCTCCTCTCCCGTCATGCACCCCTGAACGTCCGTCTTGTTGGCGAACACCAGCAGAGTTGCTCCAGATAATCTCTGCGCCAGCGGAGTCAGCAAGGCTCCGTTTATTTTTACCGTAGGGGCCAGGCGGCTTACCTCCTCCTGCAACAACCCATGCAGTTCTGTCTTGCAGTCCTCGATTCGATGCCTGTCTGTGGCATCAACCACCCAGATGAGGGCGTCTGTCTTCTCGAAGTAGTTTCTCCAGTAAGACCTGAGCGTCTTCTGGCCTCCGACATCCCATATGTTCAACTTGTACCCCTCATAGTCGATGGTCTTGATGATGAAGCCCAGAGTTGGGCTGACCGTGTTCACATCCTCTCCCATAATTCTCTTGACAATGGTCGTCTTGCCTGCATTGTCCAGTCCGCTGTTCAGAGTCAGTGTCAGCACTTCCCTATGGCCCTGGTCCCTGCGAGCGCGGACTCACAGCATCAAGACCCTGAGCTCCTTATCCTTTAGCCTTGCTTTCCTCAATATCGAAAGCATCTTTCTCTTCTTCCTGTGTTGCGCGCTGTGAGGGTATTCCCAACATCAAGGGTTCGTCCCTCACAGCTTCGAGACTTTCAGCTCCTATGAACGCTGGTTCCGTCGGTTGTGGCCGGTCGATTACCTAATCACCGGCCCCCTTTTCTGACCTGAAGCACCTGTGATGGCACGCAGGGTAACGCCGCACATGCAATGAACGGTATGCGACAATTGCACGCATGGGCATTGATCGAGGTGACACGCGTAGGCGCACAGCTTCAGTCTCAAGCAAGCAATCTTGTTGCTCTGATTCCCCCGAGCCCGCTTCAACGAGGTAGCTGGCCAATATCACATACATTATTACCGCAACACAGCCACATTAAAAAAATGCGAAACCATCATTACAAAGCCCCTGTAGCTTAGTTGCCTTCTATCTGGTTATCCCACAGGTTCTCCCAAAGGAGGCTATTCCATAGCAGGCTGTTCCATAGGAGGCTGTTCCACAGGAGGCTATTCCATAGGAGGCTATTCCATAGGAGGCTGTTCCATAGGAGGCTGTTCTATGGGAGGCTGTTCCATAAGAGATTATTCTGTAGGAGGTTTGAGATTAATACCTAGTAAGCGCTGCCCAGGTTGTCCACACTATACAGAGGTAGACTCGGATGCTGTGGCCGCGTAGCGAGCACCCGAGAGAAGCTCGTTATGTCTGAGCTGGAAATGATGTTTTGTCTCATGCGTACCCGTGGTCAAGTGGCTCATGGGCAATGGCGAATGCTATACAGCACTTAAGGTCAACGAGGGCGTATTGTCATGAAGGATAATCAATAAGAAGTTGTGGGATAAAGGACGGAAGCAGTTGGCAGCAGGGGTACACTTGGGGCGGGCGCATGGAAGTCGAGGCGCGAACAGCTGTTTTCAAATCTGCTGTTGAAGAGAAGCTTTATACATGACCTGTGAGCATCTCTATGGGTGTCCCGGTGTATACACATGCCAGGGAGCTCCAGCATTCGCACCACTGCGATATGGCCCATCGCCCTGGCGGAGAAACTCTCAGAACATGTCAGGTAATTGGGATCACTGGCATGGCTTGCCCAACCCCTGGTAGTTGAAGCTTCCATGCCTACCTAGGTAGCTTCCAGCTTTGTTGTATGACTGAGCTCGCTCTGTTTTGCATCTAGACCCCTTCCAGGCTTGCACTTTCACTCCACCTGGGGACGACTCTACACCTACCACCCACTGTTCAATTTTGAAGGAAGGAGCTGCTAATTACCACACTCTTGCCTTCGAATCTACCACTTACCCACACTCTGTACTTTGTGCATCCTTCAGTCGCTTGTGTGCCCTCGTCTCTCTTGAACTTCAGGACTGCCTGTTCCGCTCAGTCTGCTCATCTCAAGACGCGTCTTGTTGCCTGAAGCGGGCAGCAGCCTCCCTCGCTCACCATCATTGGTACGTATCCAGGTACCTTCTTGGTGTCCTCTCTTTCCGCATTTGCGACTGACCCGTAATCAGTCCTCGAAGACTGTACACTTAGTCACACAGCATGGCTCCTCCTGACGGTCGCGCTTGGGGTGATCACAACGCGCAACATGGCGCTCCAGCCGTGAATGACATCGACGAAAACACCAAACTCTTTCAGAAATACCTGGAAGACAAGGCGCCTCTGCCTCGAAAGTTGAACAAGAAGTGTGTGCACCCACATGTGCAAGGTGGTCTACCACCCCATCTCTTGAAGAAGCAAGAGGGACCCCACGATCGTAATCCTTCTGATACTCCAAGAGCTACTGTAAGTGTCTCGATCCTGCCCCTTGTTGATCTTGTTCAGCTTACGCCAAATACTAACTTGTTACAGGAGCCGCAGCCGTACGCAGCTTCCCAACCGACTCCTGCCGCCCCTGTCAATCTGCCACCCTGGGAAGACAATTTACGCGCACAGCAGATGGTGGTCCACGACCGCAACCTTCCCTCAACCCCTACTGGCCAAGAAAGAGCACCGCATGTTCCAGTCCAGCAGTCTCGGAGCTCTTTGCATCCTGCTTTACAAAGGGTCCTGTCTCAGCAGGCGCGCATTCGTGCGGAACGCTCCCCGGCCGTGTCTCCCATTGACGCTCGGCTCGCCATCAGTCGCTGGGACCGCATTTGTAATGCTCAAAGAATGGAGTCAACACAGGAGATAGAGCAGTCAAGTCGCCATGCTTCCGATGCCCACAAGAAGAAGTGGCGACCAAAGAACAGTTCGTGCTGGGAATCTCAGTCACTGCCAACTTCTGATGCGTCTGTCGAATTTGCCAGTAACGATGCGAATCCGTCCTTTGGATCCGATCAGTCCGACGGAGGTGTCCCATTCAGAGATGTTCGCGGCAGCATCGCTGACGAGCTTGACATCGTGCCCAAAGGTGATGGTACAGGATGGGTCAACAAGCATGCCTGGAAAGATTATCACAGCCCTCCTGGAAGCGATGATGACAGCTCCAATGATTCCTTCGAGAAAGGCTGGCATTATTCGTTCTGCCGTGACTGGGTTAAAACCCTGTCAGATCCACCTGTAGCTTTCCTCCTTTGGGATGACGATGAGACACCCTGGGAATGCGATATCGACACAAAGGACGGCACGATGATGGGGCCTGTCGACTATCCGTCAACCACAGTCAACCCTGAAGATCCTGGTACTCCAGAGGAGTTGGTGCGCCGCATGTCGAGCACTGCTGAGATCAAAGTGACCATGGAGGCCGAAAAGCTGCGAAAGCGCATGAAGCAGCGAGAGCAGCGAGAAGAGAGGCGAGGCAAGCATCACCTCGGCCCCAAATGGAAGCGTGTGACCTCATCCACATCCACACCGGTGGACCGTCCCAGCACGTCGGGTCGTTTGCACCATGGGCATGAGCAGGCACCTGATCAAACAACCAAAGCACTTGTGAAATCCCGCCAAGCAGACCCCCGCGAGCCACGCATCCACTGCTACCTTCGACCTGCCACGCGAGATGATCTGCCACAAATCCTGGAAATATACAATTGGGAAGTGGAGCATGGCCGCCAGGCGTTGGACGCCAAGGCTTTGACTCTCCGTGACATCCAGCGCCTGTTCGCAGAATGCGATGCATATGGTACGCCGTTCATTGTCGCTGTGGGAGGAACATCGCCACTGGTTCCCACCTCTCGTGGAGAAGAATCTGCGCTTGTGCGTTTCCGCGGGCCCTACCAGCAAATTGAGCGGTTACGCCCTCACGGCGACAGCCAGGTTACGCCCTCGTCCCCGTCGTCTTCAGGCAAGATTTTGGGATTTGGCTTGATTACCCTACCATCGGCAGGCTTGGCAGGCCACGTACACACCAGCGTCAGCCGATTCAATGGAAAACTTCACCTCTATGTTGAGACCCGGAGCCGCCGGCTCGGAATTGGCCGCTGCGTCTTGCACAGGGTGCTACTCTGCTGCTCAAAGCGCTTGATGCAGGCAGACTGGTACAAGTGGTACGATCCCCACGACTCTAGAGCGTGTGCTGAGGCTGGTGACAATGCCCGAAACTATGCGCGTGTCTTTGTGGAGGTGGCCTCGTTCAAGGGCGACCCAGACTTCAGTTGGCGCAAGAAGCTACTTGGGGAAATGAACTTCCTCTATGTGAACACCACAGACCTGACTCGTAAGGTCATTCAGGATGAGAACGGAGGATGGTACGACAATACTGTCTGGCAGCATGACTGTGCTGGACCTGGCGATGTCCACGAGTCTAATTGATGAGACGTGATGAGAAGCGTGTCACCTGGGCTCTCACCATCGTCAACTGCCGTCACATTAAAAATCCCTAGAAGAGATGACATTGCCATCACGTCTCATCATGTGTGCCAGAGACATGGTCCAGCGGATCCAACCAGGCCATTGATTCCTCACCTACGATGGCTGATTTTCGCGATCAAAACATCGTCAAATTATGGATTTTGACGCCTCACAACGTTGTGAGAAAGCGATTCGGGCACAACAAGAAAAGGTGAGCACCTCTGAAAGACAAAAGAACATGGTCCCAAGTATGATGGGAAAATTGGGACAGTGGGCCACGGCGGCGGGCTCAACATTTTGTTTTCTTTGGTGGATGGAACGAAGCTAAACACGAGAATGTCGGGAACGCATGTTGGAAACAGTCAAAGAGGCTAGCACTTCGAATTGCCTCGGGCCCTGTTCCGTTCTCCTGTGCTATTTCTGTCAGCTGGTCGGTTGTGACAGCATGCGGACGTCTTCGTCTGGGATCTTGAGGTGTGCCCCTCACTGTCCTTCTTCGACACTGGCAGGTAGTTTGGCATGGAACTGGATGCACAAAGTTTTGATTTTGTACAAAAACAAAGAGTAGCCGGAATGCTACCCTGAGGGCTGCTTGTATGTGAGTTGGCAGATAGTAATTGTGGCAGCTCACTCATCTGATTTCTGATGAAGAGTCAGGAGTAGATAGTTGCAAAATTGACTAGGAAATTTGCTTTTCATCATTCACAACACTTCTGGAACGAGCTTGCTGAGCTTGCTCGAGGCAAAGCTGTTGTCTTGGCTCAACTTTGAGATGCACACGTCTCGCTGAATGGTCCCCATCATTCTAGACCCTCGATTGCTCGATTACTGCCATAATGTGTATCAGAGTGACAGAGAGCATGACTCCTTTATACTTGCTAGCAACCCCCCGCCACCATCATGTAACCGTGCTGGAAATACCTGAACCGTGGATATCCCCAGCGTGGAATACATCGCGTGCTTGGCCGTAGTATACAGTGGCGAGATCATAGAACAATAATGAAAGCACACCCCGGGCCCCGGCATCAGCAGACCCTCAGACCGCACAGCTCCACGCCCTTGCCCTCCACACTGGCCTCGCGGCCGAAGTACCTGTCCGCCACCTGACCGACAAACTCCGCGTCCGCACTGCTCCAGACGTCCAGGCCCATGGCTGCCAGCGCGTCGCTGTCCACACGGACCTGTGGCCTCGGGGCCTGCTCCTCGCTGTCGCTCCTGACGTCCCCGCGCAGCAGCGGGTCCGACTGTCCCCTGCCGCCTCCTTCCCCGCCCTCGCCAGTCTGCGGGCGGAATTCGTCCGTGTCGTCGTAGTCCTCCGCGGCCTCGACCACCTCCGCCAGCGTCGAGAGGATCCCGCTCGTCAGGCGGTGGAAGTAAGTGATAATCGCCAGCTCCGTCCTGGCCCTCTCCTCCTCATCGCCGGCTGCATCGCCGGCGCCAAGGGGAGACACCCCGTCTGTCCCCTGCGTCCTCCGCGCGGTCAGCGAGGTGACCGAGTCGCCCAGACCCCCGCCCTCTTGGACCGCGGTGACGTTGAAGCTGCCACTCAGCCTCCGTTGGCCTGTTGACTCCCGCGGCGGATGCATCGATGGCGCCGGCAGGAGGTCTGCGATAAGTGAATAGTCATAGGCCTGTTCCTCCGCCTCGTCGGAGCGGCGCTGTTCGCCGGCGCTGGCCCACCACATAAAGCCACTGTAGGCGAGAGCAGCCCATGTCATTGGCTCGACGATCGTGTCAGATGCGTCGGCGAGCACATGTGCGTCTTCGCCTTCGGGGGAGAAACTTGTCGTCTTGATACTAGAAATCGACATGCGGGACCGCCGGTTGGACAAGGTGGCCGATCGCCGTGGTTCGGTGCTGTTGGATGCATCGTCCTCGCCCTCCTCAACGATAGCCGAAGTCGCAGCGAGGCGCCTGAGCCCAGCCTTGAGAGTTCGGAAGCGCCTCAGGTCACGCTGGGTGGCTTTTATGGCGGCGCCTTTACGCGACTCAACCGTCGGCCAGACCTTTTCCTTGGCGTTCGCCGCATGCGACGGGGGCATGGTGATGAGCACATCCCAGAGGTCCTCCTTCATCGCCAGGATGCTGTCCGTCGTGCATGCGATCCAGCCGGAGCCGGAGTCACCCCCTAGGATACCGGGCTGCTGGGTAGGGGCTGGACCGGGACGCTTCGTTGCGCCGTCTGCCAAGAGAAACGGTATGTCGTGCACACCAATGGTGAACAGGGGCCGCAGCCTCTGGGTTGGGGCGCAGGGGTCGAGAATGTCAGATACAGAATGGGGTATGTTTGCTAGGATGGAAATGTCATATACTTCATTCAAGATGTCAGCGCTCCCATAGTCTGTTGTCCTAGGATTTGTAGCACACACGTACCAAAATTACAGGCCTCATGTACTGGGGCGTGAGTCGATATCAAGATGCGCTTGCGCAGCAATGCCGCACGCTGGATTGGGAAGATCAAGGGCCCGAAGGTATCCAGCAAACTGTTCAGGCTCCAAGCGGGGTGGAACGGCGAGAGCCTGTGCCCTGGCGGTAGCAATGCAGCCCCCTCCGATGCCGACCTGTCCCTCGCGTGACCATCAGCCTTGGGGCTGGGGCGCTTGACGAAGCTCAGCGCGGGCGAGTTCAGGGGCGAGTCTGTGATTGGCGCCGGTGGCTGCCCGCTGGTGTCCCGCGTCCCGCACTTCTCCCAGTATTCAACCAGCATCTGCGTCTGTTTGCGGTCGGCGGCGAGCTTGACGGCCATGTCCTTGAGTCCCTGGGCGTGCCTCCACGCCCTGCCGAGCCGCCCATAGCTTAGGGGCACCAGCACCCCGACGGCGATCATGCGCGCGTGGCGAGACTCCTCCTCGTCGGTAGGGGCGTTGATGAATGCGCTGAGCCCTGCATAGCCGTCCTCGTGTACAAAGTATATCAGGTCGTCGGATACGGTGTGCAGGCCAGAGGGGAGGCTCTTGTACTCGACCACGCCTTCCAGCTCCAGGCCCGGGACGGCCTCCTTCCATATGATCGTGTATCCGGCCTTGACGTCGAAGTCGATGAGAAACAGGGCAGAAATGGGCGGGAGCTCTGGCAGCAGCGTGCCGGGGCCAGCTCTGGATGATGGCGCGGCAGAGAAGGACGGTACGTCCCGTCGGTTGGCCATGTTGGCCATGTTGGCATCGCAGGCTTGGAAGGGGTGGGCGGCTTTTACGTCGACTGAATCATGTTTGGGAGATGCGTGGTGATGCCAACAGCCATCAAGTCTGGCGAGTGCGCCGTGCTGGGGGGATGTCTGGAAGCTGGCCTTGCCGTCGCGCCACCTGCCTGCTGTAAGCCGGGGGGTCTCAGAATGCACAGCTCGGTAACAGGCACCCCGGAGGGACTCGACTCGACGTTCAGATAAGGTTCTGGACACTGCTCGATTGGCCTATCACGTGTTATAGAGGCGGCCGACTCGGCCCCGACACGTCCCAACTCCCCCAACTCCCTCACGAGGCTTGCGAGTTCGGCGTACAATGTAAGACTCGTTTGTGTTTACTTTGCCTATTTTTGAGGGTGTGACAGCATCTTTATTTACTTTCGTGCCGTCTCACTGCCTTGGTTTGTTTCTTTGCTGGTCAGACTTTGGCGAGGAGCAAGGTTGTGCAACAAGGTAATAAATGCATAGTACGATCATGCTTCGACAAGCCTTGGAAGCTCAGCAGTTGGCCTGAAGTTGGGCCTGCGCTAATGGCAAAGCAGCCTGCCTGGGCAAGGTTTAGCGGCCACGCGGGAAGACTACAGGGGACTTTGCCCAACAAACCAGCAGCGCTAGCTGGTACTTTTAGAAAGGCACGCGCACCTCGGCAACCTGTCATCTTGGATCAGCACGCTGCTGGTTTACAATTTTGGTGGGGTCACGCTGCCCACCCACCGCCTTTCTCGCCCACCCGCGGGCCCTCCTAGCCCGGGCTCACTTATTATTGCTGCTGGTGAGAAGGCATTTCCAGCTGCTTCTCCCAAAGACTGTGCACGCCCTCGCTTGAAGACCTGACACCGCAGGCCACCTTCCGATCCGCTTGCTACGACAGCACAATCACTCGAGTCGCCAAAGATACGCCACTCGAGGATCTTCTCTTGGGTTGCGCCAACTTCAAAATCCCTTTCCTTTGCTGATGGTCGCAACTCGGGAACCCGTCAACTGCATCGCATACCTTTGACTGAGAACAAACAGCCATAGGTAGCCAAAGACCAAGCAAGCCATGTATGTCTATGCCGGCCCACATACTTCCCGACTTGGAGCTTGTGCGCAAGAAGTCTTGGGTCTTCCGCTTGCTGACCATTCTTCTACACAGCACCTCAACCTCAACCTCTGTCCTCACCTCCCAACCGACTCTGGACCATGTCCTTCTCGACCTACCTGGGCTATTTCTTGGGAGGCTATACCGCCCTGACGACCTTCTTCTACATTCTCTCCCCGATGTCGTCCAAGTCAGGTTTTGTGGCGCGCTGCCTCGCCTCCTACATCTCACTGGTCATAAGCGCACTCTACGGCGCCCTCGTCTCCATCGCCCTCAGCTGCGTCGGCCAACGTCAGATCGCGCAATGGACCACCGGTCGCATGTTTAAATACGCCATGGCCGCTACGACCGGCGTCACCTTTGAAGTCATCGACCCCAAGGGCCACCTGGACAAGGTCAGGCCCGCCGTCTTTGTCGGAAACCACCAGACAGAGCTCGACGTGCTCATGCTTGGCTGCATGTTCCCAAAGTACTGCAGCGTGACGGCCAAGTCCAGCCTGAAGAAGTTGCCCTTCCTGGGGTGGTTCATGACTCTGAGCGGCTCGGTCTTCATCGACCGCAAGAACAGCAAGGACGCGCGCGCGGCCATGAGCGGCGCTGCAGAGCAGATGAAGACTCTGAGGCAGAGCGTGTACATGTTCCCCGAGGGCACCAGGAGCTACGCCAAGGAGCCCATGCTGCTGCCTTTCAAGAAGGGTGCTTTCCATCTTGCTGTGCAGGCCCAGGTGCCCATCGTGCCGGTCGTTGCGGCCAACTACAGCGACACGCTGTACATCAAGGGAATGGTCTTCAAGTCTGGAAAGATCCCCTGCAAAGGTGAGTCTAGTTTCCCTTGAATTTGCGCGCATGAGTAGAACTGACGATTCTGGCAGTGCTCGACCCGATTCCCACGACGGGCCTGACCTCGGCAGACGTGGATGATCTGTGCAACAAGACCCGGGAGCTCATGCTCAAGGAGATCATCAATCTCACATATAAAACCCGTGGCCAAGAAGCGCCCATCGCAGCGTCAACTATCAAGGCGAGCGGGGTTGACCTGAAGCAATGAGGGGCAGATCGGCCCCCATCGCGAGAATTACCCCAGCCTATGCAACGCCGAGGCGCTGCTGGTGGGTTCCACGACGCCGCGGAACCGTGCCGCCGCCACGAAGTAGAAGGTGGAGAGAGGGCCTGAAAAGACGGGCAAGCAACGGCAACATTCTCGTTGCGCGGCAGTCACTCCCCCGACATCGCCAGACGTGCACTGCCGCAGGAGACAGGGGAATTTGAGATAAGACACAAGCCGGAAGCATTTGATACCCGCGATAGACGCATCCTTAGAACGGCGCGTTGACACAGGAACGGCCCTAGGCCGTATACTACTGGTTTCTGATGACTAGATTCGGAAAGACCTGTTTGTATACCGGATATTCTTGAAAAAAATTCCGTTACCTCAGATGCCCCTGACTGCTGACGGCCAGTCTTGCGAAGAATCAGGCCAATAGCCCGGCTCTTTTCATATGAGGATACGAGTCTGAGGTTCAGAGTTGCAAGCAGGATCGTGCATTTGTTCTGGAAACCCAGACTCAGTCATGTACGCAAGAGCTCGCGTGTGACTACAGAGATTTCCGCACGGTAAACAAGTAGAAACCGTAGTCGATCTTTTTGGGGTCCTCTCTATTGAACATGGTAACCACCGACCCGGAGGAGAGCCAATGGGTGACGTTCCATGGCAGTGGCGCAATCTGGCATGCATGCATGTATGCATACATGACCTGTAAGATGGGTGGCGGCCTGATTGCTCGCTGCTTTGTGACGTCTGCATGATCTCTAGTCCGGCTGCGTTTTCATGTGATTGCAGACTCTTATGAGCGATAGACGGTGGACAATTCCCTTGTCCCTGCGATGATTCGAGTTGATATTGGCGTTCGCTTTACCGAGTTGTTGATAGCTACGGATGAGTCGGAAGAAATACAACTCGCGAGATATACATAGATTTCTCTCAAATGTACGTAGCCCTTGATTTCTTGTTTCTTTTGTCTTGAAGTAGGCATTTCTGCTATGCATCTGGCTGCAGAATCCTCACATCGTGAACCATGCTAGAGGAGCTTCACTGTTCCATAACAGACTTACGACGATATTTCTCCGTGAAGGATACTCCATCATATGGGCAACGGTAAGCCCCATGACGAGGAAATGTCACCGAGCTTCGTGTGTTGTATCTAAAGTCTTATATAGAACCTTCCAACACTTCTTACAAAACGTTGCGTATTAAACAAACCATTGCTCACCGCGTGAAGTCTGCCTGCCAACGGATAGATATATATGGCTCATTTTAAAGTTCGAGACTTTGTGTCCACTCCGATTCGCCGCCGTTCTCACCTTTGACAGTGACTGCAGAACCCACAAACGGATCTCACGTTGTAAGTTGTGATGGTCAGACACTCGGTCACTGCTATCAATCAATCACTCCGTCATTCATTCACCCAGGGCCGATGTAGTGAATGGAAGCCCGAGGTTAGTATAAAAGAGCAGCAATTGTCTGAATTTCTGCAACTGAACTCAAACTTCAACATCGACCCAAGGTCTCGAAAGAAACAGCACCCACAGAGAAGCATACTGCCTTTGACTTCGTCTTAGCAACTATATACTGTTGCCGTTCTCATCAGCCTCCGTCCCGGTAGTCAAGGAGATCACTACTTCTGTCCAAGATTGAATCCCAACCAACAGGAAAGATGAACTTCTTCTTCTCTCTCGCTGTCTTCGTTTTCGCAGCCATTTCGGCGGCCAACCCAGTCGAGAAGCGCCAGATGATTGGTGCTGTAAGTCTCCAGTTGACGGCAGAATCCCATACGGAAATGCCCACAGACATAACACCAGAACCAGAACTGACCTTGCTGTTTCCATCAGCTCACCATCTGCACCGGCCCCGAGGCTACTGGCAAATGCTCCCACCAGGCCTACGAGCTCGAGACCTGCCACGACCTGACCGCTGAGTTCTTGCACAACGCGGCTACGTTTGCGCCCGACCGTAAGTTCCATTCTTCTTCTTTCACTGTTTCCCGTCCGTCATGCTTTGGAATATCCCAGGACGCTTTGCTTTGGGGCCCGTAGCAGGTGATTAACAAGTACCAGGTGCCAACTTCTACTGTCTCCCCTACCTCACCGCATGTGGCGCCAATTGCACGTCGCCCACGGGCTGCACACCGGGACCCATCTCGTCCGACACGCTCGACCGGTTCAACCTGGCGGACATGGGCGGCGGCTGGGATCACCTCATCGCGTCGTTTGTGTGCCACGAAGGCAAGGCTCCCATCCAAGGACCTTGACGCCAGCGGTGCTTGGATGGTGCTTGACTTAGTGGAGGGTAGCAGCAAGGTACCTGGACTATGCTATATAGTCTATCCTATCTCGCAGTGCACACAGGGGTACGCAAGATAACTGAGGCAGTCTTGTTCTTAGTACGTATGTACGGCGCATGCGAGGGTGTGCAGGGATGGGAGCACAGCTACCTGCCCCAGCCCTTGTCATGCATGACGTCTGGGCAAGGTGGGGCTGGCCGCATTGTCCTGTCATGTTGGCGGGGTAGGGGAGCTGTCCCTCGAGGTTGGAGGGGGCGCATCATGGAGTTTACTCGGCATCGTGGAGGCGCTTTTGGAGCCAAATGGTAATCTTCGGCGATGGGGATTCGTGCTTGGCTTGGCCTGAGGAGGAGGACAATATAATAAAACCCGATGGGTAGCTAACTCAGGTCTGCTAATCAATTTTGGGGCTTCAAGCTCTCTCCCATCATACCGTTCCGATATAATTGACCCGTCCACATCTCGTAATTGAAAACGAGCCCCAAGTCTAATGAGATATCTAAACGTCCAGCACTCCCCAACAACTTCAACCTTTGCCTCCAGACTCTCACAGCTCGCACGGCATTTCACAGCATCCGCCCCATCCTCGTCCTCACCCTCATCCTCATCCTCATCCTCAGCAGCAGCATCAGCAACCACCAAGATGGCCTTCGAGACAAAAGCCACCATCGCCTCCTTTGGGGGCACCTTGCTCAAGCTCTCGCACCAGTCCACCACCACCGGCACGCCCATGGCCCTCAACCTCTACCTACCTCCGGCCGCCGTAAAGCAGAACAAGAAGGTGCCCGTGCTCATCTGGCTGTCGGGGCTGACCTGCACCCCAGACAACTGCACCGAGAAGGGCTTCTTCCAGCACGGCGCCAGCCAGCACGGCATCGCGGTGCTGTACCCTGACACGTCCCCGCGCGGGCTCGACCTGCCGGGCGAGAAGGACGCCTACGACTTTGGCGAGGCCGCCTCCTTCTACCTCAACGCCACCAAGGCCCCCTACGACAAGAACTACCACATGGAGACGTACCTGACCGAGGAGCTGCCCAAGGCCCTCTTCGGGGACTCCGAGTTCGGCGGCAAGCTCGACGGGAGCCGGGTGTCCATCGCCGGCCACTCGATGGGCGGCCACGGCGCCCTGACGCTGTACCTGCGCCACCCGGGCAAGTACCGCTCCGTCTCGGCCTTTGCGCCCATCGCGAACCCGTCCGAGTGCCCATGGGGCCAGAAGGCCTTCTCGGGCTACCTGGGCGACGACAACAAGGCCGAGTGGGCCAAGCACGACGCCACCGAGCTGGTCAAGGCGTGGGACGCCAAGGCCCCGCTCCACATGCTCATCGACGTCGGCACCGGCGACAACTTCTACAAGCAGAAGCAGCTGCTGCCCGAGAACTTCGAGAAGGCCGTCAAGGACGCCGGCCTGAACGGCCTCACCCTGCGCTACCAGGACGACTATGACCACTCGTACTTCTTCATGTCGAGCTTCAGCGACGAGCATGTCGCCCATGCGGCCAAGTTCCTGGGCGCCTAGAGGTGCGAATGTGTGTTGGGGCAGGTCCGTTGCTTGGGTTGCGCGGGAGCTCGGGAGCGCTGCAGCTGAATCAAGGTTATCTGATGGGCCACGCTACGGAATGCACCAAGTTTGGTTGCCTTGCGGCAAGAAAATCAGGTTATGCGACCTGCAACGCTAAGAACGAGCGTGGTATATACAAATACAATCCAAAAGTATGAACAAGTCCGAAAGACATCGAGATGGTCTAGAAACGATAGTAGCATAACCTCAAAAAGCCCCCAGCTCCCCAAAGTAGATGCAATCCGCCAAGTCGTGTCCACAAACCTGACAGCTTTTTTTTTCTCAGACCCCGTCCAGCCCATGTGGTTGATGGTGGTGTGATAGAAAGCAAGTAACGACAGCCACGCAAGCGACAGTGGGTATCATGGCAACATCCGCAAGCAAGCATTTTAACTCAACCTTTGCTCCACCGGACTGGCGCTGCCAGTCTTGGCCTTCACTTCGGCCTCCAATTCTCTTTTGATCCGGAGGTAAGCCAGCTTTTCGAAGCGGCTCATCCCCTTCCACCAGTGCTGGCCTGCTCCGTGCTCGCCAATTCGGTCCAGCAGCTCTGCCACCTTTATTCGGACGTCCCTCTCCTTATGGAACAGCCCCAAAGCAAGGTAAAACAGCCCCGCGTGCGACTCTGGCGCCACAGAAAGCAGCAGACAGATTTCTTCGTAGCTGCGGACGTACTTTGCGAAGCCGATGTAGATCTCGCGGGTCTGCGATTGTGTCATGCGCTGCATCCGCAGCCGGTCGTGAAGGTGGTGTAGGTCCAGTCCCTTGAGCGGTTTGATGGTGTACATCTTTGCCATGTCCTACGCTCATGTTAGTATCTCTCAGGGGTCCACTGACTCATCGCTTGAGTCTCACAACTCACCTGGATAAAACTGTAATAACTCCTGGTGTTCCTCCATCCCTCGATTCTCGTGACATTTCCCGCCAGCTCCTTGTACTTCGACGGCTCGTCCGGCCAGACATACCCGTGTCCACTCAGGATCCCATTGGCCCCGGAACTGGGCGTGATAACAGCGCCCCCACCTGCATCCTCGTCACCTCCAATGTACAAGGCGCTAGCTCCGTACACGCTTTCCTCAAATGCGGCAGCAACACGAGTAAATTTGACCACCCAATCTCTCCACTTGGCCCTGACCACTCTCTCGCCGTGGCGGGCCGCGATGCTTTTAAGAACATCGGTCATGAACGCCTGATCTCCAGTCAAGTCCGAGTTAGATGTAGAACTAGAACTCGAAATATTGACAAGACCTCCATAGGAAGGATTCTGTTGCTGGAAATACACCAGTCCTTCCGTTGCTGCCGCAGGCTCGATCTTGCTGCTGATGGTCATGCGGCCCTTCGGCAAGTCGCACAAGAGATCCCACCACTCCGGATGGTGTTCAAAGGTCGGATTTGTGACACCTGCAATGAAGCCAGGTACTTTAAGAAGGTCGTCGATCTTCGTCAAATCTGTGTAGGGGAAGGCATGGCGTGTGAAGCCCCTCAGCATACCACCAGAGGCAAGAGCACAGGCGGCTAGGACGGCCTCAGCAACTTCACCAGACGGCATGTTGTGACCGAGGAAAATGATTCTCTTCTGTGTCAAAAGGGCGTTGGCCAGGACGATGATTGGATGCGTGGTAGGACCATTCGTGGTGAGGTGTGCATGTGGCAGGAATGGTTGCGGTGATTTTCCATGAGGTTCCGAGAAATTTTGGATCAACTTGATCAGGGAAAAGTCGCCTACGGACTCGGGCATGACGGCCACCGGCACCTTGATCGGAATGGGAATGCCTTTGTACATGACCTTGCTTTCAAACTCGTGAGTATCCCTGGGGACAGAATACATGGCCTTGCCCTCGAGGAAAGCTTTCGTCCCGGCTCGTTGTATCTCTGGCCGCTTAGCTGGCTCGCGACTGGGCTCCGTATGTTGGTCTGAGCCGCTTTCCTCCTGGTCTTGTTCGATCCGCTGCTGAACCATGCGTTCGAACTTCTCGACGAAGAGGTCCTTGTTCTCACTGGACTGCAGCAATTGCCTTTCAAGAAAGCTTAGTTTGGGCATCAGAGACAAGTCCATGGCGTTGACAGAGTCATAAAGCATAGCGAGCGTCTCAGGTACTGGCGATTTGAAATATTCCTCCAAAGCCAATAGTAACAGTGGCTGTCATGATGATGGGGTCAGTATCTCGTTTCCGTTTGAGGGCCAGAGCACCACAAACCTTGTATATATGCAAGAAGGGATGCCTCGTGCAGATAGCCATCGCCTTCACAATCGCGCCTCTCTTCACGGACTTGTCTTGCTTCGTGTTGACCAAATTCAGGACGTAGACCAGGGGCGGCCCCTCGCCGCCATCAGGCTCACTGTCAGTTGAGTCGTCGTCATCAAATTCATCGTCATCGTCGTCCTGCTCTCCGTCGCCGTCCTCCTCTTTTGTTTCCTCATCGATGATGCCGGCAGCTTTGTTTTTCCTCCTTCTTCTCCTCCTTCTCCGTGCTTCTTTCTCCTCGTCTTCCTCCTCTTGGCTCGTGTCCTTGTGCAGGAAGAATATCGTCCAGTCCTGATTTCGCATATGCGCACCATCGGGCAGCATCAGCTCCGCCAGCATATTTTCGTCGCCTGTG
This sequence comes from Diaporthe citriasiana, assembly GCA_014872975.1. Lineage (NCBI taxonomy): Eukaryota > Fungi > Ascomycota > Sordariomycetes > Diaporthales > Diaporthaceae > Diaporthe > Diaporthe citriasiana. The sequence continues at coordinate 259,489 of JADAZS010000002.1, forward strand.
ATGGCCATAGGATATTGGTGTTCCATGATAGGCCCCCTGTCAATATCGAAAGAAGCGACCAAGATATACTCCACGTGATTCTCGCTGGAGCCACGCGGGTATTGGGACTTCATCTTCCGCTGAGGGTGCGCATCAGAGTTGTAACGCGGCATAGGAACCGCACTGCTTCCGGACAGCGACGAGTGTTGCGAAGACACACCGGTGCCTGTCGAAGGTGTCTTGGACTTGGAGCTGGGATTCGATGTGCGATCCGTTTCTGAGACCAAGCCCCCGGCGCTGGGGCCGGGAGGAATTGGCGACCGTGACGGCTTTGAATGATGTGACATTTGCGAGCCGGAACGAGAGGATGGCGGAAATGACGACAGTGATGTCCTTCGCGTGTGGACGACCGTCGAGGAGCTTCCATTATTAAGGCCTGACTTCTGCGTTTGGTAAGGCAGCGCAGTTTGCGCCGATGCCATGATCTATGACCTAGTGACAAGTTCGCGCCTGGTCAGTCGGCGTTGCGCGTTTTAGGGGTCCCGTCGAGTTCGGTGTATGGACGTTTGGTCATGGGCGTAGCTTGATGGTGTTGTTAGGCTCTCGAACCAAGGCTAAGTTGTCAGCGACTATGAACACAGTATGTGACGGTATAGTCTTTGTGACTATCAGTTGGCACGATAGTCTGCACTGCCGGCGTCGTTTCGTTTCGTCTTATGATTCAGTAAAGTATCGAAACCAGCTCGCTAGCTTGACTGGTATTATGATGTGTTCGGAATGACGGCGCCACTGGATAATGGATTCCCCGGCCAGCGAGACGCATCCCGAGATGTTGCTGGCGTAACGGGAATGTGGATATGGCTGGAGTCGCACAGCAGGAGGCTTGCACAACAAGGCTGGCGGAAAAGAACCGAGATTGTTTCGGGGGATGAAAGATGCCTGGTGATGCACCGCTGTTGTGTCCTTCAGATGGACGGCACAGACACCAGGTTTCGGCCCAAGGTGTAATGATTTGGCTCTGCTAGGGCGATTGGGGCTTGCCGGATATGTCGTGGAATGCGATTCGATGCCGAGGAAGGAGAGAGACGGGAAAAGGAATAGGGCCGTGTGGTCGGGATGATGTCTCCCCTGTGGAGGGGTTCAGACGATCTGGGGTCAGTCTAGTCGCTCAGGATGCGAAGTGGACACAATTGGGCGACGGGGGCCGTGAGCGCTGGTCAGAGTTGGGATGGAGCGCGGGCGTTGAGCATCCAACATCGCAGGGCCAGGGTCCGGAGTGGACTTGAGAGTAAAGGGGTGTTGATAGGTGGTGCAAGGAGTGGTGCAGGTCGGTCGGTGGACTAGGTACTGTACTCCGTACAATAGCACGGCGTAGCATGGCAGCACTGGCCTTGCCTTTAACGTCAAGCCGAGTCAATGCGTAGGGAATGGACGGACTGAGACATGATCTGCTACAGCAGGAGCATAATTGACTACTGGAGGAACCGGAGAACGGAAGAGAGGGAACGGTTAGACAGGCTGAGGTGGGATGTGGGAGAGAGATGGAAGAAAAGACGGTTTGGGAGGATTCTGATTGCTGCCGCACACCTCCTGGCTGCTCTGCTCTCTTACACGGCCTCGATACACATGTATCTATAGCATGTACTCCGTACTGTCGTTACCTTACCTCTCATCCACCTAACCACCCACACTATTCCATTGAATCCATCTATGCTTGTACCATGGTAGACGGATGGATACCACTCAGCACCCAACCGCTCTTTGGGGTCCTCTGGGTCAGCCTGCCCTTGTGTTTCAAAGCCTGTTCTTCCCTCCTTCCTCTCTGTCTGGCCCCGCCCCTACCCCCCTTCTCGCTCATCACAGAGAGATGGAACGTTGAATGGCTTGGTGGACCCCTATCGAGGCTTGCTCTCCTGACAGGGGTTTGTAGGAGGACCGTCAGGTAAATTTTGCAAGAGCTGCCCTTTCCGGTGTTGTATCTAGCGGCCCCCAAACCAAGCTTTTCCCTTCCTGGCAGCACCTCCACCCTGCTCGGTTGGTGCATTGTCCGGAGACTGGTCTGTGCGGCTGCTCTTTGAGACAGCCCTGGAGGAAAAAGGCAGCTGGAGGCCAATCCTGCTGCATGCGCTGCAGGCCCTGGCCCTGAGATCTCCATCAGCAGGCAGGGGTGCCCTGCTCTTGGGCGCTTACTAGCCCGGCCGTTGCTGGGTGAGCTTGTTGACTCTTCTTTTTCGCGTCCAGCCGCCTGGGGCGATTTCATCACCGAGGCTTTAGGCGCATTCGTGAACATCAACCGGCATTCGTGGACACGCCTTCCGGACAACACAACGGACTGACAAGCTTATATCGTTTCTGTTCGAGTTCCAAGACATTACCAGACGATAAAAGAAAACCATCGCCTCCGAGTTGTCGTCACCAATTGATCCCTGCTCCCGCCAAGCAGGTCGCTTGTCGACGTGTTGATTGTTATCGATACCCAACAACAGATCCAGCAACGGCACTACGTGCAGTGCTCCGCATCATGGTGGGTGCAAGCCATGACGGAGTCTTCCCCACTTGGTGTCTATTGATGGTATACTCACAACATGGTTAGGCACTACCGGCTGGACACCTCAAGTCATCATCCCAAGGAGGAGGATTCGGGTCTCCTCGCAGCTCTCCCTTTCGACGACCCGAGTCTCCTGCATCGCCATCGCCACTCCGACAGTCAACACCCTTACCATCACCAACCAAATCAGGACAGACAAGCAATTCTTCGAGATTCGCAGCTTCGACCCCGACGGGAACCACTGAAAGCCTTACGCCAAGGGGGCAGACAAGTACACAGCAACCATCACCAGAGATGTTTGGGTCACCGCGCCCACAGCGCCCCACACCGGTCACGACCACATCCTCTACATCTATCACGGGCCATAGTAGCGCCTTGTCCCAACTACAGCCTGCACAAGTGCGCACCTTGCGCGAAGGCTTCCAGATCCTGGACCGGGACAGCGACGGCACCGTGAACAGGGAAGATGTCGCCGACATGCTGAACCAGCTCGGTAGGTCCATTAGCAACGCACGAGGGCCTCGTAATAAGGCTGCATAAGATTGTCATGTGCTGACGAGTGAACTCCCGGCGGCACAGGCCTACCGTCCAATGCTGCGGAGGTGTCCCGCTTTTTCCCTTCTTCGGCGCCACAGACGATCACGCTTGCAGCTTTCCTCAACAACGTCGCCAGCAGCCTCGCCCCCCTCTCCCCCAGTGCCGAGCTCGCCTCAGCGTTTTCCGCCTTTGACGACGATGACAGCGGCCAGATAGACCTGGCAGAGCTTCGGGATGCGTTATTACATACGGCACCGGAGGCCGGAGAGAGACCGCTGACAGCCGCCGAAATTGACCAGGTCATGAGCGGCTTCTCTGGGAAGAGGGCATTTGGTGGCAAGGTAAAGGGAGGAGGGGCAGCAGGCTTCGGCAAGAGGGGGGAAGTGTTTCGCTACAATGAGTTTGTGAACTCCATCGCTGGTGGAGGGCATGGAAATGGAGGGGCGGCTGAGGAGGATGAGGCGCAGGAGTGAAGATGCGTGACGATTGACGATGCATGGCTTTTGGGGTCCTTGGCAAAATGGGGACTCTCACTATTACGAATGCACCAGAAGCACCAATTGCTCGTCACGCGTGCGGCTCGGTGCTCTTCTTTTTTTTTTTTTTTTTTTGCTGACAATAGATGGGGAGCTGTGGCATAATATCTCAACTTGGTCAAAGTATGAGCGTTCAATGCTTCCAATGGCAAAATCCGCCTAATCACGTTTAGGCGTGAAAATGAACATTGTATGTGTGTATGTGTGTGTTTTGGAGCGTCGTGAAGCCTGTGTGAGTGCACATATGGTATTTTGTGTTTGTGAGTACCTACCGTATGTACAGAGGTCCTCACTATTGGTGATGAACTTCGAGTGGTTGGGTTTACATCAATTACGTCATCGCGCTGCGGCTGCTTCCTAGATTAGTCTACAACGGGTTGAAGAAGAACGGCGACCTGGAGTGTTCGCGCCTCGGAGCCAACCTGCCAGCCTAGTCCTTGATGACAGGCTGACAGCCAGATGGCTGCGACCAGTGGGTGGCCCAAATCTCTCTCGCAGCCGGGAAGAGCCAGCCACTTGTTTTCAGGTGGGAGGGCGGGCGTGGAAGGTTCGAGAATTCCATCGACGCGAAAGATGCGAGGCAGTTTAACGCTTATGGCAATACCTCGGTTAGACCGATGACACTCAATGAGCCCTTGGGTCGTATGCCGATAGGCACGCTGTCACTTCCCAGGGTCCTCCAGGGCCTTGACCCCCCACCCACCCTGCGCGCCGGGAGCCTGTGCCGGTACGGGTTGCTCCCGCCTCCCCAGCCCGCGGGTAGTGATATAGGACGGCCGTTTGCAAGGGTATTGGGAGATGTGACCAGAGCCCGCAGAGAAGAGAAGGGGACAGATGGAGCAGATGGTTCGCCTGCCTCTGATTGTACCTAGGTACAAAAGTCCCCCTGGGCGACTGGTCTAACGTACATACGGTAGGTACACAGCAACGGCAAATTCCCCCCCCCCCCCAAATAGCGGGTCCATGTCTGTTTACACGTGCGGCGATTGGGCGCGGGTGGAAATCCAGGTGGTTGAACGGCCGGCGATTGACGTGTGTTGACCTGGCGCTGAGTGGTCGCGCAGGCCCTGCAGAAGGGGGGCACACTCGGTGCAATTGGGCGGCATATGAACCACAGAATGCAGAGTGCGGTCGAGAGGCCAATGGATGCCGCCTGTCTCTTGCCAGGGGCCGGTGCGCCTTACCGTACCTGCTCCTGCTATCAGGCAGAGAGGCGCGTGTCGAGAATGTGGTGTGCCAGCAGTGCATTGGCAGAATACTGCTATGCTCGTGCTGTGTGTGCTGGTGCTGGGCTGGGGGCTTGGGTTTGTTTAATCCCGAGGCCCTCGACCTTCTTCTCTCGTCTGGCTCCTCCACTACGGTGCACAAGGCCCTCTGGATACGGTTCGTTGACATGCTTGAAAGCTGATAAATCTCCCCGGAGCCCTGTCGAAACCTCCTCTCACACAAACACAGAAGAACCCTCCTCCCATAATATTTCTTGCTCTGTTTTGACCTTTGCCTGATCTCGCCCTTGGTCCTGCCCTCATCGCCTCTAGCCCTTCCTTCCAGCCTCGTCGTTGCCTACCTACAGGAAACAACCTACCTCGACGACTCCTCCTGGCCCTCAATCAAGTCCCTTTGTACCTGCATAACCGCTTAGCTGGTTTTACAGGTTCCCGCCCAGCGAGAGAGAGAGAGAGAGAGAGAGAGAGAGAGAGAGAGACAAGAAGCGCAGCAGAAGAGGATCACGCTCAAAGTTGATTGCGCCCTGCTTGGCCTCGATATAGTTCAGCACCCGTACAAACCGGAACCTGCAATCTCACCGCTAGAAATCACACTTCATAACGCGCATACGTCCAGGGAGATACTGCACCTCGACAAACGGCTGCTTTCTTCGCCCACACCCCAAAGTTACATATCTGGGCCAGTGTATCCAGAAAACCGACTGGAGCTGCTACTCCACTGCAAATCCACCACCATCTGAAGCGGCCGACAAGGGGACAAGACCAAAAAAAAAAAAGAGGAAGGCCCCACGTTCGTTCACGTCCCGCACCCGTTATTTGTTTATGCAACAGTCGGAAGTCCAGGTCGACCCAGCTTGACCTTGCAAATCGCATTGTGTGCACAGTCTTGTGTGCGGCTCAGGCAGGACAGACAGGCAGACAGTTCAGGACAGGAGACCCCAATCCCGAACTTTTTTTTTTCTCCCTCGCCGCTGTGACCTGCACTAGTACTGTCCCAGTACGCAGGACCAGGAACTAGGGGGCCGTCTCCGTCAGCCAGAAGGGAAAAAAAAGTCATAGAGCTCGGCTTATCTTACCTACCCGGTTTATTTCAAATGAAGTTCTTCGGGAAGAAGTCTACCAAGAAACCCCACCCCAACGACCACGACGACTACGTCTTGGACGCAGACTACTTTCATTCCGAGTCATCCTCGCCCACAAAGTCACCGTCCAAGTCCGCATCGTCGTCACCCACCAAAAGGTCAGCCCGACCCGCTTCGCCGGCGACGCCAACCAGTCCCTCGGGCGAGGCAAAGCACCGCCCTAGCAGCTCCCGGCACTTTTCCAGAGCCTCGTCCGACCTCGGCAAATCTTCTTCTCGAAAGAAGAAGGCCGACACCGACACACATCCCCTCAATCTCCCGCCAGACGAGATCAGGAGGCTCTCGAGGCTGTCAGCCATGAGTGCACGCGAGTCGGTCGACAGGATGGACATCGATCCTCCCAGCAGCGCCGCGACCACGTCGTCTCCCCCACGACAAGAATCGCCGCCTGCTGCAGACAAGACCGGCGAGGAAACTCCTCCTGCCACCAATGGCTCATCTTCTCCCAAGAAGGAGGACGCACCTGCTCCTCCCCCGCACACGACCGATCCCAACAGCCCCCCGCCAACCCCCGCAGACGAGGCTGAGGTCTTCAAGAACCTGGGAAACAAGTTCTTCAAGGAAAGAAATTACAGGCGGGCCATTGAGGAATACTCCAAAGGTTCGTTGGGCCATGGCCTTGTTCGACAAGTTTTGGCGTACTAACAATGAATTAAATTCCAGCCGTCGAACTGCAACCGGACTCGGCTACGTATTTGGGCAATCGGGCTGCTGCGTACATGGCCGATGGCAAATTCGAATCCGCTCTTGATGACTGCAAGCGGGCAGTCGACTTGGACTCCAACAACCCCAAGATCTTACTCCGTCTGGCCCGAATCTACACCAACTTGGGACAACCAGACGAAGCAATGGTTACCTTCCAGCGCATCCGGCCACCTCCCTCCGCTAAAGACATGGCACAGGCAAAGGAGATGTTGCAGTACATACAATCCGCTCAGCAAGGGTTAGAAGAGGGGATGGGCCCGTCCCTGGTGCTCCATGCTCTTGACATGGCCGAGAGGCTGCTTGGGTCTGGGGCTCGTAAGCCGCGCAAGTGGCAGCTGATGCGAGGAGAGGCTTATCTTAAGATGGGCGGCGTCAACTCGCTTGGGGAAGCCCAGAATGTTGCTACCAACTTGTTGAGGAACAACAGTCAGGACCCTGAGGCCCTGGTCCTGCGAGCCCGCGGTCTCTATGGACAAGGCGAAAACGACAAGGCCATCAAAGTCCTGCAAATGGCCATAAGCTGTGACCCTGATTTCCGGGATGCCATCAAGTGGCTCAAGATCATCAGGAATCTGCACAAGACAAAGGAGGAAGGAAATGCCGCGTACAAGGCCCGTCAATGGCAGGCCGCGATCGACAAGTACACGGTGGCTCTGGACGTCGACCCAGCAAACAAGTCGACAAACGCCAAGATCCTGCAGAACCGCGCGCTTTGCTACCAACAGCTCAAAAATTACGATGAGGCAATTGCAGACTGCGACAAGGCCCTAAGCCTGGACCCCAGCTACACTAAGGCCCGTAAGACCAAGGCGAATGCTCTTGGTGGCGCCGAGAAATGGGAGGACGCGGTGCGGGAGTGGAAGGCGCTCGCGGAGGCTGATCCATCAGACGCTTCGATTCAAAAGGAGGCACGAAAGGCCGAAATTGAGCTCAAGAAGAGCCAACGCAAGGATCACTACAAGATCCTGGGCGTGTCCAAGGATGCTGACGACAACCAAATCAAGAAGGCCTACAGAAAGTTGGCCATCCAGTACCACCCCGACAAGAACCCTGGCAACGAAGAGGCCGAGGCGAAGTTCAAGGACATCAGCGAAGCATATGAGACCTTGAGCGATCCCCAGTAAGTTGTCCACAGAAGCCACTCGGCGTGGGATGAACGGAGCTAACAAAACTATAGAAAGCGAGCCCGCTATGACGCTGGTGATGACCTGGACATGTCGGACATGTTTGGCGGCGGTGGCGGTGGCGGCATGGGCATCGACCCTGACATCCTCTTCAGCATGATGGGCCAGCAAGGTGGCTTCGGTAGAGGTGGTGGAGGGTTTGGAGGCGGCGGATTCCCCGGAGGCGGTGGCTTCCATTTCGCCAACGGTAGTGGCGGCCGGGCGCGTGGGTTCCCCGGCGGGTTCCAATTCTCCTGACAATCGGACGAGGAAGACGACGACAGCGACGAGTGCTTAAGCACCGGATACTGCTCCGAGGACGACACGCAGGCAGGGCAGGGTGGTGGGTATGAAAAGGCATCATGGTGGCAGGCCGAAGGCGAGGCCTCGGCCGCTGCACATAACAAGCGGTTGGAACGAATGCGCCAGATTGGTGTCGTGTTCCTTGCGGCCATCGTTCTTCTTCCTCTGCAGGTTGTGGGGTTGCTTGTGATAGTCGCGGGCATAGCTTACATGTGCATTGTGGCGACCGGGGCTCACACATGACGATAGAGATATTAAGGTCCAGGACATTCGGCCGGGCAATCTGAGCATCGTGGGTTGGAACCTGGGATAGATGGCTTTGCTAATTCTACGTGTGCATCGTTCACGGTGCTCGGGCGTTGGAAAAGGAAGGGGGACAGATGGATGAAGGCGCGGCCATGCCTTGTGCCATACACCCCCCATCTAATCATGAACTTGTTTTACCATGTGTGTACGGACGACTATATACAGATAGACAAGGTGCTTCTCGCTGGGCGCAATGCCAGATCATGCTCAAAATATTCTGCTCTGAGCTGTGGGGAATAGCCTGACACGGGCTGGCACATCGAACCGTGACGAGGGGTTTGAGTCCTTTCAATTGATTCTGGTTTGGTCTTCACTGTCGAAACTCCAAATCCAAGCATCAAGAACCTTATCAAGCCAAATTATAACTCCCCATGTTCCTCGAGACGGTGGGGCCGTTCTGTTTGTCCCAGGGCTGACGTGCGGTCCGCTTTCCGGGTCCCTGATTATCGCATTCACCATGTGTCTAATCCGGTACTGCACAACTGGCCTCAAGCATTTTAGCGTGGCCTCCAACCGTTGTCACTACCACAATCCCTGCTCGTTTTTGTAGGACACATTTCCTAACCGCAAGCTTCCTCTGGTTGCGCACTCACCCACTTTCACCAGCGACACCACACCACGCTGCAGACCCTGCGCCGCTTTCTTTTCCGACCTCTTACCCACAGGCGCGCCTGTTTCTTTCACCCGTCCGTGGTGTCCTTTTTGTGCCGCCCACGTTTACGTTCCTTTCATCCCCCAGCCTCAGCCTGCCTGGCCGCTCCCGATCACGATCTGCGAGCTCTTGCCTCGCCCTCGCCTACACGGCGCAAACCCAGCCTGATCATCACCGCTCCACAAATCGGCGAAGATGTCTAGCTACGATTATGACACGGACTCGTCCATGTGGCCGTTCTTCGCTTTCACGGTCACAGCGATCACGACAGTCCCAGCCACATACTTTCTGCTCAAGGGATCTATAAACGACCCCTCGAAGCTGTTCCCCCGGGTTCAGACAGACTACAAGCCCAAACATGCCGACCTCGTCGCTGCACAACGGTCCAAGGACAGGAAACAAAACAGGCGGGTGGGCCTGACGTTATTTGTCCTCCTGGGGTGGGCTGTCATGGCTTACACCCTGTATCTCATCCACTATGTCGAGACGCCTGCAGTGCAAAGGTTGTGGAATCCGTACGACATCTTGGGCATCTCCGAGGTAAGCCTCTACTCCACCTCTCAATGTCGCATCTCCAGTGTTCCTTGACGGCTAACAAGATCTACAGTCCGCTACCGAGAAAGCCATCAAGTCTCACTACAAGAAGCTGTCCCTGAAGTTCCACCCTGACAAGGTCAGGCCTGACCCGGCCAAGAACGAGACAATCGAGTCACTGAACGATCGTTACGTCGAAATTTCCAAGGCGTACCAGGCGCTGACCGATGAGGAGGTGCGCAACAACTACATCCAGTATGGCCACCCGGACGGGAGGCAGAGCATGAGCATCGGTATCGCGCTGCCTAAGCTGATGGTCTCGGATGGCAACGGCAAGTACGTCGTACTGGTCTACTTCTTGCTGTTTGGTGTCATGCTCCCTTACTACGTTGGCTCCTGGTGGTACGGCACTCAACGGCGATCCAAGGAGGGTATTCTCATGGAGAGCGCCAACAGCCTGTTCAAGGAGTACAAGAACGATGTCGATGTTGGTGGGGTCATCACCGCACTGAGCACTGGAAAGGAATTCGCTGCAGTTCTTAAGGGGGACAAGGCAGACACTGGACTCTCGAAGATCGAATCGCGCATCCTGGCTTCAGGCGAAGGGCAGTTCACTACAGCCGGCCTTTCGCCCAAGGAGAGGGAGGCGCTGGAAGACCTCGAGAACGGAGTCAGGAGGAAGACTCTGGCACTCTTGTGGGCTTACCTGGGCCGCATCGAACTGGATGACCCGACTCTGGAGAAACAAAAGTTCGAGGTCGCGCCCATTGCCGAGTCGCTGGTCAAGTCTTTCACGGCGATCGCGATCGCTTTCGGATTTACCGCCCCGATCCTTGCCTCCTTCCACGCCAGCCAACGGCTGATCCAAGCTCTGTCCCCGGTGGCCTCTCCTCTTCTGCAACTGCCCTACTTCACACCTGCTATCGCCAAGGCTGTGGATGGTGACTCGAAGGTGCCCACCACCCTTCAAAAGTTCATGGACCAACCAGACTCCAAGCGACGAGAACTTGCTGTTGGAAAGGGCCTTCTCACTGAGGCGCAGTACAAGACCGCAGTCAGTGTCGCCAAGCAACTACCATACCTGCGAGTCGCAAAGGCTTTCTTCAAGGTCACTGGCGAGCGCTTCATCATCCCATCCTCCCTCGTCACTCTGGTTGTGAAAGGCCGCATCATCCCTCCCGGTTCCGAGAATGTCCCCGAGGTTAATGAGCTTGATCTTGTCGACGTGGACCCCGCGGAAGATGACTTGGACGCCATTCTTGGCAAGAAGAAGAAGACTGTCAAGGGTGCCGACGGAAAGCCAGTACCCGTGGCAGGTGACGACAAGCCAATCCTGCCATCTCTGGCTTTCTCGCCACATTTCGGTCGTGAGCACTCTCCTCGGTGGCACGTATTCCTGTCGGACTCAAAACAAGGGAAGATGGCTGTGCCTCCTTTTACGTTCACGCAATTTGACGCCCCGATATTCGAGGAGGACGGAAAGACGCCCACGTTTAACATGGTCACGCTCAAGGCGCAATTTGCAGCGCCACCCCAGGCGGGTCACTACACCTTCGTTATGCACGTGGCCTGCGACAGCTACGTGGGCTTTGACACGAAGATGGAGGTGACTCTCGTGGTTGAGGAGGCGAGCAAAGCTGCGGCAATGGCGGCTGAGGACGAGATCAGTGAGCCAGATGAGGGTAAGCATTCTTCGCCCGGATCAGACCCCTATGAAAATCTGAATGTATGGCACCTAACAGGCCGGACAGATTCTATTGCTGGCATAATGAATGCAGCCAAGGGCGGCGCACCACCACCACCGCCAAAGAAGAAGAAGCCTGCCGAGGACGAGTCCGACGAGGAGAGCGGTACTGAGGAAGAGGAGCAGGACACAAGCGCGACTAATACAGATACGGAGCCGGAGGACGGGAAGTGAGGCGTTGCATAGAGAGACAAAGGGGCTCGCATCTGTCCAGCATTCTGACATTGCGTTCCCTGTTCTCTTCCCAGGCAGACCATCCTAGGTAGCTGAAATGTATATCCCCTTCTACTGGTCACAGCTGCGAGAGAAGACGTTGGGGTCTATAGGGTCAACCAACAAGGGCGGCTTGCAAACGGCGTTTGAGGGTTGGGCAGCTGATTTTGCTACTAAGTAGTTTATAAACGGGTGAAGTCTGATACATATACACTTGGCGTGTTCTGACTCGGGCTGGATAGTTATGCTTCTTTCCACTTTGTGCCGTACTGCGCAGTAAGTCATCTGAAACGTGCTCTTCTCTGGCTTCCGCACCAGCGTGCACTGTCTCCCAACATAAGAGATCTCGTGTTGAGTCACAGCCCTTGCCACAACGCAATCTTCAAAGCAAAAACTGGAGGATGGGGGGGGGGGGTTGGATGCTATACGGAGCCAAGGCTGAGTGTGCGCGGCATGTATGCCAGCGTTTGCTGGCTCGGACGATACCTAGCTAGAATATAGGAAGCATTGCTATGGTCATTCGCATATCGAAGAGATGGTAGCCACGGGGAAATTGTCTATGAGAGACTGGGGAATTAGACCCAAGGCGAGATGGATGCCATTGGGTCCTCGTTGGTCAGAACCAGATGATTTAGTACAAGACATGGAGGTGCATCTAGATAGTGTGTGATTGAAGGTATTTACTGTTACGATAAGTATGTACAAATAGAACACAATCAAAGGCCATCACGTCCTGCCTTACCCCAGGCTAGTCTCAAAGGCACTATAATTCCGATTGTTAGCAAAAGCCAGCACGATTTAGGGAGAACGGAAGGGGGTGTGTGACGAGGAAGGGGACGCATGCACATACCTGGGAGTAATAGGCATTCTGCCACTGGCACGTGTAAGGCGCGGCACAGGTGAAGCTCCCCGTCCACTGCTGGCCGCCGCACTGGGCGAACCTGGCCTGCGCCTTGTTGGCGGCAAGGGCGGTGATCTTCTCGGACGCCTTCTCAGCGGCGGTGACGATGTAAGATGACGGGTTGGTGGTGACGTGGCCGGGGAAGATGCTCGCGTCGACGACGAAGAGGTTGTCGGTGCCGTAGACCTTGGTGTTGAGGTCGACGACGGCGGAGCCGCCGTTGCGCCCGTCGTCGGTGCCCAGCTTCGCGCTTCCGATCCAGTGGTTCGAGCGGCGGTTGCTGTACGACACGACCATGTTGTTGACGAAGTCGTCGACGCTGGTCGACGGGTCCGGGTACGTCCAGGTCAGGTTGGCGACGGACTTGAGCGACGCCTGCAGGTTCTTGATGCCCTGGATCACGGCGGCGACGTCGTTCTTGTCCCGGAGGTAGGGCAGCGTCGACACCACCATGCTCAGCCCGGAGGTGATGGTGGTCCGGCCGCGCGACGTCGCGCCCCGGCCCAGGTACTGCGACATGGTCATGGCCTTGCCGTTGGGCGTCCCGTCGCTGCCCTCCACGCGCGCCGTCCACTGCAGCTGCCGCGTGATGCCGTCCGCGCCGACGATCTGGTCCCAGAACATGGGGCCGATGTTGGGCGCGGCCTGCGCCAGGATGCCCGAGCGCTTGTTGAGGTACATGTTCTGGTCAGTCACGTTGGGCGTGTCGAAGGCCTCGTAGAAGTCATAGAAGGTCACGTTGGGGTGCTCGATGACGGTGTCGGTATTGGTGTGGTCCTCGAGGTTGTAGCCGACGGGGAGGTTGATCCACGACTGGTTGCCGATCATGGTCGGGCCGTCGACCGACTTTTGCACCACGGCGAGCTGGTCGGCCGGGCCGATGCCGCTCCGCATGAGCAGCTTCGCGGAGCCGAATGTGCCGGCGGACAGGACGACGCGGCCCGTGATGCTTGTGACGTTGACGACGCCCGAGTAGCCGCCGCTGAGGAATGGCTCGACCTCCACGCCGGTGATGTGGCCGCCCGAGCGGATCACACGCTTGACTGATGTCCCCGTCCAGAGCTTGAAGTTCTTCCTGGCGTTGGCGCTCACCAGGTACGTTGCCATGGGTCCACCACGCTCGCCGTTGCCATACATGTAAGGCGTGTGAGCATAGGTGCGGTTCTTCTGGTTGGGCACATTGTTGGCCGTCACAGAAGTCCACCCGGCCGTCTTCAGCCCGCTGGAAATCACATCGAATCCCTGCTGGAGGTACAGCTGTCCATCCATCGAGGGGTGGTCTGTCCCCGGGATCCTCGAGAAGACCCGGCTCGTCGCCGCACTCATGTCTGCTGACCTCCAGCCGTTGGGGAAGTTGTAGTCCCAGTCAACGGTGTTAGGCTTCCACCAGAGACCAGCGTTGATAGCAGTGCCGCCACCGAGGACGCAGCCGGCCATCTGGTCCGTGTCCGAGCAGGCGATGCCCGCCGAGTCGACCCAGATCTCATTGCAGAGACCGGGGACGTCGAAGCGGGTCAGGTTGGTTCCGCTGAGCCAGGTTGGCTTCACCTGCCCACCCCAACGACCTGAAGATGGTGGGCCCTTCTCGATGAGGAGGACGCTCTTGCCGGACTCGCTGAGCTTGTCCGCGATGGGGATGCCACCTGCGCCGGCGCCGACAACGATGTAGTCGTATGTTGCGGTCGGGACCGGTGTCCCAGGGACGCTCGTCGGCGTCGGCACGCTTGTGGTTGTCGCCGTTGGCACACTTGTGGTGCCCCCGCAGCTGCCAGTCACGGTCTTGGTGGCAAGCGCGGCCCAAGACGAGTACGACGGGTTGGCGGCATTCGCGTCCAAGGTGGCGGGGAAGAGGCTCTGTCCGTTGTCGTGCTGTTCGAGGGTGATCTGGTTGGGACAAGTCGGGTTGCCGGGAGCAGGGTTGGCCTGCGCCCATCCGAGCAGCCAGAACTTGGAGCTTGTAGAGACGCTGCCGGTGGCACCGCCTTGGTCCCACGCCAGACAGCCCTGGCAGCGGAAGATCAGGCTGTAGTGCGTCGAGTTGATGGTGGATGATATCTGGGTCAGTGTGGCGTTTCCAGTGTAGACATCAGGCATCACGTAGCCAGTGGCATAACGGAACGAGTGCAAGATCTGCCCGTTGTTTGGCCATATTGTGAGCAGCAGCGAGTTCGTCATCGACCCTCCAAATGACATGCCACACCACCCCTGGGTGGTTGGATCTGGGGAGGCACATTGCTGTGAAAGAATGTGTGTTACGGAGTGAAGCACAGCATCTATCAGCCTCTCGTGTGGGATTCACTCACCAGGTACCCGATGAACTCTGTAGCATCTGTCGTGAGGGCACTCGATGGTAGGGCGGCACCGAAAGTCCATGTACCCTTCGTAGATGCCTCAGGAACGGTCCATGTATCAAAGATGATTCCAGTTGCTGGGTCCGTGTACACGACCGCTGTCGGTGACTGTGCCCATGTTGTCTCGAGGACTGTCCATAGTCAGCAACGCCTGAGGCTGATCCGTCGTTTGCAGGACGATGGTCACTTACATGGCGCTGCGGCCAGGGCCAACAGGGAAAGACGACTGAAGATCCCCATGGTGCCTGTGAATGCAAGAGTCGGGCGCCAAGTCCTCTGAGACTATATCGCCAACGGGTTGAAGAGAGCATTCAATTACACATTGCGCTGGCTTGCTGCCGGCATGGCGATTTAATATGAATTCCCCTGCCGTGATAAGCACCCTCCGGATCTCTGGACCCCTGGCCAGCCCCAGGAAGCATATCAACCATGGCTGCGACCCAGAGATGTATCTCTAGGCCCCATCCGGTGCGTACGGATGAACCGACTGGGGGTCTGGCCACAAGACGGGAATTTGCCCGGTAGGCTGGTGCTACGGACGCCCCCGTCCGCATCTCAATTTGTACGTGCAATCAATTTGAGATGTAACGCATGACAAGCAACCACAAGGCGCTAGGAGAAAAAGGACCATGGAATATATTAGATCCCACGGAGGCAGCAAGCCATACAGCCGCCCGCCGAGGCTTGAGTTTTCCTGTTCCGTGGTTCTGGGCTCCCGTTGACCCCACGGCCGGCACGGCCAAGAGCAGGCGGGAGCAGGTATGTATGAGCTGGTGTAAGTGGCAGTTCAAGCGCGCTGGGGCTGCGGATCCCCCATTGCTGAGCTCACACACACAGTACCTGTATCTTTTGCGAAGGACAATGTGATGAGTGGTGTGCCGACTGGGTTTCTGCAGGAACTGAGCCGCTGGTTCGTGGACGTTGACGAGGTCGGTCCAGGGATGTATGTGGCGGCGTAAATAAGGTGAAGATTAGACGCAGGTACTGTACAGTAGGTAGTAGACACGCTTACAGGGTATGGCAGAGAGGCAGAGAGGCAGAGAGGCAGAGAGGCTGCAAGGCGGGTGGGCATGGCAGGGGGGTGCATGCTTGGCAACCGGCTGAAGTCGTCGACCGCCGAGACCGCCAGTCAAACCCCTTCATCACCTTCTTTTGTCGCGGACATAGGGTCCGCGATATTACCAAACCCGGTAAGGGAGCCCATTGGTGTCCCGAGCATCAGCGTCGTACTTTGATGAATCACGAACATGTCATGTGCTTTGGGCGCGCTTCTGGTCGAATCACTTGATGCCCATTTCGCATCCCCTTCCAGGGGCCTGGAGACATCGAGAAAAGCTTGCATGTGCTGCCGCTGGGCCGTGCCCACGGGGGAAGACGCCAGCTCGAGGAGCCGGGGACGGACAGCCGGGTACTGTGTAGATCGTTCCTGGATGGCTCAAGGATGATAGATCTCGGCACTTGGGGCGGATGGCTACAACGTTGATAATCGCCCAAACGAGCGGCTTGTTAGTCGACCGTTTGCAGGTTTACCACGCTGCCACGCCCGTGGCGGTGGTCCTGGCTGTCCTGGACGATTGCACGTGGCGCTGCGATATGCTCGGTGACGACGGGGTGGGTGGGTGGCATGTGGCTGACATGTCTCGATACCTAGAGAAGTGGTGGGTTACTTTTGATTCCGTGCCCGTGCCGAAAAGAAAAGAGGCAGGTCGACGTTGGGGGAGTGCCACCAATCACAATACCGCCAATGGCAATAGGTATCCAAGATACCGTTCATCCGCGCAAGAGGTATCTGTTGCTACGCTGCAGACAAGATAATGTTGTAGTGTCCCCCAGAGCAGGTGCCAGCCCGGGCCGTCATCCGCAGGACAATCGCACCCCGGAAGCTCCGCCCACCGGCACCTGCTGTTGCCACGCTGACATCTTGTCATCCATAGATGGCGAGCTCCTTCAACCAACGCAACTCGGAACGGCAATCAAGTGACTGCTGGCCCACATATTGGGGGCTGTTCGACCCGTCCCGTCCAAGTTTTCCACCAGTCAGCCTCACACTCGAGTCAGTATTCTAGTCCCTTGGAGAATCCCTGTCTTACAATCGGCCGTGTGGCCTAATGGCTAAGGCGTCAGATTTCGGTTGAAACCATCCTCTCTGAAGATTGCGCGTTCGACTCGCGTCATGGGTTAGTCTTTGTCACGACACATTAACGTGTGTACAACGTTCTAACACACACATAGTCGTGATACCTTGTGGGTATTCCAAACTTTTTTGTTTTGTGCCTGTCAGCTATGGTTCTGCGCAACATAGATGTGTAGTCTGCTTTTTAAGCTCGTAGTTAACAGCCTTTGCCTGGTGCCGGAATTCTATAATGCAATCTGACTTGCTGTAGTGTAACTTGTAGTAGTTGTGGGATGGTCTACTTGTGGGGCGACTGTCTATGAGTTAAACTACTTTTTATTACTAGAGGACAACCTCAGGTGCTATTCTGTGGGAAAATCCCCCTCACATGGTACGAGTGTTCTCCCGGAACATGGGATGACCAGGGAATAACCAACCCCTTGCGAATTTGACCAGGCCGGGATAAATTGCTGGGTGCCTTCCAGTGTAACCATCTGCAAAGTGGTGTCCAGATATGTTTTATGTGTTTCTCTCCCTCTTGAGGCTCTGACAGCACATGGAGATTGTTAATAGTTGCGGAATCAATCCGTACCTCTGCTGTCAATGTACCGATGTATGCTAGGCTAGTATGAAAATACAGCACTCCCTCCACCGGACCACAATTGCTCATGTATCATATCAACTGGTACAAAACCACTTTCTCATGTGATATCTCCCAACCTCCCCATGGGCTCACAGCGGATGTAATACTGTAGACTTCAATAAGGATGCCCACAATTCACATCCAGTCAGACAAAGGATTCCAGACTCGTGGATGGCAAACATTAAATTCCATTCATTAAATATTCAGGATGAATGTTAAAGTCTCCACGTCCTGCTTAGACCCAAGACACCCACGCAGCACAGGACAACTAGTAATCATTCGACGAGCCGCGTCCAGCGCCCTCCCTCTTCTCGCGACCCTTCTGCTCCAGCTTCTCGTTGTTCAGCACATCGCCAGCCTTCTCGAGGATCTTTCCGAACGTAGAGTCCTTGCCACCGCTGCCAGTCTTGCCGCTGCTGCCGTACTCGTCGTGGTCGCGGCCGTGCGACGTCCCGCTAGTGCCGTGCGAGTCGGAGCCCACGCCGCTGGAGCCGAGCCCGGTCGTTCCGGAGCTGCCTCCGAACCCGCTGTCGGTGTTGCGGCCAGACGAGCCGAGGGTATCGTCGCGTCCGGATCTGTAGGTGTCGGAGTCCAGGCCGCCGCCGGTGCGGCCTGAGCTGCCGAGGGTGTCCCCACCCGAGCCATAAGAATCGGAGCCGATTCCGCCGGTGCGTCCGCTGCTGCCCAGGTTATCGTTGTCCCGGCGGGTTGAGCCGAAGCCGCTGTCCGTGTTACGGCCAGACGAGCCGAGGGTGTCGTCGTTGCGGCTGGAGCCGTAGTTGTCAGAACCGACGCCACCTGTGCGTCCGGAGCTGCCAAGGCTGTCTCCGCCCGAGCCGTAAGAGCCCGACCCAATGCCGCCGGTGCGGCCAGAGCTGCCCAAGTTGTCGTCGTCCCTGCGGCTCGAGCCGAAGCCGCTGTCCGTGTTACGGCCAGACGAGCCCAGGTTGTCGTCCAGGCCGCCCGTGCGTCCGGAACTGCCTAGGGTGTCGCCGCCCGAGCCGTACGAGTCGGAGACCGTGGACCCTCCGAGGCCGCTGTCATCCCTGCGGTTGGAGGAAGAGAGGCTGTCGGCGCCGTAGGTGCCGCCGGTGCGCTGGCTGTCTCCGTAGGAGGAGTCGATGCCGCCGCTGCCGTAGGAGTCTTGTCCGCGGCGCTCAGAGCCCTATTGTCGACATGTTTAGATCGTGCCAGGTGGAATCGGGTATAGAGAGAAGAAAGGGAAGCTCCTTACAAGGCCCGAGTCGTTGCCGCCGAAGTTGGACTGTTTCAAATTTTAGCATGCGATCTATATAGATGTACTTGAGGAGGATGTATCTCACGTTGTCGTTGTCGTTGTAAGACATTATGGGAGATGTAGATGCTTGCAAGTAATAGAATGCTTGATTGTAAACTGAAGTCCGTGGCGTTCGAAAGTCGCGTGGAACGAGCCGAGGGGCTCTGTGCTTTTATAGCTGGCCAACTCCTCGTGAAATCCCATTGATATCGAGGACGGGAGGGATTCCTATGCCCTACGTCACCGAGCAAGCCGCGTACCACGGAGTACAGGCTGAAACCAGGGAAGCTGGCGAGGACGCTCCAAGCCATCTCTAGACCTGCCCTACCGCGGATAGTCTGCCACGCTTTCCAGAGCCACGAGGATGAGATCGCCGTTTGATTTGGTGGCTGTCCGGTCACCCGATGGCTCCCAGGCCCGAATCTTGATTTGGGATCGAAGGCTCATTCCAACATGTGCACATGTACGGGTTAGGTCTAGGCTCAGCCAAACACGGCTGGGTAAGTCGACGTCAACCCGGGAACAGCCCTCAAGGCTCCTTCGGTCACATCGTGTATGAGCAAGGTGGAGGGACGCGATTGGCCCTCGCTTCAAAGACCCAAGAGCATCTCATAGAGGCACAATGTTTCGCAACAGCCACACAAAGGCTGGCGGGAGACAAGATCGAGATTGATGCATTGAGCGCATTCCACGAGAGGCTTGGGCTGCCTCCCCCATCGCGGGGCAGAGCTCAGCTCACACGAGGCGCCGGGAGCTAAGCTACCCCTGCTCGAAGCTCCGTCGTTGCCAAGTTTCTGCCCACAGCTTCTGGAGCGGACTCCATCACCAGCGCTAGTAGCGCGCCGTTGGCGTAGTAGGTGTAACAATTTCTGGGTACTAGCAGTTTTACCCCGCGGCCCCGTCCCTGATTTCGTCAACGGCGCCTCCGTTGCTTTTTGGGAATGACGAGCTTTCATGTATGTCTGAACTGACGGTCACGGTGACGCGGATCTGCACCTGCGCAGTCATAATTCGGTACGTGGGTAGTCAGCTCGGTGCTAGCTGCCGATCGTGGTACTACACTGAGTCGCCGCATCACCCGGTTCCTCCAATGATAAAGAGCCACCGGGACAGCGCCCTGGCATGTGAGGCCTCTATTCGGGGCCTGAGAGCTGATCCAGAGGCTTGAGGCTCTTCCAAGGATCTGGCCGATAAACAAATATCAATGTAGCATCGCCAGGTGCTTCAGAGCTTGCGGCCATCAAAGTTCAGCTGGTTGCCTCCCGAGCTTATAGCCTGCTAGCTCCCTTTTCGTCAACAATTGCACCGCTCATCAAGAAAGGCTCCTGTCTTCTCAGCTGAGTCGGACCGAAGATAACTAATTCGCGACCTCCCTTTGTACCCCACCAGGCGACGCCGATTGCTGCCCTCTCAACATCCATCTCGCCGGATCCCAGGATCTCCCAGAGCCTCTGCTTAGTGGATTCCCTCATGCCGACGTCAGGAATCTCATGAAGAGCCGTGCCGACGATTGTCATCCAATCCTCTACGATTGGCAAGGATAGAAACGGGAGGGCATCGATCAACGTGAGGACCAAAGCGCTTTGTTCCGATGTGGGCTCCTGTGCCGTCTGCCCTTGGTCAGGGCTGGGAGGAAGATAACTCTGACCCGCCGTGGGTATTCTGAAGCGGACCATTTCCAACAGCGTCTCGGCAAGTTCTGGATTAGTGGCAGACACCGGAAATGGAGGAGACAATATCTGCATAAGGGTCCTGAAGGCGAGTCTGAATTGCCGAGGGGAGATATGAGAAGGGAACGCCACCAGAAGCGTCTCTGCGTAGAAGGGGGCCATGCTGACAGCTATGGGACCGTTCTGGGGGCACGACAGGACAGAGAGGGTTGCGGAGTGCGCTGCCTCGAAGAGTTCGACCATCCTCCTCGACAGCGGCATTGAATGTGATAGATATAAGCTTGCAGGCTGGATGATCAATGCATCACATGCTTCTGATGTGAGGTTCAGCGGCAGGTGCTCTGCCGTGTTCAGGTAGAACAGGTCCAGCACTTGATGCAGGGCATGCGTCGGTATCGTGCCAGAATTTGGCGGGATTGTGTCCCTCAGGAATGCCGTGGCCGGCTCTCGATACCTTGCCAAAATATCGATGCAAGTATTGTAGGAGAACGCGTAGACTTGGAAACTGTCGTTCCCTCTCGACGAGATGAAATACAGGTTCCTGTATATTTGCAACGTTTTCGCCGCGACAAGAGGTGCCGTTGTATCATTCCTCAAATGAGGGTCGAGCAGACTCCTGGCTGTCACGGCCCGTAGAATGGCGACGACCGCGAAAAGAACAGACGTAAGCAAGCGCCAAAGAGCCGGCCAGGTGACTCGTAAGCTGTCTTCCGTGAGGCTTGCACCTTCATCGGCCAGGTCTATGCCGGACATCTTGACTTTCCGCCATTGATCGAGCATTCTTGCTGTGAAGTCGACGAGCTCGTCTTGGGCGCGCAGAACCAAGCGATAATCTCTCGCACTCTCGACAGCGAATGCGATCAGTTTCGAGAGCGGCCCAGCGGTCTCCACCAGTGGCCCGGAGGAGAGCTGGCGGACGGCTGCGAAGGACATAGATGTCTCCGGCCAGTCCAACTTCTGGCCCGCCTGCCCGATGTCAGCCTCGATAGGCTCGAGAAATGCGCCGCCGTGGTACCCCGAGTCCCCAATCAAAGCTTGTATCGCCACAGGAAGCAGCGCATCGCAATTCACTGATGCCCTGGCGCTGTCCGACATGAGAGGAAAGGCGTAATTCAGCGCAAGGACCACGGCCGCCGCAGCGAGCGGAGGTTCTCTTGACAGCGATCGTAGTGCAAGATTCGCAGCTGTGGTAACGGCTTGCTCCAGCGTACCGATCATGCTCCTAGACAGGCCGTGCCTCTCATTTCCCTCGAAGCCCATCAATATCCCCGCCAGCACCAGCAGGTGCTGCCACCGGCTCGATTTCTCATCGGCCCCCTTGACAACCGCTCTGGCCCAAGCCTCGCTCGTCAGCCCACCACCTGTCAGGGGGAGGCCAGCACGCCTCCGATCTTCATTCTCGAGCTCGTTGCGACGCACGTGGATCGCAGCGGTGTTGTAGACGCCCAAGACGCGCAGGCAGGTGGACCGCAGCGGGTCGGGCGCATGCCGTTGGTGCCATACCGCGGGTGCGTGGAGGAATTGGGACGTCAGGAGCGACAGGTTGAGGGGATTCGACAGCTCGGTGAGGAGGGACAGAGTGGTGCCGAAGATGCGGTCTGTTTGGGCGTCATCGTGGACAGTCTGGTACAGGGCAAGGAGTTGGTTGAGAAGTCGGTCGGCCGGCATCGCGGGCTAGATATTGTGGGCGTTGATTAGAGCATCAGAGTCTTGGGCCCGAGAAGTGTACAACGAAACAGCACATGCCAGGAGTCGATGGTTTTGGAAGAAATGAACTTGTACTGTCGCACGTGGAAATGGAAAGTCGATCGGCCGGCGTGGGCTTGCATCCCGGAGGCGGCCCTGCTGAACCTCGGCACAACGGGCTTGGGAGCTCTGACCTCACCCGCCTAGGCACAACAGTACCTAGGTAGTCTACACACAGCTTATGCGCCTGGCTCAGGAGACCATCCCTGTTCATCACAACCACGAGGAGACCAGCAGCAAAACTCAGGCAACAAATCCATGGCGGACCCAACGTGAGGAATCTTCCCAATTAAGATTTCCCTTCGCAAGGCTAAACGAGAATCAGCATACACGCCGAGGGCGGAGACCAACCGTTCCCGCCGGCCGCGTACACCACTCCACGATGGCCGTCCCTGTTCTGGCCGCCCCTGGAAGACCGTTATGTCCTCTACCACCTCGGCGACATGTGGCGCTTCACGTTGATATGGACCTTCGTGATGTACGCCTGCTTCCACTGGGCAGCCATAGGCATAGCCCTTATTGTGCAGATCGGCAAAAAGAAGACGAACTGGAAGTACCTGTGGACGGTACCCATTATTTACTCGGCCATCGCAGCGGTTGAGGCGTTGGTCGCTGGGAGCGTGACTGGTGCGATGTTCGTGGTATCCCCCGCATCTCATGTCAACTCATCATGGCCAGCTACTGACAGAAATCCTGTTGAAACAGGGTCGGTGCCATTTACCGGGCAGCTGGATGGTACATGACGACGTGGATCCCATTCATCTGGGGCTGGGCCAACGTGTTCGTGCTCGTCGTCTCGTCCTTCTCATATTCTGGAGGTCTATGAAGGCTACGAATGCTATCGACCCTGGGAATCTAGACTACTGCAGCATCCTCCCCGACCAGTACTTCTGTGCCCTCGGGCTTGCTCGACTCCAGGCCGGAAACCTCGATCTTCCTGATGGTCCTTGCCGGGTTACCTGCGACGCAGTGGTACGCCGGGACGTCTTTAGTCACAACGCTGCCAGCACCAACGGTCGCTCCTTTGCCGATAGTCACCCCGGGGAGGACGATGCAGTTCCCTCCAAACCAGCAGTCCTCGCCGATTTTGATGGGTTTCCCGCTCTCTGGTCCACGGGTACCGTTCCGTACGGTTGGGTCGAGTGGGTGAGTGCCGCTGAAGAAGCTGCAGTTAGGACCGACCATGGTGCGTGCCCCGAATTCGATTGGGCAGGTGTCGACAAATGTGCTGTTGAAATTGATCATGACGTTTTTCCCCAGCCTGCCGTGCGCAGATGCAATGTCAATCACTCAAACTAACCGTTGTAAGCAGGTCGCGTGCAGAGACATACTTAACGTTGTACCCATAGTCCGTTCTCATTGGAGGGTAGACTATAGGAAAGTCGTCAAGCAGAGCCTCGTCATCTTCGTCAGTCATTTCGGGAAGCCTGGGTGGCAACGGGGTCTTGTCGATGATGAGCCTGCCGCCCCTCGATCAGTATCCAAGGTGCGGCAGCAATAACACAGCGTGGACTCCCGAAGCTGGAGGGGGTGTATGTATATACTCTTTGAGAAGCTCAAGGCTCTCCCTTCGGGAAACATCCTCTGCTTTGTTGAAACGGGTGTAAGCCAGAAAGGCCCGTCTCCTCTCAGCGATCAATTCAGGGGTGAAGCAATAGTAGAGCTCTCCCGCTTCCATGCGGCGTTTGTTCTCGACCGGGTCGACTTTTGGGGCTGCCATACTTTGAATATGAGGATCAAGTGAGTTTAGTACGAGAAGAGATGTGAGCTGGCTCCTGCTGGAGAATGTCTTGCCATGCAAATGTGTCCTCTCGTATTCAAGGAGGGGATGTTCGTAACTGTCAGACTGGTGATTGGTGATATGGTAACTAGGTACACAACCTGCCTGGTCCCCGCTCCCCTATGTACATCCCCTGCCGCACCGGCCCGGGAGACCCACGCTGCCGTCGGTACCGGTTGCGGCCAGATTTCCGCTAACTGCAGTGGCCTGGGATTGACGCGTACCATGCGTCCTCATCCTTGCACCTCAAGCACGGCTTATATTCACCCCTGGTTCTGCCTGCCAGCAAAAGTACAGACAACAATATATTGGCAGCTTTGACATGCTGGATTGTGCTCGAGCACCGACTGGTAACTAGGTCGAGGGTTGCGAGGGTTGCCAGGGCTGTGCACAGGGCGGAGAGGGACCGTACTACCTAGGTTTGAGGTACTTGGGCGTCGGATTGAATCTGGGCCGACGACACGGCCGTCTGGTTTGCCCTCTTTGTCCAGCAGATCGACCTAGCAACCGCACAGAGCCCTCTATTCCATTGAATCATCTTCCCTCTCACAGGTTGTAAGTCTTTGAGGCTATGGCTAGCCCTAGCTTCAGAGGGCAACAAAGGTAAGACATGCATGTCTCATAATCCGCACGCTTTCCGCACCTCGTGCTGCCCCATACCCTATACCTTCACTCGCCCTCCTCCTCCTCGCGGGACTCACGCGAGCAATATCGTATGCGGACCCTGGCTTCCATCTGATACCGTAGTCTTCACCATCGCCCAACATGACCTACACCACATCTGCGTCCACGTCCACCATTTCCCTCCCTTCTTCTCCTCCGCCAAGAGGACCCCCAAAACCACAAGAGGATGGAGGCGAGAAGCAGTCTTCTCCCCGTTCCCCCGGTAGGGACAGCACCACCCGCAACAGGCGCCGGTCTCTGGCACATATCGCCCTGCTCGACACGCAGGCCTCGTGCTCCTCCAGCTCGGCGGCTGCCACCTCGTGCTCCCCGCCCCCGACCCTAGTTCTGCCGCCCGACACTGACACGCTGCCGATCCTCAGCCCAACCTCCCAGTCTCACTTCGAGGCCTACAGCCCGGACAAGCCCTACTTCCCTGGCCAGCCCAAGAGCCTGGCTGGCATCGCCCTGCGAGCCTTCTGCCTGGGCGCCGCGCTCGCCGTCGGCATCATCGCCACGGGCCTGGTCCTCGCGTTCACCTCCAGCCCGCTGTGGCGGCTGCCCTTCTTCCTGTCGTCGCTGTCGGCGTTCCACTTCCTTGAGTTCTGGACAACGGCCGCCTACAACACCCGCGAGGCCGACGTCTCCTCCTTCCTGCTGACCGCCAACTGGCCCGCCTACGCCATCGCCCACTCGGCCGCCTCGCTCGAGTGCCTCGTCACCTGCGTCTTCTTCCCGGCCCGGTCCTGGGCCCCCTTCGGCACGGGACCCCTCCTAATGCTCCTCGGCATCTCCCTCGTCGTCGTCGGCCAGGTCGTCCGCAGCGCGGCCATGGTCCAGGCCGGGCCCAGCTTCAACCACATCGTCCAGCAGACCCAGAAGCGCGAGCACATCCTCATCACCACGGGCATCTACGGCACCCTCAGGCACCCCAGCTACTTCGGCTTCTTCTGGTGGGGGCTCGGCACCCAGCTGGCCATGGGCAACGTGCTGTGCTTCTTCGCGTACGCCGCTGTGCTGTGGCGCTTCTTCAGCAGCAGGATCAGGCACGAGGAGGTCTTCCTGGTCAGGTTCTTTGGGGACGAGTACGTCGACTACAAGAAGAAGACAGGCACCAAGATCCCCTTTGTGCCCTAGGATGTAGATTAGACTCAAAGAGTGTGGCGGTGGCAGTTTTCAAGAGACAGCAAATGGTATTTTTAGAGGGCTTGACTGCGGGCAACCTTGGTTCAGCATGGACAGCGTCAATGCTCAATTGCACAGCGGACGGGAAACGGACTGCTTCTGGGTTGTGATGAAGTGCATCTGTGTATTCATACTGGTCGGCAGCTCTGCAGGATCAAATGCTGTAACATATATCTTCAACATGAATCCTTGAGCCCTTCGACTTTGGGTAGACTGCTACTTGCTTAATGAGATGCTGAAAGTTCATAAGTCTGGTAGCAGCCGCCGAGTATACAATTCCTCAAAACCTAGGTAACCTATTTATAATCCATGAACAGTGGCTGTTGGCAATCGCTGATTTCAACCAGGATATAGCCATCAACGTTACGTGCAAAACTCATATCGGAACGACGAAAGTCCAGACTAGTGCTTCCCAGTCTTTGGCTACGAAATAAAAGCGTGACTGGTAAACGCGTTGGTTCATTTTTGAACTTTGTATCACAGAAAAATACATGCTATTCAGGTTTACAGTCAGATCCCAGTGAAGGCTGCCGCAGCCGCTTTATACCAATACAGCAATCCATAGACTCCGTAAGGCCTAGTTCCTACCATGCTTCCACTTGTCGCTGATACTCCCGTACTCGTTCTGCCAAGCATAGAAATACAGAAGAGCGGCGAAAGGTTGTCCAAATATGGAGAAAGTAAACCAAAAGATGCAGTTTCCTATCATCCTCTTGGTGGGCGACTCGGACCTTTCGAAGAACTTGGTTAGGGCAACGAGAGGAAGCTGCAACAACATGCCCAGAAAGGCAACACCTGTCAGATCCCCAAAGTCAGTGGCGGCGGTGCGAATGAGGTGACTTTGAGATGGGATACGGACCAATGATTTTATGCGTGGGGATCCCGACGGCCAATTCGTGCAAGAAAGCCGATATCGTAAATACGACTATCGCAGAAAAGTCGTACGAGTATCCCCTCCCCATAAGTGGCTGGAAGACATGCCGCTTAAAGTAGCAAGAAACCGGCTTGTTCCAGGTCCGCCAGTACGTTCCGAGACTGTCGCTGTTCCACCCTTTTGAGTGACGGTCAGTATACTGCTTAAGCCGCGCGGGCGGTGCATCGAATTGGTAGACAGAGGACTCACAGTCGTCGTAAAAGGATCGATCCCCGAATCTCATGACCTCCGCCAGTGCGTTGAGGAAGGACTGAAACAATGCGAAAAACCCAGCCAGCCATATCACGAGGGAGATTGTCGACAGTTTCAGCAACCTCTCCACCGTTGCGACCACGTCCCTGTTTGCTATCGCCGTCAACGAATTCTGAAGTGTGGGCGCGGCGTACTGCGCGCTTAGTATCCACATAGCCACACACAAGCCCAACACCTCTGCCGAACGTTTGAGCACGAAGATCCACCTGATCTTGTCGTTCCTGGGGTAGACCGGCTGATACACAAGCGTCGGGGCCCACCAAAAGTAACACAGATTACCAAAAGTGATATTCTCCGGGTACTCGCACGATTTGTACAGCTCGGGGATGGCCTCGCGCTCGCCGGTCTGGGGGTGCAGGTATGAGTGCCTGAAATCCCTGTTTGTCAGGGCATAAGAGGCTGTCTTGAGCCAGACGATGATGGCGTGCATCTCCACAATAGTACCGATGAGTGGGTGGTTCACATAATAGTAGACCACCAGCGAGGTGATTACCAGGGCGCTGGAGATGTTGGCGAAGTGCAAGGCCATGATGATGTACCAGGTGGTCCTGAAGCGTGCCTGCTCCTCCAGGGTAGGGGATGAGCTCCCATCCTTCTTCTCCCTGTTGAAGGCCCGAAGAAGGGAGGTGCGCGCCTCGTAGGCCGCGAAGAGCTCGATCAGGTACGCAATCAGCAGGCAGCACGGCACGAATGTGTAGAGGATGAAGCCGACCAGAAGGTCTTGTCTGCGGAAGTCATGGCACCTTATGCATATGAGCACACCGTACTGTCTTGAAGTCAGCGTCTAGCCCCCAGCCGCGGTTGAGATGGGCAACCGATCTGAATGTAGGAGGCAAACCTTCTGTATGTTCTCTATCAACAGCCGAAGGTTGCCTGCAACTATTGGGCACATCAGTGCTCCTGTCCGTGGCAAGGCGTAGCTGCTCAGAGTGATATTAACTTACTGAGCACGATAAGCCCGAGGTTTCTGAACCCGATGAAGCTCGGTGTCTGTGAAGCGTCATGGCTCAGGGTCGAAGGCCTTATCTTGGAATGCACGGCTACCGTATGGCGGTACTTTCTTAGAAGGGCCTTCTTGAGCTCCCCGGTGTCCCCCACTGCGTTGCTGGGGCTGTTGTTGGTGTTTGTGTGGCTGTCCGCAGAATGTGGAGGATTGGAGGTGGCGCGATGGACGACTTTGGCGGTGGCTTCTACGCCGCTGGAAATTGCTGCATCCATGGCGATGGCATGGGGGCCTCAATTGACTCGGTGATTGATGATACAGGCTGACAGAGGGGCTCTGTACGCCACCGACGGCGAGTTGAGGTCAATTGGGAATGAAGCAGGCCCGGAGTATGGCTTCGTTGTAAGGAGTTGCGCTGATTAGAAGTCGCGATGGAGTGATTCCCTTTGTTATCCTGCTCGCTACCGCTCGTTAGTACCTGTGTAGCCCCTCGCTGGCCAGGAGTTTAATTTGCACTCTCGTGGTCTGAGCGCTGAAGGCGTAAAGCAGTGGAAATCATGGGGCGCTGCACGAATCCTGCCGCATCGCCTGGGAGAAAAAGAGTCGGGAGGGTTGATTGTTCCAGCAATTGTGATGTCGAGGTGATTAAATCGAAAGCGGGAATGTTGGGCCAAGTGAGATCTACACTTTCAAGCTGCATACAATCGAGCACCTCGGGCTTGGAATGGTGCCACCCGCGGGCTACAGAGTACTAGACTGCCTGGTCATATCTTGGAAGGGGGCAGTACAGTACAGGCGGGCAGGCGGGCAGGCGGGCAGGCGGACAGGCGGAGCAGCAGTGAGCCCACTGGATTAAACTCGGACTGGGTCGTGCTAATGCAGCTTCTAGACTCAACAGTTCTGGGATGGACCGCCTGCTGGCCACTCGACTTCAGTCTTCATATGTTCTGCATCTCGGTCTGAAAAAAGACAAGAAAAACCCAAAACACCCGCTAGACTTGGGGCTGGAATCGCAAGGCGTGCGTGTGCTGGCCGGGAACAGGCTCATTATCACCTAGCACCTAGTAATAGTGAAAAGAAACCGCAAGTACATGGACATCCAATACTGTCTATCTCTTACCTAGTAGGAAGTAGTCTACAAATCAACAGCGGACATGGGCTCTCGTCCCAGTCCAATGCCGTCATATCCCGACACCTCCAACGAGTGCCACAACTCAATTCAGAAAAGCAAGACGTAGATGCCCCTCATCCACAGGGCACCAAAGCCTGTACATATCAGGATGGAGCTTCGTTTGTCTTTCGTTGCGTCCATTTGTCGTACTTTTCTCGCGCAGCATCGCCAGCCCTGGCGTTTTTAGCTACGGCTGATCATGTTCATTGTAACACATCCCGATTCCCAATTGACGTGTTCTATTGTAGTTGCTGCACTGCAGTTATAAGCAGAGCCTCCTGCTGTCGATCCCCATAGATGCTGTCAGTAGACGGCAGGGATGGTCCTGCGTCAGCGCGAGGATGAAGAGGAAGAGACTCCTACCCCAGCTGGGAGCCTCGGAGAATGAGTGACATCGGGCCGAAAATGGCCGACAACATCAGCGTTCAGTGAGACTGCCAGCCGCACATGGCCCGTGCCCCTGAAAACGGTCCACCCGAGCTTCTCTGCTATCAGTGTAGGCCAGGCTACATACAGACTCTAGCGGTCCACTTTCATTCAACATCCCAGCATCAACGTTGCCTCACTTCAGCCTCTCACCTTTACTGTTCAAACGGACTATTCGTTCATTTCATTTCATTTTGGAAAGGCGACTGACTGCACAGCTTCAACAGCTCGTATCACCCCCTACATTCCCGATACTGCATGGGCTTTGAGCCACCATGGCTTACGCCCCGCGGAGGGACTTCGACAAGGGAGGTGGCAGAGGAGGGGAGGAAGGAGGCTACGATGTCTACATGAAGGCCAAGGGCAGGCGTAAGTTTAAGTGAATGTCTTTTTGGCATCTGGTGAAATTATCCGGCTAGCTCCAAAGGGTGTCGGCGTGTTGGACTCGGGACCATCTCTATACATCTTGCTACCTAGATCAACCTTTTCGCACTCACTGCCTCACACTCACCCACTTCCCATACGGTCACCTCACCCTCCGTGAGAAGCAAGCTCAACCATGGCTCCCACTTCAATGAAGACCTTTATGGAGTTCTTCCGGGAGGACAGACCCAGTATTGTTTCACCACGTCAACACTCCGAATACTTGCTGACCACATTCACACGCAGGGCCCGTGACCGACTATGGCGCAACCGTCACCCACTGGATGCGCCACCGCCAGCCCAGGTACAAGGGATCATATCGAGGCGAAGTCGAGCGCCCTAGCCCTAGCTACCTGATAGATGTGGGTAATCCTTCAAGTCTTCTCGAACTTGACTGACCAGATTCTCCAGATGCTCCCGCCAGCCGCCAGACCCTGCAACGCAGCAGACTCCATATCAGGCCGCTGGGTCCATCAGTCTCTCAACAAGGTTAAGCACCCCGTGAATGTGGTCAGATGGACACCAGAGGGTCGCCGTCTATTGACGGCCTCCAGTAGTGGAGAGTTCACGCTGTGGAATGGAACAGCCTTCAATTTCGAGACCATCATGCAGGCCCACGACTCCGCCATCCGTGCCCTCGAGTACTCCCACAGCGACGACTGGCTGATCTCCGCAGATCACGATGGTGTTATCAAGTACTGGCAGCCCAACTTCAACAACGTCGAGAGCATCCGTGGCCACCATGACGCTATCAGGGACCTTGCTATGGCTCCCACCGACACCAAGTTCATCACCGCCTCAGATGACTCAACCCTGAAGATTTTCGACTTCGCCGCTGGCCGCGAGGACACGACGCTGACAGGCCACGGTTGGGACGCCAAGACTTGCGATTGGCATCCTAACAAGGGCCTCGTTGTTTCCGGTTCCAAAGATCATCTGGTCAAGCTCTGGGATCCTCGAAACGGCCGCTGCCTCACGACTCTGCATGGCCACAAGAACACAGTCACCAAGGTGATGTTCGAACGCGTCATTGGTTTGTGTCTGGCCACTGCGGGCCGTGATCAGACTGCCCGTATCTTTGACTTGCGAATGATGCGGGATATCTGCCTGATCCGGGGACATGACAAAGATGTTTCTACGCTCACCTGGCATCCTGTCCATCCCAATCTCCTTAGTACCGGCGGCGGAGACGGTTCCCTTTTCCACTACCTTCTGGACGAGCCAAATACTCCAGAGGGAACGTCTTCCTCTGTTGCCGTCTACGACGCCCCTGACAAGGAGACCGCCCCTGCTCAAACAATATATCCAGCTCATAAGGTTCCTTTCGCACATGATATGGCCATTTGGTCTCTCGATTGGCATCCGCTGGGTCACATCCTGGCATCGGGCTCTAACGACCGTCTCACACGGTTCTGGACGCGCGCGAGACCTGGCGACGTTGATTACCTGAAAGATCAATATCATGTTGGTGAAGCGGCGGCTATGGCGCATGGGACATTCGTGGGATCAAAGAACCGGAGACAGAGGCAGGAGGAAGAAGCTCAAGAGGCCGAGGACGAGATGGATGGGCTGGAGGACCAGAAGATGCCCCTCAAATCAGCCTCCGCCTTCCCTGGCATTGGAATCCCTGGTCTGCCATTACCTGGCACTGGGTCTTATGTTCCCCCACCACCTCCCATCCCTGGAGTTGGTGGTGCGCCGCCGCCGAACCTGCCATTCCCAATACCTCCACCAAGCTTGAATGGCGTTCCTCCACCGCTACTCCCCGGCATGGACCCGAACAACCCACCCGATCTCGCGCAGATCGCTGAGATGATGAAAAAGGCTGGGATTCCTCTGCCACCACCTCCCGGCAGCGGTGTGGCCCCTCCACCCCCGGGCTTGCTGCCTCCAGGTCTTATTCCTCCCCCACCCAACTCGCAGCTTCCGCCTGGCTTCGTACCTCCACCGATCCCTGGAATGGGTGGCTCTGGCATGGAGCGAGACTCAGGCCCTGGATCTGACTCCGGGAACGGTTCGGTTAGAAGACGGGCACCGTTACCCAGTCAGGAGGAGAGCCTGAAGATGGAGCAAAAGAGGGGAAACTATACTCGTGCACATTGAAAGATATTCCCATGTACTTGGAGCCATCATCAAGAAAGGGTGAGATGCAGCACGGGGCTGCAGGCAACGCTTTTTCTGCCTGTTATGCAGTCGATTAGAATTCAGCTGTCCGCGTCTCGTCGGGACGTGCGGCGAGAACTGCGGGACAAAAAGGTCATTCTGGGACAGAGTATGGAATTTTCGCCGACGACACGTTCCTGACTTCGAACCCAAGACACCTTGGTCTGGTCTGCGTGGCCTACGACATCGGACTGGCCGACAGGCAGCGTTCATCAAGTGCCCCTGGAGGGGCAAGGCCCATCCCAGGACCCGATCAAATGGGATCCTGATCAGTCTTGTATTTTCACCAAATTTCAGTCCGCGGACGTCATCTTGGATCGCCTCGAGCACCGATTGCAAGCAGGAAATGACAAGGCGGTTTGCTGCCAAGGAAACAATCAGTGCGCCTGACGTGGAGGCGGACGAACACGACGGCCGGGGAGGTTATGGCGAAGTGCCAGACATCTATTTTGGAGCGGAAGTTCCACATCTTCCGTAATGAAGGACTGATGTCCTGCACAATCGCAGCTTAACACGCTGCTGCTACGGTGTCAAGTTGCGATGTTGGCATATAGCAGCCGGGCTCAGAATAAGAGCCAAGATATGGGGATGCGAATTATGCGTGAAAGCAGCATGAAAGCAGCTCCTATGTCACATGGAAGGGCTTTGACTTAATGATATCCCAAGCACCCAGCTACACAAGCAGATCGGGCCGTACAGGAATGCCAGAAGGGTATGGATAGTGAATGAAGCATTGATGAAACACATTTGTCTAGTGTGAAGTAGTTCCGTGCTCGATGAATTCTTTTCCGGGAACCATGGAGATCCGATCACGTCTTGGTCAGATTGTTGAGTCTGAAGACGGACTGTGTCATTGACTATCTAGGCCTATCTACTGTTGCCTTGGCCTGGAGCTGCAGACTGACGGAGAGGTGAGTTTGTAGTGATGCCGCCTCGTTGAGACTACCCATGCATATTGCGATCAATACCAGTCTGTGGAGCCCATGCGCTCATACATTCCACCCTGATGCCGAGCTCAATGGTCCAAATGCTTATGCCTCGCAATGCCGCCACGATTATCAGAAGAGAAATGATGCTGCGCTCGAAAATGCAACCGTTCGACCAGCTTCAATTGTGGATTATGTCCTTCTTTATCCCTGGTCTGACACCTCCAAATGCATCCTGTCATCTTGAAACAAAAATACTACTATCTCATGCCCACCCCTGATCACTTCGCCGGAGCCACCAGCGCCTTTGGCCCATCCTTGCCAAAGGCCTTTTGCCTCTCTGCGTACTCGCGGATGACCAGGGCGCAGGTATGCTCAGCGCAAAGGCGCCTCCTGCGCTCTGCGGGCAGCTTGGAGGCAAACTCGAGGCCGCTGGCGCGCTCGACGGCCTCGAGGGGCACCTCGAAGTCGGTGATGGGCTTCTGGTTGGGGATGTGAGCGTTGGGCAGGACGAAGGCGCCTAGGGCGACGGGGCCGCCGGGGGAGCCGTCCTCTGCGAAGATGACCTTGTAGAAGTGGGTGGGCACGGCGACGTTGGGCGGGTTGCCGATCATCTCGTAGCGGACGTACCACTTGCCGTCGGCCGGGTCGCGGCGCGGCAGGTACAGGGGCCCCGTGGCGATGCGCACGCTGGGGTAGCGGTCGGTCAGGCGGCGGCAGAAGTCCTCGAAGTGTGCCCAGTAGTCCCGGTTGAAGCCCTCGCCGACCTGGGGGCACATGTTGGACAGGTAGAAGGTGTCGTCCATGGCGCGCTGGCTCCACTTGCAGTCGGCTGCGGGGACCTGGTGGCCGCGGTCAAAGCCGGAGCGGAAGTAGTCCTTGAGCCGGGCGCGGAACTTGTCCGGGACCGAGGGGTCCTCTGCGAAGACGCTGTGCTTGCGGTCGCCCTCGCGCATTGCGAGCGACTCTGGGGTGATGTGCTCGACTACCCAGTGAGGGTTGCGCAGGCGGCGATCGTAGGACGAGATGAGGGCGGAGCGGGTGGCCAGGTCGGAGATGGGGCCGGGGAAGCCATACTCGAAGAGGCCGGCGGGGTTGACGGGGGCGTTGAGAGTGGTAGGTTGTGACGAGAAGACCTGCTGTGCCGGGACGGGCACGGCAGCCGGCTTGGGGGATGCGCCGGTCGACACGGTTGTGGTTGTTGTTGTGACGATTCTGGAGGGAGAGTCTTTCTTGTCTGGTCTCATCATAGCTGCAGTAACGGCGGCGCCAGTTCCAGCGCTCACAGCTGCGATTATTGCGAATGTGGCTTTCGACATGGTGGCGGGCTGGGCGCCGCGAGGACGACGGGGCCTTTTTGCGACTTATACGGGCACGCAAATGTGAGACCTCGTGAGGGAGGTGACGAGGTCAGGCGAGGACAAGGCGGGCAACAGGCCTCGCTCACGCGGCTGAGGACGGGGCCTATGTAGCCTCGTGGAGTTAGGCTGAACACGCTGAGGGCGTGTGTTGCTCAGGTTCAGTTAGGTCAGTGCGAGGCGGGTTGATGAGCTGGGCTGGGCTGGGAAATTTTCGTCAGCCTTCCGGCCGGCGCTGCTAAGCACATGGCAGATCAAGCACGGGTCGTGTTGAGTCGAGCCGTGTTTCGCGGCGCGCTGTGGGGGTCCCCGCAGGGATGCAGCTTGGAAGGGCCAAGGCGTCTATTGCCAAAACGGGTTAGCTCGTGCAGGTAGTTGTCAACCTGCCGTTTTTCAAGGGAGTGCGCCTCTCTCATCTGATTGCTGCTGCCGGTCGCTGACTGCTGTCGCTTGTGACCTATTTAGTCGTGGCCGCAACTGGAGCTGCTGTGACTGTTTTTAGTCGTGAGGCTGTCTTACTGTGCTAGAAAATGCCCCCAGACCCCATCGTTCAGAGTGTCTGCCTATCCGGTGTCGACTGCAGAAGAGGAGGAGAGGGGAGTACCACCAAGCAAGAGAACCTTGATGAAAGGCAGTCACACTGGTGTCTGGGCGGGGGCTGACTCTTGCTTGTGTGTAGCCGTTATGCTGTGCAGCAGTCCTGCATTCAACCGGAGGGGGCGTCATCGAGAGTAACTGCAGACTGTGGTACTGCCGTGCAGCCGGAGACTAGGTGAGAAAACAATGAATGCAGACGACAAGCAACAATCATCGACTAGTCCTCGTATACACTACAGTACGTTCGAGGGTCAAATGGGTTGTGGGGACGTCAGGTATCAGATCAGCTGCATGCCTCGTGCGGCGGCTGTTGCGCCTTGTTCCAGGCCATGCACATGAGAGGTGACTCAGCCATCACTTGGCTTGGGCCTCGTCGCAAGGGACCTCCCGGGGGCTGCGCACTGACATGGCAGTCTAGGTTGTTAGTAGCGACGGCCATCAAGGTTCTCGCGGGCCACCTGCCAGGCCTGCCTGCCTGCTACACAGTACTCTGCTACCACAGACTATTGTGCTGAAAAAGGGCAGCTCGCTATTTGTCAGGGGCAACCTTGAGTCGCTGGGCCAGGCGGCCAGGCGGTCCAGAGTGACAAGCCCACCCGCACCAACCCGTCACTGGCACGCCCCACGCCGTTTCTGCTTTTCGCCGATCCTCGCACCAGTAGCGGCGACAATATGACATCGACAAGACGCTGAGTGGTCCATGGCCTTCAGCCCGGTGACCTTCAGACAATACACATTTACTTCCTCCTGTCCCTGACCCAACAATCCCCGGCCGTCTTAGGTCGGCCTGTTCTGAACTAGAATAAACCTCCTCAACACACGCTCTAAAACACTTCTTCTTGCTACATCGTGTCAGTCGGACATTTTCCCCTTTCGGCACTGCACGCCTATTCTGCTGCTGAAGCTCCAAGCTACAGACGGCAGCCCGTACAAGCCCTTTGTCTCAGTCGCATCCGGATTGTTGGGCACCCTATCACCTCTGCAGAACACCAGCCTGGGCATGACAAGACGGGCAGGAGAACAGAAACGCACCTTCCGGGCTTCAAATTGTTAAAGACAGCGGCACCGCACCATCACTGCCGTCCGACGCCCGAGGGGAAAACAAACCACCCGTCAATTACCCATTTGCCCTCGTTCAAGGCGGTTCAATTCCTCGCCTTGTACTTGGTGCCATAACACGCGCCCACTGAATGCACCATATCTATCAAACACTCTTATTACTGCAGGCGACAGATCGAAGCAGCACGACGGAGGTG
Organism: Diaporthe citriasiana; assembly: GCA_014872975.1. Classification (NCBI taxonomy): domain Eukaryota; kingdom Fungi; phylum Ascomycota; class Sordariomycetes; order Diaporthales; family Diaporthaceae; genus Diaporthe; species Diaporthe citriasiana. Next base: position 295,854 of record JADAZS010000002.1, read on the forward strand.
CCAGCTAGAAGGGCCACAGGGCTCTGACAGCCGATCATGGAGGCGGCAGAAGTGAGCAACGACACCCGCGGGTGGATCATGTGCGTTGTGAGCGGCATAGGTGGGTGATTCTGATCCCCTCTGACCTCTACCTCCTGGCATAACGCTGTCCAGGGCTCTTGGCTCGTGGTTAGGGAGCAGTGAGCTGTGGACAGGAAACGGGGTGACAAGTCTTTGCTAACATGGGGCCATTCGATAGCCTGCGTTATGGGCGCCTGTGTCATATGTGTCGACTTGGTGATTCGCTACATACCGGGCAAGCAAGACTTCCGCATACAGGACAGCAAGTCCTTCTTAGCATGCTCACTTAGCCTGAGTTTTGGTGTCATGGTGCGTACCCCTCCATTCAGCCATGCCGCAGGTTGCCTGCGCTGGTAGTCACGACTACAGCATCGCCGTATCCAGTCTCGCTGACCAAGCCCCACACAGATATTCTCGGCCCTGCATAGTATGCTACCCGAGTCCGAGGAGTACTTGCGCAAGGACAAGTACGACTCGATGGACGCCGGCTTGATCATGATGGGGTGCTTCGTTGGCGGCTTCCTGGGGATACAGGTCGTGTCGAGGCTGCTTCACCGCGTCATGCCCTCGCATGTGGTCGACTGTGATCACACCCATGACGACGCGGACGAAGACGAAGACCATGCTAAACATGACCACGCTAATGGCACAAGTCGACATCCATCGCGCATCGGTAGGGCGAGGACGCGGCTGTCGTCCCAGGGCAGACGAGTAACCACTGTTACCAAGCTGCACGAAAATGGCCACTCGCACTCGCACGCCCACGGCAACGCCCACGGGCACCCGCACGTCTCCGAATCAACACCACTGCTGCCATCTACTAGCAACCAGCAGGCTAACGGACGGCCACATCCCGACCCCCAACAGCATGGCTTGTCAGCCGTTACGGATAGCTTGCGCCAACATACATTAGCCCCGAAGTATCCTTCTGTCGGCGTTGCCCGTCGTCCATCCCTCATTGATATGCGCGATCGTGTCATGTCCTTCGTCAAGGACACCAAGAGGATGTGTGACGTGGATGGCCCTTGCTTCGGCTACAGTGACCCCTGTGGGCAGGAGTGCTTCAAGCATATGGCCTCGCGGTCTGCAATTCCGAGGCAGAACTCACGTTCCGGGTCTCGGATGAACACGAGCATCTTTCAGCCTACAGCGCCATTATTCGAAAGGGTGTCAGAGGAGGGCAGCGAGGTCGAGTCAGGGGCGGCTTCACCTCTCAGTCCGTTGCGTCGAGCCAGCCGTACCCGATCGCAGGAGCCAACTGTCGGGGCGGGTCACCACGATCACCACGATCATCACCATCACGATCATCATCACCACAGCCACCAACATTACCTGGATGAGGAAGACTACTCTCACGACAACATGTCCGAGGCTAGCACCGACCTGGAAGCTCAAGACGGCGCAGCTCATCACCACCATGTACCGGCCAATGCTTTTCTGTCCATCGGCCTGCAAACCGTCATCGCCATCGCGTTGCACAAGTTCCCCGAGGGCTTCATCACCTACGCCACCAACCACGCGAACCCCCAACTCGGCTTCAACGTTTTTATGGCTCTTTTTGTTCATAACATTGCCGAGGGCTTCGCCATGGCCCTTCCGCTGTACATGGCCCTGGGTTCGCGCCTGAAAGCGATAGCCTGGTCCAGTCTTCTGGGCGGCTTCAGCCAGCCTATGGGCGCTGGCATCGCATGGCTCTTGTTCAGGTTCTTCGGCTCCGGCGGGGAAGTCGGCATCGACAATACCGCCTATGCAGTCCTATTCGCCGCGACGGCGGGCATCATGACGAGTGTGGCTCTGCAGCTTTTTGTCGAGAGCTTGAGCCTGAATCACAACCGCAACCTAAGCATCGCCTTTGCGTTCCTCGGTACGGTTCTATTGGGAGTGAGCAATGCAATTGCCGGCCACCACTGATGGGGTAGTCTGGTGGCTTCATATTGTGCATCAGAAAAGGGGGGATTTTTGGGACACCGGGAGACTGTTAACGGCAAAGGAGGGCTAATGATGATCCAATCGCCGACCAAAGGCAGGTTTACATGAGGAAACTTCATACAGCATGGTGCATAGGTAGATAGGTACGGGCAACGCAGTGGGATTCTGGTTTTTGACGTGTTTACCCCTTGGGTGCTTGGTTGCGTCTGGGGTCTCAGGTATGGGTTATCCTTTGGCGACGGATTCATGGCAGGAATGGTGTAACTGAGCATGGGAACAAACATTGGTCAAGGCGAACTCATCATTGCTGCTTTTATCATAAGAGGATACCAAAATCGGGCCTCAAAGGGCCGCAATAGGACACTATGTCTTACGTCTTCACTGTAGGACTCGGCACCAAGGTATTGAATCAAATTATTGTTATTATGGCCTTCAAGAGTCTGGTATCAACTACTGGTTTTTTGGTTCTATCAATGTGGCTGTGTCAGCAGCCTCTGCCAAGTATTCTTCATAGGAATCCATTCATCTTTCCACGCCGTTGTGGTCACCAAATGTCCATTGTGCTACTTTTTAATGCAGTGTCACTTTTCTTCCGCACCAGTTTTGCGCCTATTTTAAATCAAAAGGGGTATCTCTATAAGCTCAAATCCATCGACAAAACAAAGAAGCAAACATATTTCATTCGTGCTCAACAACGTGTGACACCATCCACCCGCATTCAACCCTGAACCAGGAGACTGGGGTCGATCGCCGAGTCGCCCAGATCAATCAGCTGCATCAGGTTCGCCTCCTCGCGGTCCCAGTCAGGGAAGTGCGGCTCACCAGCATCGGCGGCGGCGGCGTCGCTCCAGACGACGTCCCCGTCCTGCAGCCGCGGGACGTCCGGCGCCCCGAGGAGCCCGACCTCGGCGGCGTGCTCGGGATGTTGGGCTTGGGCGTGGTTGTGGAGATCGGCGTAGCGGATGAAGCGCGCGGTGCAACCCGGCGCGGTGCAGACGATCTGGCGGCGCTCCTGGTTCGCGACGCCGGAGATCTCGTTAAGAAAACTGGCGGTGGACGGATCCTTGGGCGCGTAGGTCGAGCTCGTGTCGGTCACGGGGCGGGGCCTGCCCAGGTGCACGAAGAGGATGTGCTGCGCCATCTTAGCCTTGTCGACGAAGCCTTCGCCGCAGCCCTCCTCTGTCCAGTTCCAGTCCTCGAGGCCAGCGACGTCGAATGTGTTCACCTTCCCACAGACGAAGCGCTTGCCCTCGTGCGCGGTGCGGTAGTGGCTGTTCATGTTGGCCTTCTTGGTGAATTTCTTGGCGCAGCCGGGGAACGTGCAGGGGACCGTCTTGCGGTCCTCGACAGACAGCCCGGAGTGGTACATCTCCATGTGCTGCTCCAGCTGGTAGGCGCCGGCGAACCTGACGTCGCAGAAGATGCAGTTGACGTGGTCCTGGCGCATGTGCGCGTCCAGCAGGAACTGCGTCGTGAAGCCCACGGGCTGCTTGGTCTCATCGTCCGGGTTCTGCGCCGCGTCCTCGCAGCACTCGCCGCACCAGAATCGGATCTCGCCGTGGTCCCTCTCGCGGTGGCTCCGCAGCGAGTTGGCCGAGTCGTACGACGCGCCGCAGCCTTCGTGCGTGCACGGGTACGCCTTCTTGCCCATGTGCTCCTTGAGGACGTGCCGCTGCAGCGTCTGGTGCTTCCGGAACGACTGGTTGCACGGCGGGTAGTCCCTGCACCGGAACCGCTCCTGGCCCTCGTGCACCGCCTGGTGCCGGCGCAGCCTGGTGCCCGTGGCGAAGGACTTGTCACACTTGTCGCAGGTGTACTTGGTCTCCTTGGTGTGGGAGATCAGGTGAAGCTTCAGGTGCTTGCTCTCGGTGTAGTCCTTATCGCAGCCCTCATGGGTGCACTTGTATGGTCGCTCATTGGTGTGGGAGCGTAAGTGGGCCACGAGGCGTGCGGGTCGGTTGAAAGTCTTGGGACAACCTGGCCAAGTGCACTTGCTCGTCTTTTGTTCGGAAGGGTAGTTGCGCCTCTTGGAGGCTCTGGAAGTCGCGCTCACGACGGTTGGTGAGGTCTGAGCCTCAGCTGGTGTTTGGGTACTTGTGGCATCGTCGCTGCCGATGCGAGAGACGCTGTCTTCGGCTGCAGTGTCGTTAGCAAGGAAGTGTTGGCCCGGTAGAATAAGGAGATTCTGCTTGCCTGTGCTGATTTCTGGGCCCGAATCAACCATTTGTCGCTTTGATGAGCCCTCGCATGCCTCGTCATCTGCCTTGCGCTTCATTTTGACGCTCGCAGCTTGGCGGCGTGCAGTTGACAGGACAGTGGAGCAGGATGAATCGAGCGTCGATCTTTAAGTGCAGTTAGTTGCTTGAACTTTTTTCCCACAGCCTTGGCCGATGCGAAGTCAGCTGTTGTGGGCCCCTGAGCAACACTGGCGGCTGCTGATTGGCAGAACGCTAACCCAGCATCCCTGTGAATTTCAGCCTTTCGGTGCAGCTAACTAAAGTTTTCTGCGATTGCCTGCCGTTCCCACTCCCGTCCCTGCCAGCACAAAGGATCGATCCCAACCCAACTCTCTCACGCAACGACCCGACCCGACTCGACACTCGCCCAACAGACTCAGTACGCATAAAGCATAATGTCTGACTACGGCGGCGGTGAAGACGACTTTGGGAATGAGGTTGGAGGAGCTGGAGGAGGGTAAGTCTCGACTCTGGTCGCGCCTTTGCGCGCTTCGCCCGAACCGTGTACTAAGTCGATCCTCTCTCCGCAGCGAGGAGCCCTACTACGACGACGATGATCCGCAGGAGGAGTACTACTCGCCTGAGCCCCAGGATGAGGCCGAGCCAGGCGCAAACGGCGCGGCCGACGAGGACGCCGACAACATCGTCCCCTCGGGCGACCCTGCAGCCGCCGCAAAGGACAGCGTTAAGTCGCACAAGGACAAGAAGATCCCCAACGACCAGCGCACTACCACGCCTTACATGACCAAGTACGAGAAGGCTCGTATCCTGGGCACTCGGGCTCTGCAGATCAGGTACGCGCCGGCGATGTGGGCCGGCTGCGGCTGGCGCGATATCAAGAACGAGAAGGTTGACATTGTCACAGCATGAACGCTCCTGTTCTTGTCGACCTCGAGGGAGAGACCGACCCGCTTCAAATAGCTATCAAGGAGCTGCGGGAGAAGAAGGTACCTCTGATTGTGCGGCGATACATGCCCGATGGATAGTACGTCTCCTGGCCCATGGCTGGCCCAACCACCTTGCTAACCCTGGTAGCTATGAGGACTGGACTTGTGAGGAGCTGCTGCAGTGAGCGAGGTTATCGCAGAACGCAAAATCTTGGTGACACTCCACTTGAAGCAAGCTCTCAAGGGACAGACTGTCTCGGGGCTTGTATTCTGCATCAGCGAAGGCGTTCGGGTTTAAGAAAGAAGACAGTCCTGGGCTGTGAACCTGCTGAGGGTGAGATCTCTAAGTGGGCTAGCGATCTGAAAAAGCGAAGGCTTCACGACGCCCGTCATCTCGCATGCATTGCATCTCTACGACACGCTGTAGGATTCGCACGATGGGACAATCAAGGCTTGTCTTCAGGGCAACTACTGTGCATGATCTGCAATCCCGGTCAATTAAGGTCTGCGGGATGGAAGCAGTGTCCCAGCAGTCGAGCCAGCCACGCAAGCTCCTGTGTCGTTCGCTCTACGCTGCGACCTTTGGGCCCGCGCCAGAAAACTTGTGGTCGGAAAGAAGGTGCCTCGTCCGGGGAACTCAAAGGCCGCATCAAGGACCTCGGAGAGTTATACCAGGCGAGACTTGAAGTATAGTATATCTGGGATCGCCCAAACCAACTGCAGGTAGTCCCACCCAACCGACAGTGTGGCTCTCCCTGCTTTACGCGTCGGTAGCTGCTTTTTCAGTTGCAAGAAATCAAACAAGCTTGAGAGCCAGCTCATGAAGTCAAGTCTCGTGTTAAGTACATCCAAATTCCTCGTCCGGAGACTGAAGGTCATGCGGCGATTGGTGTTACGTCCGGTATGCCGGCCATACACAAGTCGACCCGCATTGGCCCAGAGTCCGCGGTTTATGCAGGATGCCGGCCATGCATCGAACACGCGATCTACGCAAGGTTGGCGGTTCCCAAGGGAATCCGATTCATGCGCGCGAGGACAGCGCGGGTGCGACACACAGCAAATGCTATGTTTGCCGTAGAAAGTCTGGCCTTGATGACAAGCAGACCCCGGGCCCGCGTGACGATCCAGTTCGTCCCGAGTGTTGGCCTGCGACACAGTGGTTATAAACATGCATGATTCACATAGCCCAAGGGACTCGTAAGCAGTTGGCGATCCTAGTATATTAACCCTGGGACTCGGCTCCGGTCCGTCCAATTGACTTGACCGTGTCCGTCAGCCCTGTGTCAACAGTGGGACACGATGCGCAATCCAGCTCGTGAAGTCGCCGGTATTTCCTTCGAGAAAGGACGGGGAAGATTTCAGGTGGACAATGCCACACCCGGCTGCAAAGAAGACCTACCACGATATGTGGGCTTCAACGGAATTCCTTTCCTCGCCTGTCAAATGGTGGATACTCAGATCTTGAGTCTTCCCGCTCGCCGGGGCTCCCGCACGCGGGATGTGGGCAGGGAGGGCCGGGAATAGTGTATTGTGGGTCTTTCCCACGACATATTGCATGCAATTTTGCGTGGATCCGGAATATATTTGCATTACATGGCTTTCGATTGGCAAACGCAGTACATCTCCTATCTTTGTCATGGTCAACAGTGCTATCGGGAAGGTGACAGTGCATCGAGGCGTTCTGACGCGTATTTCGATCAGATCCAAGCTATGGCAAAGAGGCCGGCGACGATTAAGGGGCACTGGGTCCTAGTTCCGATACTAAGATTATAAAAGACTTTGAGGCCGGATTCCCCAGAGCCTGGAAAATGGTCTAATTGTCCTGAGTCAGTATTGCCTCAGCAAGCCACTCTTTTGAAATTCCAGGCAAGACGCACCTACACTTTCGCTGAAATCACCATGCGTACATTCTCTACTATCGCTGCGGGCGTGGCTCTGCTCTCCGGACTCGCGGTGGCTCGTCCCCATGAGACCAGTCCCGAATTGCAGGCCCGCAAGTTCGACCTGTCCAAGAGATGCGCATCGTCCGTTGCTGCGATGAATAAGAAGCGGTGGGCGAAGCGGAACGACAAGCATCTCGTCGAGAGGGACGGGAACAGCACAGTCGCCATCACCACCGAGGCTCCCTATTACGATGTCCTTCATAATGATACCTGTATCCTCACCGAAGAGGTAACCACTGGGCCGTATATCTGGCCGCAGTCACGGACTTTGCGACAGGACATGGCCGAGGGTCAAGCGGGAGTGCCCCTACTCCTTGACATTGGCGTCATGGACGTGGAGACATGCGAGCCACTGGGTGATGTCCTCGTCGACATTTGGTATTGCAACGCCACGGATTCTTATAGCTCATTCACCAAACAGAACCGCGACACGCCGTTCGAGGAGCTCCTGGAGCAACTCAACGCGACGATAGGCGATGATCTTCATACGGACGATACAACCTTCCTTCGCGCCCACGTAAGTCACGATCTCTCTTCCGTGTCGCTGGTCTCGACCATCTTGTCAAATATGTGCTGACTCTATGCTCTCTCCAGTGGCCTACCGACAGCAACGGTATTGTCGAGTTCACGGGTTTTGTTCCGGGTTTCTATGTTGAGTGAGCGTTAGTAATCCCCAGGTCCCTTGGTACATAGTGTTCCGTGTTCCCATCAAGTTTTGAGACGTGGCTTGACCGTCAGCAAGACCAGTGCCCATCAAAATGCGTCTCTGGGCCATGTCTCACGGCCCGCAAGACCCTTGCTTTGATATGTTGCTAATTCACAACTTGATTAGTATACACATCCATGTTCAGGTCCACACGGATTGGAAAATCCGGGCTAATGGTACCGTCGCATCCTCGACGACCGTTTCCACTGGCCAAGTGTTCATCAATGAGACACTGAGCGCGCAGCTCATGGCACTTGAGCCATATGCGAGCCACACGACGATCAACCGGACGACCAACGACATTGACGATATCTATGCCTCCGAGACAGCCAACGGCTGGACCCCAGCCTCCAGATCGTGCCGCTTGATGGTGAGAACATTGAGAACGGCGTGATTGGGTACGTCACGATTGGCGTTGATACAGCAACGCAGCAGAGAATGACGAGGGACGTCCAGGACTCCTCCAAGATCTGAGTGTTGTGAAGGGTAAGGATTTTCGGCTCGAGCGTTGTAAAAAAGCATAGCAAGATCTCGAATGCACACAATTATACATCCAAAGGACGTGAAACATATTCCTCTGTGGCCTATATTGGGTGGCCACTGACGTGAATTCGGCAATTATGCTGTATATCAGACGGCAGCAGGCAGGTGGTCGGCGAGGTTGGCAGGCAGGTCTGCTGTCTGGCCGGCAGCGAGGCCGCAGGAAGGTCGCCGTGCGCTCCGACCGGTGAGCTGTGCGCTGGAGATCAGACGAAGGCTGATGGGATGGAATATCGTGAGGAAGGTGCTGATGAGGGGCTGTGAGCTGGGATCAGAAACAGCGGGGCTGGTGGAGTGCCCGACCTGAGCCATAATTGGACAGGAAGGAATAAGGTGTGGCTCGTGGTTTCCCTGTCGCTGCATGTGGGGCCGCACAAGAATGGGCTGACAGGGGCAGGGCGGGATGGCAGGGGTAGCCTTGCCAGCCTCCAGGCTCACATGCAGGTGTAAGCCAGCCAGCAGCTGCATGCAGTCGAGCTTGCCTGGGCACGCTAAATCTGATGGCACTTCCCAAGAGGCCCCCAAGAGGCTTCTTTCCCTGTTCCTGACACTGCCATGCTATTTTGGCCCTGGCCTTGTTCTGTTCTTCCCTGGCTGTTCGTCAATTCGGTAGCCTTCCGGCCGGCCCAACCTGCGCCACCGACCCTCCCCCTCCTTCGCTCTCTCCAAGCGAGCTGTCCACATCGGACGATTGGCGCATGCCCTCAGTCAGCCTGCCTCGCTGTTCCGCGGGGTCAAACGCCCCCAGGGCTGAGAGATGTCTCGGTTACTAATATATTGTTGTCTTATGGCTGTGAAACGTTGCTTCACGGTCATCGGGCAACGCTTGACTCCCCTTTTCGGCGTACGACATGACTGAGCGCACGTCGAGGTATCCCATGTCAGCAAGCCTCAGATTCTTTAACAGCCATTTCGAAGTGAAGCCCAGCCCTGGGCAACCACCAAGCAGACGCTTGCCAGCCCACAATACATGGGCACCTCGTATCGAGCGATACCCTCCCCCGCATCCGAAGCGAATGGGCTTTCGGATGTAGATCCGCCACGAGACTTGAACAATAGATTGGCGTAACAAGTACAACCGCCAGCACGTTGCTCACGTTGCTCACGCTCGGGCTGGATAGAGTGCCTCCAAGCCTACGCGGTGTCAAGTGAGCCGTCCACGGAATTCCCGTGACTGATCGACCCACGAGCAGCAGCTTCTCCGGTATGACAGGCACACGACAGCTACTATGAACTCGGAGGATTTACGTCTTCCCAACGACCCACAAAGCACCGCAACACCCGCCCTGCAGCTGTGGCTTGGAATCTGGCCAACAGCTGGACGCCTACTTCTCCCCCGCCGATCGAGTCGACCATTGGACCAGCACATTCTGCCTCACCTCATCCTCGATAGTCTTCCGCATTGAGCCAAACACCAGTGCCTGCCCACTCCTTTCTCACAAAGACACCGCTGGAGAGCTGGAGCCTGGTCTTGCGGGAGACTACACCCACATTGCACAAGTCGCACTGTCCCGCCCCGTCCTCCCGCTCAATTTGTCTATTCTTGGGGTTACGATGTTAGCTCCGCAGTCTTCAAGCTTCTATATAAACCGGGAGGGGCCGAGAACTGGGTCCCAGGTTTGGTCTCACTGAGGTGGTGGCCTTGTCTCCCGATTCCCAGAGGATCTCACCTGTAAGCCCCGCCTCTAGGGCCCATGCATCGGCTTGGCATCTGCACCTTGATGGGACAATGTGGTGACACAGACTCGCCCCCCGGAAACAAGTCGGCGGGCTGCAACTCGACAATGTTGTCCGAGTATAGCCGGCGACGACGACGCCATCTCTTGAAAGCCTCCAACGCTCTCGTGCGACCGCAACAGACTGCTTGCCTAGGTAGGCCCTAGCAAACCTTGGAGCTCTTAGGATCTTGGGTGACTAGCTCGGCAACGCGTGCCTGGGTCCAGTCGCGCAGCCTTGCTTGACCTGCAGCTAGCTAGTCCTGCTCAACACGAGTTTGGGCAGTCAGTTCTTGCTTTTGTGGATCCTCCGCAAGAGCTCGACCGCTTAAGAGCCGGTAGCTTGGCTCAGAACCACTATCACATCCGTTGACCGGCACTAGCTTCGCTGTTTTGACGTTGTGAATCGCGGAAAGACCAGGTACTGTCTATGGTTTCCATCACATGATTCCCCCCCCCTCCTCTTCAAGGGCGCCCTTCCCTCACCATGTTTACATGTCAACAATCAAGGCACAAGTTCAGTCTCCCCTAGGCAAATATGACAATGATCTTGTTTCCGCGCCTCTCACGATGTTAGCAAAAACGTGTCTGCAAGACATCACAAGGTTACAGTCTAAGACAAACTCAATTCCATGGGCTTTAGCGGGCTGTTGACTAGGTAAGTGTGGCCCGCCCCTCAAAAACGTTCTACCAGAGGCTTCTCGTATCTGCAACGGCTCCCTGACTGCACTGAGCAGTCGATTGGGGCCTATCAGTCAGCAGCGAGTGGACAAGCCATGTCGGCACACCTGGTTGGAGTCGGGTAAGACACCTCAACTGGACTGTTCGGCAGAAAATAGATTAACTGCTCTTAATCCCCAAGCCTGTCGTCATGTAGCTCTGGTCAGGTAGCTTCAGCCTCGACGCCATCGAAAACAAGGATGGCCACCCCATCCCCAGTAGCCAAGGATACCTGTGTACCACCCTCCAATTCGTCACCGTGATGCATGGCGGCTGACGGGTACCAGCCATGTGTATTATTCGCAGCAGACTGCAGCAACCGAAGGCCATCCATTCTACTGTTAGCGGGCAGGACGTGGAGCTATGCACCCAGAGGATGATCCTGTTGGTCATGGATCCCACTCGAGAGACAGACAGGATGGAGTTCAAGCTTACTTGAGATCGGCCCAGGATCGGCCAGTGTGCATGAGCTCAGGATCCTGGCTTGAGCTATTCTCTGCCTGGCCGACGTGGCCGCGGTCAACCAACCCCAACCTCCTTTGGGACCCACGCCAGTTGGGAAGCTCGACATGGCGATGTCTGTGCCGTACCACCGCGTATTCGACTCATACACGGCTACAGTCATGTGTTCCCTGGCATCTTGTCGGGATGGCGAGAGAAACGCCTTAGGGCCATGCACCCGAGGGACTGCGGCAAATCAGGATCCCCAGATCCTACCATGTCATCACATCTACGCCTTCTCTCGACGGCGCATGCAGTCCTCCCACGATAGTACCATATAAGTCGCCTTCTGCCCGTTACCGGTCCTTCAGCCTCCTCTTTTCTCCCTCCCCCTTATACCGTCTTTGGTTCACCAGCCTGATCGTTCCCACAGGATTTTGTAACCATCTCGCTTAGGTTACTTATACCCTCACTGCCCAATCTCATCACTCATCGTTGCCAAACTTCCTTCGTTACCTATCTCACCGTACTACACCACATTCGCTGGAGTGACAGTCTGCCCTGTTGTTAGCTACGACCGCAAACATGAAGGCCTTTACACTTCTTGCCTTGGTGGCCCCCATATTCGCAGAGGAGCTTCTTGCTCGCGGAGGAGGAGGAGGCGGCGGCGGCGGCGGCGATTGGGGTTATGGTGACAAGACGACCAAGGTCACTTATACTACGAGTACGTATGACGCAGCTTTCGATATTCTATCTCGCCATTTATTCAACCTACTCCACTCACATGACATGTACTGACCTGAAGGCCAGCCACGGTTTGCCCTGTCACTGAGACAACAACTGATCATGGTACTACCAAAACACACACGTACTGGACTACATCCACACAGACTGTCACGAGCTGTCCTGGTGGAGAATGCGGCGGTGTGGTCACTGTACCTGGTCCAACTAAGTACACTACCACTACTGATGTTGAAATCACCTACACCACTGTTTGCCCAGTTACGGAGACGGTGACCGGCCCTGGAACGACATACACGAAGACTTACGAGACTACCTCAGTCGTCAAGACTATCGTGCCAACCACCTACTATGAGACAGTTCCAGGACCCACCCACTACGAGACAACAGGTGTCGTGGACTACACAACCATCACTTCATACTGCCCGGTCACGGAGACCAAGACGGAGGGTGGAAGCACCTACGAGGTCACATGGACGTCGACTTCAACCATTGTGACCCAGGTCCCTACCAAGGTCGTTGAGACGACACATTTGCCAGACAAGACCAAGACAGCGGAAGTCACTGACTACACCACTCTCACTTCGCTCTGCCCTTACACGGAAACCGTGACAAAGGGAGGCAGCACCTACACAACTGTCAAGACTAGCACCGAGGTACGCACCAACTGTCTAAACTCGTCTCACCACGCGCCCGCTAACTCCCAACAGACCATTGTTACAAAGGTGCCAACCACCATCCAGGAGACCGCTTATACTACTTCTCTGACCACTGCTTGTAAGCAACCCCACCAACTGTACCAGCGACTCATTGCCTTGACAAATGCGGAGGTGCTAACCTGACTGTTCAATAAAGACGAAACCACGGACGTGATTGTGACAGCCACTTACCCAGTGCACTCTTACACCACGGTTGTTGAGGGATCCACCACGGTCGTCACCCAAACCGGAACCAAGTATATCTCCGTGACCCAGGTTCACACGACCACGGAGGTCATTGCTGCGACCCAGACCAAGCACGTGGAAACAACCATCGAGACGACTGTGGGCTCTGGGCAGACCGTCTCGGAGTATACCACCTACCTTGTGACCCAGAACGGCACAGTCTACTCGACCAGGTCGCTGCAGCCGACCACGGTCCAGGTGCCCACCACCGCCACGACATCCAACATCGTGACAGCACCAACAACAGCAGCAACCGCTCCGCCGGTCGTGACAGCCGGTGCGAACTCCCAGAGTGGCCCAGCCGCGGCGCTGCTTGCTGGAGTCGTTGGTCTCGTGGCCCTCTTCTAAGCATCATCTACTGATGTGTAACGACTCTCTTCTCATCTTTTCTTTTTACGATTCTCTACATTCCTTGGACATTCAGGGGCGCATAGCATATAGGTCGGTCATGACGGTTATTCATGAGTTCACGGCCTCTCACATTCCTTGACGACATCATGAAGCGGTATACCCTGGGACTTTAAGAGGCGGCAAAATTTTGGGACTTTGGGCAACGGAGGTGGTTAATGTGATGAAGGCGTAAGCGGAGAGGCAGTCGCCTTCCTCTTTTTTAATTCGTATTTGAAAGTACGCAGACGTGCGGTTTGGGACGGTCAACATGTGGGAGCATGTACCAACGCGGCAGGGCAGTGCCGTGGGATTTGCTCGGCTGGTTGTAATGAAGGTGCTCTCTGATTAGACCTCTACTACCTAGTAAGTAGTATTGATTAATTTCAACGAGATAGACATCGAGATTCCAGTGCTACGAAAAACTTGTGTGAAGAGGGGTCCGGCCCGCACGGACTGGTGTGCCCTCAACAGGAATCAACACATCATGAACTGATTTAGGTATCCCGACACTCATCTTCTTGGTTCAGCATGGAAGCCTCATAAGAAGGTGGCCGAACTAAGAGCGCGTTGGCTCGCCGTTCCCTGACTCGTTCTATGAATAGAGTGCGAGCAGGGACAGACCAGACCTAGCAGACCTAGCAGTAGGGCGAGAGCTGGCGCTGGAGCTGTCGACCTGCTGCCTGATGTCGAGAGCAGAGGAAGGGCCAAGATTGGCGCGCATCGCCGATGAGCTGTCAGAGGTGCACTGGTGGGTCCGTACCTGACAGTAGGCGGGGTTTGGATAGCCCAGGAATTTTCTCGCTCGGTCGAGGGCAAGGTGAGTAGTGTAAGTGGCATCATTGTTCTCGGTCTCGGACCGCGTGACACGCCCTCCTCGTATTACACATCTCTTGTATCCTTAGGCTGGCAGGGCTGGGCGAGTATCATCGTCGCCTTTTGCCGAACCTGCCGCCGGAAAGGGCCAGGGTGGGACGCTGGAACGTGGAGGGAGAGTTCTGGCGGTGGTGCCGTCGCTGCCGAGGTGGAGCTCCGCGTCTGGGGAAGGCCTGTCGAGTGGGCTGTGGGTTGTGTGAGTGAAAACAGGGTTGTACATATCGCTACTTAGCTGAATGCGCCGGGCCCAATCGATGCTCGGACCCACTGCTCCTAGTGATCCCTGCTGCAGATCTCACGTCACTCAGACCGCAAGTGTACCGCAGCAAGTGAGTGAGAGAGCTTGACTTCTTGCCCGTCCCAGTCTTGTTCGTCCCAACCATGGTCAGATGGACGAAGCTTCTCATCTCCAGGATTCACCCCGGGCCGGTGGAAAGCCTCACCAATAGCTCAGGCACACCGGGCTACGAGCCGATAAGGCTAGCAAAAAAAAGGGAAAAAGCCTCGAGAGTGGTGGAACAGGCGAAGGAACAAGACCAGCCCTTCGTATTCCCAGGATGTCGTCTCCTCCTTGGTATGGGACTTGGTCCCAAGTTCAAAAAACCGTAGGGCGGGTGTGTGGGGCCGCGAGCCTGACGAAGCAGGGGGGGGGCTGGGCCCGGAGGCTCGGGTCTCCCACCTACGCGATGTGACGTCGTACACATGCTCTCAACCGATTGCGAAACTTTGCAAGCTATTCAGGAAAAGGAAAATGCACGCTCGGGCGGACAAGAATGTGTACGAGGGAGTCTGTTCGCGACAGGGGCGGCAGAGAGGACCTTGACGAGCGGCCGGTCTGCCAACGAGCTCGCTCTTCCTCAGAAAGCGTGTGTCGCCGCCAGGGGCTAGCAGGCGCGCCGTTGACCGTCCGATGATCACTATTTTGTGCGCTTTGAGCAAGGGGAAAACTTGGAAGGTGGTGGTCATCACGATGAGAAACTTGCTTCGAGACCCTGCCAGAAGTCATCTCTAGCATATCTCCACTGCTATTGTCAGCGCTTGATCGCTTGTGGTACATAGTTTCAATGTTATGCTGACTTAGAACTTGACTCACACTGAAGTCGTGAGCGTTGGATCCTGTTCTGCACATTTCACCAACGCTTACACAAACGATTAATCCTCTACCCCGCTTCAGTCTTACTTAAGCTTAATAGTCCGAGCACATACCGTCGTGGATGTTGATAGTACATTTCTGCAAGTGTATGGCTGCCCTTGAAGATCGCTCAGCAATGGCAACAACACACCTGAAAATTACTGGAGTTTACTCATGACTGTCATGCAGTAACAGCAGGTCTTGGGGTTGCCCGAGCTGACAGACCTGGGGCCTTCGTCCTCTGAGTTTAACGAAAACGACAAGCTATTCATGGAAGATGTGCTTACTACACCTGAGCAGCCCTAAATTTATGTCAGAGTTGATAACTTCACGTAAAAACCAAACTAAGTCTTTCCTGTATACCCTTCTCCAATCATGATCTTGACAACACGTTAGGTACGTATCCAATTCTTGGGTTTCTGTTGCCAACTCACCATGTATGCCCATGTAAACGTTGAAATTCAACGCTATGACATGCCTTCGTGTCCCGATCACATTGTCTATAGTATTTCTAGACCTATTTCACCCTAGAAACTCTTCAAAGCTCGCTTTCAGTGGCAAACAGGGGACATGCTGTAGACAAACTGTATCTTGAGTAGGAGGCTCTATAGGTAAAGAGTGTTCCCGGTGTGTGTGAATAACAGTTCAAATTCAAATTCCCATCCCTCCGCCAACATGTTGACAACCACTTTGATCAATCACACAAACACAGGCCCTTGGCAAGACCAGTTAATCAATCACCCAATGGCTCGACCGGAACCGGTACCACAGAGGTCTTCCTGTTCGTAATGTTTTGGAATTCCTCCAGGCTCATGTTGTCAACAAACTCCAGGATGTCCGGATATCCGCCCGCCAGTTCCAGCATCTTCTTCTCGTAAGTACCCAGCTCTGACTCCTCGAGCACCTTCTTTGGAAGATGTTCCTTTCCATTGTACACCCAGCACCAGTCTCCGTCTGTCTTCTTGGCAAGCTCCCAGCCGGCGTTTGTGAGCGCGGCAGCATTCCATTGCTTCTTGTCATCGTAGCCCAAGCCCTTGATTGCAAGACGAACACGCACCGAAGGATGGATCATCTCGCCTGTGTCCTCTAGATACTCGGGCAATTCCTTTCCGTTGTATGAGTTGAGCTTGTGGTACATACCAGGAGAGCGGGTGATGGTTCTAGCAAGAGTGTAAATTGGGCTGTGAGCTCTGAGGATAGCGCCCGCGCCCCACGGCCGCAAGGGGTGGTTACCTTCGAGGATGGGGTCAACGGCCCACTTGAAGTAGGTTGTCGGGATCACCTTTGAGACTTTCGCGGCCGATTTTTTTAGGCTGTCTGGTACGGCACTGGTGGCCATTGCGATGATCTTCGGGGGCTTGCCCTTCGCCTTGGGAGCTTCCTTCGTTGGAAGTTCCGCTGCTGAGGGATGGTCACGGTAATATCTCTCCGTGTCATGTATAGCCCGGCGGAGGGAGCCGCTGTCAAATTCGACGCCAATACTGACGAGTTGATCCATCATCCCTAGGGCAAACAGTCAGGAATCGTTCATTTGAACAATATTACGGGATATAGCTGGAGCAAATAATGTGATGCTGGCATGCTGCTTACAGGCCATGGTCATGTTGGCAATGCCTTGGTCAGGCCAGCCACCACCGACGTTGCCGTGATTTCCAGGAAACCAAACCTGCTTTAAATTAGTGATACCCTTATTGGAATCTGGACGTTCCCAAATTGAAGGGCTGAAAGGCGGCCTTGGCTCGTCCAAGGCCAGGGCATGGAAGGCATTCTCGATGCGGTCCGACAGTTTGGTGTCGTAGAACCGGAGCTCCGAGGTCGTGTGGTCGATGCCGAGCTTTTTCATCCACGCGATGGAGGGGACTCCGAGACTTCCCACAGTGTCAAAGACTGCGACGGCTTTGATCGTGATGAGCTTGCCGGAGCCGCCGCCCTCGAAGACTCGAGTGAGGCCCTTCTCGATGAGCCGGCGTCGGTAGTCCTCGGCCGCGTTTTCGCCCATTGGCTTGTTGTCAAAGGGAACGCCTGGGTATGGATCCTTGTATTTCTTGGTCTGCCAGTTTTGCATGTCTTTGAATACGGGATAGAAGAATTCCATGCCCTCACGTGTGAGCAGGCCCAGACTTCCAATCATGCCGGCGATGCTGCGAGCGGTGAAGGCGCCACGGGAGAAGCCGATGAGAATGATCTCGTCGCCGTCGACGTAGTTGCCGCAAATGAATGCATAGCTCTCACGAATGTGCTGTGTACCTTGTCAGCCAGGGCATGGAGGAGACGGGCGTCGCCGGGAATTACAACCAACCTCTGCAACACCATTGCCAAATGCGCCACCAGAGAAGGCATCCGACATGGTGCTTCCTGTTCCCACGCCAGATTGGTAGTTGATGACCTGAACTGAGCCATCCGAGCAGCCACGGTTGAAAGACCGTGCCAGACGAGTCACATTGGACGGGGGTTGTGGCTTGCCCTTCTCCCATCCCTTGTCGGAATTCATCCAGGTTCCATCGCAGCAGACGATCAGTCGTTTCTTCTGGCGAGCGGGCTGGGGAGCGGCGGTGGCACCGCTCTGGCGTCTTGCGGAACTCATCCTGGGAACGTTGCTTAGGTTGGTCCGTGACTATTGGATACCTAGGAATTCTGTAGAGATCCAAGAAACTACTGTTGATGCAATCTAAGGTTTCAGAGGGCTTTGTTTGTTCCAAAGGTTGTGTGCTTATCGTGAGCAACAGGCAAGGAAAAGAGGCAAAACAATGGCAGTTGAGCTAGAATGACCACACAGCAAGAGCTATCATGCCATTCTTTTGCCCAACAAGACTTTCGGAGAGTGCGCTGCTCGTACCAATCAACGAAGCCGCGATTCATCGGCTGCGCCTTCCTAACACTCAACTGCCATCCACTGCGACAAGCAGATCTTTGTGACGATGTGGCTTATCTCTTGGGTACTGCTTACGTTACAAGGAGCCCGATAGACATCTACCGGACCGTGTTGAGCCAACTCAGGCTGTGCCGGAGGGGAAAGGATCCCTATCTGCCTTATTTCACATTGTAGACGTGGAACACAGAGGACCATTAGCTGTCGAATTCCATGGTGTTGAACATCGAAAATGTTCTCGGAATTGGAAGGAGCAATTTCGTATCATACTCTCATTTCTCACGTTGAATCAGGTCAACTGGTTAAGATCAAACTTCCAGTTTTCTTGAGGTTATCAACAAGTTGAAGTTGAAAGGAACATTGAAAGACGGAAACGATTTGGCGCATCTTACAATTAGATGATGGAGTCTTCACATCTGCTGAGCTTCGGGCAATCGTAGGCTGTTGAAGCCTTTCTAAATCAAATGAGTGGTAATTAGTTGCTGAATCAGGTCTCAAGCAGAAGAGTAACCAAGTCCGCCAAGCTCGAAAATATGATATGGACAAGGCATTGGAGACACATACCCAGTCACAAACACCATATAGTACTTAGACCGGCCCATTTTGGCAAACATTTATCTTCATTTCATTGACTGCTCAACTGAGTTCAGCGGACATCATCTTTTACTGACGTATCGAGGGTACTTGATCAACGATACCAAGCTCTACCCAATTGCCTAATAAATGTTCTTGGAATGCCCTTGACGTGGTCAGCACATCGATTACTCGAAATTACTCAGTGTAACGACTCCGCTGATTCAAAGTCCACGTCTGAAATGTAATTGACCTCAAAGCCAAGGGCTGGAGCGGGATTTGCCTAATCGGGAAATACGGATGAGTCGGGTGATGGTGAGGTGTGGTGGGCATGCCCAACCAAACGTGGGGGTTGCATGAGATCAGCTGGGCCACCAGACCGACCACAAGACATCGTCATACCTCGGATCGTGACCTCCATTTCCTGTCCCCATCGAGCTTCATCTCGGCCCTGTACATTTCGTTCCCTGACCAGATCAAATCTGGGCAAATTGTCTTCCTGTGCAAATGGCTTCCGTTGACGATGACATGAGCGGTACCGGTAGCTTCTTTGACCGTTGCGGACTCCCTCGAGGAACGCGGTTACGATGCTTGGATATGGCACGACATATATCTCCAAACGAAGACACTGAAGAGTCGAAACCGCAGGGTTATTGCTCTTATACCCTCAGCATTGGAAGTGACACCATCATTCAGTTCCGGCCAGCAGTCCACAAGCTTAACATCAGGGTAACGGCCGCTGCACAGAGCATCTATGGGAGTCTTGCGCCGCAGACCAAGCTGCTTGACGTTATCAATGTTCCCAGATCACGCCCGCTTGATGATGCTGGGGAACGGTCACACCGGCAGCCCGTGGATGAGGCAGTTGTGATCGACGACGGCTGCTACGAGTCTCCTACTTCACTCTATGTCTACTCCATGACAAGGATACCAGGCATCTCTGTGGCCGAGCTGCGAGCCTCCTCGGCAAGAGCCTTGTCGCCGGAAGCTGAGTTGCGGCGGCAGAGAGAAAGTGTGATGAGCGAATTCGCCAGGTTCATCGCCATCGGTTGGAAGTCCGCACGTCCAGCATCAGACCCCACTGTCTCCAGTCTTCGTGGCCGGGTAGGGGGATCCATCAGATGGCGGTTGCAGGAAATGCGAGCTCACCTACCCGCGCGATTCCAGCCCTTCGTGGGCAGTGTCTTGGATCAGCTGGACGACATCGAGTCGCTCCCGTGGGTTCTGACGCACGGGGACGTTGTCCCGGCTAACATGATGTGTCACAACCCACAATTTGGTTCCTCAGGAGAGACCGTCTTGTCTGGTTTCCTGGACTGGGCCGAGGCGGAATATCTTCCTTTCGGCGTAGGTATTTACGGACTCGAGGCTTTCTTGGGCGAGCTTGATTGCAATGGCCTTTTTGGCTACTACCCCGGGGCAAAGGAGCTGCGAGAATATTTCTGGGCAAGTCTCGAGGATGAAATTCCCGGGTTGAGGCTTCAGTCGAGACTAGAAGGCTTGAGGAAGAAGGTTGAGAATGCCCATGTCCTCGGCGTCTTGCTTTGGCACGGAATTGCATTTGACAACGGTAGACTAAACCGGGTGGTAGACGAGACGAATCTTGATGATGCAGAAGAGGTAAGAATGCTCGATCTATTCTTCTCCCGTGATGAGAATCCTAGGGATGAGCCGGTCGTATCTGCACAACTTCTTGAATCAGATAAGAATGGGTTGGCCGAGCTTTCCGGTCTGGGTAGGGCGGTTCCCAACGATTGGGCATGTATTGGACGTCTGAGTTTCGAGGATAGACGTATGGTCAGATCCTAGCAATATCTTCGTTTCTGCCCTTTTTCAGTCTTCACCCCTGGGGGTGGGGGGTTGGTGCATCGCAGTAGTCTACCTCAAGGTGCTGTTATTGTAGGCTCAAATCACAGATCTGCCGTGTCGAGTGGAGGGAGACATTAGCATACTCAAATTGTTCAGCTGAGGAACTCAGAGTAGACTAAGAGAAGACATCAAATGGCATTGCGAATCCAGACTCGCAGATAACCACATAACCTGTGGAACTCTGGGCATACGCAGTGTAACGTACCAGCCAGGAGAAATTCTTCCGACCTTTTGCAGGAAAACAACGCATTAGCTTTTGTCTACTCTCGGATATATGAGACTCTCTTGCTAAATGGCAGCCAGAACGATTTCCCTGATCACTTATTTCTTCAGGATCTTCTCCAGCTCCGCAAGAACGGCGTCTCCCACTTCCTTAGTGCTAGCATTGCCACCGAGGTCCTTGGTCACAACGCCGCTGTCAATGGCGTTCTTGACCGCCTGCTCAACAGCATCCGCCTCTTTGGGCAGGCCGAGGGAGTACCTAAGCATCATGGCAATGGAAAGGATGGTGCCGACAGGGTTGACGATGCCCTTTCCTGAGATGTCGGGTGCCGAGCCTGAGATGTGGTGAGAGCTGTTAGCTTCCACGTTTCTGTGGGAATTTGACAAGCCATCAAAAGAAGAGTTTCGGAAATTGGCGAGCTTACCGTGAATTGGTTCGTAGATTCCGTTGCATTTGCTCTTGCCGTCTGGCAGACCACCGAGACTGGCACTTGGCAGGAGACCAAGGCTGCCGGGTATGACACTGGCCTCGTCGCTGATGATGTCACCGAAGAGGTTGCTCGTCATGACAATACCGTTCAGGGTGCGCGGGCTCTTCACCATCAGCATCGCGGCGGAGTCGATCAGCTGGTGCTCGAGCTGGAGCTGAGGGAACTCGTTCTTGAACAGCTCCGTGACAGTCTTCCTCCACAGACGGCTGGTGGCCAGGACGTTGGCCTTGTCGAGACTCCAGACCTTGGCGGGAGGGTTCTGGGCCAGAGCCAGGTGAGCAGACAGACGATCGATCCCCTCAATCTCGGGCTTGCTGTAGGGCTCCGTGTCCAAAGCGAATCCGGACCCGTCGCTTGCGATCACCGAAATAGATACCTCCCGTCAGCTCACGGACGACGACGAAGTCGGTGCCCCGGCAGACTTCTGCCTTGAGAGGGGACCTGTCTACGAGAGAGTCGGAAGCGAAGCTGCAGAGCCTCAGGTTTCCGTAGGTGCTCAACTCCTTGCGCAGTGCCAAGAGGCCCTGTTCCGGGCGGACGGGAGAAGAGGGACCCCATTCGGGGCCGCCGATGGCGCCCAGGAGAACGGCGTCGGCGGATTTTGCGGCGTTGAGGGTCTCCTCAGTGAGAGGCTTTCCGTGGGCATTGATCGAAGCCTCACGGTGGGTCAGCTGTGTTGCTTTCACCGTGACGGTAGTCCATTACTCCTGACGCCAGCGAGTCCAAATGGTCGTCTGGGGTAAAACGGGGTTTTTGGGGGGGGCATAGGGGTGCGTTTAAAGCTACGGAGATACTTACACCACCGAACAGATGCTCCTGCAGGTTCAAATTTCCAGCTGAGGGGCTCTGAGACTCGACCGTCTTGAGAACCTGTGAATTGCCCAGCACGCCTGCTCATCGAGTTGATCGGGTGCAAGCTCGCGGGGAGCTCGGATTGAGGCTAGACGATGGTGGCGTGCAAGCCAGAGCCGCCCGAGTTTTTGTACGGCATACCTTGACAGCCTCGGCCACAAGCTGCGTATCGAAGTTCTGTCAGCATCACTCCTCACTCCTGACTTCATCCGAAAGTTTGAATAGCTCGTCGCCGTGCAGGAAACATGACAATGCGCAGACTGCAATCAACCATTGGCACTCACCTCGGGGCCACAGTGGTCACCACCGAGCACAACAATATTATGGGTCGCCATGTTGAAATTTGGGAAGGTGCTCTTCTGAGGTACTTGTGAACAGGAGGGGAGGAGGTCGAGTGGTTGTGAATTGATGGTAAGGTTGATCGACGAGGAAAGCCTGCCCCTCGGTTGCTTGCTGTGCCTTGCACTTTGAGAGGAGCCCCACCTTCCGAGATCGGGGCCGAAAAGGGTCACTGTATGGCCACTTCCACTTTTCTCTTGACAAACGGGGACAAGGAGCAATTCAATCTTGTTTATGGGGCGAATAGCACTCGAGGCAATCGGTGTGTCCTCAGGATTTTCCACACTTAGTCTCGCTCACTCGTCTAGGTATGTAGGCGCCTTTGCAAGCCGGATGGGTAGTGACGTCGGGCCACTTTCCCCCGTGCCGAATGGCTCCGGTCCGATCCAACGGCCGGGATCTCCGGATGCACGTTGAGTCTACCGTTCTGAAAAGACTCCGGGCAAGACTCTAAGCCCGTATATTTCCTTTTGCACTGTTGTCTAAATAACTAGCTATCTATATGCTAATGTGGCTACACCTTATAGTGACTGCCACAGTAGCTGGTGGCTAGCTGGTGGCTAGCTGGTAGCCAGCTAGCAAGGCCCTTAGGCATATACTTAAATTATATGCACTTGACATGATATATTTTTTAAATACGACGCAAGGTGGCAGTCGGGAACACCACAAGACGTAGGGTTGGGCCGATCCCTGCCTCCTGGAGGTCCAGCTTCGGCGCAGGACATTGACGCGACAATCAAAGTTAATCAAGACGCGTCGCGCAACCCTTCATAAATTTGGTGGCTCCATAGCAGTTCACAAGGCAGACTACTCATCCTCTGTCACTCGACATTACCAAAAGAACACATCGCACGACTTGGAGAGTCATGGATTGCAAGATGGCCAATTTCAAGGACCTGCCTGTGGAAGTCCGATTCGCAATTTGGGCTGAGGCCTTGTCCGATGCAGACGCACAAGCCGTGTATTTTTTCGACCCGGAGGACTTTGGACTCGATGCGCATTCCGACCGCTTGGACCACGATGCACTTGGAATCGGTGACGAAGAATCTAAGGCTGAGACTGAGTGGGAAGTCGAACGCGAGGTCATAGTCGCCTTCCCGACCATCATGCACTTATGCCGCGAGTCTCGCGAGTACGCGAAAGAGCACCTCTCATTCCGGGAGGACACAGTCATAGGTATTGATGTGCCTTGCCGCCCATACCGACCAGAGACGGATGCTTTCTTTGTACCCCACCGGCACCTCGACGACTTCGTCTCGGCTGTCAGGAACGCTCAGGACGATGAGTACAACGGAAAGCTCCAGGAGGGCGAGAAGGCCTTCTGCCGAGAGATCGTGCACCTCGCCTTCAGCTCACTCATGCTCATGGACGACTCTGTAGACACACTTGCATACGTCGCCCCCGATTTGACGGCACTGCGGCATCTGTGCTTCGTGTTTAGCAACACCGACGCGCTCGATTTGACCAGGCCGCTGACCATGTCCGACTTGGAGGAAGACAAGGCAGAGCTAGTCCCTGGGAAGCCGCGAACTAGGGTCCACGTGCAACAGACACTGGATTCCCTCATGGATCAAGCAGCATTCTGGGAGATTTCTGATGAAGCCACTGCGCCGTGGAATAAATGGACTGGCGAGTGGCTCTTCGAATTTGAGGCAAAGAAGATAGGACAAGTCCGTGGCCTTGTCTAGGACAGCTCCACAAGTGATGTACATATTTCACATACATTATTACCATAACACAGCCACATTCAAAAAATAGGAAACATCATTGCGGATCCACCATGGCTTAATCACCTTCTATCTCCTCAACCAGGTCTTCGTGTCCTCTGTCCCGAACGACACTCAAGAATTACCTTCTTATAAAAGTACAAGCTTTGCTCAGGTGTCCGCTATGCGGCCACAGCATCTGTTAGGTAGTAGACTACCTTGGCAGTACTTACTACCAAAGCTCCTATTAGATAGGTATCCCACAGAATAATCTCTTATAGAATAACCTCTTATAGAATGACCTCTTGTAGGATAATCTCCTATAGAATACCCTCCTTTATAAGAATCTCTAGTGGGAAAGCTTTCATAGAATAAATTCCTGTAGGATAATCAGGTGTGTTTTTGTCTACCGAAGTCGTGCCAACTTTAGGAGTGGGTGTTTATTAAGGGGCTTGTGAGCCTCTACTAAACTTGGCACCTCGCTGGCAAGGAACGGTGCGGGGAAAGCTCCCCGGCACCCGCACCTGAATTGGTGCATGCCGGCTGGCACTTGAGAGGGCCCATCCAACACGACCCGGGCTGGCGGGCCAGGGCCCTGAAACCGGCCCCCAGCTGGACCTTCCCTGTGTGGGGGGATGCTCCAGGGCTGCGTGCGCCGCACGATTGGAAGCTGCGTCCAAAGCAGCCCAGAGCCCAGAGCCCAGCTTGCCCAGGTGTGCAGTTGTGGGCCCGGTGCCCAGTTGCACCTGCACAGCTGGGGAGGCCTTGGCACCTGCATGTGTCTCTGTCTGACTGACTGACATGTCACTTGAGTGACGCCACCTCTGCGTGCTAGGAGCCGTGTTGCTGTCTCTAGTGTAGTCGTCTTTGTCCCCGGCATAACATCGCAAGATTCCATGATACATGAGCCGTTCTGAGCAGGAAACCCTCGCCGGCTCCTCCCCCTCTGGTGTGCCCATACCTATGTCACCGGCTGGCCTAAGCCCCACCCAGGCATACAGTACACGCAGGCCGTGACACGCAGAGGGTTTTGTATGGCAAGCTCATCATCTCGTACAAGCTCCCTGGTCACTTACGACATGGTCATTTGAAGCGAACCCACTTGACAGGGCTCGACTTCATCAAAGCATCCGGCCAGGCCTCCTGGCCTCTTTCTAGCGGTGAGGTGTTCTCTACTGACATGAGTCTCTTCCCATCCGTCGACACTTGCCATTGCAGACATTTGCCCGCGGACTTGTGCACAACACACATTTCTGCGAGAGCTTCGTTTGACGTCCGCCATTCAAAATGACAGAGGAGGCCTTACAAGCTCCCCCGCCCAAGGACGCCTTGCACCAGGCCGGCGGTGGCGTAAGCGGCGAGGAACACCACGGGCACATCAAGACAGTCAACGAGTCTGTCTTGCGCTACCTCACCAACGTTTTTAACTGCCATGCCGACGAGAACAAGTCATGGCACAAGGCGCAGGCCGCCACCTTCATCCGCTGCACTCAAGCCGGCGATCCAGAGTCTAACCACGAGGCGCTCCCCGCCGAGCTGGCGGCCAAGGAGCAGTTGGACTTCAACGATTTTCTGCACTACATGACCTCGGATGCTAGCAACATTGTCGGGCCCTGCAGAACAAATGACCAGGATCTCACTTACCCCCTATCCAGCTATTTCATCAGCTCTAGCCACAACACCTATCTCACCGGAAACCAGCTATACAGCGAGTCAAGCACGGATGCTTTCAAGAATGTCCTGCTGAGGGGATGTCGATGTGTCGAGATTGACGTCTGGGATGGCGACGATACCGACTCGGAGTATTCCAGCAGCGACCTTGAGGATGACGACCCCAAGAAGGCCGAGATGTACGCCAAAAGGAAGCAGAAGGTAGAGAAGGCCAAGAAGAAGCTCCCTAAGTCTATACTGTCAAAGCTCGAGAAGACGTCCCTAGGGAAGAAACTCGACAAATATGTCGACAAGAAGACGGAGCACAAGAGTGCCTCTTCGACACCACCGCCAGCGGAAAAGGAAGCCAAGCCAGCGGCTGAAGGTGATGAGAAGTCAACCTCATCCGGCGTGCTCCAAAAGGTGCCCTCCCTGCCCGTCGCACCCACAGAGCCGCGCGTCTTGCACGGGTACACCCTGACGAAAGAGGTATCGTTCCGAGACGTGTGCATGGCCATCAGAGATCATGCCTTCGCCGTGACAGACCTCCCACTCATAGTGTCACTCGAAGTCCACGCGGGGGCGCAGCAGCAGGAAATTATGGTAGACATCATGAAGCAGGTCTGGGGTGGTCTCCTAGTCCCACCCCCAGACAAGAGTGCAGACGTCCTGCCGCCACCAAGCGATTTCCGTCACAAAATCCTCGTCAAGGTGAAGTACGCACCTCCCGGGACAGACACAGCTGCCATATCGGACGAGGATGCTGGTCCGGTCGACCCCGCGGCCGCTGAGAAGAAAAAGAAAAAGAAAAAGAAGCCCTCAAAGATCATTCACCCGCTCAGCGACCTTGGAATTTACACCCGTGGTGTGTCCTTCAAGGCCCTCTCGCAGCCAGAGGCGAATATGCCAACGCACATTTTCTCATTGGCCGAGAAGGCGGTCGCGGAGGTACATGAGAAGGAACCGATGCAGCTCTTTGAACACAACCGTAAATACATGATGCGGGCCTATCCATCGGGACTCAGAATTGGCTCGTCAAACCTAGACCCGGCGTCGTTCTGGAGGAAGGGCATCCAGATCGTGGCGCTGAATTGGCAAAACTGGGACGAGGGCATGATGTAAGTGAACCGGGGCCATAGACTTCCAAGTTCCAGCCGACAAATTGCTGACACCTTCTCGTAGGTTGAATGAGGGCATGTTCGCAGGCACCGGCGGCTACGTCCTCAAACCGGAGGGATACCGTTGTGCCAAGCCGGGCCACGAATCAGAGTCCCAGCCGGTCGTTACTCACCGCACGCTCGACCTCGAGGTCAAGCTCTTCGCGGGCCAGAACCTGCCGATGCCCCTGGATGAGACATCGGCCAAGGGCTTCAACCCGTACGTCAAGATGGAGCTGCACGTCGAAGAGGGCGGTGAGCGGCACGGGAACATCGGGCCCGAAGGCGAGGACGCGGCCAGGCGGGCGGCCTCGAGCGACGAGGACAAGGAGGGCCAGTACAAGGCGCGCAGCAAGACGATCAAGGGGACGTGCGACCCGGACTTCAAGGGCGAGAGCCTCGAGCTCAAGGGGATCCCCGGCGTGGTGGAGGAGCTGAGCTTCGTGCGGTTCATCATCAGGGACGACGAGTCCTTCCGCCGCGACGACCTCGCCGCCTGGGCGTGCGTGCGGGTGGACCGGCTCAGGACTGGCTATCGGTTCGTGCACCTGCTGGATGCCAACGGCCAGGAGACGGATGGTGTCCTGCTTGTCAAGGTTAGCAAGAAGGTTTATTAAGCAGCCTCATACCTCGCATGCTCCCATCAAGTAGTTTCATCTTCAGGTAGCGATCGGCGTCAGGCATCGATGGGTCTCGAAGTTGACATCCACTACATTATTTCCGTAACACAGCCACATTATAAAAAACTGCGAAAACATCATTGTGAAGCCCCTGAAGCCCCTATGGCGTATTTATTCTCTATCTGGTTATGCCACAGGAGGTTACTCTATAGGAGAGTCCCCCATAGGAGGTTATTCCATAGAAGGCTATTCCATAGGAGGTTATAGGAGGTTATTCCATAGGAGGTTATTCCATAGGAGGTTATTCCATAGAAGGCTGTTCCATAGGAGGTTTGACATTAATACCTAGTGAGCACTGCCCTAGTCGTCCACACTATACATATGTAGACGCTGTGGCCGCGTAGCGGACACCCGAGTAAAGCTTGTTCACATAGCAAAGTCTACTGTTAAGGCAGGCAGAGTTCAAATGTTCAAAATGGTCGAAGTCCAAATGCATTTCATTTCTGCCTTGTCTTGCTTGGCCGTATCACCAGCGCAACTTGACAGGATCCACTTCTCTCAACCGACAACCTGAACCCGACTAAGGATGATTTTGTATCCCGCTCTCGCTTCGCATCCATATCTACCTTGGAATCTTCCACCCAGAATGACACCGAACTCCATATGCTCCCACGTTGTTATACTCCCCCTGTTCAACCAACGGCGGGCAAAAGTGCCTGCTCCACTGTTCACAGATAACCCTCCCTCCTCGACTAACGATACGAGGCCATCGCGTTAGCAGACCAGCCTACCATGCCCAGAGGACCTTGTGGTGGAGCACCCTCGGGCCAAGCCTCTCGTACTCGAAGGGCGTGATCCACGAGTCGTTCATGGGCAGCTTGCCAAAGACGCTGCCGCCCTTCCAGACGACCACCTGCTCGTCCATGTCCCTGGCGCTACGCGACACGAGGATCCTGTCGGCGATGTCCGGCCGCCGGGCGCGTAGCTTCTCCTCGAGGTAGCTGGTGAAGTGCGGGACCTTTGCGCCGCCGCCGATGACCATTATGGAGCCAAGCAGGTCGCGGACCTTCTTGTCGTCCGTCTTGCCCGCGTTCTGGATCGAGGTCAGGATGGCGATGTCGAGCGGGACGACCGGCATCACCTCGTCCCGCTCCTCGGCCATCTTCTTCAGCGGGTTCTCTTCTCGCTCGACGAAGATGCCCGGTGGGGGCTGGGACGCGTTGTTCGGCGCAGGGCCGCCGTTGGTCTGGGGCACTGGTGTG
This sequence comes from Diaporthe citriasiana, assembly GCA_014872975.1. Taxonomy (NCBI): domain Eukaryota; kingdom Fungi; phylum Ascomycota; class Sordariomycetes; order Diaporthales; family Diaporthaceae; genus Diaporthe; species Diaporthe citriasiana. The sequence continues at coordinate 324,722 of JADAZS010000002.1, forward strand.
CCGCCGTTGCGGGATGGACTGCCGTTCCCGTTGGTGCTGTCCTTTCCGAACACGAACGGGGGAGGAACGGGAGTGCTTGCGCCCTCAGGCGCAGGTGAAGGGGCATTGGAAGCCTGCGGTGTCCCGTCGCGCGTGAGGTGGTTGAATGGGTTCGGCTTCTCCTTCATCGGCGTGGAGAATTCCGCACCAGCAGGGTTAGCACTGGGTATTTGATTTATCGATGGCTTGTTCAACGACAAAATAGCCAACTGTGCCGCCGAGAAAGGGTCATCTGGCACTTCCACATCGTAAGCGTTGTAGGAGCGGTCGATAAGTTTCCTTCGCCCGCGGAGCTTTGTCGAGTTGTCAAACATCTCTGGGTCATAGAAACCCATGGGAGCCAGGATCACCTCATCGTATGTCTTGAACTGATACTTGCGCGTGGGCTGGTTGGGGGCGCGGAGGTGAAACTGGAAGAGCTGCACCGAGATGTCTGCTTGGGTCATGGTGCAGTGCTTGATCTTGAGTTCTTCGGCCAGCAAGAAGTCGTAGCGCCTCCGCAGGTTGATATCTGCATAAGGGAAGTTATCGTAGAGCATCATCTTGATAAAAGTCTCCGTCACGTCATAGCCGCCATACTTCAGGTTGACACGCGAGTCCTCGATGCAAAGTCCGTCCTCGACGCAGGTGATCGAGGTCTTTTGCGCACCAACGTCAACAACGCACGCCTGCGTGTAACCGGCTCCGAAGGTTGCTGCCATGCTCTCTTGTATGAAGCACGTCTTTGAGAATTCGAACCAGTTCATACATGACCGCAATGCCTGTTCGACATACTTCTTGTCGTACAGGTCGGGAATGATAAAGACGCAACTGTAGTGTTTCCAAGAGCTATTCTTAGTCAACCCAAGTTCTTGTCGGATCGCCTTGTCGAGCAGGGTTTCGAAGTCATCATATAGGTGCTCCGCTGCAGTGTAGTCGTCTTCGTTCATCCAGCCATGTTGTATTGGCCACCACAGCTTGAACTTGGGGCTGGAATCGTCGGGGACTCTCTGGGCCTCGTCGCCAATGAAGCAAGACGCAACGGAGTTGGGATCCTCCAAGGACTTGACATCGGTCCATTCGACCTGCAGGGGATCATTGTGGACAGGAATGACCTCGGGGTCAGCGCGCCGGTTATAGTTGACCACCAGCTCTTTCGAGTTTGGCAGAACCTTCCGCTTGTTGGCGCGCATATCAATCTTCAAGTCGCTGCACATCTTATTGTACTTCTTCGACCATTCCTCCCCGTATTGTTCATCTGGTGTTTTCGCCTCAAACTGCCTCCGGGGTAGGGCCTCATACTGCTCGGACTCGGTCTGGGGGAATCTTGTCGCCAGCGTCATGGGTATTGTCTTGGGCAGTGCATCACTGGCAAAGCCTATCCGCAGGTTTTGGCTGCCAGGGTGGATGATGATGATGCGTGAAGGGTCGGAGGCGTTCTTGCCAGGCACACTGCCGTCTTCGGCCTGGGCTTCATATTCGTCCTCTTCCGGTAAACCCAGCGGGACCTCACCCTTAGGGTTCAAGGCGCGCTCTCGGTCTCTATCCTTGGCATTCTGTGCGATTCTGTCGAGGTTCGCATCGAATTGGAGTCGCAATGGTAGGATTTGTGTGTCACGCTTCATGTACTCGCTGCAAAGGTGGGCACGGTCAGCATGTGTGGCGCGGTCAGGAGCCATGGCTGAAGGAAAAACTCACGTGTAGTAGTTCTTTTGATTGATCGGAACGACGTCCGGCCAACTGCTCTGCTTCATTCCATTGTCGGTTCGTTCGAGACCTTTGTAGTGTCAGCCAGGGCGCATCGCTCCCTTTAGCAGGCCGGTATTGCTTACCCTCCCGCGCGAGGACGCGCTCGCTGACTTTTCCAACCATCGCGTGCTGTGGATGGTGGGTTTGATGGCGATGAGGACGAGGATAGGGATGGAGTTGACGGCCAGGGCGAGGTTGTGGGGGTTGGGGAGTCGAAAGGCTGAAGGCGTGGATTACATCTCGAAAATCTCCAGTTGGCCTGCCAGTTCGCAGCCGAGAGCTCCAATTGCGCCGCCTGCAGCATCGCGCGCAACGACAGAACCCTGGTCGAGAATCACTTGGAGTGACAGCGCTGCTGCTGTCCGCAGCCATTCCTGGCTTAGCGCCGGGCCGAGCTCACAGAGCTGGCCCGTGCCGTCTGCCGTGCAGGAGTGCAACAAGATCTTGAGATCCCAAGATCCAAATCTTCCGCTCACTGTATCCATGCTGCACTGTTAGCCAGTCTCTCTCCTCTCAGCTTCATCCTGCCATGATGATTGATTCTGATCGTCATGAAATTGATGAGGCCATGTGTGTCTCTTTTCTTGCATGGCTGATTTCCAAATGTCGGCCGGCCATGAGCCCTGACGGATGTATCCAGGCTTGCTGCTCGGTGTGCGAGAACTGAGAAGCTTACTTACAATCAGGTCTACTGACTACTCACTGATGTTCTCGCTTAGAAACACATGAGTCTGGCTGGTGGCACACATAGTGTCTGAAGCTCTCAGACGTTGCATTTTCAGTCGATTTATTCCCTTATCCCAAAGACATCACTCAAGGTGTGATGGCCGTCCTGCACTTTATCTCCCAGCCTTTGAGCTCCGAAGTGGGAAAGGTTGAAGAGACTCCCCTCAAAGCCAGAACTGAGCACCACAAGCAGCCGGCAGCAAACCAGCACATAGCAGTGAAGATGTTGTACAGACTGTCACAAGGATGTCCCAGTCCTTGTTGTGCAAACCAGAGAGTCACAGGTCTAAAGTGAAAGAAAGACAGAGTTCAAGTAATGCTTATCACATATATTCACAGTAACACAGCATCATTCTTCGAACATTCAACCAGCCTTGTAGAGCTTCTGTGGCTCACTTATACTGTAGGAGTTATTCTGTAGGAAGTTGTAAAGTGAGTACTTCTCACTACCCAGGTACATATATAGATAGATGCTGTGGCCGAGTAGCAGGCACCCCAGCAAAGCTGGTGTGGATACTACCAAGAGAAGCTGCCTCAAGATTGACTTCCTACTGGGCAAACTCCACAATGCCAGTCCCACCGTAGACCCAGGCCTCAGCAAGCCATCAATCATGCTCATCAGACGATTGCTTGTCAACAATTCAGTTTCTTGAAGCAGATATCCTGATCCTGATCCTGAACGATGTTCCAGTCTCCCTCCGGACTTGGGATGGGTCACCTGACTCTGATGACGTATTCTGCTTCCAGCCATCAGAAACAGCATGCCGCCTAGCAACTAACTTGACACGAATCACTGCGCAACCTCACTCAGCAAACATCGTTTTCTTCAAACCCCAGTGACCAACACCTTTTTTTGTTTCCTTTCTATCACGGTTGACCATTTTTCCTTGTTCTCAGGATAAAGAGAGGATAAAGGGACCTAGCTGCATGAGCTCCACAGGCTGCAGGAGGACAACGAGCCCCTGACCACGATACCTACCTCAAACATTCCTGGACAGCCAGCAAGCACACCAGCCAGGACCAATTACTCCTCATCGAGCTTGTTCTCAGCGATAATGCCGCCAATTCCCATCTATGCTCACAGCCCCATCAACGCGGCCAAGGCTGCTGGAGCGTCCCCCCAAACAGCAGCAGCAGAAGAGAAGGCCCAGAACGCAGCTCCTGACTCGACCCCTTTGACGACCACAGCAGCCGCGGGCCCAGGATACCCAGCAGCGCAGCCAGGAGCTGTACCAGCCATCCCAGCCCCGACGGGCGCTGCTGCCCAGCGACATTACTCACCCATTCAGCCGACTCCAACTCAACCACTCCCAGGGAGCCAGGGCCCACCGCCGCCCCAACCCGGGGCGATTCCTGTGCCGCCCGGAGGAGGCGGCCCACCACCTAGGGTGACAGCGACATCCACAATTCCACCCCCGCCCAGGACCGGGGAGACAACCGCCGCCCCACAACAGCAGCAGCAGCAGCAAACCGTGCCCTACCCACCTCAGATGGCCATCCCCCCGCCCGCGGGGTCCTCCACTGCGTCAGCAGCGCCCGGAGCCCAGCGCGGCACGTCGACGGCCTTCGTGGCGCCCCCGGCAGCCGGCCCATCGCCGCTCGAGCACCCGCCGGGGTACCAGCAGAACGTGCACGCGGGGGAGATGGACCGGTTCCAGAGGGCCAGGCAGGACGCCCTGGAGGCGGAGGAGCGGGAGAGGAGCGGCAGCTTTGGGAGCCTTGGCGGGGTGGGAGGAGGAGGAGGAGGCGGCGGCGGCGACGGGGCCGATGGGGAGGGCGTCTGGAGCTCCGCGAAGAAGTTCGTGGCGACGGCCGGGGAGAAGCTGGCAGGTGCTGAGGCCGAGGTGTGGAGGAGGGTGAATAAGGGGTGACGAGGCTGTTCAACGGGCGTCATCACGGGGGCAAGAGGCGGAGTCGGGCCTTTGCGTGGTTGCCGACTTTCAATAAGGGGGTTTTCCCTTAGGGGTGGTTACTCATGATGTGACTAAAGAGGGTGTACCCCCCCCCGGTGTATCATGTTCAGCCATAGCTTGTAGCAATTGAGAAGCAGGCAATATAGTAACTTGCGCGTTCTGCGCGCGCGCCTCTCTACTGACCCTCTGAGCCTCCTCCTGGCTCATCTCGATGACTTTACCTGTCGGGCTGGGTGTCCGCAAGTAAATTATCAAGACACCTTCCCTTCTCGTTTGGGCACCGCGATGTCCCCGGGGAACATAAGCCTCGGCATCCTCGGACGGTTGCGCCGTTCGTGTAGGATATAACCGTTCGATATGCTCGGTCGGTCTAAGTGTTTCTGTGCACTATAACCCGACGAAGAGCCAAGCCACCCCCCAGGGGAAGGAGGGGAGGGCGCCCAGAGCCAGGAGCTGGAAGGAGGACCGGGGGAGGGGCACAGAAAACCCGCGCAACGAGCCCGGCAGTTCCGTCATCGGTCTAGACAAGCGCAAGTATTGACAAGTAAATCGAGTAGGTTGCGACCCAAAGAGACAGAATCAGGAAAAAAAGTTTCTGCCGCCGTTTTGCCTTTTCTAGCACGCTTCTATTTACAGCAAACTCGCGGGAGATTAAACCAGACCTTGTGCATGCCGGTCGATCCCTTCGCCGGGTTCCAATTTAATTGAAGTCATTGCTACAGTGTCTACGTGACCTGCCCTGCAAGGCGGGCAGTGGAAGGCGATCAAAGCTAAGAACGGATGATGGATGCTTGGGTGGGTGGACTAGTTTGCACACGCAGGGCAGGATGAGTGAGGCTGTGTCTAGACATCAAACGACCCGCTTGAGCAAGATAGCGCGGGCTGTTAGTTGTTACCGATAATGGGGGTCGACCCGTCGATCTTGGGAAACGTCGCCATGGGAGAGGCGCAGTAGGCTCGCTTTCAAAGGGGGGGTTTGGAAAGTTTTGTTTTCCACCCCGAAGTTTGAACCTAACTAGACAAGAAAGAAAAGGTTTCGGGCAGTGAGACTTGTAAGAGAAAGACAATCTCGCAAAAGGTGCCTCTGCCAGGATGGGCTTCGACGGGATACGAGATACCTTGCTGAGATAAACGAATTGCAAGCCACTCGACAGACGAAGAGATTTCAAGAAAGAATGGGTAAAGGTAAGATAATGCTGCCGTTGCAGGAGTCCACGGCTCACATTTGCGCTGGCTCACTCTGAGTAGTGGATCGATAGGACTCGTCAGTATGCGCGAGACCGGCCAATCAAGGATTCCGGCTTACACGCGAGGGCCGTAGCCTGACACGCTGTGGTGTGAGTAACCTCGCACGGCGCGGCAGGGCTGGGAGCCAGGCTGGGCCGGACAGGAACTGGCGGCCTCACTCACCTGGTGAGGGAGGTGTGGGGGAGGGGTCGTTGGTGGGCAAGGGGAATCGCGAAATGTGCCCAGCCCGCAGCGTAGGGCCGCATCGCGTCACCATTGGACACCTTGTGATCTCCATAAGAGTCGAAATATACACCGCGGCGCCGACGGCTGTTAGCGAGCGATCCCGGTCAACTTCCCAATCCAGCCGGGTTTGTCATGCGATACATCGCCAATCTCTGGCAGACGGCCCTTGAAGGGAAACACGCCGGCCCCTGTTACGGACCCCCCGGAGGAAGGTCGATGGTGACCATGGTCTATGGACCCACAGAAAGAACAAATCTTCGAAGGTGCCATGGAAGCACTTGGCTCTCGGCTGGTTGGGTAAGGTGAGCAAATCGAAACGCCAACGGCCCAGTCTCGCAGATAGATCCTGGCTTCTAGGGCTGCGGGCCTGCTGAGCTATTGGGCCATCGGGCGGGAAACTTCGCCCGACTGCCTCAGAATAGGAGACGGCGCCGTGCAGGCCGCGGGTGGCTTGCGAAAGATGCGATGACGGGTTGCGAGGCGCGCCCAACGCCCGGACGTTGCAGACGTCAGCGAGCGCCCGCAAGCTCTTCCCGGACAAGCGGTAGCTGCCTACTGGGCTGCAGGCCTAACATGCTGCTCTGCGTAGGGTCTGGCAGACAAACCGAAGTTGACGTCTTCGGTATGGATTCAGGCTGAGGTCGAAAACCCAACGAGACTCGGTCACAGGCCAGCTCAGGTCCCAATCGCACACATTCAATGCACAACATTCCGCGGCAACGAACTGAAATGCGTTGCATGCAGGTACAGCCCATAGCCTCAGGCACAGCGGGTCTCATGGAGGCGCCGACAAAGGGTCCTTATGGTTCATGGTGAGTTCCACGGTCAAGTCTTGATTCGAGAATCAGTGGTGGTGAAGCGTTCGGATTCGGTGCTGACGACGTTGGTGTCGACGCTTGAGTGGCCACCAACCTGGGAAACTTTTGAGCCCGCGGTGGAGCTGTGAGGAGTGCATGAATGAACTTGTCGAGGGGCCCCTTGCCCAGACATGGCTATAAATCAGGTCGATATTGCTGTGTTGTCCATGGTTGAAGGGCCGACAGGGAGGGGTACCCATGTACCCGCCCATGCTTGAGCACTTGGGGCACGAGGGCAGGTCGGCACCTAGCAATACGCGGGCTGATCAACGGCGAGTGCCATCTTGTAGTGTCCCCTGCGTGGTGCTGACTGCCTTGGCTGCGTGGCTGTTGAGGATCGTCGACCTGTGGCCTCTGCCTGGGTCAAGGGAAAAAGCAACGGGGCGATCAGTAATGTTGGGTTCCGATTTGCCTCTGTCTAGGTCAAAGTCTGCTCGCGGCACAAGATACCAGGCCTGTGGCAGGCGAGCTAGCAAGCCTGATTCTACATACGCAGGTATGATGGCACTCATCCTCAGTGGAAATTCCCAAGCCCGTCCGGTAGCTTGATCGATCGGCGAGGAGAGTTGACACGGAGTCGTGTGCCGTATATGTGCTACTCGTGCCGAGGAGAGCCATGGGAAATACGTGGTTAGATGGCACAAGACCGTCAGGCTAAGTGAGGACATGGTAGTGTACAAAGGCGAGTCAAGGCTTGCCATGGCGCCCAAGAGTGGTGATGTGCGCGTCCTGCCTCACGAGACTGGCTCAGTGGCCATCGGCGACGTCAAACGTGCCAAGCGGCGCCAGAAGACAAGGCAGATCCCGAGACGATTTGATCTGCCGCAGTCCGACAGTCCGACAGCCTTAGAACAACACCGGAGCGGTGGTAGGAGCAGGAGCTGGAGCTGGAGCAGAGTTGAAGCGAGGCACCAGAGCCGTTACCGGGTACCGATTGGATCTCCAGGGAAGCTGATTCACCAGGCGCTGTCATCGTATCACTTTTGCAGACTGTGACAGGGCCCAAACTGGCGATGAAGGGGGAATGCCCAGACGGGCAAGGTGCGGCAGGACCGTGGTACACGTCGGTCAGGCTGGACCCTAAAGAAGTCTATTTGGGCAGACGACGCGCAGTTCTGTCCGGGGTAGGCAGGGGAGAGGGAGGAAGGTTTTTGACAGAAGCTGACTGGGAGCACACAAGTCAAGCCGAGCCATCATGTTCTTCTAATCTGGCAGGGTGGTCGCGATTGGCGAGCAACAGCCGACGAGGCTGATGTTCCAGGGGGAAATCGGAATGAGATTGAGTGCACTTTGACAGAAACTGGCTGGTGTTGGCAACGCCAATCTGGAGTCTGCCCTAGTTCAGGTCCAGGTCCAAGTTGCAGTCTGGGCCCGAGAGCAAGCCTGGGTCTGAGCACAGAAGCTCGAGCGTCAGGGCAGAGCGACAATGGCGACCCGGCAACTCGAGTTCTGCCGGTGGTGGAGGGGTGCACAGGGTGGTAGTGAGATGATGACTGATGACACTGACGGGCGTCGACTTGGAAAGGCGGGCGGGCGGGTTGGAGGCGGAGTGGGTCACTACACTACCTAGTGTACTGCAGTCTGTCCGCAGTCTGCAGCGGGGCTGCATGTGGGTGGTGGACCGGTCTGATTTGCATGGGTCCGAGTCTCTGACACAGGACCTGAAACACCTTGACCCCTGAGACTCTTTCTGGTGAGCCAGTGAGCCTCCCTCGCGTCGCCCGTCCATCTAATCTAGACACGCTACGCCGCTACGCCTCTTGGGGTAAACCACGGGTCTTTACCACCGCGGTACCTTGGTGTATGGCTGTGTGTCCTCGACCCGCCGGGTACTGTTGGGCTTGCACTAGTTACCTGGGCAGTGTACTGTGGTACGTGCTGCAGTGTGTGTCCGACAGCGCGCTTCATCGATCAGGCAGATCCCGACCAATGTGGGTTTCGAGTTTCTACCAGTTGTTGGAATGTCGAAACCTGGGCGGCAGAACAGCACTCACAGTCCAAAACCACAAGTGAATTACAATTCAGTCTGTCTGTGTGTCCATCCGTCTCAATTCACGGTAATAGACTCGGTCAGGTTATGAAGTGAAGTGCTGTGGCACCTCATCATGGAGTCGGATGCTACCCTACGCAGCATCTCCAGTGGCCAGGTACCGAGGTACACACGCACCCACCTACTGTGTTACCCAGCAGGTGCTGACCCCCGTCGGTTCTTATGTGTTTGACTGGTCCAGATGTCCCACCCTGCCCACCTTCCCACCTGCCCACTCCCACGGTGCCACAGGTTGCCTGGCCCGGCAGGAGAGAAGGGACTGGACCCCGGACCCAAGACCCAGGCCCCTTGCCTTACCTTGCTTCCTTCCGCGTCTGCAGGGCGCATCTGGCCAATCCGACGTGTCCGCCTCATCCACTCAGAATGAACCTCAAACTCTAGCCTGCCCTCCCTCTTGTGCCTCTTCCAACGACACATGTTCCGCTCCGCCAAAACATCACCGGCTAGACGTCCGGCAACTATACCCGCCCTCCCCCCATATACCCTCTTTAGACTTGTTTCCTGTCAAGTCATGTCAGCTCAGCTCATGCCGGGTCGTCAGCACTCGCCGACACTTGCATAGCCTGGGCTGTGGCTGTTGTTGTTGTTGTTGTTGATGATGATGATGATGTTGCTTTTGTGTGTACGTGTGCGTGGATCGTGCGTCCTGGCTGATGCACACTCCCAACCCACCCACACATAGCGATGCGGTGCTGCCTGCTCCTCCTGCTGCTACCTCGGGACTGTGGGAGTATCGTAGTCAGTCTTCATCAGCCCATCTTATTCCAATTAACATTACTCGACTAGCCAGTCCAGCGAAACACTCCTCCCCAAAGGTAGGCTGGCCTCGGACGAATCGACTACTGGATACTGCACTGGATCGCGCTGTCAACTTTGCGCTAGAGAGCCGTGTTCCAGATTCCCTCCACTCCATGTCCTCAAATCATCGCTTCTGTCTGATGTCTCTCGGCACCTTGCCGGATTCAACATGACCTCAAACCCAGCCTCACCACCGCCCGTCGCCTCCCCAGAAGCTCAACGCACCAGCTCCGGACGGCCGAGTCTAATTCCCCCCAGATCTACCGGTCCACTCGCAATCCTTCCCAACACTGCCCGCGCCCAGAAAACACAGGCGGGCCGTGAGCTTACGTACCTTCCTTCCCGGGCGCTTCTCTATTTTTGCTGTGCAATTGCGGCCATGTGCCCCAGATGCCCCATAGTCAGACGGCTGGCACAGGCTGGCTGATAATACAGCCTCCGTGTCATTCGGCACCGTCCAATCGCAAAATTCCTGCTGCCATCGTCTTCTCCTTAGCTTGGTTATCGAATCATCAAGAGACCCAGAATTTGGCGGCCTTGATCTACTTACTGGGTCCGCCGTCTATCATATCGGAATCAAGATTCCTGGTCGACAGGACTCATCCTTGCTCCAGGCGCCTGGCACATGTCTACCGAGGGCATCTACAGGCACCATACCACCTGCTGTTGATACCACCATCGCCCTCCGCTCCCAGACGCTACCGCTGGTTTTCACGATTCGCGGCGAGTGCGCGATGGTTGGGCCCGGGTCTTCAAGACTCAAACCTCTTAGTTGTCCAGAGGTCGTCGTTGTGTCCTGATGCCAAATTGTGCAAAATAGCCTTTGACTAGACGAGGCCTTCTTTTACGAGGTCGGTTTGGCGCTCGTCATCCTTACCACGTCACCAAGTATGACGGCATCGTGGAGTTTTCCGTGGGCCACAGCTTCGCCAGCGTCTTGTTGCGGCTGAAACCACCGACCTGACCGTTGTTCAATCTCCCCAGCACAGTCTAGCCCAGTCCGAGCAACTTTGCACAATCCTCTCCCGCCTGCTCACTGGTAGTTGCCGAACTTTCCATCTGATGTGGGCATGAGAACTGAGACAAGCGCCCCCTCGTCGGTATCCATCGACCCCCCCCTCCCAACGACCTCAAGCCTTCCTGCTCCACTACCAAGGAAAGGCTCAGGGCTGAATAGACGGAGGGACGGATGGATGGACTGGATGGACTGGATGAATTAGATCCTCGATGGATACAAGAGGATAAACATTCATTCATCTTTTCCTCCCCGGGTTTTGTCTACACTCGCATCCTCTCCTTGGTAGGTCTCTTTGGTAGGTCTCCGGAGGTGACGCACTGCGACAGGCGTCGCCCGCGGCAGCCAGCCAGTCGTGAGGTCGTGAGGCCGTGACGGGCTTGGTGATTCGGTGTTCCCTGTGTGAAGGCTCGGTCTCCCTTTCTTCTCTTGATCAATATCCCCACGTCCCTCGTGTGCCATGGTCGCCCTCGCCCTTGCTCTTCTCGCAAGCCGCGACCTTGTTGCAGAGTCCGTGGGCAGACATGACGAGGTACCCAGTGGACCCTTGCTCCCTACGTCCAAAATAAGAAGCCACGGGGACTGTCCCTGGCTCGTCGGCCTTCACTGCTCCCCACTGAGAGGCAACGCTAGAGGTCCAGTTCCCACACATCATCGAGGCCCAGATGCAACCCTGTCAACCCTGTCAACCCTGTCAACTCTGTTTAAAGTTGAATCCTTGCCAGACTTGCTCATTTGAGCGAGGCCAAGCAGATCTCTTACTGCCCACCCTCTCTCGACTTCGCGGACGACAGGGCAGGCTTGTATCAGGGATTCCGGCTCACCACCTACCGACGTTCCGAACCTGTCCTTACCAGACTATTGGACTATTCAGGGTTGATGCCTCTTGATGCGACGGTACATTCTTTTATACTGCTGGGGTCCTCGTGCACTGCCCCTCCATCTGGCCTCTCTCTGCCCATCTTCCCCCCGTCGTGCCCACTGTCCCTCCAGGACTTTTCTCCCAGCCCGCCGCCCAGTCACTCCTTTTCCTGCTTCCTCAGCCTGCCTATAGCGCCCTCCCCGCTATCGATCGCTGCTCTATAATATAGCAAGAGCTGGCCCTCTTCCTCGCGCGCTGCCTGTGCCCATCCGTCACGTCGTCAACGAGTTGTACTTTATACAATTCATCACACTCCTTTAACCCTGTCAACCCCTCAAAGCAATAACACTGGCCAACGGCCACCCGCCGTCGACTAAAGGCTCTGCTCGATCTTTTTCCCATTGTTTCACACACAGAGGTGGCTTGACTCGAGATCTCGACCGATATCCGATCCCAAGATCTACGCGTTCCTTACTTTAACCACACAGCACCCCTTACCCTGACAGCTTTTCTCAGAGGGCGACATCCAAGCACCACCGCGGAACCTTTGGGCCATATCGGACATTATTTTCTCTTGCCCTGTTCCCGGCCTGCCTATATTACCAAGTAAGTTGCAAAGATCGCCTGAGGATATACGATGATACACTCATCGACACGTTGGCAATGTGGAACCCCCGGCTACTCATCCCCCCCCTCTTAGTTTGGCTCTTCCGTCTGTTCATTCATGCTAACATGACATGGGATTTCACCAAGCTGCTCGCCCATTCTTAATACATACTTATATACTGGCGTCCCCTTGCAAGGAAGACTGCAGCCATGGATTCGAGTCAGGCACAGATGTAGGCCGCCTCATATTAGTTGTCCAGAGGGTTTCCTAGCTCACACAACTTCTTACCACAGAAGGCAGCAGATACCCTCACCCTCATTCGCCTTCCATCTCAACAACAGCTACCGAAGAGATATTCCGTCATCACGGTCTAGCCACATGATGAACATGACCGGAAGTGAGATGCCAGTTAAAACTGAAGCCATGGCGCCAACTCCGCAGGGAGTGTGGACCACACCAAGTTCAGGAGGCATGCGACCACGGCCAGCAACCATTCACGAGGGCTTCTCCTACTGCGTCGATGAGAGCTACCAAGGTCTGCCAGCTTGGGACTCCTCGACCCTGCCGATGCACCAGCAGCAGCAACAGCACACGCCAAGTGACACAGTCTCTTCGAGGCCAATCTCAGTTCACCAAGAATTCTACCCGCCCACGACCTTGGATAACGGTAAGTCAGAAACTGTCACTCTTGAGCCGCGCAGAGAAGCTGACCGCAAGGCGCAGGTCACTGGATGCAAAAGCCCGTAGAGGACAACTTGGAGATGCACGGCATCGACACCGATATGAGTATCGGTCAGGCATACACCACTGACGAAGCTGTCCCGATCCTCGATCTGCGCTACCCCGGACAACCTCTGGAAGGTGACGCGATGAACTTCGATAACGGTTTAAATCCTCGACGTATGTCAGGCTCGTCGTTCACCATGTCCACGTCCGGTGGGCTGTCAGACATGACATCTTACGAGGACTTCTCAGCAGCTCTTTCCGATGCACCCTCGTTTAGCTCTGAATACCCTCCGCCATCGAACAGGAACTCCATGATGTCCTCTACGCAACTTTCGCCAGTAGCATCACCACGTATGACGCCACAGAGCCGATCCGAACTTGTGAGAACACAGAGCCGGGGCCGCGCCTCGCCCTCTCCACGACCAGGAATGCGATCTGCGCCATACACCGTGGACAACTCTCGAAGCAACAAACGCTGGTCGACTGGGTCTTATGGCACAATGCCAAACCGAAGGCCGTCGCCTTTTGTTTACCAACATGGTCCTGAGACCTTCGGCCCGCGCATGTCATCGAGGCATTCGTCGCCTACGGTTCAGACTACTCAGATGCCACTGAGCTTTGGCAACCTACAAGCAACCCAGCAGCAGCAGTTCTTCATGGGCCAAGCCCACCCGGCCGCATTCCAGCGCAACAGCATGCTGCTGCCTTCTCAACTGCCTTCCCAGGGCTTCCATCCTGAAGCGCATCACTTTGAGAACCCGCCACCACTGCTCTCACATGGTCTTTTCCGAATGCTTCAAAGCAATGCCGATCCTCACTCCCTCCATGGCCACTATACGGATCTCTCAGACCCTCCAGACCTGTTCGCGTCGCTGCACGAAGAACAGATACCGCCACCCCCGGAGGACATGAACCCATCCGACCCAGACTTGATACCCCACGAGCAGGAGCTACGCTTCGACGGAGATTTGTACACGCCTAAATGGGTGCGCGGCCATGGCAACAAGCGCGAGGGATGGTGCGGCATTTGCAAGCCTGGTCGATGGTTGGTGCTGAAGAACTCGGCATTCTGGTACGACAAGAGTTTCACCCACGGAATCAGCGCGGCAACTGGCCAGCCTTTCAACGAGCCGCAAGAAACGAGACGCATGGATGGCAATCCGGATGTTTGGGAAGGTCTTTGTGGTAGCTGCAACGATTGGATAGCACTGGTCAGCAGCAAGAAGAAGGGTACCACATGGTTCCGACATGCGTACAAAGTAAGTCTCCAAAAGCGAAGCCTAGCTATGATAATCCACTGACCGCGTCTCCTAGTGCCACACCCATCCCAAGATCAAAGATGCTCCCAAGCGCCGCAGGGAGAGCAGCCATCAAAAATTGGCTGCTTCCACCATGGCAAAACCCAAGGTCGAGCCAGGCCAGAAATTGCAGCAGGAGGCCCCGGTGACGCCACAGCCGACAGCTGTTTCCATGGCAATTTCGAGCACCCCAACCCATGCGCAAATCACTTCTCATCCGCAGCAGCAGCAGCAGCAGCAGCAGCAGCAGCAACAGAACCACCAGCAGCAGCAGCCGCCATCGGAGCAGCGTCACAGCTATCACCAGCATCAGTACCAGCAACCAATCGTTCCCCCGCCTGTTCCCGCCCACATGCAGATTCAAGTCTCCGCCCCAGGACACCAGAGGAATTCGGGTTCGCCTATGGACGGAGTCACGAACATGATCTGAACGAACCGTCTAGTGAGACATGGTCGCGGCTCCAGATGCGACAGCCAGGTCCAGCCTGATCGATGCCTCTTGGCCTGCAGAGACGAATCACCCCAAGCGCAAGACACGTGTCACGAGACCTTTTTTTTCTTTCAGACAAACGCACAATTCTCTAGAGTCATCGAATCATTCTTCATTCGCACATAGTTCACGAAGTGATGGGGGAGATACCGGGATCAAAGGGATACCATAGATGGCATTAACGGGTCGGGTTGGGTCGGGATACCTGGGTTGTTTTATATTTTCTTATCCCTTCATGCAAGAGTTGCAAGCCGAACACACCACAAAAGTCCGCAGCAAAGTCACTCTTGGATACCTACCCTCGACCTCTCCTGGCATCTCAGAAACCACTCGAATCAGCGGGAGGAAATACCACACTGTCTCTCTTTCCTTTTACTCTTGCGCTTCTGGTTCCCAAGTCTGTCTTTTACGGCTGTTGATGATCTAGCACGACATGATGCTTCCGGTTGACGAAAAAATGGAGGGTCGGGGAGAAGGAATCAACGGCAACAAAATCACCCGGCTCTCAACTCGCAGCGTTCCTTTCTCTTTTCTTTCCTCTTCGTCCGTTCCTGTTGCTGATATCTCTTCATTCATCTTCTTTCACTCTTTCAAAACTCTTCTCCCAGTTCTCAGTTTATTCATGCATTTTCTTTTACAAGTTTCTCTCTTAGGTAGTCTAATACTAGATAGTTGTTATCCAGTTAGGTCCTGCGCCCCGGGAGGGAAGAGGGGCAGGGAGCGAGGCGCAAAAAGGCGATGTTTGGTCAAGTTTTCCTAGGAATATTCAAAAAGAGGAGGATACCCATAGCCATCTCGGATGGTAGGACAGGCAAGGGCAAAGCTGGGGTTTGTTTTTTCCCATGCGCCATGGACAGACGAACAATTGGGCAAGCTGAGCTGAATAAAAATTCGTTTGCAATATGAATACGTGGATGATGGAGCAACAAGTGCCGATCAAGGCCTCCGTTGAACCGTGGGACGTCTATCGTAGTTACCGAATTAGAAACCGGTGTACTAAACCGGTCACGATCCGCACCCAAGCTCTCCACAGTGCCTCCAGTAAAAAGACATGACGAAAACTCATGTTCGTATACAAGGCAAGTGTTATCGACCTTGCAGCAAGAGCGTCCGAGGCCAGTGGTGCGTCGAACCCCGCCCACACGAGGGGGCATCGGTCCGAGGCGACAATCATCGCCAGCAGACAGCCAGGTTTTGCTCCTAACCCATAGCGAATATGATACCGGACCGGCACCGAAGACGAGCCTGTCCTCCGAGATGCAGGGAGCGATCCAGAAGAAGGTTCCGGGGAACTTTGAACACTTTTTTCTAGTTTCGACTGCCGGCGACCTGGAACCTCCGCTCTGGCAGGGCTCATCCCGAGTGTTCTAGACTGCTTGGGGTTATCTCGGATCTTTGGCCTTGATCTTTGGCCTTGGGTGATAGGATCGGGAAGGGAGGGCAGGGAGGCCTGGGATACTGCCAGCGAGGCTGTACGTCCCCCCCTCCCCCTCCGGCAGTCTCGGCGGAGAACGAGGCAAGGCCAGCCTGGGTGACAGGAAGTGGAGTCGGGGGATCCGAGAAAGGCTGAAGGAGAAACCCGACCCGGCCCCCCAGGCTTCGCCTTCCGGCTTATCAAACAAACGTAGACTATAACAATTGACTCAATGCCGCGGCTGTTCGGTTCCTTTCTTTGCGCCGCCCCTGCTCGCTGTCCTCAGCACCGTCTGATGCCACGCTGAAGCGCAGCCGTAAAACTGCCGTGCGTCGCGATCCTTGACCGAGATGTTCAGCCGGACTTTAGCCCAGATCTCAGTAATGAACGTTCGCGCCTCGGGGCAGCCCCACGAAACGCTTGGGGCCAATTCTCAGCCCTAGAGATCCGTCCAAAGAGTACTTACGCTGCAGGGCATGTGCCTCGTCCGCGGGCCCCCGGTCTCACAGGGGCCCCCGCCTATGTGAGGGATGTGTGAGAGTACGTTAGGGCACCCTGGATGAGACGGGATGCCAATCGTATTCCTGCTAATTCTCCGTGCCCTCGAGACCCACTCTGCCCAGGACAAGCAACATATTTGACAGCCGCTAGACGAGGCTGCAACCAGAAGGACGTGGACAGCAGAGGGGGGAGAGGGGCAGAGAGGGGCGCTGTCAGTTCAAGCTCCAGGACCCCCGAGGTGGTGATGAATGTGGCATCGACGTCGATCTACCGAAATCCGGGAAATAGAATAAACCCCCATGTCCCCACCAGCCAGACAGCCCCAAATGAGGATCCCGGTTCCTGATCGGAGCCATGGAGGTAGGTGTGCATGAGCACCCAGGGCCTTCGGCATAGATGCCAACGCGGCTCACTAGAGCTCGATCGAAGAAAGACGAACGCAGAAAGAACGCATGCATAACAGGCGGCCGTGGAGATCGGCCCCGGGGGCTGGTGTCTGCACACGTTGATAGGAAATGTCTCGGAGTTTGACAGCTCGCCGGGCAGCTCGCCGTAGCTCTGCGGGCATGCTAAAACTTGACAGGCGTTGAGGCTACTGTGTAGACGCGCAAGACGAAGCTGGGCCTCCCCTGGGGAGTGGAAGGGGGTGGGTCTGATCGCTGCGAGTGGTGTTGACGATGACTTTCGGTTGGGGAGGGGGCGGAGGTGAAGGCATGGAACAAGGCGCGCGCTGAGCCTTTCGGCGGTGGGATTCCCGATTGCGAGTAGGACGAGGGCTCGTCAGTAGCGAAAACGAGTGACAAAAGCATCGCAAACCAGCTCAACCAAACTCTGCCCAGCAAGCGCGGCGACCAACAGGCTGGGCTGGTTTGCTGCACTGGCGCACTCCTGATTGCCAGATGTGAGGACGGGAACGTGGCATTCCTGGGATCGGGGAGCCCCCAGTAGACTGCTCGGCCGTCTCATCTCTCATCTCCCAGATTCATGCGGAGCCTTGCTCAATGACGTTCCCAGAGCACCAAGGACGACGGTTCCTGACCCGGCGCAAGACAAGACCCCGGCAGCATACGTTCTAGTGTGAGCTGGCGCGTTGTTGGGATGAGTCACCTTTTTTGAGGTTGCTCGACGGACTCTTTTTGGAAATGTGTTGCGTTGTCGTGGATGGTGCATCCTCGGACGCACATGCTGGCGTTCCAGAGAAGAGGGTGGGGGAGGGGACGGGAGCTGAGGGAGCTCCGTATCCGGTCAGTCGATTTGGATTCAATGTGCCTTGTCCTTCCTTGGCTTATTGTGTGCGCAGCTGAGTCAAGGTCAAGCAAGGTTCCAGCACATCAGGTGTTGGAGTTGAGAAGACGCCTCAGTCTCCACTACCTTCGTTGTCAGACGGCTGAGGGAACTTGATGGATTTGACATCTACAGAAGCCAGAGCAGGTACAAGAGGTGGTCACTCTGGGCACCTGAGGAGAGGTCTCTCCAATGGGTGTCCCCTAGAGCCGGGTGACCAATCAGCTCCCAAGCGCGAACCCACCCCCGTTCACTTGCCTTCACTCCCCATGAACGCGATCTTTCCTGCACTCACGTTCACAGCATGCCCAACTTTCTCACGCCTGCTATGATCGATCTATGGCATAATGGTCTTGCAGTTGGCGCTAACAAGTGCTCAGCCTCTCCTCCCCGAGACCCCGAAGACTCTGATTCTCGACCAGCATCCAATTGCACCACCCGGGCAAGACCGAGCGCGATGGAGCCATTCCAGCCAACCGCATCCTACACGCATGGTCGCCCAATGGCACCGGCCTGCATATGCAAGCACTTAAACAACTGCTGCGGCCGAGTGGGGCTTCAGGTCCATCCTCTCTCTGATCGCAAGGACGGATGCTGCCAGTCGCGCGGGCAAAAAAAGCAGTCCTGTCGGCCGCCTATATGCATCTCGCAGCGTTGCGCCCTCACACAGGAACATATAGCCGCTCATTTCGTCTCGCCTGCCTCTTGTAGCCAATTTGGTCGCTTACTGGTTGTCTAAGCTGCGCCGGCATGATCTAGCTACGAGAGGCTTGCAGGCCGCAGGCACACTGGCTGCAGACAGAACACCAGGAAAGGCAAGAAGCAATCTCAAGCTGACAGACTTAATGCCTTCTTTCGCTCATCATCATTTGAGCCTCGATGAGCCCCGGACGACATTGCTGCTCTATGAGCCGAGACGACGGTGCCAACTACTGCCGGACACCTTGTCCAGCCGTTGGCCATGCGAGTCCCGGATCCGAGCCACTGGCTTGTATGCAGCAAGGCTCGCCAATGATTTGAGATCTGTTGGGATCCAATGAGCCACTGCTGGTGGTCTTCCTTCCGATCTTAGTGATTTGCTCGTAGGCAGCCTCGAGGCCCGATTTGGCCTGGCCAGATATCCAGTTCTTGCCACAAGTTCGAGCAGTATTTACGGCGGCTGCTTGTCCTCTCGTCAAGACTTCTTAGAAGTCGAGGAAAACAGCCGCTAAGCCTAGCGCATAGAACTGTAAGCTGCGACACTCTGAGCTTGACTGAGACAATCCAGGCCCAGAAGGGCGCCTAATCAGGACCTGCGAGCTCTAGAACGTAGCCCGGTGCTTTGCTGCCAGCTGTTGGTTGAGTGCGGTCTGGTGCTACCGACCCAGGCTTGGGGGACCGCATATCACCATCACGCCTCGGGCTTATAGCCACATAGAGCCTCTTGCAGCACCACCACGCTGCAGACCGTCAGCTGAGGTTACCAAGGAGCCGGCTGCTATACCCGGCATGGAGAGTTCAGCCTCGTTCCAGGGCGGAACACTACGGCACGAGATGGCTGCAAGCCCCACTGCCGCTTACGCAGTAGGGCACTCTCGCATCTCTATCTTGACTCATCTCCTGCCGCCCGAAGACCAAGCTGTGAATTTCGTGGCGGCGTGAGGTTGAGCTGGCAGGCCAGCACGGCCTCGAGCTTGTGCGCACAAGCTCCGTGTTCTTGAGATGCTCCAGTCGAATCGAATCGCCAGTCAAGAAAGGCAACAAATGCTGCTACTACCACGGCGCGCTCTTGGCAGCGATCTACTGCTCCGCTCCAGGCTGGCTGACCCACACTCAGCACAGCTCACGCGACCTCTGCCTGGATTACAACGGGTCCGCCAGGCACAGAACGGGAGGGTGCAGCAACAGCTCGAGGCACTGACCCACCAGCTGGTAGCTGCCGAGCAAGCAGGTAAGCTGTCGACGTTGGGGGAGGTCCCAAGCACGACACGACACTACGGCATACCTAGGCTAGTCTACTGCGACATGGTAGCCAATCCAGACTTGCTGGTACCTTGCCTCTAATTTGTCGGTCCGTTTATGCCAGGCAGTGGCTGGCTCTAGTCCGGTATGCAATCAATACATGGCTCGTCAGATACATTCCATCCCCTGCCTAGGATTCCGCCGGTGTCAAGGGACGAACGGCCACTTGCTCGAGTGCTGGTCTAGTGTGCGACAGTAAAGGTAGACGTGCCTGACTGAGTCTCTCTGCCCCTGAGCAGAATCTGGACTGTTGGAACCGGACAAGGTCTCTCGTGAAGAGTTCAGGTCGTCCATGCGAATGCGCTCGTTGCTCTCTGATTTTTTTTGTCCATCTCTTTTATCCTTTTTCCTGCAGCCGCACGATCGTTTGATTTAGCCGCCTCCACAACCCGGGACGGTGCATCGTGCTCAGCTCAGGTACCTTGCAGCACTCTTTTACCCTCCAACTCACTCGCTAGAAAGCCTACGCTGCTCGTTACACTTCTATCCGCTGCGTCTGGTCTCGTGCTCCATTGTCAGACGGGTCAAGAGCCTCAAGGCCAGGAGAGAGGGTCGCTTCGGGCTTTTATTGGCATGCCAGAGACATCCTGTCGACACGGGCGCTTATGATCAGCGTGAAGCTGGTCTGGACCGAGAGTACCCACCGCCTGCACAGCAACCGCACGGCAGTGAACTGCACAGCACAGCACTGCACAGTTTGCGATATCCGGCTCACAGACTCCACCAAAATTTTACCTACCGGAACCTGAGCCAAAACTCCATTAGCGATCCCGCTTGCCCTGTCGTCCAGCCCCGGGATTGGTCGCAGCCATTCTGGAGCTGCCCGTTGGAAGGGCAATACTGGCCGGGCCCTGGATTCTTCTGACAAACGACTTTCTCATGACGACGGTTTCCTTACTGTATGACCTATTCTTGCACTTCCGTCTTGACAAACTTTGGTGTTTCGATCATCGTGCGGTTTCTTTTTTGAATTTCCTCTCACGAACGCCTCCGAGATCATGACTTGTTTCGTCGGCTGACTTGACCTCGGGCATCCAGCTTTAGCATCTAGAACATCCTGCCTCACTTAATGATCACACTCGAGTGCTCCCCCTTCACGACAACTATTTACGACCTCACTAATGAGCAATGAATGACACGCAAGGCTACAACGCATCCTTTGTCTGAAACGTTGGCACCATCGTCTGTCCACCAATACTTGCCCCGCGAGCTGCCAGCCACACATCTCAACCGCCCGGTCGGAAAGCATACATCCGCATATACCCTCGCCGTTTGTCGGCATATCGGGGTATTAGCAAGGACGAATGCCCACCACCAACCCTTGCGCACAAGACCACATAATACTCCCACTTTTTATCACCACGACTTGGTGATGTCCTGCGGGAGGGACACGGCAGCTAAACACACAAGTCAAAGCTGCTATGAGTGGCGACGATCAGGCAGCACCCAGGTATGGTTGCCCTCTTATCGCCCAACGCCGCTCCCGTGCTAGGCACGCATTGCAACCCCCGCAGATGCTGACCACTTCTCCCCTAGCTTTGGTGATCCAAACGCTCGGCCGCCAACTCCACAGCGGACTCCCACTTCGGCCACAACGGCCGCTTTCTCGAGTCCTCTGCTCGAGACGCCCAAGCAGAATTCGGGTCGTTTTGACGAGGCCACCGGCTGGACTCCTCGTTTTGCCGAGGACTATTCCGTCTTCAACTCCACGCCCGGGAATCTGAGGGGGTCCTCGAGCGCATTCCACTCGGAGTTTGCGCCGCTGAGTCCAGTGGCTCCAGCGACGACGGGAAAGAAGCGACCACTTTCAGCTGAAGGGTTGGCCCTCGAAATCGCGACCCATGCCAATCACTTGTCGACCAATCCCCAGAATCTTCCGCCGGTCGACCCATCGCGGCGTCTCCCTTCTTCGCCTGACCCCCTTACACTCTCACACAGCACATCGACCGATCCGAGCGCCGCGCCGACAGCCTCGCAGCAGCCTGGCCAGCGGTCGGCCAAGAAGTACCGCTCGAGCAGCTCGTCGGAAGCTGCCAGCAGGGACGCACCTCAGGCACAGACTGCCACCCCTCCCCCGTCCTCCAGGGGTGGACGCAAGATCGCCCCCAAGCTTCGGACCGACATTATGCAACACCAGAACTTTGTGCAGCCGGACTTCTCGAATGCGCCGCCAACGCAGCATCCTCAGCTCGACACAGCATTTGTGACAGGGAGTCCAGAGGATGTCTTTGGTTACCCAATGGGCCCGGCCACAGCGCCGCCAATCACCGGACCAAGGCCCTTTTGGGGGATGGATATGGATACGACTGGGATGGGCATAGATGTAGACATCTCGGCTACCGGGGCAGAGATGTTCCAGTCATCCCAAACACAGGGAACGTCGCATCAAGCTGTCGAATCGCTGGATTGGGGGGGCGCAAACCAAGTATTTCAGCAGACCAATGTGGCCGGACAGCAGCAGTCGCACGTCCAGCCGGCCCAGCATAATCAATCGACGAGGCGTGAGCGCCCTCTCGCGCCGAAAACCGTGGCCACATCGAGCCCGAAGTTCAACCAAGCGTCTCCTGGTCAGAACTACAGTTTCGGTTCCTTCCAGATGCCCATAGACGATCCATTCAGCACAAGCCCTGGAGGAGTTGATCCGGGATTGCTGTTTACACAGCAATCGTCCCTGTCAATGCCAATGGAGCCATCACCGCAACGGCCTTCGTCTTCGGCACCTATTGTCAACTCTGGGCCTAATGAATTGACTGCGCCTGTACCCACAAACGATATTCGTCGATCGAAAAGCACCGGAGCCCAAGGCCAGCGCATTCAGTCGATGCGCCCGCCGGCGACGATTTCTCCCACCAAGAGCTCAGCGGTCAAACCGGGCCTGTCCCGCAGTTTCAGCGAGAGTTCCAGGCCCGGCAGGCGCACAGTAGGCAGTGGTCGCCCCTTGTTGCCCACGCTGGCTCCTGCGCCGGCTGCTGTGCATCAGCCCAGTCTGCCACCTCCTGCTGCCAGCCAGAACAATGCCTTGACTAATTCGCGCGTTGTGCGATCCGGTGGGCGGAGATCGCCTGTCAAATCATCGCATCACCATCGGCTGTCCAGCCTCACGTCCATCCCTGAGAATACCATCAGAACACAAGCTCGACAGAGAAGTGCCAAGTTGGCGGCCGTCAAGTTCGTCATTGACGAAGACGGGCGGGCGCGTACCGAAACGGTCGTCGATGATGAGGATGGCCTCGAGCCTGTCTTTCCGAGCAGTAACCAGTCAAGTAGCCAGCGCAGTTCTTGGGCAGGTTTTCCAGTCAAGCCCGATGATAATGATGACGAGTGCTCCTCCTCGTCTGACGATGAACCCATAATCATACCAAGTCGCAATACATCTTTTAATTTCCCCGAACCGCCTCGGAGTTCGAGCTCCTCCATGTCAAGACCGCCCACTGCGGCAAGCAACTTGTCGCAAAACCGGCGGCAACGCTCCGTCAGCGAGCGGAGCTCCTTCTCTTCCACATCATTCCGCCGAAACCCTCGGAACGGTCTAGCCAACAGTTTCGTGGACCAGATGGAAATTGACCAAGAAGCACCACCACCGCCACCACCACCAACAAGGCCGTCCACCGGCGGAAGCCTTGGAGACGCTGCGGCAGAACTAAGGAAGGTAATGCAAGCGGGCACCAGCAAGCGGCCTGGCGTCCAGGCTCAAGTAGCATCAACAGGCAACCGGCAGCGGTTAACGCCCGGCCAGCGGAGCAGCTCATCGACTATATCGGCGACACCGTCGCCGACGCACAATCCGAGCCAGGGACAGGTGCGGTGCGTGTGCAACCGGCCCGAGCCCGAAGTCGATGGGCTGCTGCATCTGATCAAGTGGTACGTTGAATATACCTTGCGTCACCCCCTTCCCAACAAGTATCTGCCCTCTTTTCTGTGCCCAGCTCTCCCACCCATGCGCCAGAGTAAGACGCCGCCTCCGCGCTTTCCTCCCTGGCCTGGTCTGGTTGTCTGTGTGGCGTTGAAGCTGTTTCTGCGCCCCTTACTCGAGCAACGTCACACGTCTAAATAAAATTTTAAGCTCCAACGTGCTAACATGCCCGTGTCTTGTTCCGTTTCACAGTGACTCGTGCGACCACATGCTGCACGGCCGTTGCGTGGACGTGCCCACGCCGAAGGACGTCCCGCACGTCTATATTTGTGCCTTCTGCGCCAACACGCCCAACATGCGCGGCGGGAGGATGCGATACACTGGTAGGAACCAAAGTGACGGCGGCGGCGGCGGCGGTGGCGGGATGATGGGCCCGCCTGCGTTGACTGCTGCGTCTGCGTCGTCGCCTCTGGCGCACAAGTCGTCTCGGCCGTTTCGTTGAGAGAGGAAGGGAGGGGGATGAGCAAAACGGAGGGAAAGACCCGGCTGTGTGGTCGTGGTCTGGGAGTTGCGCACCTACGCGCACACGCCAGCCCGGGCGTGGGTCAGGTTACACATTTACATACTTTACGTGCGCTGTTTGGGAGGCAAATATCATAAAAGGGAAACTCGAGATACCCCCTTCCCCCCTAGACAGGTTGAGGATTAGGATACGCCAAAAGTTGTCCGCGAAGAACATACGGAATACATACATTCGATATGCGCACTTCGTTATGGCTTTCGTCAAGCAAACTTTCATCAAGTTACTCCCAGACTTGGGACGTGCATGAATAAGGTTCAATGAGGAATAGGTGGAGGAGCGACCGGGCAGTCAACGTCATTATTGGCACTCTAGACTTGGGTCGTCAAGAGGCTCTTAAAGAAGTGGCCAGACGTATTCCAACGTTGCTTTAAGATAATATCGGTGGCAGGTTGTTGACCAAAGAAGATATATGCGGAACGAACCGGTATGGCGCATTGACGCGAGCTTCTGCCGCGCCCATTCACACGCATGTACTGCTATATTCTCCCTTGCACAGAGTCTCACGTGAACAAGACCTCACGTCGCCTTCATTAATCCAGATCCTATGGTCATGGCAGGGGTGGTTGGTTGTGCTCCCTCAACAGTGCTCCACAGCGAATGAATTGTCGCCGATGGTTAGCTCTTGAAACACATGGACGTGGAGTCGAGTCTCGATGTTATTGTATACACCGGATAGCTCCGCCTGTGGGTCGTACATCTGACCTAGAGGATTTAACAGCGATGTATTCGTTTCCAAAAAGTCACGGTGTACCATGTGACCTACACCTCGTCCCTAGGATTTGGAGGGCTTGATAAAAACAGACATTTCTTCCTCACCTCCACTCTGCTTCATATCCCGATATGCGTCAAGAACACATCGTTCCAAATCGCGTTGGTGGGCAAGATATAGATATTTGATAGTATGAATGCCCTGGATTGACGCAAGCCATGCTCATGGGGAGGATGTCTTTCAGCCACAGTATTCAGCTTTTATTGGCAAGGTAGGCACTCTTAGGTGGAATGCATCTGCAAGGAGGCACAAGAATGTCTCACTGTTCACCAACCAACGATACATTTGGTTGCCGGTCGCATTCCTAACATGGTATCTTGACTTGAATTCCTACCAGCGCAGGGCTTGAGAAATACGGACTCGTACACACATGTGCTTGCATCCGGCAAATATGTCCTTTTGGATTTGAAATGTTGCCTCAGCTCATGCACCACATCAACGGTAATTTAACTCGGGATTCGCCCTGAAATTACACCGGCACCGGCACTCGGGCACAGGGCACTCATTGTGCCTTGCAAACCATTGTCTTGCATGGTCCAAATGTAAGACGTGTTCACACTTAAGACAAAAGGTAGGGAACCGCGAGGCCAGCTTCGTCGCCTCGGGATCCGCCGCTGCCGCCGGGGTGTCTGACCTCGGTATCCCCACGACCTCGAGGCAGACGACGCACCGTGGCAGGTGCCTCTTGCAGTTGGGGCATGCGATGCCGGGCGTCGCCATCTTCTCGGTGTACGGGTTGTGAACAACGCCCCTGCCGTTGTGGAAAGGCCCCGGTATTGACGCGGAAGTTGGACCTCCGGTGAGGGGCGCCGCGGGCGAAGCGCGCAGGAGCGAGGTCTCGGCGTCGCAGTAGACGCAGCGCAGCGCGATCTGCCGCGAGGGCGGCTTGATCGTCGGGCGTCCGTCGCGTTTGCTGCGCTTGGTGCTCTCGACTTCGAACTTGGTGCGCTGGTAGAAGGCCTTGTGGCGCTGCAGGTACGCACGGTACGCATTCCGCCATGCGGTGCACCTGTAGTCGTCTATGTAGCGTGGTGAGCAGAAGGACATGATGAGCGTGGCACTTTGTATGTCGTGGAACTTCTCAACGTATTTGGCTAGGATGTCGACCATCTTTTCCGTGATCCCTGTCAGTACGATACCCTCGATGTCGCCCTCGCTGATGGCCTCTTCGACTTCGGCGGCGAGCCATTGTGTCAGCTGATCGTCATCGAAGTTGCGCACAGCCACGAATGCGCGGTCGCGCAGGGGCAGAGATCTCTGGTTCGCTATGGTCGCCCAATCACCAGTTGCGATGTAGGATGAGATTGCGCGAAGGTACGGGTCAGTCTTCGCAGCGACTGCCTCGTCGAAGTCCAGTTGCTCTGCCGCCACGTCCCTGTCTCCCTTGCTAACGAGTTGGAGAGCGAGTGAGACGAAAAGAAGCTCGGGGTGTGCTTTGCTGGCGTCCTTGAGGATTCGCACTGCTCCCTCTGAGTCGCCTCTGAAGAGAGCGTGGGCGGTCATCCTGGTATACCAGAAAGACGCTTTCTCGATGCTTTTGCCACTGATATCCACGGTATCTTCCGCGACAGCAGATGACCCCCACAAACAGATGTCCAGCATCAGTTGCCGGTGGTAAGGCTTCTTCGTGTCGACACCGTCAAAATTATGCAACCCGCGCCTTTTGCATATGCCATTGATGCAACGTGCCCAGACGGCTATGCCAACATGAGGTGCTCCTTCGACAATCCTGGAATTCGGTCTCTCGCCTGGTTTATGTCAGTCATGTTCACTTCCCAGCTCTTTCGGAAACAGTCCTACCAAGGTTGTTCGTCCATATTGTATTGACACCCAGGTAACTGAGGTCTAAGGGATGCGACATCATCCCGCCATCCTCACAGGCTTCCTCGGCACCTGAGCTGGGGTCAGCGATTTTGAAACCATTAGAACACAGCACAAATGGAGTTACCTCCTATCCAGCCCCAAACGCCCTTTAGCCAAGGGTCATCTGCGACAACAGCACGATTGACACGACAGTCGAAGAGGTACTTCTCCTTCGCCCTCAGAAGCATGACATGGTCTAAAATGACTTGAACGGCTTTCGGAAAACCAGTGAGCTCCACTGTAGATTTGAGAAGGTTCTCGTGGAGGGATCGGTTTGAGGAGCCTGGTGATGGATCCAGTGAGATCCCGCTCAGCTTTGTCGATGGTGTGCCAGAGTCGGATGTTTTTGAGCGGGCAATGCCCTGAATGTATGCCCTCGATGCTTGTAGCTTTTCTGCGACAGTCTTCGCACCCACAAAACTCTCTGGAAGAGGCACTGTGCTTGCTGCCTCATCTACCAAGAGGTCATCTTCCGGGGCGTAACTCTTCAGAGATTCTTCGGCTATGGCACCGACATCGGCCTTTTGCGTGCCAAAGATAGGTATGTCGGAAAGCGCATTTTCCACAAAGAAGGGGCCCAATGTCTCGATGGTCTGGCTAGTGTCAAACTTCATGATGCTATGGTACGAGCTTCCCTCTACTCCATGGTAAGTGATCCAGGCCAAGTCCAACGATGGGTACAATTTAGCATACCTGCTAGACCTCTATATGGGGTCTGCCATGGGGTCAGTTTATATGGGTATGTTCTCGTAAAAGCTGGCACCTCGAGGATTTCGAATGACCCGTTTGCACGAAGCACCAGGACTCTAGGCCGAAGTGCAGCAGACGGCATAGTCAGCCAGTCGAACGAGACGATGCGCTCATTCTTCCGGTCAACTTCTGAATAGAAATTGTCCATCTCGTTCGACTTTCTCACTTGCAGCAGCTGTGGACTCTCTGATTCCGCGTCTGTCGACAGATACTCGGACGGCTGGGTGGAAAACACCTTTAGCTGGCCAAGACGAGATAACACAGCTAGCATGCCCCTGTGGTCGCGACAGTATGCAAGCTTCCGAATGAAAGAATTCCTGTCGGTTCTGGCCTGGGGATCGCTTTCTATGTCCACGGCCCTGTCAAGCTTCAAAGCTCCACCGAAAGGCATATCGTCCGCGTCCACGGCATCCAGGTATGACGTAGAGGCCACGCTGCGGCTGAGTGCTCTCCGATCCCACACCATGACCCCTGGGGAGTCCAAAGCTGAGGAAGCAAAATAGTTCTGGTCTGCGTAGTCGATGGCAGTGTTGTTGTTGTTTTTGGTCTGAAAGGTAACAACAGCCTCGTTCCCTTCTGTGCTCTGGATCAGTTGGTAATCTGCAATAGGAGACGAGGGGCACAACCTCGAAGATCATGGAGCCGCAGGCCAGAGCCCTTGACTCCGACTACTAGAGTCTGAGGGTTGTCCTCGAAAAACTTGATGCTCGAGATGGAAGCATTGTGCTCGAGTCGTTTCCAAGGTTCTCTGAATGGCTCTGTACTGGCGGAAAAGCCCGAGCCAGAGGCATGAATGGTGGAAAGACGATTAATATCCCATATGTGCAGACACTGGTCGTTCCGAACTCTATCCAGGCCGACAGCCAGCAGGCCGGTGGTGTTGAAAGCAACTGCCAAACAGGTCCGGGCCACCTTAAGGCCCAGTTCCATGTAAGCATTAGAGCTGTCGTCGACCCTCAGCAGATTGACGATACCGGTGGACGTGCCAACGGCGACCAGGCCGGGTGTCGAGGGCGACCAGTCGTAAGTGGTCAAGGGTGGCACATCATCGTGTTTTGAGACCTTCCGGTAGTCGAAGCGCCCGCGATGCGCATGGCCTGTGGGCTCATAGAGCTGCACAACCCTGTGTTGTAGATTGATGTGGAGGAAAGAGTCACGGTTCGCATTTGGCGACCACTTCAACAGCCCTGGCTCGGGACGGTCCATCGCTGCGAATCTGAGCGGCCGTGAATGAGAGGAAGGCCTGTCTCTTCCGCAGACGACGGCGAGAGACGCGGTCCGCTGCTGAATACTGTGGCTCACGTGAGCATTGACTGAATGCGCATCCGCTTAGGTCGTCAACATCTGCTCATGTGTGCATGAAACTGGCTTATATGGCATTGTATCGGGGGCAAGCAGCCCGAGGGCATTCGAAATTCGACACAGCACTTAAAGAAGCAGTACATTTACAGCGAGATGCATTGGTAGCCCCAATGCTGATGTGCTCCAGTAACCCGTACCCACATTGCAGGGATTGGGGGTCTGGAATGGCTGATAAGATAAAGACCCCAGATGGTCCTCAACTTAAGCCTATGTCTCCAATGCTCCATTGAAAACTTTCGACAGCCGGACGGACCATCTAGTCTAGACTTGAAGATCGCTGTACCCACGACTTCTCGACACGACCGCCGCCGCCCACCTACACTGCCACACCGCCAGCATGGGCTCCAAGCGCCCCCATTCCGACGTTGACGGCGCATCATCACGACACAATGCCCCAAATAAGAAAACAAAACAACATTTTCAGAGCCACAAGCCAGCCACCCATGGCAACTCAACACAGCTGGGCGTTTCCTTGCACGAGGTCAAGAGGCGCGCGCGGAATATCGAGCGGCGCTTCGCCAAGGGTGACGACCTCCCAGCAGACGTGCATCAGAAACTCGAGCGTGAACTCGCCCAATGCAAGTCGCAGATAGACGAGATATTACACAAGAAGAAGCGCCACGACATGATCTCCAAGTACCACAAGGTCCGGTTTTTTGGTACGTATCTCGCTTACTGGCCTGATAAAGGGTATCAATGACTGACATGCTATTTACAGAGAGGAAAAAGGCGGAAAGACTGCTCAAAAAGCTCAAGAAACAGGCCGAGGAGTCCACCGACCCCGAGGAGAAAGCCAAGATCGAGGCGGACCTGCACATCGCCGATGTTGACTACCACTACACCAGATACTTCCCGTTCCTGGAACGATACGAGAGTCTGTACACCGCACCGGAGAATTCGAAGGATGATGAGGCAGAAGACCAGCCCGCCGCAATACGGGCCTTGCATTCTGGGCGGCCGCCAATGTGGAAAGTCGTCGAGGAGGCAATGAGGAATGGGCAGGCCGCGCTGGAGGAGCTGCAGGAGCGCCGGCAAGAGAAGTTGCAAGAAGCCCCGACAGAAAAACAAGAACCAAAGGCAGTGAAAGACAAGCAGTTTCAGCCCTCAGAACCCAGACCCGTCCGTAGGACGGCCAAGGCGGAGGAGCCGCAGAAGAGACCAGAAACAGTGCCGCAGACGGAGGGCAATCGTCGTCAGAGACGTGCCAAGGGAATATTCAACGAAAAAGGGCCGGCTGGTAGCGGCGAGAATGGGGAGGATTTCTTTGCTTAGTCTAGCATCTTTTGGGCGTGGCAGCTTGCTCCAGCACAAACAATTCGGCGTGATACCCACCATGCAAATGGTAGTGAAAAAAGAGTCACTTGAAAGCTTTCAGCCTGTATCATAAAGAACCAGGGAGTTGTTCCTGATGTGCTTTTAAAAATTGCCCTTGCGGTTATGACCTGACCGTGAATGGAGACAGGTGGTAGTGAGGGCAACTGCACTATCGGTGACTACCCATGTAGGTAAGTTAGGTACTTGGAGACATAGTCCAGCAGTTGTCACTCACTATGCGACATGCCTTCTCCGTCAACCCATCGCTGTGCATTGGAAGGGAAAATTTATGGGTTTCACAAACATAGCGCAGGCGTGAGGAATGCAGACTCGATTATGCAGGTTTCCGTGTCCTGCCACTGATACCCCGCCACTTTGCAGCTCGCCCAGCAGGAGGCCTACCACTCAGCCCTGCATGAGGCCTACCAACAGTCTCCGGTCCCAACAACATTTCAGCCTTGTGCCTCCTCGAGCAATCTATCCACGCAGATAAATGGCACAGGCCTCTCATCAGAGGGGCCTCAAATTCCGAGCCTAATTTACCGAGCCTTTCAATTCCCAGAGACACCGTACAACACTCATCATGGCAACGACAGACGACCCTAACACATTCTTGCCAAACACCATATACCAGGAGGTCAAGGACTGGGCTGCTAAGCAGGAGGCCTTCGAGAAGGAGAACAAGGCACCCGCGCCGCTCAATGACGTCGAGCGAGCGTTCCTCGAAGGGCTACGCAGGCCATCGCCATCTACGGCCCTGGATAGCGGAAAGGACTACGTCAGCCTGCTATGCCGTCAGTGTTGGTCGACTTCCTTCAACGAGAACGTAGGCGTGCTAACGGACATCACATAGGATACCGGCAGATGGCCCCTACCGGAAACAAGATTGCTTTCGTCGATGGCATCCACCCTGTCAGAAACGCACTAGGAAACCCTCAGTGGACTTGTACGGTCGAGCTCAGTGAGACTTCCATTTATAAGCCTGGCATCAAGTCATTCCCAGCTGTTGGATTTGGCCTCGATGTAACCGGCGGCCATCCGCCCTTTGCAAAAAAGAAGGACGCGAAGCAATGTATGTCGTCCGTCCTGCTGTGATAAAGCCCGTGCCTGACCTGACATTCGCAGATGCCGCCAAGTGCGCGATCGACTGGCTGGGCAAGGAATCTCTCTTGCCCACTAGTTTACGATACTTCGCCTTTCCCCAAGATACCCTCCCGGTCATGCAGAGCCAGGCGCCCAAGCGCCCAAGCGAGACTACGAACGGCGTCCTTTCGCCGCCCCCGAAGCGTAAGACCAAGGGGACCAACGGCACTGTGGATGTCGAAGACGATAGCCTCCCCGCCACCCAGCGTGTCTCGGTACTCTGCCAGAGTATGGGTCTCAAGGCGCCGTCCTACCGCGTCACACCAGCGGACCCTCGCGTTAATTATGTTTTCAATGGGTACCCGGATTTTGGAGATGATGAAGACAGCTTTGGCTTCCCTGAGGGTCTGGGCAGAATTACGAACGTCTGCGGAAACGACGCTGCGAAGCAGGAGATTGCTGAGCAACTGCTGCCGCATATCCTTAGTATGTATCGAGAGAGGACGGCGCAATATGAGCCGTACACATAATCAAATACCCTCTGAATGCAAGCGTGGGTTCCCTTATGAGAGGGAAGGAGAGAATGCCCATGCTTTGTGGGTCTGCTTCGTATCCTCCAAAATGAAATGGTTCGCTTTTCGAAATACAGAAGTTGAAGTTTTGAACAAACTTTGGCTTTTAGTCGTGTGAGAATGTGCGGCTGGACGTTATCCTCACCAACTGGTCACATGTGTAGCTCCAGATCGGGCGACTAACACACTTGGGTTGCCAGCCAGTCGAAGCAAGTGAGCATGTTGAAGGGGTGAGATATTTCGGATGGCATCGTGACAATATCTCTAGTCAAAATTCACGATGCGCTTCTTCATGTACCCTTTCCTCGCCCTCTTCCACCGCCCCTCCCACCTCGCCCGCCTCCTCTTCCCCTGCCACCCTTGGCAGGAGGCGGCCTGCTCTTGAGGTTCTCAGGCAGGTCCGCAACCCACTCGCCGTCCTTCCACAGCGTCCCGGCGTCCTCCTTGCGCCCAACAACCTCCTTCAAGTACTTCGCAGGCACCAGACCTTCCTCCCCAACGCCCTCAGTGAGAACAACACCATTGTCGCTGATCCACCAGGTCATGGCCCCGTCCTCGAGGCTCCGCCTCACGTCGATGTACACCAAAACCTCGGCGTCCTTTCGCATGCCCGAGATGACACCCTGCTCGTCATCAGGCAAGCCTGTGGAGCAGTGCACGTGGGTGCGGCCCATGCGTCTCAGGCCGCCCGACTCGACGATCCGCGGCCAAAAGGCGAAGTAGGTCCCGTGCACGACGACTGGGGGCACGTTGTCCGCCTCGAGGGTCACCGGCCGTAGGAGCGCCTCCGACTCGAGCTTGATGCTGTGGCCCTGGTTGGCGCGGATGAGCCAGTGCGCCGGGTTGTTGGTGTCAGTGGGCTCCTCGCCGCCCGCCGCGGGTTTCATGGCGAAGCGCTGCTTCTCGTTGTCCGCGCAGACTTGGGTGACCTCTTGCACGGTGACGTTGAGGGTGCGCAGGGCGCCCCATTGGAGCTGGGACGGGCTTGTTAGTATTTGAGGCCTAGCAAAGGGGATTCAGAGCACATGGGTGGGTAGGTCGGTACGAAGGGGCAGAGAAGCCCGTTGTTGTGACACACGGCATGTGCTGGTGAGGGTTCATCGATCACTCACCACCCGATCCAGAGGCGCGTACCCCTCCTTGTCCAGCTTGATGCCCGCGTTGAGAGCCTGGTGCCGCAGCAGCCTCGACAGCGCCATCGAGATCTGCTTCTCCCTCTGCTTGCCACCGTCGCCAGGCTTGCCGCCACCTCCTCCTCCTCCTCTGCGGCCACCCCTGCCGGCCACCCGCACAGAGGCCCTGTTCTCAAACTGTTCTGCCAACTCGTCTGCGTCCATGGTGAGCTGAGGTGTGGCTTCTGGTGCCACCGGGTTGGGCCTCTTTGCAGAGGTACAGGTTTTTGAGAGGATCCTCTTGTCAGGGTGGCCCTGCGAGTTCCTAGCAGGTGAGGAGGGTGAATATCGCGGTGTCCGCCTGTAGTATTGACGTGCTGCCCCAAGCCCACAAAACGGATGGCGCAAGACCCTTGATGCCGATGCTGAATCCGTGAACGTGAGATAAGTCCAGTGAGTCAGAGGCAAATTCATTCACAGCTGAATTGATGTTGGCCAGGTTTCGAATATTCTTCACAGGTGTGATTGTTTGTTGAGAGTTTGTCTTGTTCTTGAAGTTGAAAGGGTCCGGGTTGCCTGCTGCAGAAAATGTTACTGAGCCTCAACCGTCTAGGCTTCCGGCCTGAGTCAACCGGATCTGACAAGAGACCGCAATCCTACCACCCTCATCTAGGCTCGCCGCATCTATGAATTTATCGAATAACAGATTTCGATGGCACGGACTGACCCCTTTGCTCAGAGGTGCTACTTTATTGCACTTTTGCCCGTGCGTTTACCGGGGCGAATCGTAAAGGCGAGCCTGAACCGAGGCGCACATTCCGAATCTCAATGAGGGAGCAAAGAATTCAGCGCATGCATATAATACATTAATACCAAGTGTCTCGTACAAGGTACGAAGACAAAAATATATATACACCTGAAAGGTTGTCCTCTTCTCTCAGTGCTGGCGGGTATCGATATTGCGCTTTGCGCGCCCAAACTCCTCGCAAATCTCTGCAATCGGTGGGAGTCCATCTTCAGCAGAATCTCCGACGAATTTCCCCTCTCAAATCGTATGGACATCAGTTCTCGACAAAGGAAACTTCTTTGCCGTGTGTTGCTGTTCATCCCAACCCCGTCTACCTACCCGCCATATCGTGAAATGCAGCGAAGCGCTGCAGTATTTGTGGAGTGCCCACCCGCTACAAAAGAACAGGGTAAGCCCACGCCTCGCCCTCCGCATCATAAACCAGACGGCACTGGCGAGAGTCGTCCAGTAATGCCAAATACGCGAAGTGAAGAACACACAAAAAGAATTCGAAATCTGATAACACCGGTAATGCATGCGTGAATCTCGGGTTCTTGCAGAAAATGCTTCTCAATGCTGAAAAACAACGCTTTTTGTAGTTGCACGCGTTACAGTGTCGTGAATCGTCAGGCGTCGTATATGCGCGAGATATGTCGCACTCATCTGTAACCACCGAAGTTGGACGAAGTCCCAGAGATGCTGGGAATCCCACTGTGTCGTTTGCGGTTGATGCTAGTTTCCCGGCCGACCACTGAATTATTTGAAGGGCCGACTGTGTACTGTCGCTGTCCCCGTTCCTCGGCTAGTCTCTCCGCGACAGTGTTGTCTGCCCTCTCGAATCTGTCACCTCTATCCTGGCCGAACCGATCAGACCCCAGGAACCGTCGAGAGCTGGGAGTTGTAGGGCTCGCAAAACGAGACGATGCAGCACTTGCAGAAGGCAGGTTTGAGGTGATCAACCGACGCCGAGGCAAGGCTGAGCCGGCGGACGCCGGCTCTTGCATCTGGAAAGAGCCCCGTGTTACATCTTCTCGATCTCGCGAGGGCACATCGACCCTCAACCCGGAAACTTCCGTGATGGCCCTTGATGGCGCCCTGAACCGAGAATCCGACTCCTCATCAATGTTACTGCCGCGGGCAATCGTGGTGACACGACGCGGAGGAAGAAGGAAGGCGGTCTTGCGCCCTTCTTCGGGCTCGTCAGTGCCCGCCCGCCGCGTCCGTAGAAGCGATGTCTTCCTGCCTTGGTCATCGGGCTCTTCCGTTACACCTCGCCGTGTTCGAGCCACAACAAGAGATGACTTCCGGCCAGGAGTTGCGGCTTCGCCACCCAGAGCGCTAGGTGCATACCTAGGACTCGGAACAGATGG
The DNA here is from genome assembly GCA_014872975.1 of Diaporthe citriasiana. Classification (NCBI taxonomy): domain Eukaryota; kingdom Fungi; phylum Ascomycota; class Sordariomycetes; order Diaporthales; family Diaporthaceae; genus Diaporthe; species Diaporthe citriasiana. The sequence continues at coordinate 359,922 of JADAZS010000002.1, forward strand.
AGCCGTGAAGTTGAAAGTGGCCCGCTTCTCCAATCTAGTCGCGCGAGGGCTGACGCTGTTCTCAACACTCGGAACAGGCTCGTCAGGCTTGGAAGTCTCGCGTCGCGGAGCGCCAGTAAAGACTTTGATGGGCGGCGGACTGCTCAGCTGCTCCTGCTCCTTCTCTTTCGACTTTACTATTTCCCGAGATTCCGGCTTTGGTTGCTGAGTTGCAGCCTTCCGCTGGCTGCCTTCATCCGTCAAAGCCAGACACAGCTCGGTGAGATTCCTGCACATGCTGTCGACTTTCTTCCGCAGCAGCCTGTCTGTGACGGTAGCCTGGCCACTTCCCCCAATAGTGCTTGCACCACTAGAAATTGGCCCTGGCTGCCCGACAGTACCCATCATCTGGGACAGTAACATCGCGTCGTTGGCAGCTGCCTCAACAGCGCTATAAATGTCGGAGGTCACGAATGGCTTTGTTTTGGCAAGAGCCGACTTCAAGATAGGTTGCGCATCCCGTTGTTGCGAGGTCATGCTCAGAACTTCCGTTTGTGCAGCACCGCTTGTGGAAGCGCGTTTTGGTGAGCCAGACACCGTAGTCGCGCCAGTCCCCGCCGTAGGAGGCCTTTCTTCGGAAGCTCTCGACATGGCGGCGCCTGATGTTCTCGGCAACTTTCCAGTCAACTCCAGCCGATGGATACGGGACTTCAACTCATCGAGTTCGTCCCAGACTGTGGAGGGCGCGGCGGTCGAATTCGATGACTCAGACGCCTCGTGATGGGGCGCCCCGGGGTGTTGCGACTCGCTACTCTTTGGGACAAGAGGAGAGGATTGGAATGATTTGGACAGACCGCTCGGCTGCCTGTGAGAGGATGTCCGATGATGCTCAGACGTCGCGGGTCGCCGAGCAAAAATGGAGTTGCCTTCAGCAGTGTTGTCTAGACCGCCATATGTCCGAGGCGTTATCGGCGACGGTCTCAAAGACGATACAGTAGACCGAGCTCGGGTGGCATCGAGGCTCAGAGAGGGCCTCTCGGTCGTGCTACCTCGGTAAGGCACTTCCCTTTCAGTATGCTGTGCCGGCTGGTCCTCCGTCGTTCGCCTCATGCGGGACGCCCTGTCTTGCTGGTCCGAGAGGCGCCGTGGAACCCGAGGGGGTGATGTAGGGTTCTGGAATGAAGAAGGGACGACGGTAGAAAGCGGTCTTTGGCGCGCGGATCGCACGACCCGAGACTGGGACTGATTAGCTTCCATGCGGGATTCAAGACATGCGCCACTTGACGGCGAGTGTTGTGCAACACGTTGCCCATGAGAGAGATAAAGGGTGATGTCCCGTCGGGATGGGCCAGGATGGACCCGCAGCACGATTGGTATGTTGAGGATTACAGTCTCCACAACGACTCGTAACATGCAGGTACTCCTCATTCAGGGGTCCGGGCATCGCCCTTCATCCCACAATTGGGCCACTTGTGGGTACAGAGGTTCGAGGCTCGAGAGCATCAATCACGCGCATAGGGAGGATTGGAGCAATCAAAGAGGGCACAGGGGTGCTCACCACTGTGCTGGCCCGATCATCCTCGTCGCGACCGTTATTCCTTGGCCGAGAGGATGATGCAGGAGGGTCTTCGTGCGCTATTCTCATGAAGATGTCGGCAGTGCTCTCGCTTTCAATGGTCGCGGTGACTTCGTCGTCCGCATCCGCAGAGGACATGTCTCTTTGCCATTCGCCGCTGTCGCGACCTTCGAGAGCGCGCAGCGACTGATCCCTGTGATTTGAGTCCCTGGAGTCGTGGCCATCATCGTAGGAGCGGTAGGAAGAATTGTTCATGTCGAGCTGGAGGCTCTTGCGCGAGCCTGACGAGCGAAAGGAGCGGATAGGAGGAATGACTGGCCGACCAGGGGTTGAGGAAGAGCGAGGTGGTTTGTATGACACTGGTGGTCGTGACGTAGATGTCCGTCGCTCGGCCTGGCTGTCATGGGGATTGTCGCCGTTGACTGCCGCTGGTGATTTGAGGGCTCGCTGTCCCTGAGCCCACTTCTTTGTTGTGGTTTCTGGGGTTCGTACGCCTTGTGAATGGTGGGTTGTGTGCGGAGAGGTGGCGCTATTTGAGCTGGGGGTGACTTCGACCGGCTGAGTCGGCGGTCGGGTTTCTGGTGTCCAGAAAGAAGGTGATCCGTCGGTGGGCGATTGAAAAGCGAGGGCGTCACCAGGACTGTTGTCGACTGGAAATGAAGCGGGTCGCTTGGCGGCAATTGGGGTGAAAGGGGCGGATGTCGAGGCCGTCTGGTAGGTACTGGCCCGTGATCGTGCCGGGCTGTGTTTTTGTCTCGAGGTCACGGGTGAATGAGACTGGGGCGTGCTCGGCGGCAGTCGCTGGTTGGAAGGAGTGTGTGGTTCGGACGCGGACGCGGACACGGTCACAGGGCAATCCAGTTGGTGATTCTGGTGGTGTTGGAGGTGTTGCGCATCAGCGGCGGTATCGTCAGCAGCGGCATTAGTGCCAGGCCTATTTTCTGGCTCTGGCGCTGGATTTGTGACCTTTTGGCGGTCGTCTTGGTGCAGTGGGAACCCTAACAACCCTGCAGAAGAGGGGGGATGTTGCTTGCTGTCCCGCTGTAGCAGACCAGGTAGAGGCAGCGAGGACCGGGTGCGGTCGCTCAGACGGAATGCAGGCAATTTGGACGAATTGTGATTGACGCGGTGGGCATGCACTGCAGAACCGGATGATGGCTGCTGCTGGCGGGTGTCTGTGGTCGAAGTCGAAGTCTCCTCGTGATCGTCTTCGTAATGGCCGTCCCCCTCGCGGTCCCTGGTCTGCGCCGGCGCAGGCGCAGCAGCGGCAGGAGCAACTGGAGCAACTGGATTGGCGTCGCTGCTGTGGAGGTCAGCAGCACCTGGCGCGGCTGGGGCCGTGGTTTCGGTTTCGAGTTGGAGCTCGAGCTCCAGCTCCTGGTCGGACTTGTTACTGGACCCAATATCCTCAAACAGCTCGGCGGTCGACGACGAGGAAGCCATGGCCTGCACACGAACTGCTGCTCTTTTTTCTCTCTGCTTTTCTTTGTTCCAGAATGCCTGTCCGGTCTCCTGTTATCGTCAGGGTCCCATCGGCTGCTCCCTTGCGTGTCTGCCAGTCTACCCCGGCGGCGGCATTGATTAATTCCAGAAGGGCGACGATACCTAGTTCCCGAGACCCTGTCGTAGCTGCTGAGCGAGCCCGGGGTCTCTTGAGCCTGTGCCTGGTTCCTGTCTGGGTCTGGGTCTCAATCCGAGTCCGATGTCCCTGCCGGTGAAATTGAGACACTGTCAAATGTCGAGATCGAGTGCCAGTGTCAAAAGTCTGTCAATGTGATGCGGTGCTACGTCAAGCTTTCCGAGAGTCACCTGGGCCAGTGGCAGAAGCAGCTCAGTCGTCGATGACTGGGGTCGTCCGATCAATTGGTTGAGTAGGGAGGGGGGGAAGGAGTTATTCAAGTCGCAGTCGCCCTCGAGACGATCTGGGTTGATAATCGACTATTACTTGGGCAGGAACGGTAGGGGTACTACTGGGTGTATGTGTGAATGTATTTCCGTGTAAGTGTGTGTATGTGCGCGTCCCGCAGACCACACTTTAGATTAGGGAACACGGTAGATTCGGATCAAGGTTCGGCGGGAGCAGATTGCTGGAGGTCTTTGCGCGACATATGGGTCGCCGGGTGAAATTATGAATACGGTTGCACGGTGACTTGTATCTGGGACACGAATGAGGGACAAGAAAGGACAAGAGAGAAGACAGGAAAGTGTGATGCCGGAGATGCTCGACTTGCTACCTGGACTTGGCCTGACGATCGATGGTCGCAGGCCGGAGCGCAATGCACATGTATGGGTATGTATGCGATGCACGAGCCTGCGATGTGCGCTGCTCTTGCTGCTGCCGCCGCCGCCGCTGCTTGCTGCTCATCCTGCTGCTGGCCCTGTCGCCGCCACCGCCGCCGGCTTGGTGGAAGCTCATCACACGCACTCACCAGGACCTGCAGAGTCTGTTCACGAGATTCTGACCAGGGTTCCCGCCGACCGGTGCCAGCAAGAGCCCTGGACGGGGCAGGAAGCGGAGAACAAGTGTATCACGGACTGCATCCTGACTGGCTGCTGGCCCCTCCGGCCACGAGTCTTGCGGCGCCCGTGCCACGGGTGATTTCCAGACTGCAATTTGCAGACGGCCACAAGCCCGGGGTAGTTCCTGGAGATGTGACGATGGTAACCCCCCGAGACTTCCAACTTGTTCGCGGGAGGTCAGTCCCTCACAGTGCAGTACACATGCCTATGGCAACACAGAAACTCCGTACAGTCCGTGGCCAAAGGCTGACAGCAGTCATGATCTTGGATGCAACACAGGATCTGCGAGGGGTAGCCCTGGGACATAGGTTCCATATGTCTTGATGTCGCAAGCACGCCGCAGGACCCCATCAAATCTAATCCGGAACCTCGCGTACGCATCTGGTAGTTATGGGTCTGCAGAATGACCCTGGTCCTTCTGATGTTCGTCTCTTTTGGGACATGAACTTGCAGGCCCCATGTCCTGGCTCGTCGAAAAATCGAGGGCCTATCTCATTTCGTTGTGATTAATTTCGAAGGGAGGGGAAAAAAGAAGCAGAGAAGACTTTGGCTGCAAAAAGATTGATCTCCGTCCTTGCAATCAAACTTCGCAATCAGCCAGGATCAACCATCAATATGGCACGTTGTCACACGCGGGCCACCTGCTAGTCCCGCAAATCAAAAAAGAAGTCTCCGAAACTCTCACACGCAAATTCGAGCGGGTTGCCCCCCCCCCCCATTATCTCAGAAGAGGGACCTGAAACCCGGCAGACGGTGGCGTGAGCCTGACAGCCCTGACTGAGCGTTGCCCGCCGAGCACCAAGATCGTCCAGCGAGGGGCCCTTGATGGCTGATGCTGCTGGTCCTAACCGTTACTGGCTGGCTGGCTGGCTGGCTGGCTGGCTGGTTGGACGCTGCAACAGTGGACCCAAACTCGAGCACCTCCAACCGCAACAAGCCTAGAACGCTGACACCTCGTCGGCTCTGTGCATCGAGGGTAGGCGCTAGGGCCTCTACCCGGCACCTCCCCTTTTGAGTTGCATCGGGGGTGGTCATCTGGCTAAATTACGCGCATGATGAGGTGTGATGGCAGGGCAGGGTGGCCGCTCTGGAAGGCCTTCGCGGCCTTCCTACACCGGCGCTGAGTGGACGTTGCCCTCGTGGTGGGTGGGCACGAGAAATATGTCGCGACGAGTTGTGGATCCATCTGCACGTCAGGACCGTGACAGTCACTGCTCCTTTGGTGTCGGACTACTGCTAGTCTACAGTATCCTCCGCAGCCCAGACCCATACACCGCGGCCACCAGAGCGAACAGAACCCAGCTCGCCAACTTGGGCAGGCCTCAGCAACCGGACAGGCTTGATCTGGTTTGGTTTAATTAGAAGACTTGCACCCCCTTCGTGCCCAGGCTGTCGTTCCCCTCCGCTCTGACCGTTTGGGTCAGGGTTCGCTCTCCTTGAAATTCCTTTGTTCTCCTGGCCAAGAGACTGGCGAGAGATTGTAGACTGGCCCAGGCATTTGCCATGTGAATCGACCCACCACGGGTCTTGCCCTGCATCCCCTTCCCGTGCCTTTCTTCGGCTCTACACAGTATTAGTCGAGGGCTCCTAGCTGCCGGACCCGACCTCGAGGCGCCGAGTTCGGGCCTAGTAACATCTCTCCGCGGCGCCAATGCCGGGACCTGGTTTCGACAACGGCGTCGAGGTTCCAAGGGAGCGGCGGACGCCCAGCCAGTCTGCCAGCCGTATTGGACACTTTTTCCAACTTGGGTCAGCGTGCCGGAATCGTCGATGGTTGAACCTCTCGCAGCCAGCCCACGCAACTTCAGATGAACTTTGGGAGGGGGAAGAACCGTCAATATAGCTTTTCTCGCAACCTTGTTATTGCCTCACTCGGCCCCCGGTATCCTCATCGTGCTTCGACGTTCCTTTAAGGTTCGTTGTTGCCTTAGCTCGAAACCTCTCAATCCCCAGAGAAACCAGATGTGGACTGTGCGTCGTCTGTGCAAGCGTCCGCAAGTCTGCCCCATGTGAGATCGACGAACCTTGTGTGATCAGACCAACCCGTTGTCTCGAGGTCTGATACTCAAAGCAGCAGGGAACGTGTAATATTGCGTAAAATTTGAAAACACCAAGGAGCGTTTGCGCGGATCAGATAACGAGAACTCAAAATGTGCATATGCCGATAGTTGGGCTGATTGCCTCGGGGTTCGGCTCTGCTTGTAGCATTTAGAAGATTTGAAGGAGTCCGACGCCGCCTTTAGTCACGTCAGCATTCAAAGGCTCGCCAGTTTAGCGACAGTGTCAAGTGCTGTAGGTTGTACCTAGGGCCGAATAACAACAATTCAACTGGTCAGGCAAAGACCACGCGTTGTGTTCACACACACTAACAACCTCACCCACCTAGGCACGCCGAGCTGAGGGGTGGTGCAATTGCTGTCGCATCACCGTCTCGATGTCCTACCGAGGCTGCACCTAAACAAACAAGCGAACTTGGCATTCTAGCGACCCTGAACTACTGTGTACTGCGCAACCAGCCACTGAGCCTGTACCCAGCGTATCTCAACTCAGCTCCTGAGTCGTCCGAGAGTCCGTTACTGGCCATCCTGTCGCACTTGTTGGTGACGACACAGCAGAGAATCCGGACAAGGCCGTCTGCGTTATTAACTACCGTGATGAAGACACAATGCCTACTATTCTTAGATCTGACCGAAGCTAGAAAAATTGTCGTGATGCACAGGGTTGGAGGGCACGCGACCAAGTTCTGAGCATGAACGATGAGGCTCAAAATAAAATGTACTCCGTCCCCACAGGGCCCCGTCATTGGGTACGAAGCAAACACCTCAGCCTCATCAATTGTCGGGGTGCCCGTAGGCGCCACGGCGAAGAAAATTGGCCCGACAAGCGCGGTTCAGGCGCGGTCAATAGTCTCAACAAGGAGCAGGCCTGGCTAACAGCTCTGCAAAGATGGTTGAATATTTCGACGACCCAAGCGGCCATGGTGCTGTGATTGTTGTGATTGATTGCCTGTCGTCATCGACCGGTCGCGTATACCTCGGCTCATCACTTGCGAGTCAAAGATTTGAACCATCCCAGGGAGGATCTGAGGTGCCAAATTGGGAGTTTCTTTTCCGTTGTGGTCCCTCCAAGCCCCTTCGTTTCAAGTTGTCGTATCAGAAAACAAGCAGTCAGTACAGTGGCAATGTCCCCATGATCGGACTGTGCTCGGCAATCGATCAGCAATTCACAGTGCCCACTGGCCAAATTGTAGCGGCAGCTGATCGAAATAATTGCGGGAGTCCGTGGGAGCGCCGTCTCTTGCCGTCGGGTCTGACTGCCTGGGCGCCAGTGTCTGGGAGTAATAAGACGGCGCGACAGATGACAGCGAGCAAGCTGGCTGGCAGGGCACAGCACAGCTCGGATGCCGGCCTTCGATGCCTCAGTCGGTCGAGGTTTGGGACGCAGGTGTGGGCCCGGGGGGGGAAAGACGTCGTCTGAAGATCCTGGTTGTTAGAGAGTCAACCCGTGGTGGGCAAGTCAGCAGTAAGCAGGGCAGTCCGAGCTTGATTCGTCCAGACAGACCGAGGGGCAAACACGCCATAGCGTTCTGCTGGTGTTTTCCCGCCCGCCACCGTGTGTTTCGTTTACCCTGTTGCTCGGTTATGATCTCCGTGTTAGACGCCCGACGGAGGATGAGGCTGAAGGTTAAACGAGCCTGGGATGGGGAGCACAGCCGTGTTATACAACGGGGCCTGGACCGGGCGTGAGCGAGCGGTGAAGACCTGCGCAAGCTGAGCGACGAGGCCCGATTCGTGAGGAAGTAGAGTCCACCAGTCTTATGTGACATACTCGGCAGCAGCGGTCGGTCTTCTCTGTTCTGCTCTGGACTGCACTGCTATGCTACGCTCATCAAGCCAAACATTCCTCCTCGGGCCGGCCTGGCCAGGCTGATCAGATGGAGGATGCGACACAAAGCCACCGACCTCGGCTGACAATTGGCCACTGGCGTCTCTGGTTGAGGCGATGCAAGCTGCATGTGCCGCATGCTCGGGTTGCAGCGATGAAGTGGGACTGGACAGCTGGGGATTTGCAGGGCTGGGTGGCTGACTGGCTGGTATGCCTGCATGCAGTATGCGGGCCAGGGATGCGGTGCAGTATTGTAAAATACCTAGACTGTGCAGTACAGTACAGTACAGCATGTAGTGTACGGCAGGGTGCCGTTCTGCGACGATGCCTAACCAAGGGCGGAAGTTGAAACTCGCCCGGAGGCGATCAGCGCACAACAACACACACAGCAACACCCACAGCATCCACAACAACAACACGCACAGTATGTCCCCGGTAGGTCTTGCTACCGTGAGAGGAGGGAATCATTCCCATTGACTCGCAGCCTGTAGATTGTGGAGAGCAGGCATGGGATACGGGCAGCTTCTTTTCTTTTTTTGTTCCCTCTCTTGTTCTTTTGCCCTGGACAGGCGAAGATCAGTGCGAGTCTAAAATTACCCAGTACCACAGCTCATTACTACCGCCGGCTACTGACCCAGCAGAGTGGCAGGCAGGGCAGAACAACCATCCTTCGGTACATTGGTACTTTTCAGTACGTGAGATGCGAATACTGTATTTGGCCGACAAAGTCGCCCCTTGCCCATTGGCTCGTTGACTGAAACGCCCGCCTATTTTTAGATGCACCGTAGCGGCTAACGCCTGCAGTCGCGGCACAGGTCATTGGCTGGGTGGGCGGGACCCACCATGCTACCAGACGCAGCTTCCCTGGCCGTCCCCATTGTTCTCCGAGAAAAGGGCATCTCTGGGCCCCTGCCCTGTCCTGCGACCCCTGCTCCCTCCTGCCGTCTCGCACATCAGTGGCTGGAGGTCTGCTGGACTCCGCGCTTGAAAGTGGACTTGGGCGCCTGCGTTGCTCCCTCCCCCTCCCTCCCGTGTCCAAGGCTCTGCTCCCTCTCAACGAGCGAACCAACCAACTGACCAACCAAGCGAACGGCAACCGCACCAAGCAACACACCACGACGGCAGCTAACCTGGGGAGCCCGACTGAGACCGAGACTCCAGACCTGCCCTCTTCCAACTTTTCTCACTTTCGCTCCTCGCCTCGAAGCATCTGGCGCCCGTGTACACTACCGCAGTTACGAGTCCTGGGGTCTCGTCAATTCAGCCCTGCTCACGACGACGCTTGCTCCTGCTGCTGCAATCAGAAAGGACTAGGCCAGATCCTTGGGCCCAAGCCTAAGCCTGGCAAGCAAGCGCATAGCAAGGGTCCTCTTTCCTCCTCTCCCTCCTCGCCCGTTTCCGTTCCCAATTCACGTCCCCAGGCAACCCTGGAATTCATACTGTATACTGTATGAACCGGGTGACACCCCCCCCCTGTTGCGATTCTTTTTTACCCTTTTTCTCCTCCGCATCCTGGTTGTCACTGGCTTCCCCTCCCAGGGCCCCCAGTCGAGCCAATTCTACGCCTCTTTTCGACCTCGTCACCTCGTCCTCTTCTCTCCATCTCCCCAATCCCGATTAATCCTCCCGGCGACTCAGCGCAGCCCGCAACACAAAACCAGACTGCCTCCCTTTTTCGCGCGGTGAGGTGTGCAGAAGAGAAGAGCCTAGCTGAGCTGAAGTCGAGTCGAGTCAAGAGTGACCAAGAATAGAGGGAATCGCCTCCAAGGACAACAAAGACAAGACCACTCGGGCCCACGACCTCACGATATTTCGTCCCGACCCGGCCCACCAACCTCTCTCGTCTCATCTTCTCCTTCGACACCACCTCCCCACCGGCCATCATCATTGTCCCTCTTGGAGTTGCGGTCTGGATATATCCAAACATGTGGTGATATCTTGTCTCCTGCTCCATCTTTTTTCTGCATATCCAACATTTATTCTCCTTCCTTTCCGCCCGCTTAGCCCTATTGTTCCCAGCGCATCCCATAAATAAAACAACCACCACGTCAACGAATCCTTCTTACTGCGCCTTCACCGTTTCCCGAGATCCGGTACCTGAGACCCATCTTGTCCAAGGTCAATTTGGTGGAGCAAGGCAGGTCGCGCCAGAGGTCAAGGCCAACTCGTTTATCTAAAGAGGAGGGCTTAGGTTTCGTGTAACACAGGATACAGCAGCGCTGTCCCGTTTACCGACCCCATCAGTCGACATTCTTTCCTAATACCAACCGGCGTGTTGCCCTTCACAACAGGCGGCCCGGCTTCACATACAAACCACTCGGTAGTAGCACACGGCTACGCGACACGGACGGTATTGAATTGATCCGACGGGGTCCAGAGGAGGTTGACCTGAAGCAGAAAACCGACTCTTTCTACGAGAATCGTCCAACTTTACTGCCTAAGCACGTATTGCCGCCTGTCAGACGACCATGTATACGACATCGGCTCGTCGACTATACGAGGATCAAATACCATCCTTCATGTCAGTGTTCGACTTAGACCAGGCCATGCAAGACCAGGACACCGTCACCGTCGTCGATCCCAAAATGGTGGGAGTCGAACCAAAATGCAACCCACAGTTGCCTTCCGACCCTTCACAACTCCTCCAACCTCCAGCAATCCCACCTAACCATCAACATCGGGATAGCACGTCAACACAAACCTCCGAGTCCGCAGACTCATCTCCGACGACGACTGTGTCGTGCACAGATTCGTCGTCGCTCTCCGACCCTTCTCCTTCTTCGTCGCCAGATTCTCCAGTCAATCTAGTTCCCTTGAATGCCTTCCCGTCGACCAATTTTGGGGGCCTGCCGTCTATGGCGACCCTGGCTGTTTCCGAGCCCAGAAACCACCTGATACGTCCCATGACCTCACCTGCGCCGCGGCGACCTAGGAACATGAAGGGTCTCTCCATACAGCCACCCTTTGCTGCCTCGGCTGCCTCATCATCAATCACGTCTGAGCCGTCTTCTCCATCTTTTATAAAACCCACGATCCCGGCCATGAAGCGCAAGCCCAGCCAGCTCAGTTTGAAAACAAATTCGGATGACTTGGCCGGCCGCCCCACCCTCGAGGTCCCACAAAGTCCATCCGTGCCTGCGCTTGCGCAGAGAAGAGCATTGAAACATTCTACCTCGTCCCCACACATGCTTAGTGGACTAAAGTCATCGACATTTGGTCCCGCCGGTGGTATGACCTTCCCTACGGTCTTCGAACGCAACGAGTCCGGCCTCTCGTCTTTCCTCAGACCTGGGAAGGAATCCTCACCCCGCGACAGGAACGATGCGATTTTGGAAGAGGACTCGCCTATTAGGAGTCAAGTGGCCAACCGCGCCGCGTTTGACTTCGAACCTTATCATGAGAAGGAGAGCAACGAGGATCAGAAGTCCCCAACGTATCCCGACGGACCGGTCGCCATTTATGGAAATGATGTTTACCTGTACATGGAGCCGACTGCTGAGGAGGCTTCCAGGTTCGACGTCATTATTAATGTCGCTCGTGAGGTTCCAAATCCTTTCAAGGACACGTCGGACAAGGACGAACCCATGGACGACACATCGCCAATCCCGGACACGGCCGTGACCAGCTCGAGCTTTGCTACCGCCTTTGAGTTCCAGCCTGACGAAATGACCCCAACCACCCCGAAGGCGCAGTTCTCGCCCAAGGAACCCGAATACATTCACATACCGTGGGACCATAACACGGACATCGGGTCAGATTTGATGTTCCTGTGCGAGACAATTGAGAGGAAGACACTCGCCGGCAAGAAGGTCTTGGTACACTGTCAGCAGGGAGCCAGTCGCTCGGCCAGTTTGATCATCGCCTATGGTATCTACCAGAACCCGGAAATGAGTGTGAACGACGCGTATTATGCGGCTCAGACGAAAAGCAGATGGATCAGCCCCAACATGCGGTTGATGTACTGCCTGCAGGATTTCCAGAAGGAGGTCTCCAAGAGGAAGTTGCCCCCGAACTCGGCTTACAAGCCAAGGAGTGGTCGGAGTCCATCAAAGCATCGCTTGACACTTTCTGTGGACGCGATCGATGTACCCAAGGAACCGAGGACAGCACCTTTGCCAGACGATGATCTCGCAACAAAAGGCTCGAGCCCGAGCAATTCGCCATTGCGCGCCCGCGGTAACTCTACACCGGATCAAATCTCCATCTCTCCGGGTCCGTCGTCGGCGCCGTCGAGTTTCTCGTGGATGGAGAAGGAGGACGAGGCTAATCCTGGGAAATTCGGACGATTCAGTCCTTCGCAGATCTTCAAAACGCCTCCAGCACCTCCAGCAATTCGGGTCGAGAGCGGGTATGGAAACACATCATCGGAACGTTCAGGATACTTCCCTAAGCCCCCACCATCCCCAGGTTTTGGGTCGTTCCTTCCAGATATATCTGAGAAGCCCCCATCATCGCCTGGGTTTGCGGCTCACAGGTTCGGCGAGAAGCGCAGCCTCGGGTTCACTCCTCTGGACTTTGGCTCGCTTTCTAAACCCGGGAGTGTTGAGAAGCTCCCGAAGGCGGAACGGGAGGTTCAGGTGGTGAACACTCTACCCGAGGACGCGGCGCTGATGTCACCGCGAGCCGAGATCATTACGGACAACCCGGTACACAATTCTTTCGCCGGTTTCCACGGTTTGCGTTTCGTCGAGAGCCCTCCGACACCCAACGAGCAGATCTTCTCCGCGAGCCCAGTGCAGGAGCAGGCCTTATTTTCACCACGAGAGTCTACGTTTCCACGAGACACTTTCAACCACTTTGGACGTCCTCGCCAAGTCTCCGATCCTCGAAGCCCACCCACCAAAGGCGAGGCTCCCATCATCAGGTCCATTGATGATTACATATAGACCCGATGATACACACGACTACATCCAAGAAGCATCAACAAATTCCGAATGCGCAATATCGCTCGTCATGACTCGCAACGCGCGTCGATAATAAATCCACCATCACCCACACGCATCAAATCGGAGTTGGGGGCATGTGCAATTCACTATCAACCCCATGGGGTTCGGGACATCAAGCATCCACCAGGAGCTTTCATTGAACCAATTCAACTTTCCTTTGTCGAATGTTTCTCTTCCTTTTGGGAGGTTACCGATCGCTCAGTGGCCACAAAGGTCATTTTATTTCATAAATGGAAATGTATAATCTGGAAGGGAGCCATGTGGACTTCACTTCTGACAGGCGTACCGAATGTTTTCGGAGAAGGTTTGGCGAGGCTGAGGCCAACGCCATCATTACAATACAGCTCACTCATGGGAAGGATCTTCTCGTTATGGGCGATAGGGCCGTCCGGTGTCAGGGTTGCGAAGGGCGTATGATGAGGAAAAGCTTTCAGCATTTCTGGTTTCTTACCTGTTCTGTGTCGTGCTTTGTTCAAATCATGATTCCCCAAGCATAAGATAGGTCGAGATGGGAACATGAGGGAGAGAGGAGATATCATGAGACTGAGCGCTGCTCTTGTTGCTCATGATGGAAAGGGGGGGATGAGACTCGAAATTTATGAACCACATGACGAGGGAAGCAAAGAGTTAAGGAGATACCTCTGAAAGCTGGGGAGGGTCAGCTTGAGAGTGATCAACACTTTTGAGCATAGTCTAAACGGTGAAAGGCATACTACGGTGTGCGCATAAAAATATTATGAACATATCAGAAAGCATCATGTGTCTACCTGCTCTTGACTCAGTGCCTTGGTAAATTGACAAATTGCAGCAACATGTTAGATGCGACGCGCCTATCAGTTTAAAACTCTTTTGTGATTCTTGAGTAAACCCTACAAGTTCTACTCTTGACTGCGAGGCCCGCCAGTCTACTCGTCATTTGCGAGGCCAGACCAATGTGTGCATCTCATTGCGCCTTCTCCTCCCTCGCCTTTGCGGCCTTCTCGGCGGCCTTCTTCGACTCGGCCGACCTTTTGAGATACGCCTCGAAGCCTATGCCCCCGAACACGAGGGCGACGCCCATCCACTGCTTGGTGTTGAGGCTATGGCCGTAGTACACGACGGACAGGATCATGGTGAGCATCTTGCGGGTGACGGTGACTGTGACGAGGGTGACGGACCCGAAGTTGGCGACCGTGTAGACTGTTTTGCGCGAAAAGAGAGTGTCAGCAAGAGAAGGAGGGAAGAAACAGCGGGCAACCGTTTTCGGGGTGGTTTTGGGGGGGGGGGGGGGGGAAGGAAGGATCCTTACAGATAAAGACCTGCCCGACGGCGCCGCAGAGGCCGAAGCCGAGCACCTGCCACCAGGCGCCCGGGTGGCGCGCCAGGAAGCCGAGGGCGGCGTACAGCTCGCCGCCGCCGCCGGTGACGTCGGCCATGCCGAACCACTCGCCGAGGGCGGTGCGGACGAGGTAGGGGCTGAGCAGTAGGTAGGCTCCCGACAGGACGGAGCTCATCATGTTGTTGGCGCACATCATCTGCGGCCCGCGGTAGGGCCTGAACTCGGAGACGATGTAGTCCTGGGTGCTGTTGGTGAGCCCGTCGAAGAGCAGGTTGATGCTGAGCAGCAGCATGCCCCAGGCCGTCTGCCCGCTGTGGGACGACGCGGCCCCGCCCTTGTGCTTCTTGCTCCCCGAGTGCAGCGTGAAGACGGCGACGCCGGCCGTCACGGCCGCGACGATCAGGTACTTCTGCAGGGGGTACCGCCGCCTGAAGAGCGTGACGTGGAGGAACATGACGGGCAGCAGCTTGCACGACTTGGCGAGGGTGAAGGTGATGTAGTTGACGTGCGCGAGCGAGGCCATGCCGAAGGGCGCGGCCAGCGCCTGCGTGAAGGCGACCAGGAGCAGCGACGGGAGCATGCGGTTCGTGGGGATGATTGGCGGGACGGGCTGGTCGCGGGGCGTGGACCACCAGAGGTACAGGGAGCCGGTGACGGAGGACAGGATCGACTGGACGGTAAGGAGGAAGACGGGGAACTTCCACATCTCGGCCGAGCCGTCACTATTGGTATAGGGCGTCGTCGTGACGCCCTCCTGGAGCCATGCCCAGCTAATACTGGAGTGACGGGTGAGGTCAGTCTTGGTCTTCCATCTGCGACAAGCAGTGTCGAGGCCGTCCCGACGGCACACAACTCACAAGGAGGCATAGATCCCTCCCACGCAGATCAGCAGCTGGAGCATCCCAGAACCCGAATCCTCTCGGGCTCCTGGTGCCAGCGCCTTCACCTCATCCTTGGCCCTGGCAGCCAAGCCTGTGGTGTTCTTGGGAAATCTATCGTGTTTGCTGATGTATTCGGAAGATGTTGCCCGTTGCACTGGCATGGCCTGCTTGGTTCTGGCCATGTTTGCGGCGGTATGCGCGCGGTGTCTTTGGCGCGTCAAGGAGACGGCAGGTGCTGCGCAATTCGATACTCGGGACGGGACGGGCAACGGGACAGTCAGTGTAAGGCGCCTTCTCAACAGCCTTCCGAGTGGAGAAACGACTGAACTGGTTAGGATATGTGCAAGTATAATAGTGAGCGTGGTGTTCGAGTAGACAAGAATGGGAAAAGGAACTAAACGGGGGAGGCGCGGCCGCGAATAGAAAAAGACAAACGGCGAGGTTGCGAAGCTGACAAGCTGGCTTCAATTGGCTTCACATAGATTCGGGCTCGTTCATATGCGACAGTGCATACCGAAATTAACTTATCGATAAGCATGCACGCCAAGCTCAAGTGGGGGGGGGGCTTTCTCCACCTTGTTGCTCCTCAGGGTCCTCACTCCCGCCGCTCGCGAGCACCCACGCAAGTCAGGCACCCACGCACCAAGCACTTCCACGTGGGGTGCAGGGTGGGCGCATTGCCCTTCTCTTATCTTCTCGAGGTTTCTGCCATGCCCACAACTCCCAGTCAGTCCGCTTACTGCACGGCACTTCAGTTCACTTGATCAGGCAATACTATTCATTTCTGGTTCGCGAGCCTTGTCATTATGGTTCTGTCATCTGCGCTAGATATTCTCATCCATTTTTCCTCGCTCCGTGAGAGCCATCAGTGTAACGAGTCGTGGGACTCCTGAATCGGATGTCGTAGAAAAGAGGTCAAAAAGCCTTGAGTAGCAGCGAGTTAAAACTGTGGAAGAGCGGAAATTTTCGGGTTGTTGCGATATTACGTCGATAGGATAGTGATTGAGCCTGGGCCAAAGGCCTGGTTTTCATGGGTGATGGTGCGCCGAGGCGGCGGTCGACGTGTCGAGAGAAAAGGGGGAGGGAAGAATAACATAGCAGGCTCGAACAGGTTCGAGTCTTCGGGGAAAGGGGTATCTGATCTGCTCTGACGGCCAAAACTGCACCTCTCGACACAAGTCGAGTCCTGGAGGGCCGTCCTGTCGTATCGTGTCGTCAAAAACGAGATTATGGCGCTTCTCGTTGGTCCGTGGAGACGTCGATTATGGATGTGATGCAGGCCATGCTGGGAAATACTCCAATGCGGTTGGGCCTGGGCGTGAGGGTGTCAAAGGGTGTGGTCTGCGGAGCGAGTAGTCCGTCCGGGTCGATTCGTGCGAATGTCTCGTTCGGCTGCTCTCAGCCAGATCCCAGGCTTGCCGTCGTAGCCTCCTCCGGCCCCGCCCCGAAACAATACGTAGCATAGGTAAGGAGTGAAACCAGTTCCAAAGAATTTAAAGAAAAAAGCCAAATGCTTTTCGAGGAGGAAAAGAACAATCGTCATAACATCATTTTGCCCTGGCTCCTCACTCCCCGCCCAAAATTCAGCCTTGCGGCAAGTCAGATCTGGAGAAGGCCCAGTCATTTTGAGTGTGAGGTGGCCAAACCCGACCATAATTATGAGATCACTTTGGAGTGAAGTGTACGAGTACCTCAACATAAACCTCCGTCAAGGTCCCTCCCGAGCGCTAGCCAGCCGACGCCCTTACTCCATCGGAGGTGCCTGGCTGCGGCGCACCTTCTCAGCCTCCAGGTTCTCGTAGAGCAGGAACAGGGCCGTCTCGTTGGCCTTCGCGCTTCCCATGATGGTGAACATCCGCTCGCCGGTGTCATCGTGCGGGGCCTGGGCTGCGTTAGTTTTACGGCACAACTAAGTCGTCATATGATGCATGCTATGAAGTCCACTCACTTTCGCGATAGAGATACGCGCACCGGACGTCTTGCGGATCTCGCTGATCTTGCTACCAGCACGTCCAATGATGCAGCCAACCATGTCAGCAGGGATGCTTATGTTCTGAGTCTGGATCTCCTCGCCATTCTCATCGTGCGTTGGTGGGCCGCGACCGACCATGTCAGCACTGGGGCGGTTGAAGCTGCGGGGTGCTGCGCCATTGCTGAAGTCTGCGCCGTTCCCGGTGCGGATGGCGCGGGATGGGGTGGCGTAATCGCCTCGCCCGCTGGCATAGGCACTTGGGCCGCCGATGGCACCCGTGGGGGCGGTGCGCACAGCTGGGTTGTACAGGACTGTACCCGCACCGCGTTCCCAGTCGTCCACCAGGCACTTGCAGATCTCCCAGATAGCCCGCTGGATACCCTCAGGTGTACCTTGCACCTCCACGATTCTCTCAGTCGACTGTGGCAGCATTTCCTTCTGCGCAACCATGCGTACGCCTGACACATCCTGGATGTGCTTGATCTTGAGCCCTTGGCGGCCGATGATGGTGCCCATCTGGTTGTGGGAGATCAGGAGCTTGATAGCTGCGTGACAAAAATGTTAGCCACATCCGTTGCACAGTCGGAATGTATTGAGAAAGGGGCGAGGGGAGGGGGGTTGTGCATACGATGTGTTCCGTTGCTCGAGAGGACGCCTCCCATGCCCATGGAAGGTGCACCTTCCAACAATGCGCGGGCGACGACCATGTACGCCTTAGAAATAGCGTCGCATCCACCAGTGATGGTCAGAACGCGGTCGTGAACGCCTTGCACGACCTTGCTCACTCCAGCCTTGACTCCGGTCTCATCGCGCAGCTCGGCGACATTCTTGCCACCCTTGCCGATGATGACACCGGCCTCTTTGGAGGACACAATAGCGCGCAGAGTCAACTGGGCTTGGGCGTACTCCTCGTCAGTCCGAGGCGCAGGTTCTCCGTCAGGTCCGAGCCTGGGCTCGCCGTCGTCGAGCTTAACGCGGTCCAGGCCGACGGCCAGGTCGTCTCCGTTGGGAGAAAGGTTGTCTTGGTTGGCAGACATGGTAGGATGGTGTTGTCGATGTTTGGTGGTGCGTGGTGGTGGTGGTGGGGCTGGGCGCGAACCGATTCAATGTGACTGAATTCGAGTGGCGGTCGCACGATGGCGAGTCTAGCACGGCTCAGAGCTGGTGATGCAGGTCGGGTTAGCTTTGGGGGTTTGCGCTCAGAAGATGAAGTGGTGCAAGGCTTGGGAGAAGAGTGAGGTCGCCTGATTGAACTGGCGCAAGGGAGAACGGAGGGTGGTCAAAGGGAAAGAGAGCTGAAGTTGGTTCTTGGTCATCTGTGCGCTTTAAGACTGGGTGGGCAGAGGGTGGGAGGCTGCATTTGCAGAGAAAGCTTCCCTCGACAGACAGGGACTGAAGCTATGATGGTGATTGGTGGGGCAGGGTGACCTACGTTAAGGTACGTAACGTGCAAGTAAGGATTTGCGGCGGGGCAAAATCGTTCTGGGTTGGCGGTGGTTTTCGCGGGTCGCGGGCGCGAGTGAAAAGAAGGGCCAGAGTCCCTGTTGAGCGGGGAAGATAGTAGCGATAAGGTACCGTCGCACTGCGTGCTGCGTGCTGCTACTGCTGCTGCTGGGGTTGAAGAGCGGAGGATGAAGGATGAGAGGATGCCCAGAGGTCCTGATCCAAGCACGGCAAGGGTCGAGGCGATGGCAGGGGCGGAGGCCTAAACGGTGAGTGCGGCGGTCCCAGGTGGGCGTGACCGTGACTGAGGCCGTTCAAGGTGGGGATGACGATCGCGTATTGAAGCGGAGGTGGGGAGGTGGGTGATTGAGCGCGGCGGCCGTGAGACGAGAAGAAATGACGGGTGGGATTTCGGAGTGGACGTAGCGGAGGAGGGTGATGAATGGTGAGCTGGACGAAGGGAGAAGAAGAGGAGGAGAGGAGAGGAAGAGGGAGACAAAAAAGCAGGCCGGGATGGGAATTGCTTCGACGCGACAAGAAGACGGGAGAGAAAGAGGAGGGGAGGTCAGGGCAAGTGCAAAAACAGAGCAGACCTAAGGCGTGCACGTTATGCAGGTGCGTACTTGGTGTGGTCTGTATGGCATGGTACGGTAGGGACGGGATGGCAGTTGCGGTGGAGCACCCCAGCGCGGGGTACACGGTACCTCGACATGCCTCCAGTTTGACCTGGTCGTCCAAGTATCATCGACTTTGCGCACAAAAGACCGGCCGCTCGCCGCTGCCCCGACCTGTGTGTGCCTGCCCTTCCTTCATCGCCCCTTGATTGGGAAGGGCTCAAGGAGATGCGAACCCTCTGATGGACGACACCTCAACGTTCGATAACAGCACATGCAACTGTCAGACTTCTTCCAACGTGGTCTGCAAGCCACTTCTTTCACATGGCCAGCCAGGGTTACTTTCCGACAATTGCTTCTTCCGCAGCATCACTGGCTGTCTGGCGCCGGCGCACAAGACTACAGCTCGTATAAGGGGCTCCGGAGGCCCACAGTTTCCAGCCGCCAACCACCGTTTTACGCCTCCGTGTCCTAACCAGGAAATGGCAAGCACGAATGCTGCCGCTGCTACTTTTTCTGTTGCGTGCCTGCATCTTGTCGTCGTCTGTGGCTTCTTTATCCGGTGAAGCGCTCCTCCGTCGTCCTCAGCCCGTCCGTCGGCTGCGAATTCCGCTGCAGGGAGCTGCGGCCCATGGCCAGACTCGACCTGCATTATACACTCTCACCATGCTCCCCTCTCCTGCTCATCTCGCCGAGCCAGTACAGTGCTCCATCCAGGATCTGGTGCAGCTGTGCAAAGGCCCTTTCGCCGGAGCATTCGACAGCGAGGGAGAAGGGAGGGGAAAGAGAAAAAGGCGATGTGGCAATACTACATAGACATTTGACCCAGGGGCCTATGCCTCGGCAACTAGGCACCGGCTCAGGCACAACGTCAGGCACCAAACATGTTGATGTTTACTAGTTGTGTGCGTCGAGGCAGACATGTAGCCCCATCAAGATCCCTGCATTGACGGTCGCATTGAAATATGCATGGGGCTTGATGAAGAGTGGGAGAACGGCATGACGAACCAGGCCAGCCCGGCACTTCACAATGACCTCGCCCAATCATCTTACACAAGTCAGAACCCTGATTCTGACGGGGGCCCCGCTTGGGGGCCAAACCTTCCGGAAGCCCAAGATTCCCGAAGCAACGTTCAAATGCTCACAACCATGGCGCAAGGTATGATATGGCTTAATAGAAAACTTCCTACTCACTGCGGCAGCATACTGTTCGGAAGTCGGTTAGGTAGAGACCTCCGATATTTACGTGATCCCTTGTAGCTGTGCTGTGCACACACTCGTATGTATCATTCCAACCGTCCTTTTATGATCCAGGGGAACATATCCTACTTGTGGACAATGCAAGGCAGTATGCAGTTCAGACGCTTGAACGACATACCTAGGTCTGATACGCCTCTACGCCTTCGGTAGTTTATTTGTTGAACTCACTTTCACAAATATTTGTTCTTAATACGTCGCCTGAAATGATGGTGACGCACAGTGTTGGTCCATTCAGGAGACCAGAATAGGACGAAGGACAGAGCCTACCGATAATAAAAACATCTCAAGAGATCTACAAACGGTGTGTCCCCAGCACAACTATTACTTGGCCCTGTATGCTGTTACAAACGACGAGTCGAAAGCTTTGCATCCCTCAAAGCCTATCATATCTGCCTCGCAGCTGCAGCCCACCTGTCAAGGTCGTGTCTATGCTGTCCCACCTCTCAAATCCCACAGAATTCCGCAAAGCTTGTTCCCTATTACCATTCAGCTGTTTCAAAAACAACGCAGAACTTTCAAGTTGGTGATTGAACCATTGTGATGAAGAATGAGACGCAGACAAACATGGAGACAACACATTAGTGGAAGTCTTCAAAATTTCCTAGTTTCATATCGTGAGATTTCCGGTTAGTTGTGTGTTCATTCTGGATTGCATCAAGTGTCCTGATCCACTAGATTAAGAACACCGGCACCTGTAGTTGAGCTTAGTAGGAACCGTGCTGTAAAAGTTATCTAATTGCGCTGAGTGAAGTTGTGGTTATATGTAGACATAGTCGTAGTAAATAGTCATTTCTAAAGACCGAAAGTTTGATTGATAATACAACTACGGTAAAGTATAATTAAATCAAGGTTGCTGGGTCCTGATTAGGTCTGACTAGTGACCACCACCTGCAACTCGGCCACGACAACCCATCTATCGGATCTGCATGGCCGCATACTAAAAGGCCAGCCGGGCACTTGGCAACACGTCGATCATTCTCAGCCTCCTTACAAACAACGATCGAGGCCACATCGGCCACAAAGGGTCTGGAAATATACAAGAACTTTCAAGCTTGTCTTGCCTAATTTACAACCAACACCAGGTCTCCCCATCCTGTTGGTTTCCCCATCCGTCCAAGCTTGGCTGGCCAGACTCTCTCGCATGGACGTTGGGCTGCATTTCTTATGCAGCTAGGGGTGCCCAGTGATGCCCATGCCTTTGAGCACAAGTGGTATTTGTCACGACAGGGGATACAGAGACAAGGCAGCTGTCCTCAATACGTCAATTGAAGTTAAGTCGGCGCTACCTTCTGTCTAAGGGAAAGCTCTTCCAGAGGTTGTAGGGGCAAGGTTTAAATACTGAGGGTGTGGGCGCTAGTGCCACAGCAAATGTGCCAGCAGTGAATTGTGGCCGTTTACACACACTCTCTCTTAGTATTGAAATAGTGTAGCATCACATTCAGCGATTAGTAACATCCTCATTATTGGGCCTTCGGATCTGCTTGAACAGCCAAATATGTAGATTTACATGGAGGACCGGATTCTTGCTGGGACGTTGAATGAATGTTGATTTTATTCTGTTTGAAAAGGAACTAGTTTTACCCGGGTATCCGCTACACAGCCTAGCATTGACCGTTGTATAAAATAGATAAACTAGGTAGCGCTCACTGTTAAAATCAAACCTCTTATAGAATAACCTCTTACAGAATAATTTCTTATAGAATAACCTCTTATAAAATAGCTTCTTAAAAATAATATCTTATTAAATAACTTCTTATACTTTATTAAAAACCTTATATTAAATAACCTCTTACATTTTATAAAATAACCTCTTTAAATAACCTTGTATCTTGTGGAATAGCCTCCTTTAGGAGAATCTATGAGATAACCAGATAGAAGGTAGCTAAGCTATAGGGGCTCTGCAATAATGTTTTCGATCTTTTTTAAAGTGTGGCGGTGTTACGGAAATAATGTATGTGAAGTTGGAAGAGTGTCTAGAGTTCAGATCTGGAGTTACTCCACATATTTATGTACAGATCGGGTTAAATATTCTACAATAAGTGGAACGGAATCGCTGGCTACGTTGTTCAACAGCCCCTGAAAACGCCATGCTATGTTCTAAGCAAGCAGTCTACTCAATGAGAGCAACTTCAATCGGTCTCCTGTATCATACGATCTCACCGAGACCGCAATCTCTCCTCATTACCCAGCCAGAAATTCCTGCACGTCCTGTGGCCCCAATGGTCAACCCACCATTCCCCAAAGCTGTCTTCGACATCAAAATCCACTCCTTTCACTCGTTCGTCCCGCTTGAGCCCGCATATGACACAAGCCTTGGGCGCCGTAGGCACCAGCTTCGCGGTGCTGACAGCCATGTGATCATTGATCTCAGGGATCTTGAGCGGCTCCATCCTCACAGGTTGTTTTTGCATACCGATGTTGGCCTGTGCTACCGCGGTCTTGAGTTTCCCCACGTAGTCGCGCCACAAACCAATTACATCTGCGGCTTCGCGGTCCTCTCGAGCGGATTGGGCCTTATCCACCCCGGCCAGCTTCATACCACCCTTGGATCCAGCAGCAGAGATGGACATACTCTGGGCCAGGAATTTGTCACGATTCCACCGCAGTCTCCGACCAACGAGGATACGAGCTGCAACAGTGGAGAGAACGATGTAGCCCCGAAGAAAGGCCAGAGTTCCCGGATCGGCATATATCCGCGTTTTGACGGCTGGTGGCTGGTTGGCTGTTGGCTTATAAAGTTTGGTTTCCGCTTCTTCAAGCAGCTCAGTGAAAATGGAGAGAAGTATGGACGGAGGAGGGACGTTGGTCGGGGGTGGGCCAATGCTTTCAGTGGCCGATGACTTCCGCGGAGCAGCTTTCGGTGCAGGCGATTTACGGCTGACCTGAGACGGCTCGACCGCATCCCAGTCCCAGTTCGAAGAAACAGCTGAGGGTCCGCCGCCTCCCGATTTGGCACTAGAAGCATCGGGCGGAAGATCCGCGAATGCGTCCCAGTCCTCCTTTTCCGTCGCGGAGTCGCCGTCTGGCCACGCAGTCATAGGATCCGGTGACGCCTTCGAATCGTCCTTCAGATCTTGCGGGAACGAGCCAGATACTGGCGTAGTTACGGAGAGGCCTGGGAAAGGATTCCTATGTGAGAAAGCCGGAGACTTCGGTGGTTGGGGGTAAAGAGATGTGGGAGAGTGTGGTGGACCACCGATGCTCAGCGTGGACAAAAGTTGCGATGGAGGCTCTTTCCGACCTTGCGTACGCTCAGGTTGCGGTACAAGGGCTGGCGCTGGCTGTATAGCAGTTGGCCCGAAGTCGAGAGACATTAGGTCTGCTATTGCAGGTTGGGCAGGGGCCGATACTTTGACCGTTGTGCCGCCCTCGCCGGTCTCAAAATCGCCAAAATCGTCGTCCTCGTCGTCCGGAGCTTCCCCGTCGAAGTCGTCTGCATCAAAGAGAACGTCGGCGTTATTGTTCTTTGGCTTTGGCTTGTTTACGTGGGGGTTCGAAAGCGGAGGCGGTGCTTGGTATGTCTCCTGAGGCGTTGACCACAGGCTTGACGAACTCGTAGTTGTCGCACCCATCGATGGGCGAGTCTTCTGCGACGCAAATTCAGACTTCTCCTTCCCTCCTGCCGTGGGGCCCCAGTTATTTGCCATGAGATCCAGAGTATTTACCCGGGCGATTCGGGTCCTCATCGGCGGAATGTTCGAGGCAGTCGCATGTCCAGCAGCCGTGGAAACGGGCGCAGTGTCGACAGGCATCGAGATCGGCGGACGCGCTGTTGTCGCTGAGGGCGGTGCCTCCTCGAAGTCGCCCCATCCATCATCGTCGTCCGCAGTCTCGAGGTTGGTTTGCTGAGCTGCCGCCGGAGCTGGACTGGACGTCCCGAAGCTTGCCCAGCCGGAGGTGGTGCTCTGATTCTGTGTGGTTGACCATGACTGCTGCTGAGGCGGCTGGAAGGACTGTGGTGAGGCAGAGTGTGGCGTAGGGCTTGACAAGAAAGCGAAAGGATCGGGGTTGGACAAGTTCGGCTTCTGGGTGGACTGTTGCGGAGCCCCCGAGTTGAATGTGCCAAACTCAGCAAAGAGGTCAGCAGACATGATTGAAGGTCGCACCCTGTACAATAGGAGTCGGTGAAGGCATGAGCTTCAGCGTTGCAGTTTTGGGCGACTAATGTCGAGAGCGTCAAGGGGGTGGCGCGATACGTCCGGATGGGGTTGAACCAAGGGAGAGAGCCGGGCCGGACGGTAGAAAGCTACGCGGGTCTGGGGAGGAGGACACAAGTAAGGTGCCACAAAGAGTCATATCCCCCCCTCGCGGTGGATTGGAAGCGGCTTATACGAGTTAGAGGGGCATGCGGGTGGCGAGCGAAGGAGTGGTTGTGGATGTTGGACGCAGGAACGCTGTTGTGCAGTCAGAACAGTTCGTGAAAAAGGGTCAGCAGCAACTGGGCCATGCCGAGTCGGTGCTGGTGACAGCCAGGATCACTGCCCTGGCATCGGCGGCAGGGGTCAGGATTCGGGCCAGTGGAGTGGGCTGACCAGGCCCAATCAAGTACCCCATTTGGAGAGATGCTCTCACTGACCCCAGTCCGTAGGCCCCCCCCCCCAACACCCGCAGGCCAGACTGCAGGAGGCTTTCGTCCCACCCGCCGCGGCTGGTGTGTGTTGATCTGCAGCCGCATCGCTGTCGACGCCATGCGTCGCTTGGTCACTGGCGAATTCTGGTCATGAAAAAAAAAACACTCCTTCGGCCTGGAAACCATGCACTGGCAGACTACACGGCTGTTGAGGTGATAGTTTTGGGAACCCGATCCTTCATAAGCTGCCATTTCCGTCCAAAAGAGACGTCCCAACACATGTGCAAGACGTCTTCTTATCCACACCCCATCTGACGCCTGACCAAACATCGTCATCGCGATGAGACCCCTGGATGAGTCCAAGTATGTCTTGCGCCGGCCGAGGTCGACCCAGCCCACAACCATACCGGCGCTAACGACCCTTATTGTAGGGCTCGGTGGGACGAGACCCTTAAACAGAGCTCCAGTTTCGCAGACTTGCAGCGGGCTGTCAAGTTCAACGGACCTGGTAGTCCATGCGTGTCTGGCTGTCGATCTGTCTGCTGGAAGGTGAGACCAGGCCCGTGGCTACCACGCATCCACCACTCGGGACAATTCCTTAATAACTGTTGATCAGGCCTTTCTGCTCTTCAAAGATGTGAACGCGTCCAACTGGTCTCACGTTCTTCTTGAGAACAGAAACTCTTACAGTGCCCTCAGGGAACACTATCTCAAGTACATCAAGCATCCGGAGCTTCTCAACCAGCTTTCTCTGGATCCACTGGCAGATGACCCTGACGTAGGAAGCCCGCTCCCTCTTATCATTCAACATACTGTCATGATATCGTCTAACTGGAGCAACAGTCACCATGGAATGCCGTCAGGGATGACGAGGCCGTCCGTGCTGAGATACTGCAAGATGTTCAGCGCTTACCCGATGAGCCCTTCTATCAGCAAGAGAGCACACAGACAATCATCTTGGACATCCTGTTCATATGGGTAAAGCTGAATACCGATCTAGGCGGTTATCGTCAGGGCATGCACGAGCTCCTGGCTCCACTCCTCTATGTGGTGGACAAAGATGCCATCGACCGTAAGAACGTCGGTGACGCGATAGCAGACCCCAACATGGTCGAGATGCTGGACTCTTATTTCATCGAGCATGACACCTTCGCTCTGTTCTCCAAGCTTATGGACCATACCAAGCCCTTTTATGAGGTCAGCGTGGACGCCGGTAGTCCCCTGTCCGGGGAACAAAGTGCAATCGTCGAGAAGAGCAAGATGATCCACGAAGTTGCGCTCATGAGAATCGACCCCGAGCTCGCCAAACATCTTCAAAACATCGAGATCTTGCCCCAGATATTTCTAATGTGGGTCTCACTGCCTTGCCTGTCTCGAACCTGAACACTGACCATAACATCACCCAGTCGATGGATCCGGCTATTATTCGGAAGAGAGTTCCCATTCGAGCAACAGCTCGTGCTCTGGGACACCATATTTGCCTTCGACCCCACCCTGGATCTGATAGACCTCGTATGTGTTGCCATGCTTTTGAGAATA
Source organism: Diaporthe citriasiana (assembly GCA_014872975.1). Taxonomy (NCBI): domain Eukaryota; kingdom Fungi; phylum Ascomycota; class Sordariomycetes; order Diaporthales; family Diaporthaceae; genus Diaporthe; species Diaporthe citriasiana. Next base: position 386,425 of record JADAZS010000002.1, read on the forward strand.
CGATGGACCTGTAAGTCACTCTTGCTCCAGGATTCACGACACACTGCTGAAACATGACAGTGCTTGAGGCGGACTATACAAATGCGCTGCAGCTGTTACTGAAGTATCCAGCCCCTGAACCACCGCATGGGCCTCACACATTTGTCGACGATGCCCTATACCTGAAAGATCACTACCATGCCGCGGGAGGCTCGTCTATCATCATGAAGTACACAGGCAAGACACCAGTGCCAATTTCCGAGCAGAGTCCCTCGACACCCGAAGAACGTTTCCAGGGCTTGTCGCTCAGGGATCGAACACGTGGGACGCGATCTCCTCTCAGATCGCCAGCGCGATTCATCCAGCAGCGAGGAGTAGAGGCTCTCTTCCAAGGCGCCGCCAAGAACGTCATCGAGCGTGGCGAGAAACTGGGCATTAATCAGGTCGTACGCGATGCTATGGGAGAGATCCGGAAGAACATGCAAGGACTCCAGGAAGCAAGAAATAACTTTATCGATCACAGCCGATCCAGCTCAAATACACCGAGACATGATGTTTTCTCGAACGGGCCCGTGGCTTCTCCGGTTGAAGAGTTGAGAAAGACATTGGCAGAGCTAGAACAAAGGAACAAGCAGCTGGCCCTCTTCTTGGACGAAGCGATTTCGGGACTGAAGGAAGTATCCGACTCGAAACTCGAGGGTGACAAGGAAAAGGCTCTTGAGGGCGTTGAATTAGCCTCCGCAAAGGCACAGCTAGTCAAGGTCTACTTGGAAAACCCATCGCTCGAACTACCAACAGAGGAGCCCCGGGAGGACGACAGAGTACCACCACAAATAGTAGTGGACGACGACGCCCAGCCCATGCCTGCGGTACCGGACACCAGCCCCTCGCCAGGGAACATCAACGACGCGGCATCGCCGAGCCTGATGGTGGCAGCGGACGAGATGATGGTCGACCCAGCGGTACCAGGCACGCCAAAGATGGAGGCCACAATGGAGGGCGTGGAGCACGAGCACTCGTCCCCGCTGTCACCCACACAGCCGGCACCACCACTCCTCCGACCCACGGCCGTGCCGACGCGGTCAACGATGGCGCAGTCCTCCTTCGCCCTGATGCTCGAGCCGGACCGGAGCCCGTCCGCCGCCTCCCACACGTCCTCCGCCTACTCGCCGTCGTCGCTGCCCTCGGCCGGCACAACCCCTACACAGAATAGCCACCACCACAACTACCGCAAGAGCCCCCGCGACAGCGTCAGCCGCGACCGAAACGCCTTCCTTTTCGGCGAGGTCACTGACCAGTCGGCCGCGGCGGCTGCCAAGGCCTTCACCTCCGAGGACATCTTCGGCCTGGAGCCGCTGCGCAGGCGGCCCAGCAAGGCTAGGGGCAAGTATGAGGACCTGTTCGGAGGAACGTTGTCGGATGGTTAGAGGTGAAGAGGTTACGAGGGGCATAGAGGGTTTTCTTTTTCCCTTATCCGCTTTCATTTTCATTTCATTTTCTCCTGAGCGAGACGGACTATGTGACTTCCAATCGGTTGCACTTTTTGGCTTGCGAAGAGGTTAGGGTAGGGCTCGTGGTGATGACACGCATCCCACCCCCAAACCCTTGAGCCCCGGGCGTACATTGATCTGCGTTTGCGTTACGGCAGCTGTATTTACCTACTTAGTCACATATTTTCCGATAGAGTTAGAGTGTGGTATGAATAGATGCACATAAGAAGATTGCTATGGAAACAGTCTTAATCTAGCGTGGTGTTTCCAGCCCTGCTCGGCATGAACGTTGATGAGACAGGTTGACAGCGGGTCTGACATAATGGATAAGTAGAAACAATGCCCCTAAGAAACCGTCCCATCCTGTGCCATTCCAGATAGTCCCCGCCTATATGCGTGTAACTGACAAAGAAATGATGTCGTATAAGCACAAGCCCATCCCCATGTCCCTTGTACAGGGTCGCAGCTCAGACGATTGATCTCCAGCATCTTGCGACAATGCGCTTCCGACTGAGGCGAGTTGAAATATGTCATCCCTTTGTTCCCCCCGAGATCCTTTTTCACATCACGATACAAGCCGCCGTCCGGGCCCTCCTCCTTCCTCCGCCGGGGCCCACACCTGCGCCGCCCTCCTCTTCATCATGCGCCATCTGGGCCTCCCTCGCCCGTCTCCGCCTCCTCCGGCCGCCGGCACCCACGACGCCGGCCTCCTCGTTCGCCTGCATGTACTCGGCCCACTTGCGCTCGAGCCTATTCGCAGCCGCCAGATCCCCGCGCAGGACGCGCTTCGTCTGCTCGTCGATGGTCATCTGCCAGCCGTAGAAGGCCTTGAGGGCGATGATCTCGGTCGGGTAGGTCTGGTGCCTCTCACCGTCCTCGTTGAGCGGGTTCTTAATCTCCGCGTTGCGGCACAGCACCTCCCGCACCCCGGTCCAGGTAACGTGCTGACAGTCGTAAACGACCATGCTGAGTCCGATCTGTGGTCGCTGCGTGCGGTCGTTCGTCCTCTTGGAGCGCTTGCGGACCATGGACGCGGCCTCGGCGAGGACCAGGTCGGAGACACGAGTGTTGTCGAGGTATGCCGACTCCAAGCGTTTGCAGTTGCGGATCACAGGAAGCATGCCAGTATCACCCAGGTTCTCGCAGGAGCTGATGCAGAGGTGCTCGAGGTTTGCCGCGCAGGGAGACTTGGCCAAATGCTCGGATAGCACGTGATTCGTGATACCTCGACAGTCTTCCAAATCCAAGTGCGTCAATCGAGGCGTGGTGGCGAGTACTGGCTCCAGGGCCGCGTCGGTCAAATTAGTGCAATGGGCGACTGACAGGCCCTCAAGGTCTGGGACACAGTGACCAAGGGCCTGCACACCACGCGAGGTCAAGGTTTTGCATCGGCTGAGGTCGAGATGACGAAGCCTCCGCGGAGGCACGATTGGTCGGTCTGTCAAGATGTCGATCGGAGGATTGGTTCCGTGGACCATGATTTTGAGGCTCACATCGTCAAGATCATTGCATCCGCTCAGTATCAGTCGCTCTAGTTTGTTCGTCTTGAAGATGGCCGAAGCAACACTAGAGTCGTCAAACCCCTTGACCTCACCAGCTCGCAGGTCTTTGAGTTTCGGACAGGCTTCCACCACTACTTTGATACCCTCGGCGTCCATATGCTTGCACCAAGAGACATTGAGAAGTTCCAGAGACGGACAGGACTGAGCAATGAGCTTGCAAGTCGTGTTCGTCACTGCAGTGAGGCCGGTGAGGTTAAGATGGGCGAGTTTGTCATTGCTCCTCACCAAGCTGTGAAGTGTCGTCCGTTGCAAATTTCGGCAACCTTCCAGGGTGGCATTAATAAGGTTCCTGCAGGATTTGACAATAGTTTCTGCCCTCTTGTAATGCTCCACCTGGACACAGCCTCTCAAGTTGAGATCCTTAATGAAAGGCCCAGCAGCAACGATAATCTTGGCCAGAGACTCTGCCGGTATGTCCTGATAGAACTCGGAAGCGTCGAACGAAGTCCACAGCTGGCCGTCGTGGCAGAGCTCATGGAATTCCTTACTTACAGCCGAGGCCAGGACTAGATCTCTGGGCTGAAGAAAGGCCAACACTTGGATCTTAATCTCGCGGGGAAGGTGTTGCCATATATTGAAGACAGTCCGCTTCGGTCTCAGGTCCACGGGGAGCGGGACAGTCAGGGTTGAGGAGGCAGCCATGTCGATATTAGTGACTTTCCGAGTCGCGAGGACATGCTCGACGCTGTCAAGGCGGCCATCGTGTCCAGGGGTGCCAGGAATAGACGTAGGGGCGGTCGACAGCCCACCATGCGAAGACGCAGAGAAATACCCAGAGCTCGGCTGGCCGAAGGGCGAGGGGTTGGTCGCCAGGCTCACGCAAGAGAAGCTCCCTGGGCCATGGTAGGGGCTGGTAGAGGCTCGCGCGCGGCCGGGTCGGGCCAAGGACGGCGAGGAGGACATGCGTTGAAGCCCTCGGAGAAGCCTTTCGCGATTCCCCTTCTTCTTGGGTGTGGAATCAGGCTCGACAATTTCAGGGGCATCCAAAATAGCCGGGTCGTTGGTGAATGCATCGATTTCCTCCGCATCTATCGCCATGACCGCCATGGCTGCAGCAGCTAGCGATTCGCCCATTACCCCGCCGATGTATCACACAGTCCGTAGGAATAATTTCGTGAGTTCGCAGAAACAAAAGCCCTCAGTCCTCCCAATTCTGGAGTGGCCTCAGAAGATCACCTGCGTGGCAACTTTCCCCTACTTCGCCTTGGGATCCAGTGTGCCGGGGTCGAAAGCTGACCCGTATAAGCGGAGTGGGGTCGCGGTATAAGCGTCAACACCGCCACGGCGTGGTCTCATTCAAAAACAAGGTGAGAGCAAATGGGGTGAGGCGATGGAAGCAGCAGGGCCAATGCGGCACTTCTCGAGTGAGCTCTCTGCTCGACTCAATCGGCCATTGCCAGGCTTTCGGCCGTAGTCGGCGTGGATCGGGCAGCACGGGACGGAGGCTCTCGAGATAAGAGCTGGAGACTAGTTAACGAGACGGTTGCTGGAAAGGCCTGCGTCCTGAAGGCGTTTCCAGTCTCGTCTTCTTGAGAACAAAGGGGTTTTTGGAGAGAGCTCGACCAGCTTCCTCCGCGCCGATCCGAAAAAGGCGGGGTGGGGCGTTGGAGGCGACTGGGCGATGGCTGGACCCGTGTGTGCTCTTGCTCTTCCCGAGTTTGTTTGCCAGAGCTGCTTGTTGCTTCAAGTTTGCCGCAGAATGGGAAACAATTGAGCAGCCGGCCAGAGGCTTCGTATTTTGGTAGATGACACGCAAGAGTTTTTGAATCTGGAGAGAGAGAGTCAGCAAGGGGACTTACAGACAAATCGCGCGGGCTGAGTCTGAACTTCACGCATGGGATTTGGGACCGACAAGACATGGCATTCTCTCGGGTCAGAACGGTGGGGTTACACCGGGGCGCCAGCGGGCGCTGAGAGCCTGGCTCTTACCTCGTGCTTTTGGCTGTAAGCTTAGCCTGTCTCTGTGTGGCCCGCGTCAGGTCACAGGTGGATAGGTGGACGGATGGAGAGCAGGAAGAGAAGACGTCACGACCAGTTCGAGAGATTAAATGCAACAAAATAAAGTAAAGGTCTAGATGTGGGATCGAGTCAGTCCGAGGGCAAGGAGGGAAAAAGTTAATGGGAGAGGCTCGACAAGTTTAAAAAAGAAGGGTCCAGGGCCGCCGCTGCTGGTGGCTGCATGGCATCAATGGATGGCCCCCATCCTCCATGTACTAGTCCTGCTCACCCCTGCATCCTCCCCGGGCCCAGCCAGCTCACCAGCACACCAGCTTCCCCAGCTCTCCCTCCAGCTAGAGCGCACACACACATTCACTGCTTTGGTTATCATTGAGGATAGCGTCCAGTCCCTCCCTTCCTTGGTCCATTTTCGTAGTAGCCGAGGACACCATAGATACCCATTGCAGTAGTGTGGGTTGGCGTAGTCACCTTCCACCTATCCACGCTTGCTTCGACCACATAGCCCACCTGAGCACGAGGGCATGGGGGCAAAGCAGCAAGCAACAAGTGGGCCCGCTGGCCCGCAAAGGGCACCAAAAATCAAAGAGACGGGGTGCACAAGCTTGAGCCAAGGGACCTGCTGCCGCCGTCGTGTTCAACCGCCTGTCTCCCTCTTGCCGGGTCGACATGCTCTCTTCCCGCTCACAGCCTGATAAGCGCACCTCACGCGCAGCTGCAGGTGACCAGAGTCGGACCCCGTGGCCTCTTGCACCACGCTGTCCGTGACCACAACGGATCAGATTCTCTGTCAATGTCGCTGTTCCATTGGCTGCTTCATACCACAAACCCAGAGACGGCTGCCACGCTGTACACCAGATCAGGGTCTGCCCTTATCTTTTCCAGCGGCATGAAGGACGCTCTGTTTGCACACATTCATGGGCAAACTCGGGGCATCATGCAGCGCCTGACAGCGAGGTGTTCGGGTGGCCAGTAAACTGGGGTTTCCCGAGGACCACATGAGCACCGGGCGCGAACACTTGCCCCCGCCCTGGAGCTACCCTGCGTCCTCCCCAAGCGCTCTCAGGGCCTAAGACCCAGAGGCGTTTTCTCTCCAGGGCAACCCCGGATCAAGCACGACAGCGTGGCCGGGACGATCCGCCTTCCCTGGCGGTACTGGCAAAACCTCTCGCCTCACCATGGCCCAGGCAGTCTGCGCATCCTCAAGGCAATCCTGGTATGGCTGAAGGCGAGCCTTGGAACATGACAGAAGAGGGCTGTGGCGGGGGATCTTAGCAGAGGCTCTGACTCGTAACTGCGCTGCTTTGAGCGCCCGTCCCAGGCGCTGGTGCTGCTGGCCCATGCCCAGGTGTGTAATGCGTGGTAAAACATTGCTCGATTTGAGCCGTTGATTTACGTCTTACTGGGTGGCAGACTGCCTCCTAGTCTGCTTTCCTACCCGGGGCTCTGGGCCAAGGAACGTCGGGGAATCCGGCTTGAGGAGAACCTGGGCCGCTGCGACCAATGCGGGGTACAGCGGGGTTTTGGAGGGGCTGTGATCCGCCGCCAGAAATGCTAGTGTAAGTACATGTGGAGGCGGGGACAATGCTAGAGAAGTGTTGTAATGTAGACTACTGTACACTACACTACATACATAGTATCCATGGTGGGGTAACAAGACCGTGGGGTACAAACTGGCATTAGGCCAACGTCGGGTGTATTCCTCAATATGCAAAAGGATATATTCTCCTTACATTGTTAAACGATTACTTTCTATGGGATAATCTCTCGAGGCATAGCGCGAATGTAAAAAATTCATGGGGTGTCTCGTGTGGGAAGACCTCCTAGAGGATCACCTCTTATGGGGCAACCTACTATGGGATGACCTTCTTTGGGATAAACTGCCCTGCGGAATTGATTCCTTTTGGTCTAAGAATTTCTTATTATCTGTAGAACATGAGTGCAACCGGTTTATTGATTTTTTTTTTTAATAAAATGCGTGTCAATTTCACGCCCACCGGTACTGTTGTTGAGCTCCTGCCAGCGAACGACGCTGTGATAGATATCGGGCAGGAGCTGAGCAAAAAGACAATGAGCATGACGACAGGATTGTGGACGGGAAAATGAGTCGCGCAAAGTCCCAAGAGCGTGGCGGAATATTCGTGACATGTTCCGTCCTGCCTCCGATCCGGAGCCGGGTTGTGATGGGAATTTCAATGGCCTCCGCATCGGCCGGCAGATCTGCCCGGAATGTCGAGCGTCGGCCGCAGGAGGCTGATCGACCCGTGACGCCTATTCTTTTCCGTCCCTCTGGTCAGCCGGTCAGCACCAACGTGCCTCTGTCTAGGAGATCTTGGCTGGATGTGAGACTTGAGTGCTTCCATGCAGCAGGATCTGCTGACAGTACTGTGCTTATCATGGATCTGCGAAGGCAGTCTAGCTCGTCTAGCTGTCTGCGTAGTTACACACGCACGGGCAGTAATTGTCTCCATCTCTCCCGTCCCAGTGATAAGGCATACTGTCTTGGCTCTTATCTACGCGGGACGAGTGCTGAGTTGCAAAGACAAATGAGAACTACGATGGCCTAGCCCCTTGACAGGTTGTCTTGGACCATTGAATTTCGGTAAAGCACAGGTACATTTACCATCGTGCGAGCAGGCTACGGCACCGGGTGCTTAGTTAGATACGAGTGTTACCCGGCCTCGGAGACAAACGTAGCAGTCAAACCTTGATCACGAGGTCGCTCGTTGGATTATCACACCCCGTTGTGGATCATTTGACAGATGATTTGCAGCGGTGATGAACAGAGTTTTGAAGTTGGGTGGTAACCCGACGTCAAGAGGACCCTTGCCGCCGGCCTACTTGACAATTGAAGATGGTTTAGGCATAGATTTCAAGAGGTTGGAGCACCTGCGCAGGTAGTGACACACTGCGGCCGAGCAATTTCCAGGATGAGAACGATATTCTTAAGGAATGGCGAGACATTGTCGATCAACGATAGGCCCGGGCTGCCAGCCTGGAAGCCGGTGCAGCTCGATCTTCAGCACCGGATGTGATAAGATCGGCCTTGTCCTGCAAGGTCAAGTGGCTGCGGCAGGGAAGTCAAGCCCAGGGTCTTGGCAGCTGCAGCGGCGGGACGCCGTGCACCTGTCCGTCTGTCTTGTCTTTCTTTCACGTGCAAATGGCACTGTGCATATTCTGTTCACCAAGTGTTCACGAGTAAGGAAGAGGGGGCGAAGACGGCTACTGTTCTCACTCTTGTTGGACCTGTGCTGATCATAATGGGAAATAGACAGCAATCTCCAACAGGGACGGAACCAGAAAGGTGGTCTCTTGCTCCCAAGACCCTCCTTGAAACGGACTGCATGTCTGGAAGAAGGACGGCGGTTGGGTTGCCTGGTTTTGGCCCTGCCCTGTGGAGGATGATGACGGCCTGTCTGTCTGCTGGGCCCGCTCCAGGACCGGCACTGTCCTCACACTGTATCCGAGGTCCGTTGGGGCCAGAAGCTCCAGAAGCTCTAGAGGACTCAACCCACGCCTGGTCTGCCTGACCAACCACCTACCCAGGCAGCTACCAAACCTGTCTAGGTACCCAAGATAGGTACCTAGACTACCTATGATTCAGTGCTAAGAGGCACAGTACCGCCGCCGCTAGGTCCCGAGGTTCTCTCTCTGTTGACGGCTTGAAATAGAGTTTCCCACCTGCATTTGCTCGAAGGTCTACTGCACTGTACGCTGCATCTGGGCCTTACATCCTCCCACGCTTCCAAGGTTTGCCCGTGTGGAGGGACCGAGCCTTCCCAAAACCCTCGCTCAAACCTCAAATAGTTTTGGTCTACGAGTGTCCAAACTGCCGTGACCGCCCCAAGAATTTCTTTTGCTATCTACTCTTCTCCCTTTTCCGCAGCGCCCACCTCCTTCTCGTCCGCCCGCCTGCCCGCGAACTCCGAACTGGCGCCTCTCCCTACGACTTAGATTTGTCTTCTTAAACGCGGTGCGGTCTCGACGCTAGACATCGGCTGTTCAACGCCCCGAGTGCCGCAACAACACGCCAGCACCAGCTCCCTCGCGGCCACCCCCACCCAGACCATCACCCACTCCAGGCCGACCTAGAGATAGACCAGATTTTGTCACAGGATTGCCCGAACGGCCTTCCATTTCTTGCACGACTGCTTCAATGCGGCAATCGAGATACCCATTAGACCGGCATTGACTTGTTTCCTTCCCGCGTGTTCCAGTTTTTGCGCCGTTGCCGTCGTGAGCAGTCAACGACCACCACTGCCTCCTACTGCCCTCTCCAGGCAAGAACAGACGCCCTTTTCCCGGTCCAGAACGCTCGCCATTGCGGCCCATATTGAACGACGAGTCCAACCTAACCGCGTCCAGCCTTCCGCTGCCCATGAGTCCGGCCCTACGCCCGGTTGACTGTCACCACGAGTTCTGAACTGGCCCCAGATGCCGGCTTTCCTAGGACTCACGAACAATCAACTTTCCTGGTAGCACTTGTTCTCCCGCGCGTCCTATTGCGGGTCTTGTGCAGTCGGTCCGTCGTGCTTCCATTCAGCAGGACTTGTGGCGAACACCCCATTCTCCTCGATTCGAAGCCACTCCCGAGCCCCCCAGCTTCGACTGTACCTCCACACCTACGATGCCTAGGATACAAGAGCAGAGTCTTGATCAAGGTGGGTGCGGCCCTGTAGTGATGTGACGTTGCTGGGACACAGCGTCCTTGTGAGATGCGGACGCTGACGCCAGTGGCTATTCTCCCAGGCGCGGACATACGAGGTCACAGCGGGGAAGACGGAGGCAGAAATAAAGACAAGCTTTCACCGCCCTTGCAAATGTCAAAGAACAGGAGCCTTTCCAACCTCGCCCTCGCAGTACCAGACAACTCGGAAAAAGCTCGAGTACGCATGTCCTTCGATGCTGGCCCAGCTGCTTCCGAATATGACATCCTCGCAAGGTGAGCCCGTCCCCTTGGTCCATTGGGGCTTGCGCCTCTCCACCCCGACCCTCAACACCAAGCCTCGGGGGTAAAGTGACATGTCCCCGTGCCTCGGTCAAGTGGCAGGAGGGTCAGGCCCGTCAGCCTCTTCAACACTGTATATTACCACGGCCAAGTAGGTCTCTAGGAAGGGCTTTCCACACTGTCTACTGTATAGCAGCTCGCGAGGCAGGGCAATCCGGATCCTTCAACTTGGCTCGCTGACCCACTCTTTCACATCCATGTGCACTTTCAACGATTCCATGCATCTGCAATGACTTTGCCTGCCACTCGTCACCACACTTGCTGTCGCTTACGGTGCTTCCGCCGGGGCATTTATTTCTCATAAGCTAACCTGTCGAGCCCCCCAGATCACCCATTATGACAGACCACGACCATGGTCTGGGACTCTCAGGACTTCGCCGAATACGTCAGTCCCAACCCGGTAGAAACGGCACACTTGGGCCTTCCAATCCTACTTCACGGAGTCCGTCTTTGAGTCTCTCGCGATCCACCTCGATGACCATGTTGCAGCCCCTGGCCTCAGGACCATCGTCGCCCGCCTTCATCGACGACCTAGAGCGCTTCCCTAGCGAGTCCCTCCACTCGTTTTCCTTTGCCCACCAGTCCGAGGAGTTCATACACAACCGCCAAAATGTATTGAGACGTTCTATCGAGTTCATGAAGGACCGGATCGGCCGATCTGCCACCTCGAACCCAGCTCTGGCAAGCGTGCAGGCACGGGTGACTGGGGACATAGAGACACAAAATATGCTGGAACTTTTGGCAAAGGCACAGTTGATGGGCGTTAGCGACCCATCGCACCCTCTTGGCCCTCTCACGGGGCCGGCTGATATGTCAGGCGAAAATATGTTTGAAAAGACCTTCATACCCAGAACCGAAAGCCCAGAGCCCGTTGAGGACCTTGCAATGTCTCCGGGTGAAACCCAGCCTTCAAGCCTACATAACGGTGTTCAAGAGGACAAGGGGAAAAGCCCGACCCAAGACGTACGTCAGAATTCTCGCAAAGACTCGTTGTCGCCAGCACCGGGGGACGGAGACTCTTCTGAGAACTCGTCCCGGACACCGACAAACGAGAGCGGAACCACTCAGAAGACTTCGCCCCCAGAGTCCAGGAGGCCAAGCGTATTAAAACGGACTTTCACTGACACCATTCACGCGTCGATGCAGCAAAAGCTCATGGACGCCATGGCCCAACCGTATGTCGCCGGACAGTCAGGCAATCCAGAGAGCGTCCTTTCACCAAAGTCGTCTCAATCCTTCGGCCCTTCACTGCACACTTCGAGCGCGAGGGGCTCGTCGGTGCATGGCCACTCCAGCAGATGGGTACCGGCCGCACAAGCGATTTTCACCACCGAAGCTAAGCCCCCATGGACGATACTCGCCGCAAATGACCTGGCTTGCCTGGTCTACGGGTTTCGAAAGTCGGATTTTAAATCCACCAGCATACTGGATATTGTGCAAAAGGAGCGCAGGGGTTGGCTTGAGAACAAACTGAAACATGGGGATTTCGAGAGCGAGGCTGGGGCGGAGTCGGAAACCGAGGTCACACAGCCGCCGGCGCAGACGAGGGTCTCGTCGAACCTGCTGGGAGCGCGGGGTGGCGGCATCACAGCTAGGTTGCTGAGCAAGCCAAGCTCGAGAGCACAGACCCCGAGAGTGAGCCCCGTGAAGAGACCAGAGACCTTCCACAGTGGCGATTGGCGACCCCCAAAAGTGAGCGGTGGGGGACACTCGAACCATAAGAGCAACAAATCTAGAGGCGTGCTTCTCTGTGGGGATGTCGTACCTATCCAGAAACGCAATGGGGCCACCGGGTCGGCAAGCCTCTGGGTCAAGGAAAAGAGGATGGGTCTGATATGGGTGCTCGAAGAGATACACGAAGATGTCGCCTACCTCACACTTGACGAGGATGGTGTTGTTACCAAACTCACGGGGGAGCTGCTTTCCATCTGGGGCGATGACAGCTTGAAGCCGGGCCTGGATGTCGGCAAGCTGGTCCCTCGGATCCCGCGTCAAGGAATCGACCCAAGGTATGGTGCAATCGACTATGCGCAAATTGCAAAGCGAAAGTACTACACCTGCCGCAATTGTGACAGGATAAATATTCCGGCAACGATTAATCAGGTGCCAGGGAAAACAGAGTTGCGCATTTCGAGCTTTCCTCACATTGCAGGCATCATCGTCGTGGACCCAGCGTCTTTGACGGTCAAGAGTTCCAACTCGGTCTTCTGCGGCGCGCTTTTCGGTCACGAACAGCCAAACGGCATGGACATCAAGTCTCTCCTGCCAGGATTTGATAAGGTTTTGCGAATTTTGACCGACCAAGACGGTCTTCTCCTAGTCGACGGAATTGTTGTTCCTGAGCACAGTTTCCGAAAGGCTTACGCGTTTCTCGGGCTACGGGAAGGTCGGCCGGATGCCACAAGCAGCTTCCTGCGGCCGGAGGGCCTTCCTGCCAAGCACCGTGACGGGACCGAGCTCAAGGTTGATGTTCAGATGAGGGTTGTCAAGAGCGAGAAGCAAACCATGCTGCACGAAGGAGCTCTGGCAGAGGCAAGCGAGGGGGAGTCAGCCGTCACGGAGGACGAGTTTCCAGTCACGCAGACAGAGATGGTGTTCGCCTTGTGGATCACTTATTCTAGGCACATCCACGCCACCAGATCAAATTTGGGCGCTGCGTCTCCTCTGCTTTCGGGAACGGCCACGCCCCTCCGACAGCCCAGTCCAGGCCAGACTCCTGCCCCGACCCCTGCAGAGCTGCACCTCTCTGACTCTGATGAACCCAAAAAGGAGCCCAAACCAGCGTCGATGTTCACGCGGTCGATCAAGGATGCTGCACTGAGCGCTGCTGCAAAGATTACCGGCGCGAAAGCATCTGACAAAGCTCAGGATGAAGACAAGCAGGAGAAGCAACCCGCTCTCAAGGCCGCCGAGTCAACGCACAAGAAGTCCATTGAAGATTTCGCTATCCTCGAAGAGATGGGCCAGGGCGCCTATGGCCAGGTCAAACTAGCCAGATACAAAGACAGCGGAAAGAAGGTGGTGCTCAAGTACGTCACGAAGAAGCGGATTCTTGTCGATACGTGGACTCGGGACCGGAAGCTGGGCACGGTGCCTTTGGAGATCCACGTCCTGAATTACCTGCGTAAAGAGGGTCTTCGGCATCCCAATATTGTTGAGATGGAGGACTTTTTCGAAGACGAAGTCAACTACTACATTGAAATGGGACCCCACGGACTACCCGGCATGGACCTGTTCGACTACATCGAACTCCGTACAAACATGGAGGAAGACGAGTGTCGAAGCATCTTCGTCCAGGTTGCACGGGCTGTCCACCACCTGCACATCAAAGCAAAAGTCGTTCACCGTGATATCAAGGACGAAAACGTAGTGCTGGACGGAGAAGGGCACATCAAGCTCATTGACTTTGGTAGTGCGGCGTACATTAAGAGCGGCCCCTTTGACGTGTTCGTGGGCACGATAGGTATGTTTCCGCATCGTCCAGTTTGAAAGCTAGCATTCACCTAACTAATCAATAACAGACTACGCCGCACCGGAAGTCCTTGCCGGCAAACCTTATAATGGCAAAGAGCAGGACGTATGGGCTCTCGGAATCTTGCTCTACACCATCATCTACAAGGAAAACCCGTTCTACAGCATTGATGAGATCATGGATCGCGACCTGCGTGTGCCGTACACAATCAGCGATGAGAGTATCGACCTCATCCGTTGCATGCTGGATCGCGACGTCGAACAGCGATACGATATCAACCAGGTCCTGGAGCACCCATGGTGCCAGATAGGGGACGACTGAATCATTGCGACCACCGTCTGCGTGCGAGGAACAGGCTTCTTGCAGCCTTCCGCGGCAGCTTCATGAACGCTGATCTGTGCACACCTCCACTGCAAGAAGCAGCGCCGAGGGTGCGGAGGGTGCTGGCTGTCAGGCAGGAGGGAGGCCCGGGCCTGTTGTGCTTCACGTGCTTTTGTTATCGAAGCCGGATGGCTGCTTCGGAAAGGCAATCTGGTAAGGAAGTTGTCTGAATGATGTCCAAGCAGAGACAGGCGAAGACTGGATGAACCACATGTTTCTAAACATGTGCAATGGATCACACGCGCACAGCGATTGCCAAACATCAAGACGAGAAGATCGGTTCGAAAGCGATAATGATCCTTACGAAGACAGAAGATTCAAGGGGGTGTTGGATTGATACCTTGAGGAGGGACACGGGCGCATATGAGTTCAACGCGAGAAAGAATCGGATGATCGCGTGGACAGCCTGATCTGTGACGGGAATGGCTCGAAGATAAATATATATATATATATATATATATATATATATATCATTATAAATGCAACAAACCCAATCATGAGCAATGGATTCTGCCTCGAGAATAAGCGAGGCAGCCGCGTCCTTGTTGAGTGTGCTGTGTTGTGATGGCCGCCTTGTGATAGGAAGTAGGGCAATGGGCCAAAGTGTGTGTGATGGGCATGTAAAAAGACATCCAACTCCCGGGTTTTGGAAGAAGCAGAGAGGAGGCTGGCGCAGTTCTTGAATCCTATTGTCAATCACCTGCCTGGGCTCCTGAGACCCTGGCCTACTGAGACAAAACCTGATCTAAATTTACGTCTCGCTCGAGGCAGTTTCTACGAGCCGGTTGAATATGTATGCGCGAGGTGCCGGGACATGAAGCTGGCCTTGAGCCCGCAGACTTCATCGGTGTGATTATTGCCGCACTCCCTCCTCTACCGAGAATTTCCTTTGCTGATGATCGCATACATCAGATGGAACTGTCTGCTCATGGTGTCCTCGCGAAGAAGTTACTCCTTCATTAGGCTAGAGGCATAATGAACGTGTATGTGCAAACGGCCACATTAACTGTCACTGTGGCACTAGCACCCGCACCCTCAGTATTTAAACCTTCGCCCTACAACTTGAGACAGAGATCTTCCTTAGACAGAAGGTAGCGCCGACTTAACTTCAATCGACGCATTGAGGACAGCTGCTTTGTCTCTGTGTCTCCTCTCGTGACACACATCCCTTTCTGTGTGCTGCGTTGGTTTGTTACGGGCTACTACTGGAGCTTAATGTACGCCGAGAATCAAACTTTCCTGTTCGTGGGAACACGCCTCGAATACCCGGGCTCGTCAATGAGTCCCTGTTACGGGCTTGTGCAGAAGTCGAGGCTAAGGGGCCTTCACATGGATACATGCCGCGCCATACCAAGGAGTTTTCGTCTATGCATCTGAGTGGAAGACATCGGGAAGACAAGTTTCGTCCGAGCAGCGGCATGGAGCAATGGGAGCGTGAAATCTTGTCGGCCCGCCAGCCCGCAAAAGCTCAATGGATACTTGCGTGAGTGTCACAGACGCCTAGGGAGGACGTGCAAAAAGCAACTGCCTCCAGCGGAAGCTCTGGAGGCGGTTGTGGTGATGTTACTGCGCCAGCCCGGAGTCGAACCGGGGGCCCATCGATGGCAACGATGGATTTTACCGCTAAACCACTGGCGCTGTTGAATTTGGTTGTTTGATGAAGAGTCTGGCGGGCGATGTGGTATTATATGGGGCGTTCTGTGTGTGTGCGAATGTGGATGCCGTAATGATCGTGGGTGGAGCCTCAGGTGGGTGGTGAGAAGCTTGACCACGTTCTGGACCAGGACGAGCGGGGAAGACCCTGAGTCGTTTACTCTGTCTCATTCCTGGGCATTTCTTCTTCCTCTCCGCGGAGTGTGTATGCATTTCAAAAGTAGGCGACTTTGTGGCGGAGTTGACAAGATAGTTGTTTTTGTTTGTCCTTGTTCGTTACTTGCGGCCAGACCGAGGACTGGACTTGTTCAAGCCTCGCCCACTCATAATGGTGGCGCTGGGTGCATTTGCTTTTTGAACCTTGTGTGTTGGCATTCGTCTCCGGCTTGGACTGGCCGGATAGTCGTCGGGTCGCCTGCGAGGCGTCGTGAAGTGGCCACGGCCCGAGTGGTGGTGGCGCAATTTCTGCCCGCGATTACTGAACACGGGAGAGCATGGGCCGCGAGATTGATGCATGGCAGATGTGAGCTGTCGTGCGCATACGCCGGGGTCGGTGAAGGGGACCAGCCCAGCGTCAAGGTGTTGTCGGCCCTGGAGGTGTTCCTCCGCCGTCAATATGGTCGGGCGTAACGAGGGGGTCTAACACGTATGCTTGTTTGATGCCGTACGGACAAAGGCTGCAGCAACAGGGCAGTGTCTCAGCTGGTTGTCTCCATCGCCAGTCTCGGCGTCAAGAATGAGGCGATCCCTGTTGTCCATCTTGTCCGGGCGTCGCGCCCGTGACCGTCGACATTGGCGGCCGGTCAAGAGGCGCCTCGGCGAACAACAAGCCGCGGGTGGATAGCAGAAGGCAGGGAAAGCTGCCTGGCTGCCTCCTATGCTCGGGAAAAGCATATGGCGGGGCTGGAGCACGCCCCGTCTGTATGCCTGCCTGCATCTGCAAAGAGGGCACTTGCCCCGAGCATCATGCACAGCAGTTGCTCTTGTTGTTGTCGTCGTTTATAACATGCATCAAAGGCGGAACCCTTCCGGGCTGAGCTGGGGTCGTGTGAGCCAAAGGGAGGTCGTTCCGCGCGTGCCTGCAGGGGGCATGTGCCGCACTCCCACCCGTGCCTCTTTCAGCCACCACATGGGGGGTCACAGCGGTCGTTTCTTTCCCCATAGCTGAGAACACTGCTGTAGGTAGGCAGGTTAGTACCTAGGCAGGCACCTAGGCAGGTATCATACACTACCTAGGTACCTAGGTACGTGGACGGCAAGGTATCAGTTGACCTGGTACTGTCGGTACACAGTAGCAGGCGACCTCGGCTCGGCTACCGGGACCTACCTAGGTCGGTACGCAGCGACACCCAGTCTCCCTCTCCTTCTCCTTGCAGATACAACACAATCAATACGCTCACCGAGACACTACCAACCTTGCTGCTTCTACCGTTACGATCCTGCACAACTCCAAGCCACGCATATACTCTTCCCAACCAAAAAACGGGCCACCCTGCTCCAAAATGTCACTCGAGGTCATCTACGTGACGCGGCACGGCGTAAGTGCGACATCTTCAGATCCAGAGCCAAGGCGCCTCCCCCAGCGCACTGCAGCGCAAGCCGGTGGTCTCCTCCCGCAGATGCTTCTGCTCCGACCCGCAGCGGCAACCGGCTGACCTCGCTGCCTCCATTCTGCAGTTCAGGTCCAACTGGCTCGTCGATGCCTCTGGGAACTACTCGTCCTACCTCAGGTCACCTACCGGCATCGCCACTGATCCAGCCTTGACATCACATGGCGTGGAGCAGGCTCATGAGCTGGCCGCTCACCTGATGAGTCTTGATCCGCCTGTGGAACGGGTCTATTCTAGCCCTTACTATCGCTGTCTGCAGACCGTTGAGCCCTTCGTTGGCTTGTGGGCCAGATCCGCCAGGTCCGATGCCGCCAACAAGCCCGCCATCCTAGGCGAGGCTGGCCTGTCCGAGTGGTATGGTTCTGCATCGTTCGAGCACCCAACCTCTGCGAGCAGCGATAAGCTGGCCGAGCTGTTCCCGGCCTTTGACAGATCCTATTCGCCGGCCGTGGCGCCCTCCAGGAATGGCGAGTCGATCGCTCAACTTCACGACCGTGTTGCCTTGACCATGGACGCACTCATAAAGCAATGCGACGAGGCCGGTGTGCGAGCTGTGCTGCTTTGCTCGCACGCCGCTACTGTCATTGCCTTGGGCAGAGTCCTGACTGGGAACATGCCGCAGAACGTCGAGGCCGAAGACTTCCGCGCCTTTACCTGCGGCTTGTCCGTATTCAGGAGGCGCTTAGCTGCAAGATGCGATGGCGATGCTGCCGGCGAAGCCCCTGCCACGTCTGCTCCAGGTGTTCGCGCACCAGCTTCACAGACTACTGCAAGCCCTGATGGTTATAGTAAGAACCTGGCCGATCCTTCTTCAGCAACAGTGGATTGGAAGGACGGGAGGGGAGTTGGAGGAGGGTGGCTATGCGAAGTCAATGGCGACTGCAGCTTTCTCTCAGGGGGTGAGGAGAGGGGATGGTAAGTGATTGTTCCACACTTCCCGCCCTCACACAGAATTGCCGTGTTTTGATCCATTTTGCTAACGACTCAGGCGCTTCTCTGGAGATGAATCTTTCGCCAGTGCTGGCCAAAATGGCGCACAGCAAGACGCAGGGGTGGAGCTCGGGGTCGTTATCGAGGGGAGGAGTCGCGACCCCAGATTGTAAGGCCTGCGCCCCCGTCTGAGGGCCGTCCCCTGGCAAACAGGCAGCGCAGGCCGCTCTAGGTCGGACTTGCTTCTGGAACATCGCAGGAGCATACGCACAGGTACATGGCACATCATTCGACATTTCACTAGTCTCATGCACAAAAGCTGAGACACGGATTTTGGGCCTAATTATGGGTCGAAGACCACTGCACGCTCTCCCCCGGTCTTGGTCGACTGCTTTGAGAGAAATGAGGCTCCCACAACTTTCCTGGTGGGAGGTTTTGTGTAACGACCTGTGGATCTGGGTGCTTGGCCTACAGAAGGAGCCTCGAGATCGGCACGACACTTTTCATTTGCCACAAGCCTTCTCCTCTACGGAGAAAGCCTTTCCCAGGATGTTTGTGGGGACCAACAGCGCACCGTCCGGTTCATCAAGACCCTGAGACACCTGCCTTTTTCCCACAGGCCGCAGCACGACCGACCGACAGCGGAGTGGCTGTGAGCCATCGGAATTGCGCATGACGCACTCCCTTGCTAGTGCACAAAGCAACTTCACGTCCCTCGAAAAAAGCTCTGGAAGCATTGATTCCGTGCTTGTGCCCTGGAGATTCATTCATTGTCTATTTGCCGCTCTTCGCTGCGTAGATTGGGCATATTGATCTGCGTCGATGAGACAAGAAAAAGCAATGTGGACGGCTCAGCAAGACCACCGAGCAGCAGAATCTGCCGCAGAGTGTCGATTTGTACCCGGATGACACATCGGCCCGGCAACGTCAACAGTGTCTTGGACCGGTGCTTTAGTCATGTGAGAGAAGTCAGGACGTGAAGACGATCAATACGTTGATGGCGAAAGTCTTCATGCACCAGAAGCAAGAACAAAGCTACCAAAGTCAGGCGACACGTATCTGTCCACGAAGGCTGTACTTGGTCTGGAGAATACAGACTACTCGCCAAAAACAAAGAATCATGCAAGGAGAAACCATCATCGCGGATTTCGTTGGTGACTGGGACAACAGCTCACTTACACCATGCATGAATTTCGATGGCAGCAACACTTGTGAGTTCGTGGTCGAGCTAAGAAGTGATCGATCTGCCAGAGATACCTGAGAGCACTGCCTGTTGAAGACGAGGCCAACCAATGACGCATACCTCAGCGCATGCCTGGTCTAGCTACAAGAGGATACGGTTACTATGTGGTCGAACTGGGAACACACCCCCACGATTTCGCGGTCCAGACCGCAGATGAAAGAGGCTGTGGAGACAGACCAATCACAGCAAAGCTGGCGGATGTCAACTGCTGTCAGAGACAAAACTGTCACAGCGTTGGCAGATGCCAGAATTATCTCAGAGTTTCTTTTTTTCTTTCGTTCGGGCTCTGGAGAATACGGTCTCGGCACCGAAGGCCATCTTGATTCCTGGCATACACGCTAAGCACTGGCCTGGAAATATTTTCTCAACCGGCTTCGCGAACGAACACAACTAGCCTTGACGTGAAGGTGTACTTTTCGGCTCCCTTCAAGAGCATCTGACGTGGTAAATGTGCACGTGTGAGGCGAAGCGAGACCCCGGCGGGCCGAATACTGGCTCTTTGATCTTCCGCCAGTGATGCAAGTCTGTCGAAGCGATCTCTGTCGCGACACAAAAGTCTGTATACCCAGGAACTTAGTTGTCCCCAACAGCCCAGCTCTGAATCAATTCCCATGTCACAAGGGTCTCGAGCTTAGGTGAAATAATCGGAGATATCTTTCACGTGCTAGACCTAAAGCGGGATGCCCTACAGAGATCGAAGATGAAACCTCGTCTTGAGGATGGACACGGCAGACAAAATGGCACTTTCCGTCAACCTTCGTGCGACGCACCAAAAGCCCAACACCAACACCAGCAAAGCGTGCCCCTTGCCTGCATCTTTGATGAATTGATACTTCTGCGTTGATTCGCCAACCAGTGTCAGGCCGTTGAGGTCTAACAGGAAGGTTGTCTGCCAGTACTGGCTGGTTCCCTACTAGTTTAGGGGACGTTTCCTCCGGCTGTGTGATAAGCGACACTGATGCACAACCAAAGCGTCCTTTGACGACACGACATGACATGTCTGCATGTACCAAACTCTGTTACGCGAGAGGTACTCTCGCACTCAGACGCGAGGGTTGCGTTAGCCCAACTCCATGGCCCATTGTGCAAGGGCCCATGGGCGGCGAGGTGCGCAGGGATGGAGGCAAACTCATCTTGCAGCTCCCGAGGGTCACTAGGCGATCATTCTGTTCTGCGGCGAGGTGGAATATCCCAGATCTGTCACAAGTGACAGGATCTTCGGATCAGCAGTGTTAGATACGCGAAGTTCGCTACCACAGATGTCATATATAGGCGGGACCTTGGAGATCTCGCTTCCGGTCATATCTCAGTTTCTGATCATCTCTTGTCTTCAACGATTTCTTGTATTGTCCAGTTGAACCTCACGGCGCGTGCTCTTGACTTTCTTCCACCGGCATCATGATCCAACTGCAACCCAGCCCCTTTTTGAGGCAGGAGACGGGTAGGCTGCTGCGTCCCCTCAGTCACAGCCAGCAGGACCGCCACAGACTTGAGCGAGTCGCAGACGCCGCCGTTTGCCTTCAGGAGCCGGCCGTCTATTCCCCTGCCAGCTCCCCCTCAAGCCCTCACTTCCAGGATTACACCTTTGGTATGTGTGATCCAACAAGGTGTCCCACGTGTACTCGTTATCCTGTGCTTACCAAGCTCCAGGGCATTCAATCACAGCTCCTAATGAATCAAAATCATATGGAATCCCCTCCATCCAAAGCTTGTTCGCCATTGCGGACGGCGACCGTCCTCGCAGCTACGGGTTCGACCCCCCAGGACCCGAACAAAGCTTCAGGAGGTCAAGCACAGGCTCCGAGGCCTCATTCCAGGGAAGCTTCACCAGTGTACCAGAGCTGTCGCGCCTGTCGACAGCAAGCCCACCTCCCATGCTTGTCCCAAGAACCCCTGAGGCGCACCATACCATTGCCCCAGAGACCTACCTCAAGATCGAGCTCCGACTGAGTGATTCTGCGGATCAGCTGAAACGGCTGGAACAAACAGACAGGAGAAGGCTCCAGCCTGCCCGAGGACGGAGGCCTCCCTCACGCCAGACGCCATACTCCACCGCCGCGTCTGATAGAGGACGCCGTGGCAGCAGCACCAGCAGCACCCAGGGCGCCCAGTCAGGCACTCCGCCCAGAGGCAACCCAAAGAAGCCGCACTTCAACCTCCGGTACCCCAAGTCGGTCAAGCTGTTCATCCTTTACCACAAGGAGGACTGCGGGTGGGGTTGGAAGGCGATCAACCGGCGGCGCGTGGACCTGCTGCCGGTGCTGTACCGCGGCGGGTACAAGCCCGAGATCGAGAAGAACCGCGAGGTCGCGGGCATCAACGGCTTCTACTACCGGCTGAACGAGGTCATGCCGGCGCTGACGCACGACGGAAGCGGGCTGCGCTTCGTGGAGGACGGCGGCCGCTCCTGGGAGCTGACGGAGCCGTCCAAGTGCCGCGAGGGGCCGGGTCGCGGGGACGAGAGGAGGAAGGGCGGCGGCGGCAGCGGGAGGGGCAGCAAGGCCAAGGACAAAGACGACGTCGAGGCGAGGCCCAGGGGCATGGTTGATAGGTACCCGGAGGAGGTCGTCTACCACTGGGACGAGTTCGTCAAGCACTTCGTGCCTCAGGCCCGGCATGCCGAGGTCTACGCGCGGGCGAAGAGATACTGTAAGTGCTATCCTCACGCATCATACCCACAATCCCAGTGGACATGCCTTTCTCTGCCATTCTTCTCTTTCATGAGCACGCAATAAGGAAAAGAAAAGGTGTCGCTAACGGCCCCCCGTGCAATCAGGCGAGATCCGCGCCGAGCAGAGAAGAGAAAAAGGCGTGCCGCAGTGGACGCCCGACAACGAAGAAGAGAGGGTAAAACATACGAATCCACCCAACGCGAAGGGCAAGACGCCAAGGGCAAAGGTCGGTGAGACGGACGAGGCGCTGCCGGAGCTGATGCGAGTTTGCGACCTGGCCCCTGAAATGGGCTCCTCTGAAATGGAGGTGGATTAAAATATGTCTGCCTTCCGGGCACAGCCTGCCATCACATTTCGTCCGGTACGAAGTGGCTAGGCAGGATGCACCCTCTACACCCCTTCCTGCTTTGGAGTAGCCGGTACATTTATGGCCGTAATGAAATAGGCGGGATACTGTCAACATCGGCATGAAAGAGGGTGGCACATGTGTTGGGAGAACAAAAGTCGAATTTCAAGCAACGACGGTGCGGGTATTCTGGATATTCATAATGGCTCTGTGGTCAGATCCGGTCAGCGAATTATTTGTAATGCCTGTACATGTCTGTACAATTGAATGAATCGGGATCCAATCTGATGGATGATGAGTTTTCTCGTTTGCCTGACGAGACATGATTGCATCCCTCCAGGTTATGGATAATTGGGCTCTCAATTGGGCTCGGAATTCCCCAAACAGTCCGTCAATCAGGGTCGTCCGAATGCAGCAGACGGCCGAGTCCCGAATCGTGCTCGAAATAGATCAGGCTCTCCGCTATCTTCTCCCTCATGATCGAGGGCGATATCATATTCCTCAAGATCAGACGCGTTGCCAGTGCGGTACTGGTACGCAGCCCGGTTGTACTCGTCCTCTGAGTCGACCTCCTCATCTGGATAGTCTGCCGCGTAGTAGTCCTCGGCTGTGACGGGGTTAGTACAGTGAATTGTTCACGAACTTTTGAGGATAACAAGTAGGTCGTAGGCTTACCATTTTCGTCCTCGTCATCTTCGGGCCACTCATCGTCGCTATCGCCCTCCTCGCCAAAGAAGAGATCCACGTCAGGCTCGTTGTCGAAGACAAGCAGGCCGACCTTCTCTGGGTCTAGTTCCTTGCTCAAGCTACCGGCTGCAACACGGACATAGGTCTCGATGACGTACTCATCGTCACTGAGGCTCTCATATCCCTCCATGCTCGGGATAGTTGGTGCAGTGTCTTTTTGCGTAGCGGCAACCTCTGGATGACGCTCCGTATAGCGCTTTACAGGAGCCTTGGGCTTGAATTTGGACGGCTGGGGCGACGTGGCTGAGGACGCCTTCTTCGCTGCTGCTGCTGCTGCTGCTGCTGCGTCCTTCCGGTCGCGTTCTTCGATTCTAGCTAGGTTCTCACCAATCTGCTGCATGACGAATTCGTTCATGCTCCGGGTGAGTTCGTCCATGTCTGAGTCCTGTTCCTTCTGCAGCGACTCTGGAATCTCCCTCCTCACGGGCGTCTGTCTGCCTTCCGTCCTCTTCCGGTCCGAGCCGGGGAGCTTCTGTTTCCTCACAGTCGTGCTATCCTGAGAAGCTCCATCTTTTCCTAAGCCCTTGCCCGCCGGCAGACTGTCCACGTCGGTCATTTGAACATCTTCAGTCCTTGTCCTCTTGTGACCGCGCTCCACGAAGACAGTCGTCGGTGTCTTATACCGCGACCTCTTTCCGGTGGTTACACCTGGACTGAAAAGAGGCGAGGGGACAAGTGAACGTCGGGACATGTGGAATCGACGTGGTTCTACAGCAGGCTGAGATTTGGACACGCTGCCTGCCGTTGCTGGTGCACTAGGCGCGGCGGGTGGCTCGTCCTGTGATTTCGGCCGATTTTGCGCCGACGTATCTGGCTTGGACTCTTGCGAACGGTTGCGCCTTTCGGCATTGCGTTTCTCGTCGCCGGGACTGGATGCATGGATCGTAGGCAGGAGGTTGCTGGGTGGTTTGCTACCCACGCTACTCTCGTTGTCGGCGGGACCCTGGGCCCTCCGCTGGTATATGTAGGCATCGCTGCGGGGTCGCTTCCTGTCGCCGTCGACACCTTTGGACGAGAGTCAGTATGACAAAGCCGACGACAAGGCAGAAAATGCGAGGGATATCACGGACGAAGGTAGTCCACGATGCCTTCATCATCGTCATCGGCAGCCTTGCGCTTCTTCACCAGGCGCTTAACCTGGATGATTTCAGGCGGAATGGACATTCTCGAGAGAAATGCGGCGGCGCCTTTTAGAATTATGTGTTTGCACCAGAAGTGAACAAGACTGGCGGGAGTTTCGTGCTGGAATGGTGGGCCAATGCGCCGAGGCTGAGGGAATGTGAGTTCAGAGCGCTGGTTTGCTCGCACCTTCCAGGCGGGCGGGCCAGGCTCAGAGGAAAAAAAAGTGGTTCAGCCATTCGGAGGGAAACCCCTGTCTTATCGTTATCCGCACCCCTGCTCGCGAGGTGACGTAGCCATGTTGACTCCACAGAACAGCACACATTCGATCCATCCAGGTACTGCACATGTACCCGAGAGCTGAGACAGATGGGTAGGTAGGTATCCATTGCACCTGAGGCTGAAAAATCCGAGGTCCTCAGTAGGATCATCTCATGGTGTTTTCTGTGCCAGCTGAGTGGATTTCGCTCCAAGCCGCTGGTCACCGATGCTTGATTGTCAACAATTGGCGGGACCTAGAGTCTCGACTTTTAGAATAACATGTGATTATGAGGTGCGGGCCCACCGGAGAAGTAGGTAGGTATTGAACAGTGGGAGCAACATGCCCTGTACGCCAGAGTTTGAGCAGAGCAATGCAGTTTCTTTATATCTACAGAATATCCCGCAGGATCTATATAACAGTGAATTCGTTGGCATCGTCTCAACGGCCTCAATCAACCCAGGGCGGGGAGCAAATGGGCGTGCATATACATAGCGCGTAGCTGCATGCTACTGTCTGGAGCTAGGCGCCGAATGAACTTTCGACAGTACCTAGCTCCGTTGCAAACGGCTGGCCAGCTGCAGTCCGTAGCACCAATCACCGCCAGACGATGTAATAGTGACTGGAACCTTACGATGCCGATGAGTACAACAGCTAGGGCAAGGCCTGGAACTCGGATCCCTAAATAGGTACAAGAAAAGAATCCTGCGACCGGCCGGCTACATTCATCATCTTGGTGCAGGCAGGCAGGATCCGGCACCCAGCATTCCATTCCAACAGACTGCAGGCCTCCTCAGCCCACACTTGACCTCAACCGTTTCTCCCGTCATTGGACCGCATGAGATATGATATGACAAAGCTCCGTGGTGATCAAGCTCGAGCTCTTGTCTTTGTCGCTCATCCATCTTCAGTGCCAATCTGCAGCCGGCTTCTCTTCTTCAATCATCAGTACCATCTGGGCTGAGCTTACTGCGTACCGAGTACAACGCAGTACTTATCACGCAGCTCCATAAACCAAGGTTGGAAGCCACTTTTCCACCCCGTGTGCACCCCAGGAAAGCTGCCCGCCCCGCAAACCGAGTCCAAGGCGGGAAACAAGCTCGGGGCATAGCTCATGCGTCTGCCAAACGAGCTGATCAAGCCACTGCCCACCCAACCCCCTCTCCCCCCGATTTCGCCCTTCCCAACAGTCAAAAAACTTCACCAGACATCATTCCTGTCCCGTCGCTGATTCACTTTTATCAGAAGACTGGCTATTTCGCGTTGCATCGTCTTCCAGGTCTACAGACTGTGGAGGACGGCTGACTAGAAGCCATCAGCTAGGCAAGCTCACGCTCACGCTCTCTGGTTAGAGCCCGCCCTCCGACTCTGTCGCCTCGAAGCACTACTACTGAGCACGCCACCAACGCCAGAGATTATCTCTCGTGCATCACTACCTCAACCCCATCATCATTCAATTGAGCGCACGTAATCATGGCGGACACCAAAGTTCCTCTTACCATCACATACCGAGCACCTCAAACTGAGCCCCCACTCTTCGTCGCCGGCACTTTCTCCCAACCACAATGGGTGCCTCAGGAGATGGAATACACCACTGGTGAAGATGGAGAGTTCACCTTCTCCAAAGCTTTTGATGTTGAGCCCAGCTCAAAAATTCAATACAAGTTCCGCGTTGGCCCTGGAGATTGGTGGGTTCTCGATGAGGGTGCACCCATTGGTAATTTTACCCGCCTCCGCCGTCTTATCACCACCGGCTAACACCATACAGTGACCGATGATGCCGGCAATAGAAACAACTTCATCGAGGCTCCATCTGCGGAAGAGACCAAGTCGCGGGAGCGAATCCAATCCATAAACAAGGACGACGACGTACCGAGTACAAATCATGTCCAGCAACCGCAACCGCAGTCGATTGCAAGGCTCGAGGCTCTCAAAGAGGCAGAGAAGGTTGATCGATCGGCGACCAGTACTCCCGAGTATGCAAGGACTGCAGCAGAAGTGGCCGAATCAGCTGCCCTGGTCGACCCGCCCACGCCCCAGCCCGAGGCAGCAGATGCCGTTGCCTCTGACCCGCCAGAAGAGGCTGCCAATACCGCAGCTGAGGTCGCTGACACGGCTAAGGATCTCGATAAAGACTTGGTGAGCAATCTTCGACCGCAAAAACCATCGGGACCAATCCCACCAGCTTCCAGCACTTGAACCTAACAATCCCACCAGGCTGAAGAACACCCGGAGAAGGTTGTATCTGCACAGAAGAGCGTTGAGGACATCAGAGAGGATCTTCATATCGATGGATCCAATAACGACCACGAGCCAGCGCCGTTGTTTGCCCGTACGTGCATGCTCACCTTACCCTTGTCCTATCTGTGGAAACGCACCTTTGTTTAATTCATTGTCTTTCGAGGTGACTAACACATGACAGATGAATGCGCGGGCATCTATGAAGACGACGAGATCCCAGGTGTTCCGGAGGACGAGCAACAAGCCAAGATCGTGAATGGTAAACTTCATGGCCAAGCCAAGGAGGACTTCTCGGATCCAACGCTCGAGCATTTCCCCTCGTCGAGAACTGAGATACTTGCTGCTGTCAGAAAAGTTGAGACCGGTCTCAATGCCAACCAGACATTGAACGAAGGAGTCCCGCCATCCCCTGTCTTCCGTACAAGGACCCGAAGCAGTGGTGATGGCCAGGCAGAACACCAGTCTCCCGAATCGAGTCCAATTTCTTCCAAGGAATCACAGCACTTGTCTCTGCCCCTGGCAAAGCCGCAGGAGAATTTGAGCGAGCGTTCCCTCTCGGTAGCGTCTCTCGGGTCTATCGCCGAGGATGACGAGGCTGATGCAGCAACGGCCGAAGAGATCGCACCAAAAGTCGAGCAAGCCGAGACTGCAGATGAGGCTATCAAGGTGGCAAAGGATGCAGAGGGTCATGTTGCTCTTGATCCTGCAAAATCTGCGTCCCGGCCAGTAGTGACTGTCCCAAGTCCATCGGTCAAGAATAACAATGACCTGAACTCTCCGGTCAGCGATGAGGATGAGGCTGTCGTGATGAAGGATGGAAAGGGAAAGGACAAGAACGTGGAAAATGGGCAGTCAGGCTATCTGACGCCGGAGAGAGCTGCGACTCCCAAGCCAGAGGAGCTTGGCACCCCGAGCGAACCTGCCCCAAACACCGCGAGCCCGGTCGAAGACGCCGCTCCGGTGGCAGAGCCCGAGGAGACAGCCCTGCCGGTGCCTCCAAGCCCAAAAATAGTTGTGTCAAAGGCTGAGGACATAGAACCTCAGGAGGCGCTGGCCGAAGCACCAGCATCCAACGAGAACGGCCACAAGGACATCCAGTCTCCCTCTTCCGGCGCCGGCCAGGAGGAGAATGGTTCTCGAAGTGAGCCGGCCGCCACTTCTTCTGCGATCGAGGATAGCCAGCCCTCGTCGTTGAAGAAGCGATCTGCTCCCCAGTCGGAGTCCAGAGATCGTTCCGGTACGCCGGCTCCGATCCCAGACAATGACTGGGAGGCGGCCAAGAATGGGAACTGGTTCTCAGCCTTTTTCAGGTGGATCTTTGTCGACTGGGTTGGTGGTTTCGTCAGTAGGCTGTGTGGGAGCAGACGCAAGACTACGTAAGAAGCCACCCCCTGACACAAGACACTTCCATTGATGTTGTTCGTCTTAGACTTGTCACGACCGGCGTGGCCTTGTTCGCAATTGGAGCCGCTTGGCTTTGGAATATGAAGGGCGTTGATTTCATGGAAGATGCATGGCGATTGTTACGGCGAGCAGATTGACTTTGGTGACCCGCATCCAACTTGTTGGCGGGTGATGCTCTTAGCAGGTGAAGGAGGCAGCTCGCCCGACATTGCGATAATTATTGTTTTTGTCTTCTGCGCAGGAATGCATACTCAGGTGACATAGTGGGCGTCAAGTATGGTAGTATGAACACCCGGCATGTAGGATGATAGCAAAGAATGTGATGGGTGCTATTTTGACGTGCAAGGAAACCGGCTTCTCGGTGCCCCAATGTTTGATGTTTTTGACGGAGCCATGCCCACACCGCAGCGTGGGGGAAACCCCGGTTCCGTTGGCGTGGGATTTGCGGCAGGGATACTGCCTTGTCCAAAAATTTCCAGAAGTTCGGTCCAACTCAAAAGAGCTCTTCTTCCCATCTCTGACCTTGCGCCCACGACTCCTGGCACACATTGTCAATCATGTTTGGCAAGGCACTCTCGGAAACCGTGTGCCCGCTTTGTCGGTTTGCGCTCGACTCGAGGAGGCCATTAATACGAAATGCAGTCTCTCGGCCGTGGGCTAGCTACCGCTTCGCCTCGAGCTACAAACAGAAGCGCTCCACACCCTCCCGGATGGTGCTGTCCGACAGCGTAGCGCGCCGACGAGATGACGATGGCAGCAAGAAACCCCGGCGGAGAGCAGTCGATGGCCCTTTCTCGGGCATGAACAGAACCGTCGCAAACATCGATCCCATGCGACGGATTGCGCAGGCGCGGACGCGAGACAGAGACCAAAAAACAACCAAGGACCGAGACGGCAAAGGCGGCAAGCCCAGGTTCAAGGCCCTAAGGATGCAACGGGCCCTGACGTCTTTCAGCTACGGGCAGAGGATGAACCTCAAGGACCGCATGAAAGAGGTGGAAAGCTTCGACCAGTTTGACTTGCTGCCGGCGATCAAGGAGGGCGTTTTGAAGGACATGTTCAAGGAGAAGGCCGAGATCCAGCCGACGCCGGTACAGAGGCTTGCAATCCCCGCTCTTCTGGGCCAACAAATTGGTGCGCCTAGGCGAACGAAAAAAAAACCTATTCCCAGCGAAGCAAGGCAGGAATTCTTGCTGGCCGCCGAGACGGGATCTGGCAAGACGCTGGCCTACCTACTTCCCTCAGTCAATGCGATGACGGTCGCGGAGGCACAAGACCAGGACATCGCGGCCTATAACAAGCGGCTTGAGGAGGAGAAAGCGCTGCGGGCTGATCCGTCTTACAAGGGCAAGTCCTTGTTAGAGCCACATCCTACTACAGCACGGCCACGCGTCGTCATATTGGTGCCGACCGCCGAGCTCGTCGACCAGGTGGGCGCGGTGGCCAAGAAGCTGTCACACTCGGTCAAGTTCAAAGTGGAGAAGGTATCAGCCAACTTCGACGCCAAGGTCATCGAGCGCCGGATATACAGGCACGAGGGGCTGGACGTGGTCGTCGCCACACCCCACCTACTGGCATCTATCGCAGAGTCCGACCCCAACGTCTTGTCGCGGGTGTCGCACCTGGTAGTCGACGAGGCCGACTCGCTACTCGACCGGAGCTTCAGCTCTGTGACGACGAGCATTATGGACCGGGCCATGCCTTCGCTCAAGCAGCTGATCATGTGCTCGGCCACGATCCCCAAGAGGCTGGACAACTATCTGTCCACCAAATTCCCCAAGATGACCCGCATCGCGACGCCAAACCTGCACGCGATCCCAAGGCGGGTGCAGCTGGGCGTGATTGACGCGAGCAAGGACCCCTACCGCAACAACAAGAACCTGGCCTGCGCGGACGCGATCTGGTCGATCGGCAAGGGCGCCTCGATGCACGAGGGCGCAGTGCCGGGCGAGGTCGACGTGAAGCGTGTCATGGTCTTCGTCAACGAGCGGGAGAAGACGCAGGAGGTGGCTGACTTCCTCGTTTCCAAGGGCGTGGACGCCGTCGCCCTGCACCGCGACACGCCCGAGCAGCGGCAGAGCGAGATGCTGGCCACCTTCACGTCGCCGGTGCCCGTCAGGAGGCAGATGGACGACGTCGAGAGGACTAGCCCCGTCAAGGGCAAGAGGCACCTGCAGAACACGAAAGTCATCGTGGCGACGGACCTGGCGTCTAGGGGCATTGATACCCTCGGCGTGAGGCACGTGGTCCTGTACGACGTGCCCCACACGACCATCGACTTCATTCATCGGCTGGGCAGAGTGGGCAGAAAGGGCACGCGCGGGGGCAGGGGTATCGTCATCGTCGGCAAGGACGACAGGAGGGATGTGGTTGCGGAGGTCAAGGAGAGCATGTTCATGGGCCAGGCGTTGGTATAGATATACTTACAGCGAGGACATACAACTGGATGGATATACGGTTCAGCATTGCATAGGCGTGGGCGGCGCTAAGTAGTCCTTGGCTTTGTACATCTCTTCTCTGGGTTGATGGAAAACGCAAGAGTTGTTTTCTATCCAAGACTCGATCTCGCCAATCAGCGAGGGCTTCCACCATCGTGGAAAATGAGCGTCTTCGACACCTACAGTTTGGGACAATCGGGAGACGGGTCCGGACTTAACAACAGACGAGCAACAAAGCCCGGAAACCCCCCGGTTGAACCGGTGCCTTGTTCGGCAATTGACACGGCTAGGCGATGCTTCACAATGTCACATAAATATAGCTCGACTACCACCCCCAAATGATTGTTGCATTGGTTAATTGCAACCTGCTAAAATACGTTGGGCACGCTGCCTTCATTCTACTTTCCAACTTTATACAAATTGCAGACTACGACCCAAAGTTCAGGATGTCGTGCAAAGCGTGCGAAGAACTACCCCCTGTCTCCGCGGAATATGCTGAGAAGGGAAAGTATGAGACAATCGACGGGTTGAAGACGTGTAAGTGATGTGTGCCTCACCCTGGGAGCCCGCAAACACAAGGAGTTTTCTTTCTCACAGCCACCGGCACAGACGTGACCGGCCCGGCCAACGCCACCCGCGCGGTCATTGACATCTACGACGTCTTCGGGCCCGCCAGCCAGACGCTACAGGGCGCCGACCGGCTGTCGCAGCACATCGGGGACTGCCTGGTGTTCGTGCCGGACTTCCTCGAGGGGAACTACGTCAAGCCCGAGTGGCTGCCGCCCGACACGCCCGAGAAGCAGAAGCTGTTCGCCGAGTTCAGGGCCGGCCACGGCAACGCACAGAAGGCGGTCGACAGGCTACTGAGGGTGCGCAGGGAGATCGGTGAGAAGTACCCGGGCGTGGAGGGCCACATAAGTGCGGGAGGTCTATGCTGGGGTGGAAAGATCTCCGTGCTGGCGTGCGGGCCTGGCAACGAGGGCATTGGAAGGAAGTTCAATGCCAGCTGGACGGCGCATCCCGGGTGAGTCCTTCCACGGCATGCAATATACACTCCTCTCTCTCTCTTCTCGACAGCATACGATGCTGAAGATGTAATACTTGCTACAGCGCTCTCGACCCGGCCGATGGCGCAGCTTTGACTGTCCCGCACATCTGCCTTGCTTCCCCCGATGAGCCAGCCGAGGCAGTCGCTGAACTAAAGGAGATCCTGTCGAAGCCTGGTAAGATTGGTCATGTCGAGACCTACGGTCGACCCATGTTTCACGGCTGGATGGGTGCTCGCGCCAACCTGTCTGACGAGACCAATGCGAGGGAGTATGAGAGGGGATATAAGCAGGTTGCTGAATTCTTGGCCAAGTATATCTGAAAGTTACCAAAGTAGCATTATTTTGAGCGAATCATCACAAATTGACAGAGCAGATTTTACTTGTGTCCTAGACATTGACAATGGTGGTTTCTATTAGCAGCAGAGGCTCAAGGCACCTTGGTACATAACGAGCTTTGCTTAGGTGTCCGCTACCTAAGCAGTCACAGCATCTGTTAGGCAGTAGACTACCTAGGTAGTACTTACTACTAAACCTCCTATTAAATAGGTACCCCACAGAATAACCTCTTGATAGAACAGTCTCCTACAGAATAACCTCTTATAGAATAGCCTCCTTTAGGACTCCTTTAGGAGAATCTCCTGTGGAAAGCTTCTATAGAATAAAGTCTAACAGGATAACCAGACAGAAGGTGATTAAGCTATAGTGGATCTAATAACATTTTTAAATTTTAACTTTTTGAATGTGGCTATGTTACGGTGATAATGGATGTAAAGAGCAAGCCAAATGTGACCTCAAAACTATTTAAATACCGTGCCATAGACCTTGATGCAGATGAGACGATGTGACCTATAAAATGGCATTCAGCAGTGGCCTGTATCAAGGCAAGTCTCCCATATAAGTTCTTTAGGGAATATATACAGTTCCCGAATGTCTGGGACCCGCTGCGATCTGGATGGACTCCCTCTGTGAGTGGAATTACAAGTGTGGATGAGTGGGGGAGAGGTCGCAGGGGGTATGTGGGGAATCGTGGCTGGTGCGGTCGTAGCTCCTCCCAAAGGCAGGGCGCATAGCAGTTGCATCACTGTTCAGCTCCTCGCTTTCCTGTACATTTACAACACATACAGAAAATCGCCATGAGTAAGCCCGGTCTATCTTTCGGGCTCAATCTGGGCAAAAAGGCAGGGCCAGCCAAATCCCGTCCTCCTGCACGAAAAACTGCGTTCAGTGGCGGTGACGACTCCGACGACGAGGCCCGACAGGCATCCAAAAATGAAGAGACCATCACAGAGCTGGACGGCTTCGCATCAGCACAAACAAGCACCACAGATACTTCCGCAACTTCGAAACAAAAGAAGGGCAGGATACCACAGGAGCCACCTAGACTCAAATCGAAAGTCGATCCCAACCGGCAATTTGGCGATCTCTCGTCTGCACTCACCTCCAAGAAATACGCTGAGGCTGCTGAGGCCCTCGATCCATCAGTCTATGACTACGATGCCGCGCACGATGTCATTGAGGCTGCGAAGAAACAGCGCGAGGCTGAGGTCAAAAAGGAGAATGCGCAACGGAAATCGCGGTACATGTCGGACGTGACCAAGGCGGCGGAGCAGCGCGAGAGGGACCGTTCGATCGCAGAGCTCAAGAAGATCCAGAGAGAAAGGGAGGCAGAGGGCGACGAGTTTGCGGACAAGGAGAAGTTCGTCACAGAGGCTTACAAGCGGAAGCAGGAGGAGGACAGGATCGCCCAAGAGGAGGAGCAGAAGAGGGAGGAGGAAGAGAAGAAGAAGAACAAGTTTGGCGGCATGACCGGTTTCCACAAGGAGATGCTGGAGCGCGAGGACCAGCGCAGGGCGGAGATGGAGAAGATGGTTGCTCAGGCGGCGAAGACGGGCGGGATGCCCAAAGGTGAAGAGGAGAAGCAGGAGGAGGACAGGACAGAGACGGACGCAGCGCGCGAGATCAATGCGAAAGGGGGCTCCGTCATCGTCAACGAAGACGGTGAGGTCGTCGACAAGCGTCAACTACTCAAAGGCGGACTCAACCTGGGCACCAAGAAGAAGCCGGAGGCGCCCAAGGACCAGGGCCGCTCGTCGTCGGACTCGAGATCACGGGATCAGTCGAGGGGACATTTCGCATCCGGGGGCAAGCAGGCCATGCGCGAGAGACAGACGCGCATGCTCGAGGAGCAGCTGGAGCAATCCCTCAAGAGAGCCCGCGAGGAGGAGGAGGAGGAAAGGAAGAAGGTCGAGCAGGAGAACAAGTCCAGGAAGACTGAATCGGACATATCGAGCGCCAAAGAGAGGTACCTTGCGCGTAAGAGGGCTGCGGAGGAGGCCAAGAAGAATGGCCAGCAAGACGGACCATAGACGGACAAGAATGATACCCCCAGATATTTGAAAGAATTTTGATTGTGTTGAGTTGTTCTATGTCTATTTTGCGCAGCATGCCACCAAATAAGCCGCGCTGGACCATGCTGGTATCAACGTAGGTACACTCCCGAGTCGTTTCGAAAAACAGATAGTCGATAAGACTCCTTGCTCCAACCTGATGTATAGCCATCCGCTGTCCCATTGGCATACGGCTCAGCTATGCCCAGGGACTGCCAGGTCTAACCTATACCTTGGTATCCAAACACAGCCACGATAAGATCCCCACACAGGTATTTCACTGAATCTCATTCCAATGAAAGGTTTGCACCGGCCAAGGTTCTCAATAATACCCGTGTCTTCCGGTGACTGGTGGTCGTGTGCTTGCGATGCCAACTTGCCATCACCAGCGCCCTCCAACCCCCCCCCCCCAACCTAAGGGGTTCACAATCCTTTCCAACGTACGCGTTACAAACCAGACTGTTCTTGCCGTATTCTCTGGATATACGAGTGGTTCACAGCGTTCCATGCAGACATCTGTAGAATACGGAGTCAGCTTCCAAAATACAAGGGGGCAGGATCATACAAATAGGGGAAGAAAGGGCCACAGTGTGGCCATAGCCTGTTTAAAAGCCAGCAGACCGACAAGTTGTCTGAGGCACAGGCTACGAATGGGCCTGATCTCCTTTGGAGGGGGTTCAAGATTGTATCTACAAGCTGCTTACATATTTCTGTATACGCCGTCACCGTCAGTAAGTGTGAATAGAACAGTGTATATCCAATTACCGGGCCTGGGCAGTAGGCAGGAATCATGGGCTTGCGTCTTACCTCCATGCATGAAGTGAAGCACGATTGCTCACCGCTCGAGACGGATGACCCGGGCTTTGGAATACACTTCTCGAAGCAGACGTCGTTCATTTTCTGGCAGGTTGTGTCAGCCGGCGCAAAGTAATATTGGGGTCCCCCCGGGGCAGAGAAGCGGACCTCGATGAGCATCCGGGCGTTCGAGGTGTTAGACTCGAGCTGCACCTGTTTCATGACCGTCTGCTTGATCGTGTTGGAGTCCATGGCGGGCCGCATGAGCTTCAATGGGCAAGGCGCAAAGTGGGAAATGTTGGACCGTTGGCGAGGCTGCCGCAAGAGATCAATGATGGCATGGGCCTTCCGAAAAATCCTAGAGAGCTTGTGGCGGTGCCAACTGGGCCGTAGGCGTTTCGGCTTCGGTTTACGTCTCGGCCCAGCCCCCTGTCTCCAACTCTGCTGCAGGGGCATAGCTCTCAAAGAGGCGCCGCTCCGGACGGCAGGCAGCTGATCCCGGACCCCAGGTTCGAGTAGCGCATGCTGCAGAAAAAGAGGCCAGCTAGCGATTCAAGCTGCAACATTGGGTGGGCGAGCGCACCAACGTCGGATTCACGTCTGACCTGGACTTCCTTCACCAGCCGACCACACAACCAGCAAGCGAGCGGCCACTGCCCGCATCCCCCTCCCCGAACAAGCCAACTCTCTGCTTTCTTCCCTCGAGTTTTTCTCTTCCACCAATTCTGGCAGTGCCTTTTATTCACCATGTGGTTCAGCGCGGGCTTGTCAGCCTTGGGGCTGGCGTCGCTCGCTTGGGGAGCAGTCAGGACAGACGATGAAGGAAACACCATTAAGAGCATCGGGGTATGACTCTTCTGATATTCTGCATTGCAAGTTGGGACGAAGGCGCTGACAATCTATGCACACAGCTGCGGACGCACACGCTGCAACAGGTGGGAGACCTCGATGTTCTGGCATCACGCGACTACGTTTGGACTAACCCGGTCAATTGCTCAGCCGTACCTTGACTCCGACATGCAAAGTCGTTGGTATGACTTTGGCGGCGATGCAGTTGTGAGGACTGATGCGTGAGTACCGCGCCACATAATACTCAGCGCCGGCGAAAACTCTCGCTTCTGACACTTGACCTAGATACATCCGACTGACCTCCGACCGTCCGTCCCAAATGGGCCATCTATGGTCCAAAGTGCCCCTGACAGCAACGAACTGGGAGATTGAGGTCGAATTCAAGATTCACGGAAAGAACCAGCTCTTCGGCGACGGCTTTGCAATGTGGCTCACGAAACAGCGCGCGCAAACGGGCCCCGTGTTCGGCAGCGCCGACAACTTCGAGGGCCTCGGGGTCTTCTTCGACACATACAAGAACAACCGGCCCGGCACCGTTTTCCCTTATGTGATGGCGATGGTGGGCGACGGCAAGACGTCGTACGACAAGAATACGGACGGGAAGCTCCAGGAGTTCGCGGGCTGCTCGGCCAGGGGCATCCGGCACGCCAATGTTCCAACCAAGTTCCGCCTCATCTACTTCCAGGACAAGCAGCTGAAGCTGGAACTGCAGTACAAGAACGAGGACGACTGGGTGCTGTGCTTCGAGACCAACGAGCCGCCGTCCCTGCCCAATGTTGCGTACCTGGGCTTCAGCTCCGAGACGGGCGAGCTGAGCGACAACCACGACATCGTGTCGATCAGCGCCAAGAACCTGTATGCGTCAAACCCGTCGTCGACTCCTGGAAGCAACCGCAGGAAGGGCAAGGGCGGCGGTCCCAAGAGGAAGAAGGGCAGCAGCTGGACATGGTTCTTCACCAAGATCATCATCTTCTGTCTTGTGGCTGGTGGAGCATACGTTGGTTATACTGCATGGAGGGCCAACAGCCTGCGCAAGACCCGGTTCTAGGGTCTTTGCAGCTGGGAAGACATTATGACGATGGGTTGAGGTCAATGAGGCGGGGATCACCTACATATTATTGATGAGAACGGTAACTAGGCAGATTTAGTCATTTGCTCGGGTCCTGGGAGTTCAGGAGGAATCTGAAAGCGAAAAAGTACATAACACAGTGTTTGTTTCTGGGGGGGGGGCTGTTGCCAGTGTTCTTGGACCAGCGAAACAGGCATTTGCTGAGGTGATCGTCAAGCCCATAAGCCGGCCAGCCCTGCCGCCCTTTGTAGTCTATGCATGTGCATGCACATTGCATTTGGATCTGCCTCGATCTCAGCCGCAGTAGACAACAGTACATGATGTGGTAGTCTGGCAAGACCCCCGGGGCTAGTGCTGTCTGGTTAGGCGATAAGATAAGCGACCTTGGGCAAGCGTTGTGTTTGCATCTCGGTTGCGGCGGGCAGCGGGACGGCAGGGCGGGTAGATCTTAGATTCTTAGACCAGTAAAAGCAGACCAGTAGTTTGGTGAGAGACACGCCTGGGGCCAATTGTCACCGATCCCCAGACTTTCTTCTTCCCTGACACATCCTCATTCCGAACCTGTACGGACGGAACAGGCCTGATAGTCTGTCAGTCTGTCTGACAGGCAGGTCCTACCTGGCGGCATCTGGGAGGACTGTTGGGGCCGTCCAGCATCTCTCGGGCTACCACACTCCCACCGTGCGCCACAAGCCGTGGGCACATCGACTGGTCTCGGTCTCACTGCGGACGGCGACTGCTAGCTTTTGTGGGCTTGGATGCTCTCCCTGTTGTCCACACCAATTTTTTGATCAGCAGCCCCGGCCCGCAACCAACTGAGCACTGCCCGAGCTGGTCAAGCCGTGAGGGCAGAGATAGCCCGAGGGCTCCTTG
Organism: Diaporthe citriasiana; assembly: GCA_014872975.1. Lineage (NCBI taxonomy): Eukaryota > Fungi > Ascomycota > Sordariomycetes > Diaporthales > Diaporthaceae > Diaporthe > Diaporthe citriasiana. The sequence goes on from JADAZS010000002.1 coordinate 423,957, forward strand.
GCCGCGAGAGGCTCGAGAGGTGAGAGCACGGCTGTAGCAGGAGCGGCTGGGGTGACATGGTCGGGCTCGGGCACAGGCTTGCTGCTCGTTGGCGCCACCGGCAAACAAGGGATGAAGAGATGTCTAGGATCCGTGACGGTGACAAGCTGGCCCAAGGAGAGGTCGTTCAGAATCCCCCTCCCCCATTCCAGCACCGTCTGCTCTAGCCCAGCCCAGCCCAGCCCAGGCCACTTCAGGTCAAGTCAAGTCAAGTCAGACCAGACCAGGACAAAGTCGAGTCCTTGCTCTGTGCTGCTGCTGAGCTCTGTTGAGCTGTTTTTGCTGTTGTTGCTAAGCTGTGCTGTCAAGGTCGTCCGTCCGTCCGGTTTTCTTTGAGCGGCCCCACGGCTAGACAACTCGACTGTGGCCCTTGCCTCTTCCATCCCTTCCTTTCCTCCTCCTACTACTACTCCCCCCCCCCTCCCAGCAGCTCCAGCTCAGCTCTAACCCCGGCCCCCAGCCCCAGCTTCAAGTTATCTCGCCCTGCAAAACAGCTCCCCCGGCTCATCATTCAGCTCGCCCGACGAGTTCTCGGGCTTCCTCGCATCACGAAACAAATACTACACGGTAAACATACTACTGACCTTACCTATACTCTCATCGCCGTTGTTATACTATATGATAACTATACTATACTATCCCACAAACGAGCTGTACCCGCACCCATCCATACTTTATACTACTATACACTCGTTGGAGTATACGACACGATACGATACCCCAGAGTCAATCGGTCGCTCCCCTTTTGAGTATCAACAACGACCTTGTCCTGCCGCGGGCGCCAATCCAGCCCGCAACAGAAGTCGCACCAATCCAAGCTGACATCCCACTCTATTCTGCTGTGCCCAAACCCACTCTTGCGAGATTTGAGGTCCCCCTGCCCATGCGCAGCGCTACAAACCCCTCCTAGACGTGTGCGCTCCACTCCCACTCTCCACAGCTCGAGCTCAGGCATCCCCACGGCACCTGGGACCCCGGCTCACCAGCTCGTCCAGTCTCGACAGCCAAACCTGCACGGCATTTTCGAATTGACTCCTGACTGCCCAAGCCTCGACTCGGACGCCCGTCGGGACGTCCTGATTTAGCGACAATTGACTCGAACTGCCTGAGCCCGATCACCCAAGACCCAAGCAGCAGCAGCAGCAGCAGCAATAGTAGCACCACCGCCGCGGGCAGCAAACCATACGTACGTACCCTACCCAGCCTCGACACGGCCTCAGCCTTCTCCCAGAAGCCGCGTCCGGTTCTCGTGCCCGAAGCCCACTCGCCAGCCGGCCAGCCAGAGAACCCACCTGCCTTGGTCAACCCACCTTGGTCAGCAAGGGAGGGGCAATCTGTCTGCATCCCTTCCGGCCTCGAGCAACAGCAGCAGACTTGTGAGCGAAGAGAGAGAGAGGAGAAGCAAGCAGCCCGGGAACCCGTTCACCCTCAACCCCCAAAATCCCTCCCCCAATGATCTACGGGTAGTCGTTCCGGCCAAACCTTTATCATCTTACACAGGTACGGATCTTGGAACCTGGCTCGCTTCCCTTTGTGGCACAGGCCTGCAGCACCTGAGGCACTGGCAAGCTCTGCTTGTGTATTGGATTAACCTTGTGCACCTGGCAGATCTGTCCAACCCTGCCCACAGCATCGCTGCGCTGCTTCTCCTTGCTCCAGACAGGACAGAAGGCTCAGCCTAGACATTCCCTGCTTCTGGCACCCGCTGCCAAACTTCCTTTGCCACTTTTCTGCCTAGATTGTTACTCGGGTGGTTGGCACTGGCAGGAGGAGAGAAAGGCACAGCATTAGACAGCCCAGATTGCTAACTCTCAAGGGCTCAAATCAGCCATCCCAGAGTTTCCCTTGTCTGTGTGATTTGGCTTTGCATCGACCAGTCAACCAACAAGCCGCTTCAAGCAGCCTCAGATCAGCTGCCTTTCAAGGTTCATCACAGGTCACCACTTCCCTCGCACCTGCGGCCGACCTGGGCACGACCAGGGGGACGCTGTTGCTTCCGCTTCCCGAGCCTGCTCGTCCCTGCCCCCCCGCCGTGCCTCCGTGCCTCCGTGCCCACCCCTTTTACTGCCCACTCCTGGGGCCGTCCGCACCTCCTGTGCCTCCGAATCGCATTTCGCTCTCATGCCTAGCCTCGGTTTCCTCAAGAAGAAGCGGACAAGGGAGGCCGATCCTTCTGCCACAGCCAGTCAGCCCACCAGTCCAGTCACCCCCACCACCACGGCAAGAAGCTTCGACAACTCTACCCTTCCTACCTCGCCCTCAACACAAACCGTCGAACCGCCCCAGAAGGTCGCACCGGCGCCCAGGCCGTTATCCGAGGGCGCGAAGGTGGCCATGAATCCTGCCACTGCTCACCTCGCTGCCCCGTACAATGTCACACCTCCGGCCCATTCCCCGTCCCCGGGAACCGACCCGCAGAACCTACCGAGTATCGCCAACCTCATCAACCCCCCGCAGCATGACGGCGCCCAACAAACAGGCTTCGCACCTCCTTCTGGGCAGTCGCGATCGTTGAACCAGGCCCAATTCCCCCAGCCACCCGCCAACGGCCAGTCCGCACCCGGCGCACAACCGTCAGCCGCCATGGCACAACAGCAGAACCCAGCCCAAGCCCTGCAGGCGCAACAGGCCGCGGCGGTGCAGCAGCAGCAGCAACAACAGCAGCAGCAGCAGTCCAGACAGACCAAGGGGAAATACTCTCTTGTCGACTTCGACATACTACGGACCCTGGGAACCGGTAGCTTCGGCAGGGTACACCTCGTCCAGTCGAAGCACAACTCACGATTCTACGCCGTCAAGGTGCTGAAGAAGGCACAGGTTGTCAAGATGAAGCAGGTCGAACACACGAATGACGAGCGGAAGATGCTGGGCGAGGTCAAGCACCCATTCCTGATCACACTCTGGGGGACGTTCCAGGACTCGAAAAATCTGTACATGGTAATGGATTTTGTCGAGGGTGGCGAGCTGTTCTCGCTGCTGAGGAAATCCGGCGTACGTCCATCTTTTAAACCAGCCAGGCCCAGCCCCAGGCCCAGTCTCAGGGGATGTTGTATGAACACGGGACACCTTGCGCTGACACCCTGCTCATTAGCGCTTCCCCAACCCTGTCGCCAAATTCTATGCCGCCGAAGTCACCCTAGCGCTCGAGTACCTCCACGAGAAACATATTATCTACCGTGATCTGAAGCCAGAGAACCTACTGCTCGACCGACATGGCCACCTCAAGATCACGGACTTCGGCTTTGCGAAGCGGGTTCCGGACAAGACTTGGACGCTATGTGGTACCCCTGACTATCTTGCACCCGAGGTGGTGTCGAACAAAGGTTACAACAAATCGGTGGACTGGTACGCCGCGGCTGGTTGTTACTCCTGCAGAACACGATCGGTACTGACAAGTGGATCCAGGTGGTCATTAGGAATCCTGATATACGAGATGCTTTGTGGGTACACGCCATTCTGGGATAGCGGCTCGCCAATGAAGATCTACGAGAACATCCTCCGCGGGAAAGTAAAGTACCCGGCCTATATCAACCCGGATGCCCAGGATCTGCTGGAGAGGCTCATCACAGCCGACCTGACAAAAAGGCTGGGCAACCTTTACGGTGGACCCAAGGATGTAAAGCAACACGCCTGGTTCGCCGAGGTGACGTGGGATCGGCTGGCGAGGAAGGATATTGATGCGCCATATACGCCTCCCGTCAAAGCGGGCGCAGGCGACGCCAGCCAGTTTGACAGGTATCCCGAAGACCCTGAGCGTTACGGCCAAGGAGGCCATGATGAGTAAGTCACAAACCCCCCAGGGAGCCTGGGTTCTCGGCTCGTCGGAAGCAGGATGTGACAGGCGTGCTAACAGGAACTGTAGCTACGGACATATGTTCGGCGACTTTTAGCATTCGAGAACGGAAAGGGCGTCGATATCAGGCACAGAACATGCCGAGACGCACAAGCAGGAAAAGATCGGACGGATGGGGAGCCGCTGCGGGCTGCCCTTATAAGTGTCGAAGTTCACTAATGCTCGTGACTGTGCAAAGAAAACCGGCGTTGTGCGGCGCGGCTTGCCAACAAATGGCTTCTTGTTGGTCCATGTCAGTTTTTCAAGGGGCGTGATGTGTGTATTCACAACCGCTGTCGGGTGTATCGAGTGCCGTGTAATTTGGAAACGGAAAAGCAGGTTGTGTCCTGGTTGCATTGGGTTCCAGCATGGACATGTTCTGGGAAATGCTCTCTCTCAAGACGAGGGTGTTGGGGACCGACAACAGCAGGGGCGAGAGCAGAAGCATGGCTACAAGTATCCAATACCTACGATGAAACAAGAAAACAACAGACCTACAAGCATTAAGTATGGAGAGAAGCGGAAACGAGTATAGAGAGGAACAGAGAAGGGTGTGAAATGGTAAACTTGGGACACGACCGTGTTTGGCTTGACAGTATATGCCAGATGACAATGTGTATGAGAACAATGCAGCCCTAGTCTCGGCCGACGCCAGTATTGAGAATGCGCATATACGTACTCATATACAATTTTGTAGTATGGATTGGGAGTTGATACATGTGCTGTATGCAAGCACTTCAGAGGACCATGTCACCAGAGGACGTATTAGGTGGTCTCCAAGTACCGAGGTACCTGGCCTGGCCTGGCCTGGGAGTAGGCCGGGCAGGGTTCCTGGGCGGGACCCACCGCGGTCGGTCTAGCTGGTTCTCTGGCGGGAGCTACGAGCTCCAAGCAGCAAGGGTGAGGAGTGGACAATGGCCCAACGGCTGGCCAGCCCAGGAGCTAGGGGCTCTAGGGCAGAGGAAGCTTGGTTGCTGCAGTCTACTGCCTGTTGTGATGCTCTGGTTCGTGGAGGTCAGAGGGCACGATTGCAATTGTGGGTGTCAGAGAGATAGAGAGAGAGAGAGAGAGAGAGGGCAGAGAAGAGCCCCGCACAGATACACACCCGAACCCGACGCGCAAAAGGAGATCCCCGCCACCGGGATTGATACACTAGATTCCTGGCTACCAGGGCTCCTCATGAATCGATACATGGCGGATTAGTTTGATGACGGGATCCAGCGAATAGGAGATTTGACACCTGGCTGGAAATTGGGGAGACGAACCTCTTGTCTGGCTGCCTCTTGCTCTCTCACTCGCCCGCCCACACTCTGTTACATGCACGGTACATGGAGCCTTGCGGCTTATTTTTTTCCTGATTTCTTCCCCTCGCTCTCACATGTACAACTGACATGCATATGGCCGCAGATACTTTGGCCGTGTGAGAAACAAATTTGCATGGGCTGCTCTCGTCGTATATCTCCCTGACCGACATTTGCTCTTTGTTTTTCTTTCCTCCGTCTTTTCGCTCTGCACTCGCCTCCCTCGGGCTGGCATCTATCCAATTATAAATCATTTTTTGAGCTTTTCAACTGTAACTGCATATTTACAGCATGCGACGCTAAATGGCCAGGGGCGACTTCGGGCATATACCATGCATGCACGCGGTCTTTGCTCAACGGTTCATATGAGATAGAATCATAGGAGCGACGGGATCAAGGCGGGACGGGACGGCTCGCACAAGGAATTCAACGTTGAGACCTCGGGGTCGGGAGCTCCCTAGAAGGGGAAGCTGAGGCTCGCCAAGATGGACGACTACTTCTTCAAGAATCATGTCAAGGCCTGCAGGAATGTCAGCGAGGACACGAGCTACCTGGAGATCTTCAACTACTCGGTATGTGACTGTCTCACAGACCCGCCGCGAAACACCAGAGAGGGGCTGTTTGCTCCGGGCTGACCACATCAGGATCCATCTTATAATACAGTCGAGCAACATCCGTTGACCATGGATGAGTTTGACAACTTTTTAAAACAAAAGGTACTCAATTCTCGGATGCTAGGTCTTCATTCTCCCGGGGCGGTGCTGCTCCCGGTCTCATGCCCCGAGAATGTCATCTCATACCAGTCAGCGCTGACTGGCCATCTCACTTCCACAGGGCGCATTCTCGCCGCCCAAGCTAAAGGATGGCGTGGAATTACTCAATGGCGTCAGGATAATGTACGTCTGCATCGTCTTCACCCTCATACCTGTCTTGCTGGCGGAACCGACCTTGGACATGACCCCTTCACCTCCGCAACGCCCTCTCAAATGATAACATGTCACTCATCTTGCTCACACATGCGTCACCGCACACAGCCTCCAGCTCAAAGTCAAACACCCAGAGACGTTCGCCCCTCATGTGATATCCTTCACGGGGCCCGAGTACGAGAACATGGTGCGGTCGCTCCACCTGCCGTACCGGGCAATTGAGGGCACCGCCGTGGTGGGACCGTTTTTCTGGTGCTCGTACGATAGCGACGACGACGAGGACCCATACCAGCAGATCATCATGCGCAAGTCGGATGTGCGCAAGAAGGGAAAGACGCGAGGGTGGGAGCTGATGTTGTCGCACCACTTCCGCACGGGCGTTACGACGGGCTACGTCAAGGGCACCGACTCGAGCGACATGACCGAGAGCATCCAGCACCTCAAGGAGTGCGCCACCCACGTGGCTCACCCCTTCCTCCTGCCCGTCATCATCCTGTCGCACGACCTGAGCCCCAAGACGGACTCGAAGCAGCGCGACGCCCGCGACTGGCTGCGCCGCCTCGAGCACGCCGTCAGCATGCGCAACGAGATCCAGGAGGAGGAGGGCTACGTCAAGGCCGACGTCATGGACCTCGACCAGATCAACCGCGACCTCGTCGAGTGTCACTCCCAGGTCCTGTGGAAGCGGCCCCAGGCCTACCAGGAGATCATCAGGGCCATGGAAGAAGGCATGGAGAAGTTCGTGGGGAAGCTGCCCCCGGAGCGGGGGCCCATGGCACTCGAGGACGGCGGCAAGGATATGTATGGCTTCAAGGATCTGAGGAAGCAGCAGTCAAGCATGCTCAGCAGGCTGAAGTTTTACTACAATAAGTTGAAGGGCACCGAGCACTATGTCCATACGACGCTGGAGCGGCTGGCTATCCAGCGGAGTGCTGTAAGCCAAATACACCCCCCGTCCCTTCAAAACCCCTCTACCTCACCAAATTGAACTGACTAGATCCCTCGCGGTGGGATATTGAGGTGCTGACAAATTACAATCCGCGCAGCTCTATAACATTATCGCCCAGAAGGAGTCAAAGCTCAATCTGCAGATGGCAGGTGACCAGCGACGACTGGCGTACGCGAGCAAGCGGGATAGCACATCGATGAAGACCATCTCGCTGCTTGGTTCCATCTTCCTGCCTGCCACACTTCTCGCCTCCATATTTAGCATGACATTTTTTAACTTCCAAAACGGTAAGCCGAATAACTTATCTATCTGCGCTCCCTGGACTCAGGGAAGCATGCCGAGGACCCCAACACAGCGTCATTCCGCCCGAGCTGGGCTCCTACATGTCAGCATCGAATGACTGCGGACAAGACTCCTCGTTCTGACGTCTAGCACCAGGTCTCACGGAGAACGACGAAGGTCCCGTAGTGGCGCCGACGTTCTGGATATACTGGGCGGTGGCGATCCCGATCACGCTCTTCATCGTGATAATATGGTGGATCTGGGACAGGTCGCGCGAGGCGCGGTACGCAAAGGAGGACGACGACCTCGAGGCCAACATCGAGCACATGGAGAAGAACATCATGAAGACGATGCGGCAGCGCACCATGAGCAAGGTCAGGACATGGACGCACGCGCCCGAGAAGGTGGAGTGAGGCTGCACTGTCTGGTCTGGAGGAGATGGGCAAAACAAAAAGGGAAGAAGGAGGAGGCAAAAGATGCTTGGCAAAGATCCCGATTTTGATATGCTTACAAAAGCGTGCGTCTCTTCTGGATATCTAGGAGCACCAAAGGTCTTATACATACATGGGCTGAACGAGGTGATGACTATCATGAGCATGAGAAATGATTCACGAAGCTATGGCTGTTGAACATTGTATTGTTTTTTGCTCCAGGGAGCTATTGTGCAGAAGGTGAAGAGGTATCCTGAGATGTAAAGTACCCATCATCAATCTGGCATCGGGATTTTCTTTTTCGACTGCCCGCGCAATGTTCATATGCCTGCGATCTGGACCATCTTGCTGTCAAGTGTCTGGAACTCTTCATCCCCCCCCCCCGGGGGGTTGATGTAGTACCGTATATTGCCGCGCATCGAGGCGGTACGCGAACGATCCTTCAGGTGCAGAGCATCATCGCCAGCTTTGTGGGCGGCGGCGACGTCTCGACGTGAGCACCACATCATCCTTCTCCAAGAAATGTGCAACTGGCCGTTTCCAGACACCCGCGTTCCATTCTACCCACCCACCCGGCCTGCTCTCATGCGCATAAAGAGGATGCGGCATTTGTCGGCCCGGTGAGGAAAACGACGCCTCCACTCTCCATGGCCTCGTCTTGAGCGCATCACATATAGCCTTGGACGATGAGCTGCGCCAAACGAGAAGAGCTGGGCTATGAAAGTGCATTGGTCTATAAGCCTTGCGGGCCCGATGACCCGCCCTTCTGCCGTAGTTTTAGAAGGCTTCTACCAGTCCATCTGTGCGAGCGGCGTGTTTGCCTACGGAGGCGCTATTGGTCCACGGGGGTGCATGAGCTTCGCAGCGTTCATGATCCGTGGGTACCATACTTTTGTCCATCGTTTTATCCGGAAACCAAGGTGCTCTCGGGGAAGTCTGTGGTTTTCTCCAAGGATTCTGCCGCCTGGCTGGCAGTGCAGTTCTCGCCATTCTGGGCCTGGATAGCAGCAGTAGGAGCAGTATGAGCAGGAGTGGTAGCAGGGCGCTCCTCCGCGCCCAACTTTTTCTTCTCCTTCTTTCCGAGTGATATCGCACCTTTCGCCAGCGCCTCGGCCGGAAGAGGCCTCACGATGGGCTGGGCGACCCACCACGGCCGCTTGCACCTCTTCACGGTGGCGACCGAGCTGTGTGGGTCGTCAACGACCGCCTCCTCGGCATCGTCCTTGACATTGTGTTCCGCTGGTGCCGCCACGGCGTCCCCGGCGGTGGTGTCGGCAGCCCGTGAGCCCTTCTCGTAGGCGCCGTTCCGCCCGTCGTCCTCAACGCTACTCCCGCCCGTGCGCTCGTAGTCGAGCAGGCCCTCGGCGACCTTCTTTTCGACCATGGCCAGGATGCCCTCGTACACCCCAATGTCGCCCAGCCTCGACTTGGCCAGCGCGTCCCGCACGTCGTGGTGCCTCGTGACAAAGTGCCGGAGCATGTGGAACAGGTGCGGCTGCATGCCGACAAAGTTGGGGCCGGCCATGATGGACGTGACCTTGGCGCCGCCGCCGCCGCCGCCGCCGTCCTTTCTCCGCTTCTTCCGCGCGGGCTCCTGCGCTTCAGACCCGTCCGCCTCCTCCCGCTCCTGCTCTCGGAGCCAGAACTCGTCGTCTCCGGGCACGAAAAGCGGCCGTCTCGCCGGCGGTTCCTGCTCCAGGACGTACCGGTGCATGATATCCAGGTATCGGCGCATAATGGCGTCGACCCGCCACCCGCCACGCCCGTCCTTGCCGCGCCAATACTCCCTCGTCTCCTCTCCCGGCGGTGGCGGCGCCGCGAATAGGGCGGGATCGCTCAGGTTGCCCTCGGCGGCCATCACGCCGTCGGCGCCGGTGGCGCCCAGGCACCGCTGCAGATCCCCGTGCTGCAGCACGTTGCCGTTGGCGAAGATGACTGTCTCGGGCGGCAGGTTCTCCCGGAGGTATCGGATGTACTCCCAGTCCGCGACGCCCGTCATGTGGCCCTTCTGCTCCCTCCTCCGCCCGTGCACCGTCAGGATGCTGGCCCCCGCGCTCAGGACGTTCCTTGCGTAGGCCAGCGTCGCCTCCTTTGTCTCCAAGATGCGTATCTTTGCCGTCACTGGGACGGGCAGGTTCTCGTGCAGCGTCTTGATCATGGTGTGTATGAGCTCCTGGTCCTCCTGCAGAAACGCGCCGTAGTGGCCCTTGCGCGCAATGCCCTGCGGGCAGCCGAGGTTGAGGTCCACGGCGTCGCAGTACGGTGCGACAAGCTTCGCCGCGGTGAGGAGGGCTTCGGGATCGTTGGCGCAGAACTGCACGAAGAGCGGCCGGTCGATGGCTGGGTTCCCGTCGAGGTACTGCTTGTCATCGGGCTCGTTGCTGCTGGCAGTTGCACCTGCTTGTGGCTTGGACGTGATCTGGGACTTGGACGCTCGCGTGGGCTGGAAGTGAGAGTCGCGATACTTTTGTCCATCGGCGAAGAGGCGAGCGTGGAGCATTGGCGAATAGGCAAGGATGCTAGGCCGCTCGGACTCGGTGAGGAAGGATCGTGACAGCATTCTCCAGGCGAACTCGGACTGGTCTACCATCGGCGCCACGATGTACCTGGGCTTTCCGATGCTCTCGTAGAATGCGCGGCCGTGCAGCTTAGCAGGCCGCGCCGCTGAGTCTGCGACAACAGCAGCTATGCCTCCGGCCATCTTCGTGATCCTTGCCGTCGCAAACCCGCTCGCAAAGGCACTGCGTAAGGGTCTCGGGAACGAAGGCGCCCCCGGCCTAAGTCGCCCAACGAAGACCGCCAGACTGGTCAGAGAAGCGACGATTGACTTTGGAGACTTGCGCTCGTTCTCACGAATAGGACGCTCAAAGATGTGTTGTGTGAATGAGGTTAGACGGATGGATGCAGGTCGGTAGCAGGGCGTCAGCTTTTTTTTTCTTCGCCTTAGTCGGGCGCAACTTCAGCCTTGCGTGCAGGGGCCATCACATTGACAGGGATAAGAGGTCGAGTTAGTCGAGGTCCAAGTACCTTGATGTCCCTCGGACTGTGTTCGCCCGCCCAAACCCAGCAGGGACTGGTCGCCGTTGGCAACCACACAATTGGCCATGCATGTTCCCCAACATTCTTCGTGCCACGCACTGCACTGCCGGTTGAGGAGCTATCAAGTCTTAAGTAATAACAGTGCTTGCTCCCAGCCTCGTCCATGTCGCCGCATCGTGCATAAGCCGAAAGTTTCCCATGTCTGCACGTAATCATCTTGAAACCAGAGTCATGCACCTTAGAATCGCAGAGCAAAGCATTTCTGGCTTTAGCCTGCACTTGTCACATGTTTGCATGTGAAATCTGTTGGATGTAAATGCTGCGTCCAGCCAGGCCAGACCAGCCTACATCCTGCCGTCAGCATGCAGGCTGTCCATACCGCCGTGACCGCTTTGAACCTTCAGTCGGTGTCTGTCTCGCTGCAAGGTGAACTGTTGGGCTTGAGAAGGTGCTTCCTGGGTTGCTTTCGGTCTATCTAGGCCCCGCTGAGTGATAGGAAATGTAATGAGACGTCAACCGAAAATCCCGCTTGCCTCCTCTGCTAACACAACCCTTTCCTTTAATGCTTATGGCTTTTCGCACGAATCGCTCTTCTCCCACATTTCGGTCCATGTGCACGCGAAAGATAGACAGTGGAAAAAACAAAACAAAACAGATGATGCAATATGGCCGGAATCAAGAAGCACTTTGATCACCTCTCAGAGGCCTCCCAGTAATTAAATATGTTTGGTCCCTGCTTGGCTCTTGCTGGCCCCAAATTCCTTCACCCTGGACCCATCGGCCTTGTATTCATGGGGCCGACCGAGTATCGCCTCCACGTCGCTCTCGCTTCGGCTCCCTCGTGCACCCAGCCCGTCGGAAAGGTGGGGTGGTGTTCAGCCGCAGACGGCCCTTTCGAGATTAATTCAGTCGTCCTTTTGTCGAGTTTTACCTACGGATTGCCGCAGGTTCTGGTTCCAAGATTAACGCCCTGACACCTTACTTGGATGCTTGTCCCGAAACGCCGTTGAAAACAATTGCCAATACACGATGGGGTTTGGGTGCCTGCTTGACACGGGTGACCAGCAGGTAAACATTCCATCGGAAACTATCATTGTCAGAAGAAATGCGTGTAGATCTTAGAGCTCTCGTGCACTTCCATCTCCTGGAATTTTGCGTCAGCACCTGATCACATGACACGGTCCACACCCTTGCAACGTACCATCTTGAAGTTGTTGAGCTCCTCCTTGATCTGCTGCGCTAGCATTGGGGTGAGGCGGTTGCACGTTGCAATCTCAGAGCGACGGTCGTACTCCTGGCTTGGCCACGTATCGTGGAAGACAATGCGAGGGCTGAACGTCGCGTTGCGCTTACTCTGCCCACCTTGCGGTGTGCCTGGAGCGCTTCTCGTCTCTTGACGGAGGCGTAAGGCTGTCATGAAGTAGTCCTCACTTCCAATCGTGACGGATCCGTTCCGATTGTGATTGGCTTCGTCGTTGGGAGTGCTGGGAGCACTCGAGTTTGGAGAGTCAGCGACATGTGGGACGGCAGGCAAATCAAAGAGGGGGCCCCTCTCGACTCGGGGCGACGGAGTGGAAACGCCGTTGTCTAGATTTCCTGTTAGCATTGGGTGGCTCCACATGACCGGGAGAACGTAACCTACGTTTCAAGATGCCTTTCCGTACGGCAGCCAGCACCTCAGCTCGCTCTCTATCCCCACCGACGATGCTCTTCCGTGAGTTGGAGTTGTCCGTTCCTGAACTGCCGGCTCTCTCTGGCGTCGACCCGTCGGCGGCATTGGTCGCGTCCATGGAGTTTCGCTCCAAGCGCGGGAAACCTGTGCCGCCGCCGTTGTTGGGGTTTGGATCAGGGTTGACGTTGACCCGCTCCCTCTCAGCCTCAACCGTCACCATAGACACGGCGGCCTGGCTCGCTTCCGGCATTTCCGCAGTGGGGACACCAATGGTAGACTTTGGCCGAAACAAGCCAGCCAGGGAGCGTCCACCCTTTTTCATCCCTCGACCCATCTTTCGGATCATGATCGATGCCGACGAAGCTGTGGAGGAAATTGAAAGATTATCAGTGGAGCCCGAGAACAGGCGTGAGCCAGCATAGATGTTACTGCCGATACCCGCCGCCTCCTGTAGTTCAGCGATTCGGGCCTGTTCCGCATCGAGCCCATCAGCAGGTGGGTTCTGCTGTGATGTCGACGCCTCTGAAGACCCAGCGTTGTCCTTGCCCCCATCCACAGCACCAGCTCGCCTGAGCTCAGCGGCACTTCCAAAGGACAAGGCTCGGCGGAGTCTCGAGGTCTTGCTCTTCAACTTGCCTCCTTTCTGATTGATGGCAGCCAGTTGCTTGACGGCAGGGCTGTCGAACCCAGCGTTCGACGATTCGGCGGCACCATTTGGAGTGGATGGCTTGGCAGGGGCAGCTGCGGAGTCCTTGGACCCTTTGGAGCCCTTCTCGGCTTCCATCGTCACCGGCTTTGATAGCGGCGATGGATTGGCAATCCGCTTGGCGGCATCGGACGACGAACTCCTTGGTGGAATGTTGACGAGCTTTGGGGAGTCTGGATTAGTGGAGGTTTGGTCTGAGGGCTCAGAGAGCTGGGCGGGGTTTCCAATCGGGGTCGGAACGTTGTTACGGTGGGCAGACTGGATACATAAGTCGTCAGCATGTGGACATTTAAGGGCCCGGCCCTGCATAGACACTGTGATTGGATCGTATGTTTCAGGGGGTGGGATTAGATGGAGACACTCACCGAAGACGGTCTAGAGTTACTGCTCCGGCTCGAGACGAGACTATCAGAACTGCCGTTCTTCGCACCCACAACGGGGCTACTGATCGTCACCAGCCTGGCAGTCTTGATCTGATCTTTGTCGTTGCCACCTCTGGCTGCTGGGCGCTCCGCCGATGGATCTTCCGATCGCTTGGGATCCGCGGGTTGCGGGGACTTTGGCAGGTCGGTAGTATCCAATGCGGGCATGCTTCGCCGCCGAATTCTTCTAGAATCCTCCTGATGTCTATGCAGTTGCATGTCATCCACGGATCCTGGTACCTTGGCGTAAAAGCTGTTCGGTCGGCTTAAGTTCGACGGGCTGGGTCGTCGTTCCTTGTTGGAGGTTGGCTGAGTGTACAGGTGGTTAACAGAGGCCATACCTGAACCTGAAGGAGTTGCTGAGCCCTGTGTTGCACCTGACTCCGGCGACCGTTGAGCCGCGGTTCGTCGATATCGGTCTGGCTGGCTTTTTGTGGCCGTCGATGATCCCAAGGACAATTGGTTTGAGGAATTGGAGAGAAACGCGGACTGTGGCCGAGGGCCAGGACTGACCCTTCTTGTACCAGATACAGGTATCATAGAGTCATCGCGAGACCCGATCGAGGCGACATTCAAACCCGAGTTAGGCAGGTTGGGCATGGAAGCATTCGCGTTGTGCCGTGACCGTCCCGTGGAGGGATTTGGATCGAAATTCTGCATTGTCGGAACGGAGGGAGAAGACGAGGCCCGATAAGCTGAATAGTGCTGCCACTGTCCGTTCTGATTGAGGCTTGGAGTGGCCGTGAAAGAGTACGGTTGGATCGGGGCAGAAGCTCCCCTATAAGCCACTGGGCCAGTGACACCTCCACCGTGGTAATTGTTCCTCTGCTGTTGAGCACTGGCGTACTGCTGGTTCGTCTGAGATTGAGGAGGCATCATGCTCGAGTTCGACCCGGTCCTTGTCTGAAGCATGGGAACGGTACTGGTTTGCTGAGGATATGCTTGAACCAACGCGGCCATCGTTTTGTCGTGATATCGACCTCGAAATGCCTAGTGAAAGCTGTTGAGCAAGGTAGAAGGTCTATCGGCGTAGGCCCTTTCCCGCCCAAGGCTTGCAAGCACAGGCTCCCTGCAGTCCAATCTATTAGCCTCAAAGTTCCCAACACGCCTGTACAAAGCACTCGTAATGTCAAATAGAGGAAGAAGCGGGGTGAGCAGGCGAGCCTGAGGTTAGATGCATCGGGGCCGGGGACTTGCCAATTTGTTTGCGCCAAGAGAGAGGGTGTCCCCAAGGTGGCAAGGCGGGAAGCAAATGGCGTGAAGGTGAATGCTGCAAACGACAGTCGGGGGAAGCGGTGCTTTTGTACGTCTGTAGCGAATTGGGTACGAGAAGTAGATGGCCTTCGACAGGAGATCACTGTCACCGTGAACTCCGTTTAGGAAGGTTGTGAGATCAGGGACCTCTCTACACAGGTAAGGCCAGACAATTGAATGTCGAATCAAGAGTCCCAGGCGTGTACCCGGTGATGTATGGCTAAGACGAGGACATGAGGAGCCTCTGTTGAATCAGAAGCGTCGCTGTGGGCTTGATAAGGTCCGAGCACGAGGGAGATGGTCGCTGGTGGTGGAATTGGCAGCAGTGGTAGGTTCGCTCGGGCGCTCGGAGGGGGGCAGATTGGCGCAGGATGCACGCTTTGTTGGAGAAAATGCGAGGCGAGAGACAAACAGGCCAAGCAGACGGACGTGACGGGCTCGCAACGGGCGGAGTGAAGCCAATGCAATAAATGCTCTGTAATAACACGCACAACGAAGGCACAGACAAAAAAGAAGTTGCCTCCAGAGCAAATCGTACTGGATTGGAACCGGGAGGGGTGCCAGGCGGCGGAGATAGCACACGGGTTGGGATGGATGGTGGGCTGGTGGAGTTCTTGTTTATTGATGGCGGCGTGGATTTTCGCGATCGTGATGCCGTGGTGGTGTTGCCAGGAGAAACCGAGCAAGGGGTGTTCAGGAGGAGCGAGAGCTTTCGACGACTCGGATCCCCAGAAACAATATTGGGCCGAGCGGAGGTTGGACCGGAGAAAGACACAAGAAAATGACAAGGAAGAGAGAGAGAAGGACAAAAGACAAAAGAGGCGGTGATGAAGGGAAGGGAGTACAACAAGGAAGAAGACGGGACGAGGATGTCTTCGCAGTGTCCTGTCGTGTCGTGTCGTATCGTGTTGCACAGAAGGAGGTGGAATGGGTGGAAGGAAGTAGGCGAGAGGAGAAAAAGAAGCCAGGAGCCAGGAGCCAAGGGCCCTGAGGGGAGCCATGGCCAGAACGAGAAAGAGTAGGCCCCCCCCCCTTCCCCCCCAGCAGAGAAAGCTACTACTGTACAAAGCAGACAATCTGCATGGAAAAGACGAGCAGGTGCAAGGAACAGGGGCAACAGCAGGAACGCGTGCATGGGCAAACTGGGGCCGACGCAGAGCAACCCTTTTCGTTGAGCCAACCAAACCGTGAGGAGCTCTCTCATCTCAGTCTGCCCGTCTGGGGGAGTGGGAGTCTGGCAGTGCGGATTGGATTCCTGCCCACAGCGTCTCCCTACCAGCAGCAACCGTGGGCTGGTAGGTACACTCAGGTGCCTGCTGTAGCAGTGCAAGCAGGTAGGTAGGGACCTAACTCCACATCGTACCTGCACCTCCTGTACACGTCTCTGCATTTCTCTCATGCTCTCCCTCTCTCCCTCTACCTCTTTTCTCTCTGTGTGTGCTGGATCTAGCACGCGTCCGGTCCACAATGCACAGTCCACAGTCCAGTCTTTTTCTCGCTCCAGGGGTCCAAGGGGGGTCGAGGCTTAGCGCTCACGCCTACAAGCATGAGAGGCAGATGCTACTCCAAAACCAGCTAAAGCAACTGTAAATTGATGAGCAGCTCCAATTTGTGACAGTGGGAATCCGGCCGACCGTGGCATGTTCCTGGAGCGTGTTGTGCATTGCATTGCGTAGTCTGTCCTCTTCTGTTTCCTTCCGGCCCTCCTGCACTGCCCAGGAATGATGATGAATACGGGGAGAAAGGTACTGCGTTCTATACGACTCGTCTGCACTGCTCTCTGCTAGGTACGATTCGCACAAGTTTTCCACCTCATACCCACCAGAGAGCAGTCAATGTATGTAGCATACATCTACCTACGCACACACGAACACACACACATCTCTTGTCTCCGCCACAGGCCCACAGCACCAGACAACATTTGTGTGTCCAGAATGCAACACAGTCCAAAAAGGGGCAATACCCCCACCAAGGGTTCCTTTCCTAGAGGAACCCCAACGCACCACACACGCACTCACACTCACACTCACACTCACTCAGTTTTACGCCCGGCCTGCGACAAGTGGTTCGCAGGTGTTGTTGATCGGGGTGCGACCCCCAAGAGGGATGGGATTGGGGGGGGGGCGAACGGGAGATTGAGCGATGGATGTGATTGGGCATTTTGGCTGGTGGCATTGAATCCGCCCGCGCTAAGCAAGGCTGTCCCTGCAAGCTCGACAAGCACTCCTCCGTGCATGTCACAGTGCCCAGCAGCAGGGTAGTACACCAAAGTACCGGCGTACACCTGTCTACCAAACGCCGTACGCTGCAGCAGAGCACGGGACAGCACGCTTTGCAGCCTCTGTTTCTGCAGGACGCGACGGCGGCCACGTCCAAGCCAGGCACGTCCGCCATCTCACAGGCCTTCCTTGACAACGTTGTCTTGTTGTACATCTGTCATGGACTGCCAATTTCTCTACGCTTGGTCCGATAGGGGACACGGCCGCACGGGAGGCACGGCGAGATGGGACGAGACGAGACAAAGACTGGCGACAGCCTCTCTTCTGGGAACCCCGCTTGATCATCCTCAATCCACACTCCCTCCCGGTCGCGGGCGATAAAGCCCTCACCAGCTCTGCCAGACCTGCCAGACCTGCCAGTACAAACATACACACACGTACAGTACACATAGTACGAGGTCTACACTACATCACAGCAGCGATCAGACCGCTTTCCGGCAGCGGGCGCGGAGCCGGAGATTCACCTGCCTGAATTGACGGACTGCGTAATGAGCACCCTACCCTCTCGTGCCCATCCTCCGCCGCTATCGACAGTTCTGATGAGACCCTGACCACCTCGGCGGCGCCTCGTCTCCGGCATGGCCCCTCGGCCTCGCTCACTTACCGCTCCTCGTCAACCAGGCCAAAGTAACCTGCTACCTGCTTCCTCATGACTCCCTCCCCACCCCTCAGATCATCGCTCCGGAGACGCGCAAAACTCGGAGCCTCGCAGCAGTGCAGTGCAGGCGGGGTGGCAAATGAGAAGCCGTGAGGCTTGCGGGCTTGTGACAATGCGCGCACGTCAACCTCGAGGAGCGGCGGTATCTGCCAACTTCCTGTTTGCATTCCGGTGATCTGTGCAGGGATCCTGGATCTGGATAGGGGGCCCGCGCCGTCAAGGTGCGGGCAGGGAGCCTCGTATTGGTAGGCAATCTGGCAATCTGATCATTATCGCTGGCAAATAATTCCCCACAGCCTGGTGGTATGGAGTAAAGTGGCCCTCTGTCCTGTCATCTGAGTTGAGCCGCCCCTATTTTGCCAGACGTGCAGGTGCCAGGCGGCAGTCGGTGAGCAGCAAAAGGAAACACAAAAACAAGCCTGTGTGGTGGTCATCTATTTCGAGGCCACGAGCACACGAGGAAACGAGGCTGGCCCTCCAAGTTCTGGTCTGGGTCCCGGCTCGACATGACGACACTCGACACCTGACAATGGGAACTGGACCCTTGAGACTGGAGACCCGAGACTGGCCAGACTCGAGAACTTGGGCGGAGGACCACCCACACACGGATGATCGATCGCATGTGAGCACCGCCGTGCTGGTACCAAAGTACGGGAAGATTCGCCTTTGCCCGCAGCCTCGCTTGCCTTGCAACATATGAGCATCTCCTCCTAACAGTACACTAGTATCCAGCATCCAAGTGTCCACCGTCTGCCCGGCCCATCCCCACAGACCCAGTGCTCCCGCCGCGTCAAGTCAACCAAACCAAATCCGCCTTGGTAATGGTCTGGAGTTGGCAGTCAGGGGTCCCCCTCGCTGTCGTAAGATTTTCCAAACAGGCAGCCAGGCGGTACTACAGTAAGGTTCCCGGCCTACCTGGGTAGACAAGCACAGTATACCCGCCTTATCACCCACGGCCCCTGGACTAGCGGCCTACACCACCTAGGTCTACCTAGACACCGCTGGGCTGTTGTATACGCGGGAATACTTACAGCGCATGGCTTCGATTGTTGGATCACACATAACGAACGGGGCCTTATCGCTCGAAATTGCGAGCCTGCACATTGTACATGAAAGGACCAAAACCTCAAACAGACTACGGCGGGAGGTCGAAATGACAATCGCGATACTGTAAATGCCAATCAGTGTCAAATTAACTTTCGGCTGTCAGGGCTGCTCCGGCTTGTTTTGTGACCACAACCGCCATTGCCGACTTTTTATTGTTCCCAATGCGCCCCGTCGCAACGCCTGCACACGGTCCGCTCAAGGACCCCGGCGAGCAACCGAGCAGGACTCTCTTACACTGAGGGCTTCGAACGTACGATTGTCTACAACTTCCGCCATCAATCTCGCCTGGAATGGAGCCGAAACCCCCGATCATTCCGCTTGCCGCCGCCCTGACAAGGGCATTCGGAGGGACGGAAGGGGGTGCGGGTCGATCTCAGATCTCAGTCCTCTTGTGTCAAGGCAGAGCCAGACCGGCAAGGCTATCGCTGCCGGCTTGCTAGACGCCATATGTTGAATTTATAGTGCTATACATTAGTGCCAGTAAGGACTGGGATGCCCAAATCTCAAACACAGCCTCTAATGGCTACCGAGGCATTCTTCCACACCGCACAGAATCAGCCTGCTCACATAAATACCAATCACTTGGCTGATATCGGCAGGTACTTCATGCCCACGGCGTTGGATTGAACTCTAATCTAGGTCAGTCTTATTCGCCTGAGAGCAATGCCTGGCCGGAGAATGAGCCCCGAGCCGAGACCGACCCAAGGGAAGGTTTGAGATGAGGGACGAAAATAAATTCGGCAGCAGCTTTTGCAGTCGTCCCGAGTTGGGGCGCCGTTGCGATGAGCCGCGGCCAAATTCCTTCGCGTCATACTCATCACCTGCATGCAACCCTAGAGGTGCCATTAATTGAGCAATGAGGAGCCGAGACTGGGAATTCGCTGGCGCGGGGTCGGCCTCGCAATCGCTCAGGCTGTCAGGGCCGCCAGCCTCTCCCTTGCTCCTGGGGTGAGGTCGGCGATGAGACAGCAACATCATGTTGTAAAGTCGGCACATGGCGGCCTATCATCGTGCCGCCCTTGACTTTGCAGCTGTCACCGACTCTCGTAGAGGGGCACATGCCCAGAGATTGAACCAAGATGTGGCCGTCGCCTGATGGACCGCGGTTCCTGGTGGTGACGCTCGGTCAGAGATTCATTGCACTGCATATTCGGTCGCAATCTGCAAGGCCAACTCCAGGCGGGTCCATGGAGCTGCAGTTCTGCTGGCACAAGGGCTAAGGGTCGCGCCGGCTCGGCCGTGCTCTTCCGGACATCGGACGGAAGAAAAGCCCACTCCATTCTGCGCTATCGGGCGTCCCTGTCCCGAACAGTCGGCGATGGCTTGGCCGGCCCCTTCACTCGCCTTTCACATGCTTCTATGGTAACTTCCTAGCTTCCCAAAAAGGACGGATTACGAATTTTCATCACAGTCTCAATGTCATACAAATGGACATCCCCACTCCCAGAGACACAGCAGATTGTAGCTGGCGCCGGGTCAACCTACTGTGTCTGTCTGACGAGACGCTCTGCCCTATGATGCCGCCTTCCGATGCGAGCCCATGGAGCAAGTCCCCAAGGCAACCAGCTGCACCAGAGTGTTACACAACTGCTCGCTTCCACGATTAGGGCCACTGCCTGCTCACCAAGTCTCGACCCCACCATCAAAATCGGCCGCGGGCCCTGCATGCACGAGCCAGCCGCGGCCTCCCACCCGGGTGTCCTTCCGGCCTGGCAATTCTCGATGCTTGACTGAGACCTGGATCACGGGGGATGAGTGATGACCACCCTGTAGCCAGTCGGGCATATTTGAGCGTCGTCACCCCACGTCCGCACGGTCACACCATCGACACGTGTGTTAGACCGGCGTCAAAGGGGGACCACTGTGCGACCGCCTCAGCGTCAGTCCGCGTGTCTGCGAGAAGGCTAACAGCCCTCCTCGTCAGCTTTGCTGATCGGGTAGTGGCCCAGCTTGGACGATCTTCAGGTCCGCATACCAGTAGCTTACTGTTACTCCCCCATCTGCTTTGTGCAGCCTCACTGCCCTGACAGTCATCATCCATCATCACTCAGCCTGAGGATCGCCAGGTCCGGAAAACCCCCTCCCACATCATTCATTCTTCGCGGAGCTACGCGAGATCTGTGCGACCACACGCGATGGTGCCAGTGGCTGATCGCTACAGGAGTGGCTGGCAGGAGTCAACAACCGATCTGAGACCCCCGACCATAAAGACGTTGCAACAAAAGGCGGTGGCTGCGTGTCTCGATGTTTCTGTCTACCCTGCTCGATATTCACGCCGACATCGCTCGTCGCACCGCGACGCCATTTTGAGGAAAATACTATGCTCTGTGTGCTGAGCATGCTATGCGGCCTCCGTTGATCCGTGACTGTCGCAGGACGCATTGCACTTGGTGTCTATCGGTGATGCACGGGGTGGGACTGGCGTTATTAGGCCATCTACCAGCAACTACTCTTGCCGGCACAGTGAGAGAACCGGCAGCAAAAAAAGGTACGCTGACGCTCTCTATACCGAGACACGGCTTCTTGCTTAAGCGCCTCAGAAAAGCCCTCACAACTGGCTGGGACCAACCTAGTTCTCGCCGTACCCAGAAACCTGGGACCAGAGAGCCAGACCGGCGACGGACCTAAGGGCTGGTTGTCGGGTGGACACGCCCCAGAAAGACTCTCTCCTGGCCCTAGCTAGCTACAGCTAACCTGCAGGTATGTGTGGTGGGATGTGTGTACGCGGAATGCAGCTACTCCCAGGCGGCGCGGCCGAGCTTCCGGTGCTGTCCAATCCACAGTCGCGGCCCGTCGTTGAATGGGGCACTATCCCGAGCCAGCGGGTGCAATACGAGATTTCGTTATCGTGACAGAAAAGTCAAAAGATCCGAATGTTGTTGCTTGCTCACATGAGCGTTTCGGCCTGCAGGCAATCGGAATGAGTTGTCTTAACTGAGTACAAAGCACTGCAGTCTTTTGTGGAGGCCGACGTCAGTCATAAACGGCATGCTCCATGCATCCCTCTTTATGGGATATCATCCTGGGACAACTCCCATGAAACAACTTCCTGTGGGATATCCTCCTGCCTACTAATAGGCAGTCATGACTTCCTGTGAGGCAGTTAAATCCCGCTGGAGTGAAGACCACATTTCGACTCTTCGGGCAGTAAACGGTATCAACCTCCGTATATGTGTACACTTAGACTGTCCTGTCGTACGTGAGAGATGCACCATCTAGCCTAAACTGGTAGAGCACATGCAGGGTGTTTCGTGTGGGCCGTTGGTAAGGCGACCAATTCTCATCTTGGTGTGTTCGTAATCTGGCAACGGCCCGGATTCTGAATCCCGGCTGGACCGCCTGGTATCTTTACCCTCCGGATACTGCGGGAGCGGAAATAGTGAGAGACGTTGGATTTCGGTAATTTCCATCCTTCAAAACAGAATCCAGGGGCGTGGCAGGGCAACAAGCACCCAATGAGAAAGGCGCCGGCTTACCTCCTTTGGTTGGCTCAGCTCCTAGGCCTCGTGACGTGGTTATCCACTGTATCTATCAGCGCATTGCTGACTGACTGACATACAAACGAGCTGTGGCCATGAGAAGAAAACATGCCATGCTGAGACACAACAAATTATGTGGTCTTCAAGGTATATAGATTTGTCGGTAGAACAGCATCGATGGTCGGAGTGCCCCGCAGCAAAGGGTGCGCACTCTGCGTCAAGAGGAGGGTGAAATGCGACCAGAACCTCCCATGTAAGGCGTTTCCGCAACACACCCCTACATGATGAAGAAACTCTCCAAGCTGACCATCTTCGCCAGTCTGTGGAAATTGCATCAAGTATGGTGCTGAGTGTCCGGGGTATGAGAAGGGTCGCAAGTTCGTTTCCGTAAAGCATGCTGTCCGTGGTAGAGGCCAGGACCTGCCAAAAGGCTCTGCAACTGAGCCCAGCTTCTCGTCAGCCTCACCCTCAGGCTCGGTGACTACAACTCAACGGCTGACGGGTCAAGAATCAGCCTTCCAAGCTCGAGGCAAGGACGCCGGAAGCGCATCAAGCCTCGGCTTCCAAGGGCCGTTTCCTACGCAGGTTTCAGGATCACTCCATGGCTCACCCGTCCCCTTCATCCACAGTATAATTAGCGAGCTCTTCGACACCTACTCGCGCGAGGAGGTTACGTACAGCGCACCTTGGTTCTCCTCACTCATCAACTATCTTGGGAATTCACAGGCTCTTGACGGAGCCATGTCCGCATACCTGCTGCAGCTGGTCGGCAAGGCTAAAGGGGACCGAGCCCTCGTCAGCAGGAGCCGGGATCTCTACGGTCGTTCGCTGGCCGGCCTCCAGCGGGCCCTCAACCACCCTGTGGCTTGGAAATCGGCCGAGACACTGGCCTCAACGATGCTGTGCTGCCTGTTCGAGCTGTTCGCGGGCACATCAAACCCGCTTAGCTGGATGATGCACGCAGCCGGCGTGTCCAAGCTCGTCCAGGCACGAGGGCCCAGCTCCTTCTCCACGCCGTTCGAGAGGGCTGCCCTCAGCTGCTTCCGGCCCCTTATGATCATGCAGTCTCTCTTCTCCGGGCAGGACTGCTTCCTCACCCAACCAAGGTGGCAGGACCTCTCATCACGGCTGTCTGGCCCCGCTGTGGATGACGGAGAGGAAGAAGGGGCCCAGGAAAAGGCTTTGGGGATTACACGCGTTCCCACCCCACTTTGGGTCAGACATCAAGATGGGTACTTCACCTTGCTTGCCAAGGTCCCACTGGTTCTGAACTGGGGTTACAGCATCCGGGAAGAGAGGCGTCACGGGATTACGCCCGATCCAAGTCGAATAAAACTGCTCAAGGAACAGGCGAGCGTGCTGCGTTCAGAGTATTGTGATTGGCACGAGAGGGCCATATCTGGGGGCGCAGTCACGCAGCCCGTCGAGGTGCAATCCAGGGACCCTTCATCGCCCTTCGGCACCGTGCTCGAATTTTCAAACCCATGGGTCGGTTCGGTTGAAGTCTCGTATTGGGCAACGATGTTGATTCTCCAGGAGGCGTTGAACCAGTGTTACGAAGAGGGCCAACAACATCGGTATGACGAGGAGAACCAAGTGCTTGCCACAAACATCCTGAGAGCTACAGAGTCCATTGGGCGGGGCATCATGGGCCCATACAGGATCTCGTACGCCCTTCGCATCGCGTACGACTTTGTTGACTTGCCACTCAAGATGTGGGTTCTGTCGGCTGCGGGAAGGTACAGCCAACAATATGCTGCGGTGTCTACTGAAACGTACCCGAGGCCTAACGCGAATATTGGCGTACACTCTTTCATGGTGGAAGACGACGATGACTCGGCTGTGGCCTGGAAGACCACTGCTTTGGACGCAGACGGAGGCTAGCATCTTGTCCAGCACTGACTTGGTACACGAACCGATACAGTCAGACTGACATTATGGTGATGTGGAACCGACATGGTGATCCTTCACCCTCTTCCGCAAACCATCAGATGTCAATCTAGCATGAACAGATTGGCCATCGATCTGGGGACCTTTCGTCAGACTGTGGTTAATACCGAGGTTCGAGCCTAGACGGTCTCTCCGTCATCACCGGGCTAGTGTCCGACGCTCTTCACCTTACACGAGTGCCCCTAGCTCAAATTCCGTTGGATGTAGCATACTGCTTACGTCGCCCTCGCTACCGACAGCCTGTCATCACTGTCGTCAGATGCGGGCTCGTGCAGAGGGGTATCAGCGCTCTTGTCTGTGAGAGTAGACGGTGGCCCATGAAAGCAATAAGATGTGCCTCAGGCACCACAGACGAGTCGTTCCATGACACCGATATGAACCCGCCGAGGAGATAGCATCTCTTGAATACCTTGGTTCCCTCGCCCGACTTCAAGATGGGGTCCCGCGCAAACGTGCCAAGAGCCTCAAGCAGGAGACATCACCGGTTGCACTAGCGGCTCCGTATCTATGTTGTTGTTGACAAAATCATTGCGGCAGGCAGGAGGTTGTCACATAGGAAGAAATTCCATGGGAGGCTATCCGACAGGAGATAATCCCGAAGGAGGTTATCACAGATATAGACAAGTATCTGACCTATAGTATTCTCGGCGGTACAGATTCAAATCAGCCGTGTGTGTATTCCCTGACATTGAGTTCACACTTCTATCTGTGTTCCCAAGGAAAAGGGATACTGCATTTCCGGTCTGTGCTATCAAACAATTCTGTCTACGCACCACATCGTCAGAAATTGTGAAGCAGGCGGATCTGGCGGGACGGCACATACACGGCACGTTACTTGGTGGAATTCAAGGAACAAGGCAGCATATAACAACTATGCATTTATGTCCAATTCGGAAAATTCCGAAGGCAATGCAGAAACTCTCCGGGCTCTGATGACTCTCCTGTCTTGTTCTCCTAGTTGTCTACCCGACTGATAGTCTGCTCATAAGACTCTTCCATCTTCTCTGAGCTTCTCATTCTATATTCAAGAGTAATAGCATCCTTTCTTCAACCGTCAGACTTCCCTTCTGACTACTCTTTGCAGATCTCTACCGTAGAGTCTCTGGCCTACGTCTGTCTCACTGCGAAGCTGACTTCATCACACCCAAAGCACAGCTGATCACCAGCAGTCCGCTCGTCATGAGGCTTAAACTCCTACTGGCTGTGGTGGCGCTGGCCCCGGCAACCTTGGCAAGGTCTTGGGGTGGCCGAAACGACGATGTAGCCGAGCTGGATGTTGAGGACCTGCAGCCAGTTGAGAAATGGACCACCTACACCACCGTTTATGAGACAGAAGGAGTCGCTGATACGAGCCTGCTTTCCGTCAGTACTGTCGTCTTCGTTGAGCACCTCTACACCACCCCCGGGATCTCAACCTGGGAGAACTTCACCCCAGATAGCTTCACTGCCACGAGCACGACTTTCACAACCACAACTGTCACTCACATTCCCCACATCATCTACCAGACAAGTGACTGGCCTGATGCGCAACCGATCGCACTCGCCAAGAGGAGTACCGTCTCAATAACGGACTGGGTGACGGTCACGAGGGACCCTGGCAGTCCAGAGGGGACGCCAGAAACCTCCTCCTCCTCCTCCTCCTCCTCCTCCTCGTCGGAGACTACTACCAGCACCAGCACCCCGTTGGACGCACCACAGACACCGCCATCCTGGGCCACGGCCGCAACCTCTACAACCTCAT
Organism: Diaporthe citriasiana; assembly: GCA_014872975.1. Lineage (NCBI taxonomy): Eukaryota > Fungi > Ascomycota > Sordariomycetes > Diaporthales > Diaporthaceae > Diaporthe > Diaporthe citriasiana. Next base: position 450,024 of record JADAZS010000002.1, read on the forward strand.
TGAGCTCTTCCACGGCCCCAATGCCGTTCAACTCGAGCATATCGGCGTCCCGGTCTCCGTCTAGTACCTCAGCGGTGTCGGGCGCGCCGCCTATAACCTCACCTGCTTCTTCAGAGGAATCCACACCCACATCCACCTCGTCTTCAAAGCCTTCTTCGACCTCCTTAGCAGCACCACCCGCACCTGTGACATCTACCGCGCCCATTGACCCCACTTCCCTCACCATGCCGGCTGGCCCGCCATCGTCTTCGGACCAACTTCCTACCTCTAATCACCGTCCACATCCCTCGACCCTCTGGACGCTGACCACCGGGTTTAAGCCACCGGTATCCAGCACTGTTACATTCGTACGTGCAAACTGTCCCCTGTCACAGAAAGTGTCCCCCCGGGCGGTGGCTTTCACAGGGAGAGACGCGCGATATAAGCACTCACAGTCCCACCTGCCACACGCCTGGCCCTTGGGCTACTATGACCACACCTGCTAACATGGTAACACGCAGATCATTGCGTCTCACGAAGGCACGCACTTATCAATAGCCGTGGGACCGAGCTCAAACGAAAACGACCCCCCGGAGGCCCTGGTGCTGCCCTCGGGAGACACCACTCCCAGTATGAGTGACGCGGTTCCGCCCACGGTCACAGCCCCGTTCACGCTGACGATTGCCGGACCGCCGGCGAGTTCAAGCATGATGCCCACCACCCCGCCGACGAGTTCGAGCACCGTGCTCACCGAACCGCCGGCGAGCTCGAGCATCGTCCGCTGTGATGATGCTTGGTGCTCGAGCGACGGCACTTCATAGTGAGCCTTCGTTCCCTCGTTTCAGCCCGAACCTTTGAGCTTATTCCCCTTCCCACCTGGACAGACACGTCGGTAGCCAGCCGATACTAATGCATTTGCCCACAGCTGCATGCGCTGGGACGGTGCCTCGAGTACCAATACCTTTGGGGTCGTCACCCCAGGCGAGATATTTACGACAGTCGGCTTGTGCACCAGGACTGTGTACGGTCCTTCGCAGTTGGCGCCAGCCGCTGGTGAAGCTACCGCCCCGGCTGTAACACGCATCCGACCGGGCGATGACCGGATACGCCCTGTCTGAGGCTGGCGCGATGGATGTGCCTTGGGGGAGGATGGGCGAGGAGGCCCAGAAGGTGTGGCGAAGGGGATGCAGTTGATTGTTTCCGCGGCGCTCAGTCTTTTGTGCTTCTTCTTCTTCTCTACCTCGTTCAATGTGACGAAAGTCAATCATGAAGTGTCTGGCTTCCTGGAAAGGCCGTTTCCCAGATCCCGGTGTGTTCACAAGGCACATGAATCCTCCTTCCCCCCTTTCCCCCTCCTACTTTACTTCACCTGACCTTTTACCTGGATGTTTAATATTGCTTCAGGGTCCAGCGGCGGGGGGGTTCGTATTCTTCGGGAATAGGACAGTATCTGAATGTCTTAGTTCTTGACCTTGTATTGACAATTTCATTCGACGAAATAAGTATGTACAACTTGAATGTTCTGATCCCCTTCCGGTACAGACTACAGGACTTGTAATTTGTCCAAGCTGTTCTGTGTGGTCCCTTCTATGTAGTCTAAGCCGGGCCTGCGACACTGGTAGTGATAGAGCCGGACTCTATATACACGCCAGAGAAATAAAAGTCCTCGTTCGCGTCAGGGTACCCATCGCGCGGCAGCTCAAGGACTCCGAGATGCCAGTCGGCCCCATTGGATGAGGTGGAAGTCGACACCGGCGCAACGACTTGTTTCAGGTCATCCGCGCCAGTGGAGTGCCAGAGTCCGACAGTGTTGGCCGAGAAGTCCTAAAAGCAGTAGAACAAAGGTCAGTCCACGGCCCCCGTCTCGGAGAGCTTCACCAGGTCAGGTAGACGAAGAGTGGGGGAAGGCGACTCACGATCTCGTAGGCAAAATTGTAAAAGACGTCAGGCTGCCACTCGTCGACGCTCCACTTGCTCTGCTGGCTGACCATCCACTGCAGCTTGGGGTTGCTGGTGCCGGCCTCGCCGCTGATCCAGCCCGACTTGAGCTCGGTGAAGTGGCTCTCAAAGAAGTTGATCTGGTGCTCGCGGAACTGGCTCGGCGCGTTGGCGTCCTTGCGCGAGACGGTGAAGTGGTACCACACCTTGCCCTGGTTGATGGGCGCCGTTGTCTGCGGGATCAGCTCGATCCGCCGCATGTTCTGGCCGTTCCAGTACGCCGTGCTGTCGAGGGTAAACTTGGCGCCCTGCTTGGACGAGGTGTCGGCCGGGTTCGCGTAGTCCGCCGAGAGGGCTATGTACTTATCCACGGTCCCGGAGCCGTGGATATAATATTGGTATGGGCCGACTTGGTTGCTCCATGACCCTGTTCAAGATTAGTTCAGCATTCCCTTTTGACATTCCGCCCGAGCATTGGATATGCCTCAGCCAATTTGTTGAGGACGAGTGGGTAGCGTACAGTCATTGAGGGCGCTGGCAGTCTCGAGGTCGTTAAATCTGCCGTCCCTATCTCAGTTGTGAGCAAACTGTCACCTTGTATCGCTTCACTGGGCACCATAGAAACACCAGAGCAATTCCGAGTCTTGGGCACAACTTTGAGCATAGTGGAATGCGCAGAGCCCACATTCCACATAAGCACATATACACTTGTACAATATTCGGTAAAATCCTTATGATACGGGAATTATGCTTTATTAAACAGAAACACGAGGAGAACTGACCAGATGACAGCGGCCTGAGAGACGGAAGCAAGACTGGCGAGGAGGAAGCTGGTGAGTTGCATCTTGACGTCTGCTAAGGTTCAATGGGGCTGAAGCAGTCCCTGGAGAGATCTGCGTGGCTCGAGGAACAGGCAGCGTTTTATTTGGGCCTGCTTGGGCAAGGCAGCATCATCGCGCTCGTCTTGCTTCTCCGTTACGCTGGCTGGCTTCCCGTCCCGCCACTCCGAATCGAATAGGGGGCTCCCATGACCGAAAATGACTACCCAGAAAGTATACTGATCGGCGAGTCAACCATACGAAACCTAAACCACGGACTCTCAATTCGGCCCATTCAGGGGTTTTGTAGATTGGGAATGCGCAGACCCACGGCTCCGAATACAAACTGTACTTGCGGAGTGGACGTTCCGTTGCTTGAAGATCTGCAAAGGGATGTTCAAAGTGGGCCATCCCTGGTGTAAGTCACGGAAAGTGATATTTTAGCCTCAGGTCAGGGGGCCGAAGTACCGCTCCCACCAAGTAGTCTACCACTTCGGCATTGGGACTTAGACTGCAATTATCCTGAATCAGCGCTTCTGCGATACCGAGAATAAACATGAAACAGAGTTCCCTGCCAAGTCTATGTTCAATATCCAACGCCTGCTGGCGTGCTCTCGCGTCTGTCACGCGTAATTTGCACACCGCTAGGTACCAGCACAACTCTGGCCACCTTTGGCGGAGCGGACAACCACATGCAGCCATTGTTCTGGTGCTGCTCGTTGTAGTAAAGGTTAGCAGTCCAGAACTTAGTATCTCGCAAAGATTATTACAATAACACAGCCACATTCTTAAAGAGCTTGAAAACGTCATTGCGAAGCCTCTGTGGCTTGCTCAACTTCCATCTGGTCACCCCGTGGGAGGTCATTGGGGGTTGCGCAGTGAGCACTGCCCAGACTGTTCACTAGGTACATAGACTGTGCCGTGTAGTGGATACTCGAGCAATGCTTGTAGATAGCAACAACCTAATGCTATTACCAACGCATGACTATATACCAGTGTTGTCTGCGAACAGGAGCGTGCCCTGACTGTAAGAATCCACTTGTCAATAATGTATAACTGGATTGGGTCATCCACATGTCGTGCGTTCACTACGCGCTCGTATTCGACCCGTTCTCAGTCTTTCGAATAGACTATAGGATACATCTAATTCTGTAATGTTGATACCAATGATCCAGATGAACAAACCCATCCAAATTCTGTATGCAAGCAGGTCTCACTTCGAACATTAAAAGTACTGCGGAAACCTCAGCCAACGCCATGCCCATATGATACAACCTGCAGCGGAATGCCGGATTCAGGCCCTCCCGCCGCACCTTCTCGCTGGTCCTTGGTATGGACGCTGCCATGACCAGCAAACTAAGCATAATCCATCCCGGAGAAGCTCTTGTTCCTCATCAATGTCGCCCTTTCCAGACTAGCTCGTGGAAGCTGCTCGGTGCTACGCACCCTGTCATAAGGTGCGCGTCTCGCGCTCGGCGAGCCGGGCGGGGACATGCTGCCTTCTTCTGCATCCGAGGCCGCGTCGTCTGCAGGCAGACCGGCCCGCTCGTCCTTGATCAGGTGGATGAACCACGCCGAGGCACCCACCGCGACACCGCCTATAGCCATCACGATGGCGATCGAGTGGTCACCAGGCGTCCCCCGAGGTTTCTGGAATATCTTGAAGATGAGGCTCGAGCCGACCGTGGCGATAATCTGCGGTGCGGCAATGGCCATGTTGTGAATACCAAGGATCACGCCCGCCTGGTCGGCTTCGTCCTCGGACCCGTCTAACTTGTGATCTTCGTCGGAGGTATAACCGTCAAAACCGGACGCTGCATTAGAGGAAGGGCCAGCGCCTTCTGGTGGTGAGAAAGCCCTTCTTTTCTGGCGGAGGAGGGCATCTCTGCGGCTGATTTCTGCGCTGATGATAGCCCATGGGGCCCATAGCGTCAGGGCCCAGGTGATGCCAACCAAGCCGACGAGCACTGTTGCTGCCGGCACGGTTCGCACAAGGACAGCGCAGAGCATGCTGCCCATGAAGAGCAGCTGAGAAAGCATCCAAGCGCGGCGGAGCGTCAACCCGGGGATGACCAAGCGATCCGTCCAGGCCTTCTTCTCTTGATCACGATCTCGGAAAGATGTGATCGGGCCTTCGCCGGGGGCTTCTCCGATGGGCTGGCTGTCGTATGTCGGTGCGATGAAGAATGGCAGAAAAACATTTGTGAGCAGACTCGTGATTGAGAAGATCAACAGCGCAAACGTCCCGACTCTCGTTGCCTTCTCGTATAGCTCGTCGACCTCCTCGGGTGTCATATTTGGGTTTTCCTCGAGAAATGGCTGGACATAAATCTCACCAATGTAGGAGGACGTGTAAAATAGCATGGGGAAGAAGCCAACCCACGCGCAAAACTGCACGACACAGACCTTCTTGATCTGCGGCGGTAGCCTCTTCATGGACGCGAAAAGGCCTATGAAGAACATGAAAACACCGGACTGCTTGCGCTTCTTGGGGTTGGGTTCGTCGAGCTGCGGGTTCCTCTCTTTGATAAGCAGGCAGCTCATTAGCACCGTCGACCCTAAGGCTATACTGGCTATGGCACAGAGGTCCTTGAACTGAGTGTTTCCCAGCCACCATGTAATCTGGGGCAGGTTGACGTATCCAGCGATATAGCCGATGATGTTCCCGACTCCTGTCAGCCTACTTGCCATCGAATTGGCGGCCTCCTGCTGATGAGCCGGGCAGCAGTCGACGATGAACGCCCTGATTGCAGCTTGAACTACGAGAATTCGCATCAGTCACATGGACCCAGCGTGAGCAGCAGCGCATGAATATGACACTCACCTGTGTTGATAGCAAAGTCGAGTATATAGACCCAAATCACAGCAAATACTATGGTGGTCACCTTGACTCCCTCAGATGCTGGATCAGCCCCAAAGAGGCTCAGGAAACCGCCCACGATATCTTTGGTCCAGGACAGGATCATCAAAGAAACCATTGTGGCGGCAGCCCCGCCGAGCATGAATGGCTTGCGCTTCCCCCACGACACCCTACAGTTGTCGCTCAGCATGCCCACATACGGCTGCACCAGGGTGCCGGACAGCGGCCCAGCGATCCATACCAGCGCCATGAGCGACTTGCTCAGGCCAAGTGACAAAAGATATGGAGAGCCATTGGAGAGCTCGACCGACCAGGCAATTTGCAGTCCGCCTATGCTAATGGTCAAGACAAGCAAGTACCACAGGCTCTTGGTAGACTGGAACTCGTCGGGCTCGGGGGCCGAGGCGTGCCGCCCAAGAAAGCCATGCCTTTCACTGCCCCGTTCGCTGCCATCGGGCTCGGGGGAGAGGAGGGGTGAGTGCTCGTTGACACCACCGGGGTTGTCGTTTCGGTCGGGGCCGTGGCCGTCGACGGAGGAACTGCTGCGGGTCGGGGTTGTGGGGCCCTGACTGCTCGTGGAGGAAGTATTGGGACCGTCGACCTCGGCGGAGGGGCCACCTCTAGTCGAAGATTCGGCAAATGGCGAAGTCATGCGTGACAAGCGTGGCGGAACGGTGCGTGGTTGTCGGGCTCGATTATGGGCTGAATGAATGGCAGAATGCTTGCCCTCGGGGAACGCGCGCTTCCGGCTGTGCCGCCAAACGAGTGCAATTGAATGGACGAGGAGGTTGGTGCCGCAAGAAAGGATGTGCTACGACCAAACCTTGGAAGAAGGATCGGTGTCGGATAGGTACTATATGATATCCATGAAGGGGTGGGAGGTATAGGGGATCTGTCCAAAGGACGCGATGGGGTTCAAAGGAGGGCTGGTTGACGTGATTGAGGGCGAGAGGTCGAGGTTGCGTTGCGGATTAGGTTCAGCTCGGGACGGCGGGCCCATCATGCGACCAGCCAGGGCAGGTCAGAGGGATGGATGCCACGAGGTCCCCAGGGTCCAAAGCTTTGGCTTTGACGTGTCAGGAGGAACGTGAGAGAAGTCCATCAGACGGACCTTATTATTAGTAGTGCCTTAAAGGTAGGTAGCTGGAGAAGCGTGCCTTGCTGGGCAGCAGACGTCACAGCCCACCAACTGGGGGCGGCCACGCGATGTGCACCTGCACCTTGTTACCATACCCAGCCTGCATGTACTCCGGGTAGTTAGTTTTGCCCGCGGTGATGCTGCACTGCACACTTTGAAACTGCTACTGTGTAATGTATACTACCCAGGCAGGCTGGCAGGCTGCTCTCTTTTCTCCGTTGTTCCATGTCCCCTCGGTTCCCCACCCAACACGGCCCCGGCAGGGCTCTGGGCAGTCCATTCCAGAACCGTCCCTGTTTACCCCAGGTTTCCATCTACCTCATCCCTTAGGCACGTAGCTCGGCAGGTTCCCCACAACTATCGTCGAATGTTCTCTCGGGGAGCTGCACGGCATCGTCTAGGTGTACGTAACAGCAATGAATTCAGTGGTGGGTGCTCCGTCTTACAGTTCAGCCAGCATGGCAATCAGTGTGCCTAGGTGACAATCGCATGTGATCAGGTTTCTATATAGACGTGACTGGTAGCAAGTCTACGGAATACTAATAATGTTGTAGTCTGTGCATGATCTTGCTGCACCACAGCAAGTCAGTCCAGTCCGTCAGCCCATTTCAACACTCAGGGCTTGATTTGAGAGCCGCAAGTGGACACAGACACAAGCACTCAACCAAAATTGTCATCAGCTTCAATCATTGATATCCTCGCAAAACTGGACACGTCCTCGTGGCACGTGGGCCCAGTACGGTCCTGCGCAATGTGAACAAGAGTTGGCATCTCACCAAACAGTACCGCAGTGTAGATTATCACGTGAAGCATTGCGTATCCCTTGCTAACCTTGTCACCGAGTCCCCACTTGGACACTATCGACGTAACCAGCGGCGTGTTCTCCCCCCCCCAAAAACAAGCTCCGGGTAGGACCGAGAGGACTGAAAGCACAGGTGGCATTGGCCCCGATTCCGTCCCAGAATAGGCAGCTCTTGACGTGCTGCCAACTCTTCTAGACCAACTGGGCGTCCATCGCATCGCATCGCATCACATCGAGCCCCACGACACTAGCAGCTGCGATACTGCGATAACTGGTCTTGGCACTTCCTGGAGAAAGCCTAGCCTGCGGCATTCGTCCTCCCTTCGCGAGAGAGCTTGCGCAACACAAAAGCTTCACTTCAGCTACTCCAAAGCTTCAGCTCCCGCTCCCGCTCCCGCATCCCTCGCTTCCAACCTCCCTGAACCACCAACACAACACCATCGAATGCTGCGCCCGCCCCATTCGTGCCGCCTCTCATGATCCCTCCTGATCACTCCGACTCGCCTTGAAGTTGCCGGCGCCCACCTCACTGACTTGGCCCCGCCTGGATCGTCATCATGCTGGCCGACGTCCTCGGCCCCGCCGTCGACATCGCTCGCCGCGCGGCTGAAGATGCCGACCCGGACGGCGAAGACGCCTCCCAGAAGGAGATCTACGCCTCGTGGGCCCTCTTCATCCTCATCGTCCTGCTCATAGTAGCGCTGTTCACCAGCTACATGCTCCAGCAGAGGAAGGTCACTGCCATCCACGAGACTGTCGCGTCCATCTTTGCTGGTTCGTCCCGCCCCTCTTCCCCCGGTCCTCCTTGCATGCTGGTCCCGTCGCTGACAACCCGCCAGGCATGGTCGTCGGTCTGACCCTACGGGTCGCCGGTGGTGAGAACCTACAAAACCTCGTCAGCTTCGACTACCAGATCTTTTTCAACCTGCTGCTCCCGCCCATCATCCTCTCGTCCGGCTACGAGCTACACCAAGCCAACTTCTTCCGGAACATTGGCACTATCTTGACCTTTGCCTTCGCCGGCACCTTCCTCTCCGCCTTGGTCATCGGTGTCATTCTATGGCTGTACACACGGGTTCCACTCGATGGTCTTAACATGGGGTGGACGGATGCCATCTCGGTCGGCGCGACGCTGTCTGCTACGGACCCTGTCACCATCCTCGCCATCTTCACCTCTTACAAGGTCGACCCTAAGCTCTACACCATCATATTTGGCGAGTCCATCCTGAACGATGCTATTGCGATCGTCATATTCGAAGCCGCCCAGAAATCCAAAAACGGCGCCGCCGAGATGTCCGGGCTGGCAAGCCTCTTCTTCGGTATCGGCACTTTCTTGTTCGACTTCTTTGGCAGCTTGGCTATCGGCGTTGCTGTCGGGATCGGTGCTGCGCTGTGTCTGAAGTACACTTATGTCCGGAGATTCCCCAAGATCGAGAGCTGCCTGATCGTCTTGATCGCCTACTCGACCTATTTCTTCTCTCAGGCCATCAAGATGTCAGGTATCGTCTCTTTGCTCTTCTGCGGCATTACTCTCAAGCACTACGCCTATTTCAACATGTCCCGGAGGACCCAGCTCACGACCAAGTATCTGTTCCAGGTCCTGGCGCAACTGTCAGAGAACTTCATCTTCATTTACCTAGGCCTGTCACTCTTCACCGGAGAGGACCTTGAGTACAAGCCCTTGCTCACGATTGTCACCGTCTTGGCCGTGTGTGCAGCGAGGTGGGTGGCAGTATTCCCCTTGTCACGCGCCATCAATTGGTTTATCCGCTACAAAGCCCGACGCCGTGGAATCATGGATCAGCCAGATGAATTGCCTTACAACTACCAGGCTATGCTATTCTGGGCTGGGCTACGAGGTGCGGTAGGAGTGGCTCTGGCTGCCCTCATCACCGGGAATGACAGGTTTGCATTGAAAGCCACTGTCCTGGTGGTCGTGGTGTTGACGGTGATCATATTTGGGGGCACGACCGCTCGAATGCTGGAAATTTTGAACATTCGCACCGGGGTGGTGGAAGAGATCGACTCGGATGATGAGTTCGATATTGAGGCCATCGGTGGTGGCAGCTACTACAAGCGCTCGGGCACCGGTATTGGGTATGTGCCGCGGCGAACAAACTCAACCTTGTCTCTCGGCCGGGTGGATGGCTCAAACGGGAGGCGCAACGGTAGCAGTGATCCTCACAGCTGGTCCTCCGGCCACCGAAGCCCACATGGGTTTGACCGGCCCTCGAGCATCAGCCGGAAGGGGTCCAGGGCTAACTTCCCCGACCCTGAGCAGTCTGAACTTCTCGGCAGTAACTCTGCGAGCGTCACAGACTCTGACCTGGGCAGCGATGTCGATATCTCCGACCTGCCGCCTGCCGCTCCGAAACGGCGGGCGAGCCCCGTACCACCGACCAGCATGCCAGCTGGTGAGAGCTCAGCAGCCTCGCAGCCAGTGCTCTCGGGGACGAGGGAGAGGTCCGCCACCTTGACGGAAGGGGCCAAATCAGCGGCCAGCACTCTCAAGCAGCTGCTCACCTCGGAGGACCCCTCGGCTCTCTTCAGGCAACTGGATGAGGACTATATCAAGCCGCACCTACTGCTCGAGGACAACCGGGGACGGGGGAGCGGCAACGGAGGAGCGGGCCCAAGCGGCTAGAGCGTGAGTAGAGATTTCAATTTCCTCCGTAAATTTTACATATTATAGAGCATCTGCGGCGTTTAAGGTGTCAAATTGGGACGGCATGGGAAGGACCTGGTATGTATGTGGTTTGCGTGTGCACGCATACATTGTATTGGTCGTGGGTGTACCACACTCGATGTACTGTATGCTTGGGCAGAATAGACCCCGAGGCATCTAGCATCTAGACATGAATACCAACAGAATCTTAGCCACACCTCTGGTTCTTTTTTTTTTACCGCACCTTTTAAAATCACCCCCCAGGATGACCTTCTCTACAATAACCCTTTGTAGCCAGCGCCTCTGAATGAGAAGTCCACCCAGCAGAAGAAAAAAGGGCTGATCAAGGATGCTCCTCAGCCCAGGTCTTAAACCAAGCCAGCGCCTCAGGGTTCGCGACACTCGCATTCGTCTTGACCTCCACCCCAGAGAGGATCTGCTTGACGGCGACCTCGATCTTCTTGCCGTTGCCCGTCTTGGGCACCCCGGCGGGGCCGCACTCCTCGACGACGGCGGGGACGTGGCGCGGGCTGAGCTGGCGGCGGACGACGTCGCGCAGGCGGGCGTCCGTGTCGCCCCTCACGAATTTTTTGCCGGCGGCCATCACCACGAACAGGCACACGGTCTCGTCCGCGTCCATCCCCGGCCGGCGCCGCCCCACGCACACCGAGTCCTCGATCTCCGAGGCGAAGAAGCGCGTCAGGATGTTGTAGATCTCGGCCGAGCCGAAGCGCACGCCTGCGGGTTTTAGGACCCCGTCGCTCCTGCCGAGCATCTTGACTGTTTTTTTGCGGGTCGTGTGTTAGACATCTGGTGACGGCATCCGATCTCACGGGCTCAAGGGGCTTTCGGAGGGGTAAAAAGAGTGTATACTTACGGCCACCGTTTGAAGTGATTTGCACAAAGTCTCCATGATGCCATATTCCCGGGAAGCGTTCAAAACTAGAAACTGTTAGCTTATGCATATAAATCATGTTGATGAGCAGGGAGATGGGTATGTAGACGTGAGAAGAGTAGTGAGTACGAAGGACACCGCGCAGAGCAAGACTATACTGGTGGAGCTGAAGAGAAACAGTCAGGACACAACATACTAGGCAGCGCGATACTTCTCATCTCCATTATCCCCGTAAAAGGTCAGCGGCTGGCACGGGAAAGGCTTCACGCAGACAAGGTCACCGGGCGCATCAGGGGGGTCCACGGGCCTGGGATCGTCAGCCGCCGAGCTGCTGTCCACGACCCTTATGGCCATCCCCAGGCCGGCGCACTGGATCTCTCCGACGCGGACGGGCACCAACGGACAAGGGGTCCCAAACAGCGAGATGATGTCTGTGCCTCCGGTGATGGAGCCAAGGTTGACATTCCTCGGGAAGGCCTCGTAGACAAAGCTGAAGGTCGAGGGCGGCAGCGGCGAGGCGGTCGAGTAGATGGCCTCGAGGTGGCTGAGGTCCAGGGAAGGGTCGTCGACGGGCCGGACGTTGTTCGCCTCCAGGGCCACCAGGTAGGCGGCGCTGGTGCCGAAGTGCGTGACGTGGAGCTCGGAGAGGAGCTTGGGGAGGGACAGGTGCCCGTGGGGGCGGAATGGCGAGCCCGAGTACAGGACGAGGGAGGCACCGACCGCGAGGGCTGACACGCTCCAGTGCCACATCATCCAGCTCGTCGTGGTGTAGTAGAGCATCCGGGAGGCGGAGGAGACTGAGCCGTGGAGGAGGTGCTCCTTCTTGTGCTGGACAAGTGTCCCTGCGGCTGTGTGGATGATGGCCTTGGGCAGCCCCGTCGTGCCTGAGGAGAAGAGGATGTACAGCGGGTGCGACGGCGGCAGCTGTTCGAAGCGGAGGTCCTCGTCCGGCGAGCTGCGCAGGAAGTTCTCGTACTCGTCCACACGGGCGACCTGGCGCCGTAGACCCTCAAGCCCGGGATCCGCGCCGGGGAGGTTCCTGATGACGACGACCAGCTCGAGGCCCTTGTTCTTGAGCGCTGCTACTATCTCCCCCGTCTTGGCCGTGCTCGACCACTCCTTGCCGTTGTAGACCATGCCGTCGTCGGCGAACAGCACCTTCGGCCCGAGCTGCGCCAGCCGGTCCAGGACGGCCGACACGCCATTGTCCGGGCTGATACCGGACCAGACCGCCCCCAGCGATGCCGACGCCAGCATTGCAACCAGGGCCTGGACGTGATTCGACACGTAACCAGCAACAACGTCACCCTTTGAGAGCCCGGCCGCCCGCAAGGCGCTCGCGCACCGGCGCACCACATCCCTCAGCTCCGCCCACGACGTCTCGACAGCATCACCTGGCCGCTCCGTGGCAGTGATGACGGCGACGCCCGAAGGGTCGACGTCCACGCCGGCGGGGAAGAGCAGATTCTCGGCAAAGTTGAGGCGCGCGCCCGAGAAGAAGTCGGGCCGCGGGAACATGGCCACCGCCGCCGCCTCGGGTCCTTCGCCGCCGCCCGGCAGCACGGCGTCGTAGGGCCGCGACGAGGTGACGCCGCAGAACTCCCACACCTCGCCCCAAAAGTCGGCGATGTTGTCGATCGACCACTGGTAGAGCATGGGGTACGTCTCCAGCTTGAGGTCATACTTGCGACTCACGTGGCGCATGAACCGGGCCAGCTGCGTGTCGAAGGGGCTGGGGTGCCTCCAGAGGATCGGGGCGTCGCCTTCGGGCACCACATTTTCGTTTAAGGATGCTGTCATGCCGGACTTTGGGTAGCTGAACTGGCCGGGAGAAATGGGAAGAGAGAGAAGGGGAAAGGGCAGGTATGGTCGGCTTGTGGATGTGAACTGAGAAAGTACAAACCGGTAGGTAGACAGTCCGTTGAGTTGAGTTGAGCCCGGACCTTCCTGGTGGGGGTGGACATCTCACCTGGGATTGAGGTTGTCCGAGGCCGCCGATGGTACCCGTCTTACACGGCAGCCGATTTTCTATCTCAAGAAAATGAAAAGTCAAGCACACAATATGTGCGCAGGAAATTGAGATTCCTATAAGCAATATGAAGTTTCTGTTACTATGTGAGTCCCATGAAGTGAGTTAGGCATCGGCTACGAGAGGAGGGTACTGCGGGAAGGAATCTCAAGAGGGTTTATCTCACACACGATCCACAGGAGGCTATCCTATGGGAAGTTGTCCCATACGACGTTATCCTATAGGGTATTATCCTAGAGGAGGACAAAGATAATTTAGACCATAGCGGGTTATCCTACACGAAGTTGTCCCAGCCGTGAGGATGACAGTCTCAATCTGCCGGTCTCTAGATGGGAGGAGTTGGAACGGTGCTGGGGAACCGCTCTACTCTGGTTTAGGGCTGATGGTTTTGTTGTTTAGATGGCAGCCTTGAATTTTCTCTTCATACAGAGATGAATGTAGGATATATGTCTACTGCAGAATACGGCATTCAGGACACTATAGCCACGCTAAAGTTCCAGCTTCTGAGCCTCTACTGATGGCCAATGCTCTTGGAGAGGGTTGTGACATTCAGACAAGGTATCATCGCTCCGTGACCCCATGTAAGCAGCTGAGAAGTAACTTGCAGAATATTATCTGTAATTATTTGTTTCCTTGAGCTTTTCCAAAGCCTCAAATGAGGATCGATGATGGTCTTGGGGAAGCAGCCTTCGCGGGGGGGGGGTCTGGTAGTACCGGGAGGCGTGGTGTAGAATTCCTTCCCAGACCCCCTGGATCCCGCTCGCCCTGGTCTTTTATTCCCGATCGCGTTGCTGGCTGGCCCCTCCGGGATTCCGCAGGTTGATGCCATCCTCAGAAAGAGTCGAGCTGCTTGGAAGCTCCCCGGTCTCCTCGTCCAAGGCCTGACCTCGTGCCCCGTGGCAACTGTGGCCTGGTCCCTCCTTCCATCGGCTGTTGGTTCTGACATGGCTGTCGCCCACCCAACGCCGTTGGTCACCCGTCCGAGTCCAAATGAGGGCGCGGTGATCTTCAACCCCCTCAAACCAATATCCCTTTTACCCCCCCACCCCGAAACGCCGGTCCCGAAAAGTGCAAAATCCCCTCAAGGCACGCCGTCTCCAAATGCAGATGCGCTGGTATCATGACTTCCATTATAACTCCGTAGAACAGACGACTGACCCTCAACCGTCGGAAACTTGTTCACAGCTGCCGCCCTTGCCAGCCCCCCCCCTGTCTGTAACACAGTCCATCTGTGTTCCTTCTTGCACAATGAGAGATCGGCGTATATACAACAGCGTCGGATCCGAATAGCTCTTCCGTGTTGAATACCAAACGAGCCTAATAATGCTGCTGCTGCTTCAGAGAAATGAGATTGCAATCGTACAGCCCCGCTCGACTGGTGTTCCTGAGCATGTCAGGATCGACGTCCTAAGCACCAACCACGGGAAAGCAAGTGGGCAGCTCTCGTGTGCGCGTGTGCTATCCTCCTTTTTGCTCGTCCCTATTCGTGGGAAGACCCACCAGCCATCATTACTGCCCCAAAACCAGTTGCTTCAGCCCCTCATTTTCACGTCTTATGGCCTCCTCATGGGAGGCATCGCCACCCTCTACGGTTGGCGACATCCCGTTCACGCTGGCATCTTCACTCGAGGCTCCGTTAGCTGCAGCGACTTGCTGGCTCTTCTGCTCCAACTCAAACCACTTCTGCGCTTCCTCATTCTCACGTTGCAGGTCCTCTTCCTGGCGGACCCTATCCTGCTCAGCTTCGTCAGCAAGCCTCTGGGCTTGTTCCTGCTCGCATGAGAGTTCTGCTGCCTGAGTCGGGGTCATATCAACATCCATCGCCTCCTCCGGGGGTGGGGGCGGAGGTGGCGGGCTGGCCCCCTCGGTCGTCTCTTCGTCCTTTAGACGCTTCACTGATGGTGGCTCGTCAGGGGTGAGGCTGGCGTCCAGGAGATCATCTTCGTCTCGCTTTCGCTTGCGCTCCGGGGAGCCTGTCGCGCCCTCTTCTGCGTCACTCAGGGCGGAGGGTTCGTCACCAGCGGGGCCGTTGGTCCCAGGCGTCTCAACAGATGTGATGGCCTCATTGTTCGGCTCCTTCGTCTTCGCGTGGCTCGGCCCCGCCGCACGCTCGGCCTTCCGCTTTTCGTGCTCCTGGTATTTCTCTACTGCACGATCCAGAAAATCCTTGACGTATTTCCGAATCTTCTTCTCCTGTTTCTCACTAATAGAGGTGGGGTCTGCTACGCGGTTGTTCTTATAGTCTGAGGACACCAGCTTCTTGCTGACGTCCTTCGCGAACCTCTTAAGTTCCTCTTTGGGTAACTTATGGCGGAACTTATCCAAGACATGTTTGACGTGCGGGAAGAGCTTTACTGCATGTCAGCTGACGCGGCGGTCGGGGCAGTGGGGTGCAAAACATACCGTGTTCTCATAGATCCTCATCTGCTTTTCGATCGGAAGAGAACGCCACTTCTCCTTCTTGGCATCGGGAACAGGAGTGCTCTGTCGCTGTGGGGTCAGGGAAGCAGAGGGCTTAGGCGTGGGCTCCTTGCTCAGGTTCTCAATGATATCCATTACGGCCTTCTGGTCCTGTTGCTGCTTGGACGGTACCTTTGCCGCATGTGCCGGCACAGTCGGGCGTTGCCAGGTCACGGTACCGCCCTGGGAGTAGTAATACACTTTCCCTTCGGGGTCCTTGGCCATGAACCAACCTTGCGGTAGGGCGTTGCCGGTGGGGAACACCCGCCGGGGCCGCGGGGCAAAATATGCTGCATTTCGCTGAGGAATATTGCTCTTCGGGCCCTTCGGAATCACGACACCGGGAGCAATGACCGGCTTCGATGCTGTCTCTTCCTTGTGGTCGTGCTTTCGGCGCTCCTCAAAAGAAATGGCGGGCTGGGCGGCGGGGTCAAATTTCCTTCGAGGAATCCGGTAAGCCGTCTCCAACTTGCTCCACTCTTCCAGGAGGCGCCTCGACTCGGCCGCCACCTCCTCATGCTCCGACGAAGTGAGACTCTCAACCACTGCCTCAATGTTGGAGTCGGATATTTTGTTTTTGGTCAGTCGAGGGAATTTGTAGAGGATGTCAAGTATCTGGAGGACAATGTTGTGGTCGTCCTTGAACGCGTTGAGTGTGGTTTTGAGGATCTGGTAACCGTGCATCTGCACAACCCTGTTCCGTACCCGGTCGTCGTCGGCGTTTTGGATGCGCTGCAGCAATTTTACTGCAATCCATTTTTCCTTGCATTGCATCAGGGCGGCCATGACTTTAGTGACACCGCTCTCATCGAGGCCGCGAAGCTGCACGCTGTTGACATACTCTTCCTCGTCCTCGGTGGGCTTCTTCTTGCGGGGTTTCTTAGCAACAGCGGTGTCCCAGCTGTCGCCATCGTCGATACCCAGTGCCTCAATGGTCGCAAGGGGCAGTTTGGTAGCACGCTCTGTCTGGGTCTTGCCGCCGATGAACCCTGTGCAATTTGGCTCACCACAGTAGCAGGGCTGGGGGTCAGCGCCATAGCGGTCCACGTTGTAGTTGAAGACGAGTTCCTCGCCGGCCTTGACTGCACGGCCTGTAAAAATGCCCATGCGCAATTTTTCACCAACCACCCACTTGTCCACGTAGCAGTTTGGGTTGCAGGAGTGATTGCAGAACCGCCCCAGGTTGCCCTTCTTGGTGGCATCAACAAATTCAGTCCTCGTCAGAGACATGAAATAAAAGTGCTTGATACCTTCCTGATCATACTGCATCATTCGCCGTCTAAAAGTCGGCTCATTAATGACTTCGCCGATGTACTCAAAAACGAAATCGTTGGGCTGCAGGTCAACATTTGCCCGGAGGCCGAAGCCCTTCTTTTCGGTCTTGATGACAGAGACATTTGCGAATTGTTGGCGCTGGAAACGCTGATTCTGGCAGCCGGAGCCACAGTTGCAGTCGCCATCAACACACTCCATCTTGGTCGCACGATTGATACAGTCGGAGTCTTCCCCGCATGCGGTATTCTTGCCATTGTCTGTTCACAGAGGTCAAAACAAAAGGCCCAGGCAGATGCGTGGGAAGCCTCGCAAGCTCAGTCTAGGGGACTTACGCCATTCTTCAGCGCAATCACAATCCAGAGCATCATGTTCTGATGCTCCCATGTTCTTTGAGCCATACAGACAGTCGGGAATGACCTGGAAGGTCGTCATGGACTCTTCTGTAACATCTGCAAGGTGGCCGAAGAGGGGCGGTGTGCGCGAGACAGCTTTGGACGATGATTTTCTCGACAGTTTTGGTGCTGGCTCGTCCTCGGGTGTGGACGTGCTCTCGTTGTCTGCCTTTGCTCCTGGCGACAGACTCGACGATCTCGAGGGTTTCGACTCGTTGGGCGAGGTGGAAGCACTGCGCTGCGCCTTGAGGGCCGACGCGTTCTCCCGGAGGCCGTCCTCCATCTTGATGGCTGGAGACGCATCCGCCTTGCGCTCCTCCTCGTCCATCCCGTGTGCTCAGGCGGGCCCGGGGGTCCCTACAGTAGTAGGTGAAATCGACTGGGACAGAGATTGTTGTGGCAATGGGGATGGGCGCAAGGGTGTGAGGGCGGGTCGGTCAATGCTGGTGCGGTCCATAGACGTGCAGTTGTAGGCGCGATGCAGAAAGGAAGAGCTTAGGACCGAAAACCGAGGGCGAATTGCTAAGGCAAGAAGCGCAAAAGCGGAAGTGGGAAGGGAAAGGGAAAGATCGAGGCTAAGCAGAGACCAGAGACGAGACGGCAGGGTTCGCTATCGGACTTGGTGGCCCGGTATCCTCGACATGGCAGGTCCTGGCTTCAGAACCTCTCGCCTGCTACAATCGCGTGCACTCGAGTTCAGCCCTGTGTCTTGCACGCCGTGGCTGATGATTCTGATCGCAACTCTGGTTTTGGTCCGTTGGTCGCAAGAGAGTGCGGGTCTGGATGGGTGGAAGGGTTTAGGGCGCCTGTGACTGGCGCAGGTCACAGAAGATCACCACTCCTAAAGCGTCCACGGATCCTTGCATTTCACCAATCCGTTTTGCGGCAGGACCCCCCCCCCCCAAAAAGGCCTCCCCCCAAAAACCCGTGCCTGCCGGACATAAGTGTGCCGCCCGACTGCCCCAGTTAGCGTGAGGAGCGTGAAAAAAAAGTGCGGAGGGGCTTGGGGAGGAGGGGGTCAGGAAGGAGACCGGGTCGCCCACAATCCCGGATCGCATCTCAATCTGCCTTGTGGTCGACACAATGCCTTGGTGATAAATGGTGGATAGCATCACGAACATCAAGCCCTCAAACTGGACAGTCAATGCAGTGCCTGTAATTGATGACTCTTGGAAGGGGCACAATTTAGCCAGCAGTTTCAGCGTATGAGTCCGGGTTGGCTGGATCTCGATCAGTCTTTCAAGGCAAATGCAAGAAGCACCCATTGCTCAGGCAGAGTGACAAAGGCACAACCCAGATGAGGAACATTGAGAATGGATACAGCATGGTCTTTGCATCAGATCAGAATCTCACACACTGTGGTTTGGCAGCCTAGGAGCACCTGCAAAATGCAATGTCAGGCCAAGGCAACAAACAGGTATCCTCTCTTCGAAGTGCCATCAATTAGCCTGCAGCATTTCGGTAGCAGGAAAATATGCCAATTGTACAAGCTCTTGAGCCACCACAATATCATGCATGAGAGGACACGGCATTCCTGTGTGAGTGGAATTGCCTTGCAGGCAGATAGACGATGGTTGACTATTAGAAAACCTGCTGGCACCAGAGGCCTACCTAGTCAGAGGGTCCCATTCAATTAGAATAACCTAGGCATTGACTTGATTCAGCGAGTCCACTACCACGGAAAATTCTGTACCATGACGCATTCTAGTGATGCTCGTGATCAGTGGGTGTAGCAATGGGATATAGCGTGCGGGCGTTTGTTACCATGGAGAGCGTGGGCTGAGAGATAGTGTTTGCAAGCTCCGCGGGGGGCAAAAGCAAGTACACTGACGTGGCACCTGAGGATGGCCGACACAACAGACATGCAGAGACGGACGGAACGTTGGCTGGAGCGCCGGACGAGATAGTAGAACGGAAGCTTCTGTCGTGGTCGGTACAATGCCAACGCATTGTGCAGACCGGTCGACCGGTCGGATGTAGAGTGGAGAAGCTTGGTCGGGACAACGGAGCGGTGAGCATTGAGGATAAAACATATCAACCTGGCGTGTTCCCACATGGACTGGCCTAGAGAGAAGCAGTTCATTTGCAGATTGCAGAGCGCAAGAGTCAAAACTTCTTTGTTCGCAGTCAAGCCCATGCATGCGGCTCAGTCCTACCACAGGAACTGCTGGCTTGTGCTCAGGCAGTCGTGATCGTCGACGACCGACCTGGCGGCTCTCATTGGCGTGTGTCGTGTGCTTCGCCTGCGAGAGACGACCACTGAGATGCTGCGACACGGCAAACGGTAAGGCAGAGGGATATGCTGTCCCACCTTTGCTGGCTTACGAAAGACGGCCTTGTCTGGGGTCGACGGTCTGATTGGGCCGTGAGACACTGCAAGGCGTCCGGCTCATGTCTGTCTATGTGAGTTGCCATTCCCATGTGGGCAACCTCCATGATGACTCTCAGCTTGGCTCGTCATCATCTTGGACTCCTAGTGCCGGTGGTGAGCAGTGTGGGTTGTGTGATGACTTTCAGCTAACACGGGCGCGCGACCCCAAAGCCAGACAGACGGTGAGTGCTGGTGAAGGGGGTATCAGGTGCACCCGCGGGTAGGCTGGGACGGAGCCCATTGGCCTGCGGGACGCAACAATCTGCAGTCGGCGATGTGTGCCAGCACGGATGCGACGTGCTTGCAGCCAAGGCAGAGGGAGACGACTGTTTAAAACTCAGGCACTTGGAGCTCAGAATACCGCATTAGATCTCTTGCAGCAGGGCCGGGTCTTAGCTGCATGTCTGGACCCGATTCCGATTTTGATCTCAGGCCTGATCCGAGTCGATATCGTGTCATTCATCACTCATGACACACGGCTGAGATGCTGCTGCTGCTGCTGCGGTAGAGACAGCAGAGAGAAGAAGTTGTGACGACGGCAAGGGGGGGGGGGCAATGACAAGGGACTGGAGACCGGGGGCGACGATCTCAGCCTCGACCATCCGAATACACACCCTGGACGCTGTCTTTTTTATCTCCGTCCGCAAAGCAAGGAAAAGGCTGGACCGAGCGTCCTGGCTCGTGTCTTGTCGCCTCGTCTCGTTTCCTTCCTTCTGGATTTGGGGAAATTGCCCAAATTGGACCTGGGCGTTCTCGCGAATGATGAACATCCCGGCTCATCTCATGCTGGACAAATTTGTGCAACATTCGAGATTCACACCGTCGAGCTCGAGGACAATCACTCGCGATCCTTGCACCAAACAATCATCGCACACCCACACCAGCCCACATCTCATTTTACGCCACCCGTGGGCTTCTCTCAACTCTGTCTGCTCTTACGACTCACGAGCAATCAATCAATCACAGCACAGCTCCTGAGCGGCCTCCTGCCAACCAGACCGTGCAACTGAGTCACCCAGTGGGCGGACGACTCGACCCGACTGGGCCTGCTCTCGAGACTAGTACGGAGTAGACAAACCCATCTTGACTGGAATCTCTGTCTCTCCCGCCGCCTCCCCCTACTGGGCACGGTACTCAAGTCTCAGGCAGGGCGCATGCCGTATTTACCCTGCACTGCAGGGTGATTTGCCCAAGTCTTGCTGCTGCCGCTGCTGCTGCCTTTTCCAATCATACGTACCAGGTACCTGGGCCATCCAAGTCAGCCTCGTCTATTTCTCTTCCTTGCTACGTCCACCACGGTCTGCAGCTTCGAGCACTACCCAGTACACTATATCTCGAACACAGACCACAGACACGCGGACCACGGGACACGGCACGGCATACCACGGCACAAAACCACACCAAGGACGAGTCCAGGCCAGACAGACCAACACAGCACGGCGCCATCCTCCCTCCCGTGACGCGGACGGACCACAGGGCCAGCAAGACCTAAGGAAAGCTTTTTTCCACTGCCCGGGCCTCCAGCTGCGCACGCAGGTAGCAACGGCAGGGGTCACAAGCTCTGTGTAACCAAATCTCGGCTCATGCTTCTGCATTTGCCCAGGTCGCTACAGTGGCTCTTCTAGGTTCTCCCACCACTCCTCCGTCGGCATTCTGATCAGACGCGCGCTTGCTCGCCTGCTCGCGCCTACCTGTCCCACTGCCCAAGGGGGCGCATTCTCTCTAGTCGACTTCGTTTCTCAAGCCCCTCGCCAATCACTCGTTCTTATTCGGCGGTCTCGTTCTGGGGGCATTACGACAATTACATGTCGTGCCGCTACCCTTTTCCTCTCTGCTCCACCGCCCGCCTGGCCCAACATCTTTCGCCTCCTTTGAGAGCTGCCTTGCCCTTGGCCCGTGATATCCACGCCCTCCTGCCACTGCTGGCTTTTCTCAGCTCGACTCTCCTTGCACCTGGAAATGTCACCCGCTCGCTTTGATCACATATAGGCTTTTGCATGATGGATGCTTTTACCGAGGACGAGAAGGTACACACATTCGCGCGTCCCGGCCCTCTGTCATGTGGCCGACTCTGACAATGTCTTGCAGCGCTTTGTGCTCGCCGAATATATCAAGGCCAGCCAGGTTGAGACTGATCAGCTCGTCGAGTTCATCAGTGAGTCCGCTGCTCCCTTTCTGAGCTGACAGTCAGCCTCGCGATGTCCAACACTGCTAATCATGCTGGTTCTCAGAAGCGTACAATTTGCAGGCTGACTGGTTCGCAATGCAGCTGCCTGGAGGTGAGCAGGTCGAATCTCTTGTGCTAACGGTCCTGCCGCCCCTAACCTCCTCTGCCACAGGTCGGAATATGCACCAGTGCATGCGCGCGGCATCGCAACTGCTGGACAGGGAATTACAACTTCCCAGCCTCCCGAACTTGAAGAGAAAATCCGTGGGCGACTTCAGCGAACACGTACCCAAGCGAGTAGCTTCAATGACGCCAATACAATATCAACCGCGACCGCCTCCCTATCCTCAGCCGTTGCCTCTGGCTCAGCCTCAGCCGCAGCCTCAGCCGCCCCAGCCTCACCAACCCGTCGCAACTTCACGAGCGATTCAACCACGACCTTCATCGGATCCCAAACAGCCGACCGCGGAAGGTTACGGCGTCTTTCAATCCAAATCCCCTTCTAATGGTTATGGTGTTTTCCAATCGAATCCCACCGTGCGGAAGCGAGGCAGACCGTCCAAGGCGGAGAAAGAAGCGCAGGCCCGGGCGAACTCGGTCAATTATCCGACCAGTACTCCTGTTCCCATCAGCCCGAAGCCGGCAATATCGCCAGCTACAGGTACCACGCCAGTTGCTAGCCATGCGAGTACGAGGACAGCATATCACACTGCCACTCGACCCGCGGACTCGAGATCCACAGGGGGAGGTAACACAGGAGTCGCTGGGGACATGGTACGCAGCCTTCCAAAACACTACACGGAACAAACGAAATCGGAGAAATCGCCGTCCATTGGGAATCTCGTTACACCCGATCCGGCGAGGGAACCGCATAGCGGTTCACCCCCATCCTTCGTGGGGCAAGCGGTTCGCGATCCACCGCCAGTGACAAATTCAGCATAGTTCGTGGGGGCAGTGGCTGATGGCCACGTTATGCGTTCACTTTGCTGTATACAGCTCGCCGTTCGGGCACTGCTTGCAGCATTGCTTGCAGGGGGAAATGGCAATACGTCACCAAGAATCGAGCACGAAATACGAAAAGGTCCTGGTCGATTGTGACTCGATCGGGACTGGACTCTGTTCTGTTAGCCGACGAACATTTATCATCGGAGTCGGGAGAATTTCTTGTGGTCTCATAGTAGGCCACTCGCCTTGCCCAGACAACTGTGTTTGGAATCGCGGGCACTCGGCTGGAGTCCTGAGATTGGTCTGTCTTCACGGTTTTTATCGACTTAGACGATACCCTTGGCGTTGCTCGGCTACATCGGGCGCGTTCGATTCCGGAAACCATCACATTTTTTTCTCTATCAACCATTACGTCTACCGGGCTCGGGGTCAACTCAGTGATAATACCCAACACGTACTGCACTAATGTGCAGCGAATCTTTGCATTCTTCGGAGTCATTACTGCAGCAGCAACAGAGATCAATTGGAGGCAGGCAATCCATGTCGCATTTGCAGTTGTCATTTCAGGACCAAGGCGGGGATCAACACGGGCACCAGTGGCGTTTGTACATCGGACACGGGGGCTCGGGGATGTTGACCGGATGGCGATTTTGTTTCGGCGTAAGGGACCCGGCGGGCGGCGACTTGTGTGATCTTTGTACCTGTGCAACACAGAACATTCCGAGGAATGGGATGGGACCTACAGACGGTATCGATTTTTTTTCTCTTTCTGGGACTCGGCTTGACAGGAGCAGGACCGGGACCAGGCAAGGCTGTTGTTTCGATAAGACCACGGGGAAAGATCGGTCGGTCTCAAGACATGCACACAAGAATGACAGAACCTCACGGAATTGGGTCGCCTAACTTCTACGCGCTCCTCTATTGAACCTTCACCGGAATAGTGATTGTCTGAAGGATACAAAAACGCTGACCAGAGGCGGTCCGATTTTCGTTCCCGCAGACTTTGTGGCGACAGGCCGGATGTTGTTTGGCAGCGCTTAGTATGATTCAACTCTCGAGCCAAGACAGAGTATACATTCAGGCCGTGTTGGCTTGAGTGGACAAGAAACTATTGTGTGTCCTGTCAGGAAGTGTCGTGATAGGCCCGGAGACTAAAAAGGCTGCTTGCCTCTACTCCGTGGTCAGCTGCCGTGTGAGTGAGGCGATTCGCCAGTCTACCCGCCGCCGGGGTAGAGCTGTGGTGTGGTTGCATGCAGCGAATGGGCGCTCAAGGACGGCTCATGCCCTCCGAGGGGCCCACTACTAGTAGTGTTCCTCTTCGTGTGCAAGATTGACTCAGAGAGAGACAATTGTGTAGAATCTTCTGAGGGCTGCTGATACGCGCAAGTGTACTGCGTGCTCTTCGAGGGCACTTTATAGCCTACATTGAGTGAGAGCGCTGTCAGGCCGGCTTGCACTGCAGGGGCGATTGATGACTTGTGTCTGCGTGGGTGACTTTGCGTCGCCGTTGGGGTTTTTGGGCCACGCATGCTGTCACATGCAAATCCAGGCATCGTCGCTGCAGAGCTTATGATTCTTTGTCAACATTGTTCTGCTTTAATGGCAAGCCTCTGGTACACCGCGGTTTCCTCTAGTGCTTCTCCCGAATGAGGTTTGCCGACGGAAGGCCATGAGAGACGCCTGCGATGGTGATTGCCTTGCTGTGCTACAGGTCTTCACCCCATAGCAGCTTGTTCCACAGTGGGCTATCCCATAGTAGATCATCCCACCGTACGACATCCCGCAGTAGATTATCCATAGGAGGTTATCCTATAGGAGGTTGTCCTATAGGAGGTTATTCTATAGAAGGTTATCCCAAGGCAGGTTGCCCGGCAGGACTTTGTGAAGTACCCAGTCGCAGGGAATCTTGTGTTGCTCTGGAACAAGTTCTTTCCAGGTCCTTTGTTGATGTGTACCATTTCAAAGCTAGCTTTCAACTATTCTGAGAGGACATGTTCCCAGCACAATTAAAACCAAACGCCCTCGAACAGGTAGGTTCTGTATTAGTCCTCCTTTTAATCAACGTGCCTGCACGAAGCCTCGGGATCCCTGCCACCTTTTGGATTGACGGCTCGGCCCAGCGGCGACCGACCCCATCCACGACCGACCATCCGCTCATTCGGCGTAACAATGCATCGAGACACCCTCGACACGAGTGCAATTTGGCTCGCTTACTCGCTCTTTCTCCATTTCTTCCAGGAGCCCTAATTTGACCCAAACTCAAAGGGGCTGCTAGGCTCGTGAGAGACATGCCAGGGCCACAAAAAAGCGAGCATGCTTGCCTCTTGATTGCTGGGAATACAACGTCCTCGGTAACTCCTCCGAGAGGCGATGTAACCGAGGAACCACCATGCTGATCATCAGACTCTCCCCCGTGGGGAGTGGTGATTGCACCATTTCAAAATCTTGTATGCGGCTATATATGATGGTTCGCCATTTTCTTGAAAAATGCGCCCAGCTCAGAGCGCCTATTGCCTAGGCACATCCACCTGTCCTTCACGCCGGCAATCGCTTTGATCGTGGAGCGTCGTGCAAGATGCGGTCGCTTCTCCTCATCACCACCCTCCTGGGTTGGGTATCTGGCGTGGTCTCTACCGACAACGGCCTGACCGACCTCGTGTCTTGGGATTCATACAGTTTGTCGGTCAACGGCTCGAGGGTCTTTATTAACTCGGCCGAGTTCCACTACCAGCGGCTGCCTGTCCCTGAGTTGTGGCTGGATATATTCCACCGGTTGAAGGCAAATGGCTTCAACACCGTGAGCATTTACTTCTTCTGGTCCTACCACTCTGCTTCTAAGGGTGTCTTCGACTTTGAAAGCCCTGGAAAGGATGTTCAGCAGCTATTCGATTACGCGAAGGAAGCAGGCCTATGGGTTGTCGCGCGCGCCGGAGTAAGTCGAGACTATACTCCTCGGCCCTACGCCATACTTTAAAAGGCCTGCTGAGCCGTTCATTTTGGCCCATGTGGCTAACCCAACATGCTTGAAGCCCTACTGCAACGCAGAGCACAATGGGGGCGGCCTCGCCCTGTGGGGTTCCGATGGGAGTTTGGGCAATTTGAGGACGAGCGACGAGACATACCACCAGGCTTGGATTCCTTGGGTGCAAAAGATCGGATCAATAATTGCAGCTAATCAGATTACCAACGGCGGCCCCGTGATTCTCAACCAGGTTGAGAACGAGCTCACCGAGTCTGTCCACTCGGCAGACAACACCCTGGTCAAGTACATGGAGCAGCTCAAGACAGCTTACCGTGACGCCGGCATCGTCGTCCCTTTCACGCACAACGAGAAGGGCATGAGGGGCCAGTCATGGAGCACAGATTATCAGGACGTCGGAGGATCCGTTAATGTCTATGGCCTTGACAGCTACCCCGGTGGGCAATCTTGCACAAATCCTACTACCGGCTTCAACGTCGTACGGACATACTACCAATGTAAGTTGAAACAGGACAACTTCGTATCTCATCACTCCGGTCGTGGAGCTGACTATGTATCCACAGGGTTCCAGAATTATAGCTATACTCAGCCCGAGTATATGCCAGAATTTCAAGGGGGTTGGTTTAGTGCTTGGGGCAGCGGCTCTTTCTACGACACGTGCACGTCTGAGCATGATCCGGCCTTCCCAGATGTCTAGTACGTTGGAAACCAATTTCGTGACATGTCAGAATGTCCTAGGCCAGGCGAATCAAGTCACTTACGACTGTTCACAGTTACAAGAACAATATCGGCCAGAGAGTCACCCTGCAAAACTTCTACATGACCTACGGTGGCACCAACTGGGGCCATTCGGCCGCACCAGTCGTTTATACTAGCTACGATTATAGGTCAGTCATCTCGTCCGCCTTTTAAAATGAGTACACTGGACACTAACGGGAAATCCATAGTGCCCCGATCCGTGAGACTCGCCAGCAATGGAACAAGCTGTTCCAGACGAAGCTGGTAAACCTCTTTTCGAGCTCGTCTCCAGATCTCCTCAAGACGGACATGGTGGGAAATGGCACTGGGTATAAGGTAAGCATCGTTTCGGTTCTGGATACCAGACGCAGGGCTGATCTGGGACAGGTCTCATCAAACGATATTTTCACGTGGGTTCTTCGGAACTCTGACTCCGGTGCTACCTTCACCGTTGCCCAGCAGAGCAGCACAAAGTCCACTGCGAATGTGACGTTCTCTGTCACATTGGACACGAGCTCAGGAGCAGTCACAGTACCAGACATCTCGCTACTTGGCAGGCAGAGCCGAATCCTTGTCACCGACTATGCATTCGGTGATCACACCCTGCTCTATTCCTCTGCTGATGTCGCGACCTGGGCCACATTCGACGATGCAGATGCTATAGTGCTCTACCTCAAGGAAGGACAGACCGGTCAATTCGCCTTCAAGGGCGAGCCTGGTCTCACATACGACGTGCACGGAAGCTCTTCCCTCAGCTCTTCCAATAGCACAAGCGCCGGTCAGGCTTTTACCTACGTTCAAGGATCAGGACCAACGTTTGTCAAGTTCTCGAATGGCGTGCTGGTGTACCTTCTTGACCAACCAACGGCGTGGACGTTCTGGGCACCATCGACTGCGGCTGAGGTATACCGGTCTGCTGAGAACAAGGCCTTCGTCTTGGGACCATACCTCGTCAGAAGCGCATCGATAAGCGATGGCGCTCTCCACATATCCGGCGACAACGACAAAGCTATCGCGCTCGAAGCATTTGTTGGTTCGACACCCATCGCAAGCATCGTCTGGAACGGCCAAGAGCTCACCGCGAGCAAGACGGCCTACGGCACATACACTGCGGATATTCCAGGCACCGAAGAGCGCTCAGTCTCGCTGCCTTCTTTAGATTTGTGGACGTCGGCAGACTCCCTTCCCGAAGCGCAACCCGACTTCGACGATTCCGCCTGGGTCATCTGCAACAAGACCTCCACCCTGTCCCCCGTGAAGCCGTACACTCTTCCCGTGCTCTTCTCTTCTGACTATGGATACTATACGGGTGCGAAGATCTACCGCGGCTACTTCTCTGGATCCAACTTCACGTCCGTGAATATCAGTGCGAGCGGTGGCCTAGCCTTTGGCTGGAATGCCTGGCTCAACGGCGTTCTTGTCGGCGGCGACCCGGGCAATGCCTCGCTCACAACCACGACGCGGATACTCGACCTTCCGCTATCCGCGCTCCAGAACAGCAACGGGACCAATGTCCTGACGGTCGTCGTGGACTATCACGGGCATGACCAGACCTCGACAGCCAAGGGCGTAGAGAACCCTCGTGGTATCCTCGGCGCCCAGCTGCTGCCTGGTACGACGACTACGGAGACGGGTTTCACACTGTGGAAAATCCAAGGCAACGCCGGGGGCAGCGCGAACATCGACGCCGTCCGAGGGCCGATGAATGAGGGCGGCCTGTACGGCGAGCGCCTGGGCTGGCACCTGCCGGGCTTCTCGCCCGCGTCGTCATACCCGTCCTCCTTGGGCGCCTGGGACGACTCTACACCGTTTGAAGGGCTGAGCACCTCAGGCATCCGCTTCTACGTCTCCAACTTCACGCTGGACATCGACGACGACCTGGACGCCCCCCTCGGATTGTCGTTCGAGTCGCCCGCCGGGACGGTCGCCAGGGTCATGTTCTGGATCAACGGCTACCAGTACGGCAAATACGAGCCCCACATTGGCCCGCAGACCGTCTTTCCCGTGCCCCCTGGGATCATCAACAACCAGGGGTCGAACTCCATCGCGGTCAGCATCTGGGCGCAGACAGACGAGGGCGCCCAGCTCGACGAGGTCAAGCTCGTCAGCTACGGGCTGTACCAGACTGATTATGGGTTCTCGAGGGATTGGAGTGCGTTGCAGCCCGGGTGGACGGATAGGAGTGTATATGTATGAAGGGGTTGAGGCGTGAGACGTATACTATATAACAAGCAGCGTATCAAGACTGTACTCAATATGCGTCATACAGGCCATAGCTTGTCCGGAGCGGGTTAACCCACAAACACTTCTTGCCCAAGAGAATCTCCACCAGGCGAATAACACACCAGTGGCTATCCTGCAATAAGTTTTCCCATAGGTGACTACGCCATAGGAGGGTGTCCTATAGACCATTGCAGGACATTCTACGGGAGCACATCCTACGGGAGGACGTCCTACAGCAGGAAACCTATGCATTTTGGTACAGTGGGCTAATTGGGAGGTCTCCCAGAACACATTCTCCGACCAGAGGTTACTTATCAGAAATTTCTGTGATAGTTTACCCCACGAACTTTCCAAGGGATGTTCACCTGCAGAAAATAACCAAGATTTCAGATCCTTGTGAACTATTGAGAAGCGACAGCCCCCACAGCAACAGAACCCAATGAAGGCGCTCCTTGTGAAAATGGCAAGGTAGACCTCGCCTGGCTCTGGGCATTGGGTTTGGGGAAGTGGGATAGGTTCGAGTGCTTCATCAATTCTGGACTGGCGCATGGTGTGGGTGGGCCAACCCTGTTATGGTTGATTGGAGCGGGTGCCGGACGAGACTGAGCCTTTTTCCAACCTTGGACAGCACAGTACAATTGACAGTTTCTGCATACCTCTGCATATGCAGTGCACTGCATTTGCAGCACCTGCGTCATCAGCCTTTCATTCAAAGCCCGAAGTTGGGACGAGAATGGGTCTGGAAGTCGAGACTGCGACAGAATTCCCGCACACATGCAAGTTGCAGCGAGAAAAAAAAAAGGAAAAGACAAAAAAAGTCTGTCTTTCTGCAGCCAGCCCCGCTGGCAGATGACAAAAACCTGGATACTAGTCGTCCGTACAACCTGTATCCCTTGCATGTAGACCCACGGCTGGTATACCAAGTATGTACATGTCTTGCAAAAATAAATGCCGTCTTTAATTCCCGCACCTGGACGGCAATGCACTGCAGCATCTACCAGGACCCGGTGAATCGGTCGTGAATCGGTGTTGGGTCTTGGCAGAGGGCAGGCAGTTGAGATGACGACTGACAGTGTTTCCGCTCTTGGATGGAGCCGACAACTTTGTTGAGTCAGCCGCAACTTTTGTCCACTACAGTAACGTGTACTTAAATCCCTTGGCCAGAATGCTGCGGTGCGACCGTCTGCGCAGGAAGATGCGCACGCAGCAGGATGCAGTACAGGGACTTAGGTAGCACCGGTACTAAATCAACGATGTGCCACGGCTCACGTGCATGTACCCAGCATACCGCATCGTACCTTGCAGCTCGCCTCTCCAACTCCCCGCCCTGTCATGCAGGTACGAGCACCAGAAAGGGGTCCTATGACTCGTCGAGATCGAGGGGGCCATCCGGCTGGCTCATCTATCAAGGTTCACCTCACCCGCCTTGACAAGTCCAAGGCTGCCACCATGACATCAAATCTCCATCAAGCAAAGCATTCCCACGCACAGAGGGCGAGGCAGCCCCTGGCGGGAGCAGAAGTGGAGACCTTAACGCTCAGAAATAATAACTGCTCTTCGTATTCTGGTGAGAGCACACCGTGGTTGGCAGGCCAGCACACTCACAGGCACATTGGGTATGGAGACTGGACAGCTCAGTCTAACATGTGTACATTACACGGTTACTGTGCTGGCAAGACTGGGGCCCCGAAGGAGCCGTTGCTTCCCGCCCGCCCGCCCAGCTCACAGTCAGTTCAGACCGCTGTCCGAACTCCACTGTTGACGACGTTCCAACTCGCACCGAGTCCTTGATCCCAGCCAGTTCAGAAGCGGCTCCGCCTCGCACACCAAGACTTGAACCTAAAGAGCTCTCCTGGTCCGCCGCCAGGCCCAACTTGATCACTGCAGTCCCCCCAGGCGAGGGCACAGCTCTGCCAGCCAATGGGAACAACGTGCCGTGCATCGCTGTTCCCAGTCCCCGCTACTAAGAGCCTGCCTGTGTTCCCGGTTGATGGAGCTTGTCTTCCTTGAGGGCCGGTATCAGGGGCTGGCAGAACCCTCACAAGTGCCCGCAGGGTATGGAAATGACATATATTAGCACTGACATAACCCTCAACCGGCACGCTTGTCAATCTGCTGTGCCCCTGCCCGCAGTTTGGGCCTAGAACGGGGAAACTTTCTTGCCCTCACGGCACACTCAGGGACAAGGTTCACATCACACACACACACAGAGCAACGGCCAGTGACGAGCGAGCGAGATTTGTCGGACTGACGGCTGTGAGGTCTGAGAAGATGAGCAGGTGGGCCTACCGTTAGGTGAGTCCTCGAACTGCTGAGGTTCATACAGGGTGGCCAGTGGGCTGCCCACGTAGTACCTAGTACAGACACGATGTTCCAGCTGGGCCGGGCCAGGCAAGGTGACGCTTGGACTCGCTGCTCTGCTGAGGCTTAGGCACCGCAGAGTTGACCCGCGGCGACCGACATTGCCATGGACCTCGCCTGGGCCATTCAAGGGCGACAGGACCCAGACACAACGTTCTGACGCGGTGATTGTCTTTCTCGCCTGTGCACATGGCGCGGCGGAAGGCACTGAGAGTCTGTAAGAAGAGGGACCGTTCAGCCCTCCTCCACATGCAGGCCCATCCGATAGGGAGGGAGGGCACGATTACCGAAGCACTCCCATATACTAGATCCCAGGTATCTGACAAATGACAGGTGGGGTCACCAATCCAAATCGATGCTCTTCCCCCTTAGTAATCGGACGGTCAACACGTCGAGATTGAATGCCTGCGAGACAAATCTCGCGTGTCCAGGCTGCATGAATTGACCAGGCTGGGGGGCCCCGGCCGGCCGAGTCCTCCCAGTGAAATCTCGGGCCTGCACAGACGAATCTGATGGGCCTGACTAGGCTTGCGAGCCCCAAAGCCCAGACAGAAGGAGTCAATTGCGCTGCCGATTGCGCCCGGCGCTCCCAAAAGCTGCCCGAGGCTCTTAGACTTATGTCCAGTGGCTCTCGTCAGTGCTCTCCAGCCTGCCACAGCTTTGGCCCCCGGGGACAGATCCGCACCTTGTTGACGCTCCTGGTCGAGAAACGTTGAAACGAGGCCAGCCGGGGGTGCAATACAACCCTGTGCATGGATTGAGTTCGGAAGACTTTTCCCGCTCACAGCAACCAAGCCCAACATCTGTTCTACAATACACCATGAGGCGAGGCGAGGTGGGCACGCACAGAGAGCGGCCGTACCTGCATATGGCTGGGTGCCATGCGCCGAGATAGATCACGATGCCAGACAACCGAGCAATCTGCCTCCCGGCAAGGGGTCGCGACTGTCACTTGCCACCATATCGAGGCCCGTACACGCGCAAGACCTACCTCGCTTGGTAGATGATAGCCTCCAAGAACAATTCGCTCCGACCGGGCGTCGTTTTCGGTTTGCCGGAGGTGCTAAGACACAACACCGGCGCCGCTGATTGGGCAAGCTGGTGAGAACCGTCAATGCATTTGTTTACAGTGGACGGGGCGAGCAGCTCCTCCTCTTGTTTAACGACCTGGAAACAACGGCATCGTCAATAACATGGGCTTTTAACGCTACTGTCACATGGGTCACCCAGCCACCGCAGTGAGCCACAATATGCGGGCTGCAGAGGGAAAAAGGTTACCGCAAAGCTAAACTCCAAGGTCACATACCGTGCGGTCAGCAAAAAGTCAGTCCACCTCGTAGCACCGGGCAGGGGACAAGCGGTCTGCTCGCCTGCCTGAAGCCTCCTCAAATCTATTTGGTTGCCCTCACTCAATGGCATGCGGTGCGCAGTACCAACTGTTCCTAATCTCGCACCACATGCGAGGGTCGCTCGCGATGGCTTGTCAGGGTGTCTGTCCCCAAGTCAAGGGTCACCATGCGACAAGGACGATCGATCAAGGAAGACGATAGACATGCTGTCTGGTTCCCGGCCAGCTCCACTTCATATACAAGGACGGACTGGAACGACCATCCTCGATCGCTATTATTGTTCTATGCCACCCCTCGCAGGCCCAGGAGGACCCATTGTACGACCAACAACATCGTCCGGACAGCCCTCATCACAGGACTTTTGAGACACACACACCAGAAATCTGGATCACCAATATCGACGGAAGCGGCACCGCCGACCTCCTCAGGGCCACGACATCAATCGCCGGGCATCAGCCGCCATCTATAAATTATCGACGCGACTGCAATATCTGGGGACGCAGCAAGGCGAGATTGGTCAGGTGAAGGAGAAGCAAGTGCCTGTCTGACTCTGATGAGGGTGAGCAGCAGACGGGCCAATACGGAGAATTCCCACATGCTTGGCAACGACCACCACGCGAAACCCAGGCCCGCCCAACCTGCCTAGCCCTGGAGGGCTCGGCTTCCCCACCAGACACCCTTGTCGTTGCTGCACACAACAACACAAAAGAGAACGGACATTTTCAGCTGGATCCTTGATCCACACGCGACAGAACGCGTCGTTCCCCGGTGCTGCCGTTGTACTGGGGCCAACCCCGGCATTCAGAGCCCAGCTCCCGCGAAGACCCATATACAGTCCCCATCGCACCCCCTCGTCATCTCCTCACAACTCTGTTTTGGCTCCTCTCCTCCTTGGAATTCCTTGCAAAGCTGTGCTGTTTTACCATTAACCCCTCCCGTACCGAAATTCTGGTCTCGTTGTGTGAACTCAAAGACGCGGACTCCCACGCGGCCCGTTGATGAGACCAAGAGCCCAACCCCGACGCGAGAAGAACCTTGTTTGCTATCTGTCTCACACATATCACATCTTTCGTCTTCGGCCTGTGTTACTCCTTGCACGCTGTCTTTCTCTTTTTGAGTTTGACTCAAACCTCACTCACTCCTTGGTGGCTTCTCTCCACCCTTCTGAGGGCACGTTTTCGAAGAAGTGGACCCACTATCCACGGTCTGGAGGAAGTGTTTTTTTTTTCCAACTTCCACCACTAGACCAAGACTACGGTGATGAACTCGGCTGGGCTGCACATATCCGCATCATCGCATCACCCTGATCAAACCTCCGAAAGATATTACCAACATCTGCCAACATTCTCCAGCCTCATCGCTCTGGTGCCGTCATCGACAGTCTCGAGTACCCACAATAGCAGGCCCACCGGACTGCCTGGTCGGTTTCTAGAACCTATCAGGCGGCTTTTGACCTCGCTCCTGCCCTCTCTCACCCCGGCTCGCAGTCTCCACCAGAAAATTCATTTCCGACCTTTTGCTTCGGCTCCCACGGTGCGCCCTTACCCACCGGCGCCGAGGGGTGATCTTCAGGGGGACGATCTTGGTTCTGTTCTGGAACTTGGGGCGCAGCACCCGCTGACTGGACAATAATAAGAACAAGCTGGGCTCTTGTTCTTGAGGCTCCGCCTGGTTTTGCTTGGTTCTGGCTTCTGTGAGGCCGATCGACCTTCGTCCACTCGTTTACCTATTTTGCCGCAGGATCTACGGATCACCACGCTCGTTCTCGCCTACTCGCCACTTCGGCCCGTCGCCCGTGTCTCACGGCCTGGCCACGACAAGACTGTCTCAGACCCTGGCACGCACAACACTCGTCGCTTGTGACGTATGAATCCAAAACCAAGATCAACATTATGAGCATGTCTCGCCCATTAGCTTCAGCCCTTATCGGGGCTATCGCCGTGACAACCTCACTGGCATTGTTGGTCATTCACATCATCCTCGCACTTCCTCGCTCGAACCCAGCGTCAGCAACCCGAATCACCGCGATAGTATCATCTCTGTTGGAGTCGGCGGTGCTGGCCCTACTATCGTGGATCCTCTTCATCTCTATCAGGAAAGGCAACTCAAGGACAGTCAACGGTCTATTGTTTGGCTCTTGTGTTGTTGTTTGTGTTCTCGCGGCGGCATTGACTGTCGCAACTCTCATCTGCCTGTCCAGCAGCGCACCACTCGGCGACAGCACTTTGGGATTCGTTGGTGGAGCGTCCGCACTGTTGGCGTTGTCCTTTGTGGCGCAGCTACTTTTCTTGGTCGTCCGTTTCATCGCTGGTCGCACGCAAGAGGAGGGTCATCAAACGTCGCCTAGCATGTTGGAAATTGGCCGCCGTTCCCCTTCGAGCCGGGTGAAGACTGTGCCATACTCGAGTACGAGCCCGGCCGAGCCCGCCACCCGAAATGTTTCCATCGACTCCAAGAGCCCCCCGTCGTCCAGCGGCGGTTTCTCCGCCACAGGAACTATCTCGTCTGTGGCCTCGTCATTGACCAATGTCGTGCGCCCGATTTCCTCGAAGACCAAGTTGTTGTCCGGTAGCCGAAGTATGCGCAGCCAAAGGAGTCAACGCAGCCAGCGCCGTGCTCTATCTCTCGAATCCATCGAATCCAGCCGCTCGGGTGAACACGGCGTCGGTGAAAGTTTCGACTCGTGGGATACTTCGTCTGTAGATCCACAAAACCGACAGACTGTGCTGGAGTCGTCGTCTCCCGCTACCCCAGGTCGGTTCCTGGAAACGATTCCGGCGAGTCCTACCACCAGTCGGAGTCCGAGCCCCGGGACCCCACTGGATCTCGAGCCTCCTCGCCTGAGGAGACGTAGCCGCAGCTTCAGCCCGGCATCCACGCGCACTCAAGCACCGCAGCCACCACAGCGCGCTTTTACTCAACAGGCATCGGCCAGCGAGTCGCACATCCACCCACTGTTCCGGTCGGACTCACCGACACCTCCACCCCTAGCGAGTCCGGGGACGGTGGTTATCGCGGCACCTCAAGCTGGCTTTCTAATCTCCGACCGCCAGTCTATCCGTAGCCTGAGCCGGATGCGAAGCGACAGCCTACCGGTGGCTTCGAGCCCGCTGACGAGGACGGGCTCGTTCGACACCTTTGGGGAGGCGAACAAGAGCTTCAGCATGGCAAGCGACGGGAGCAAGTCCGAGGACTCGGGGGACGCGGGTGAAGCACCAGAAAGAAACGTCACGCCGCCAATCCCTGATTATATCCTCAACGCCGGATCCAGCACCAGCCTGCATGCATATCAGACACGAAAGACGCAGAGCAGAGAGGGTCCTTCTGGGCCCGGGCTGGCCGCTCTTGAGGGGGCAGGTTGGTAAAGCCAGCCAGCCTCTCTTCCTTGCTGGATGATCTGGCATCTAAAAACATGTGTCATGATAGATGCACAACTTTCCTTAACATAATGTTTCAATGGGCTGCTTTTTTAGAGACGGCCCCATGGGTGTTCATTTCACCGACAGGGGAGGGAGGGAACAAACAAAAGAGAGTACATATGGGTTCTTGGAGGGCAGGGTTGCCTGGCTGGGAAGGCGGTGGGATACACAAAAACATCTTGATACCAAATTTCTTTTCAACTTCTTTTAGCGAGGCGTTTATACACCTTCAGACGAGACAATGTCTGGAGCACCTTGGAAGGTGCAGGGGAGGACGGGGAGAAGCAGGATGGGAGGAGAGAAACGGGGAAGAGCGTGGCTGTGAGATTTGAGATGAGTGTGAAGAGTAGGTGTGAGAACTATGTGCAGCTCAAAGCTTGAGGTTCAGCTGGGATAAGCTAGATGCAGACACAGAAAACAAAGAATTATCAATCAAGAAACACAGAAACATTGGGTGTCCATTTTCACTGTGATACCCTTGTACGACCCTGAAGAGCTTTGCTCCAGCATCCGCTGTTCGACCACAGCATTTGTCTAGCGAACAATCTGGGCATACTGCCCACCCTCATGTAGGATAAACTCATATGGGAGGTTATCCCATGGGACAATGTGGCAGAAGGTAGGTAAGCATGCCACACTGGCTCTGCAATGACGTTTTTAAACCTTTTTCAAAATGTGGCTGATTTACTCCAACTAGATAAAGTATGAGAGATACCAAGTCCTGAACAGCTTGATGGGACGAAAGCCCAAAAGCAATTGCTCTGGCATCCTCCTAAATCAGTTAGTTGGAGCTCCGAGGTGGCGGATACCTAGTACGTAGGCAGGCAGATAGAGGTAAAGTGTGGCCAGACTGACTGACAAGGTGACAAGCTCTCAAGGCATCCATGAGCCGCGCTAGCCTGCCCCACATCGGCAGACCTCTGCTGCCAGCCGCTGACCTTCCCTCCCTCGCCCACGCCGCCGCCGCTAACCCCACCCACAGCACACAGCAACACTGACAGCCTTCGACTTGACTTGGACGGACCCCAACTCGACCTCAACCTCGACATCATCCACCCGTCCACCTTCCTTTCCCAACCTCCAACACTTTCCTGCCCAGTAGGACCTTCTATTCCGGGTACTCTCTCATCGACATACATCACTGCGCATCCTTCACAGAGAGAAGTCTGTACTAGATTCAGTCTTGCCCACCATGAAGGTCACTTTCAAGGTGCGTCAGATGCCCTAGCCCAGCGGGCAGAGCTTCTACTTTTGTGAATCAACATGTTCCAGCCTCTACGACATGCTCGCATTGATCCAGCCACACAACCTTACACGTTTGGGCAAACCGTACTGACACATTTACCCCTCCTGTAGGACCTGAAGCAGCAGAAGTTCGTCATCGAATGCGAACCCTCTGACCTGGTATGTCAACACTCTCATCCAGGCTGCAGCCCGCACCTCTCTATCCAGCCCCGGCGCACTAGACGCCTCTGTTGATTCGACCAAGCTCCAGCGAAGCTGACCAGTACACAATCTAGATCTCCACTGTCAAGCAAAAGATATCAGAGGAGAAGGGATGGGAGCCCAAGCTGCAGAAGCTGATCCACGCCGGTTTGTGAAACCCTGGCTACCATTTCCGGCGGAACCACCTCGTTGACCAGGCGATAGGCAAAATCTTGAAGGATGAGGACACCGTCGAGTCCTACAAGATTGAGGAGAAAGGATTCGTCGTCTGCGTGGTGAACAAGGTAATTTCAACCATCGCCACATTTGCCACACTCTCCTGCTAGGTCCGGGAACTGACGACTTATAGCCCAAAGCCGAGCCCAAACCTGCCGCCGCATCATCTTCTTCCAATGTACCCGCGACTCCCGCCCCAGCTGCTCAATCCTCCACGCCAGCACCACCGGCCGCCCCGGCCGCGACGACTTCCGCCCCGGCTGCCGCTGCACCTGCCACGCCTACCCCTGCGGCGCGGGGCTCTGAAGCCGCCTACAACGACCCCAACGCCTTGGCATTGGGCGGCCAGCGTGCCGAGGCCATCGCGAACATGGAGGCGATGGGTTTCGAGCGGTCTCAAATCGACGCTGCCATGCGCGCCGCTTTCAACAACCCAGATCGTGCGGTCGAGTACCTCTTGAACGTGAGTAAAGCTGTGTAACAAAGTGGTGGGTACATGTGGCTGACAAGGTATTAGGGAATCCCAGACAACCTGCAGCAAGAGCAGCAGCCCGCACCAGCCGCCCAGCCTGCCGCGCCCTCTGCACCGGCCGCCGGAGGTGGTGATGACGGTGTGAATCTTTTCGACCTGGCCGCACAACAAGGACGAGGTGGCCCTGGCGGGGCTGCGGCCCGCGGTGCTGGGGCGGGAGCTGCTGCCGCCGTTGCCGCCGCAGCTGCTGGCGGGCAAGGACTCGGTAACCTGGATTTCCTCCGACACAACCCCCAGTTCCAACAGCTTCGCCAAGTTGTCCAACAGCAGCCTCAAATGCTGGAGCCTATCCTGCAACAGCTTGGAGCTAGCAACCCTCAGTTGGCCCAGCTGATAGCCCAGAACCCCGAGCAATTCCTAAGCTTGCTTGGTGAGGACGCTGATGATGACGCCCCGTTGCCTCCGGGGGCTCAGGCTATCGCCGTGACCGAGGAGGAGCGGGACGCCATTGAGCGAGTGCGTATTCTCTGCGGTCTGAACTATCTAGAAAATTGGTGCTAACAGGAGATAGCTTTGCCGCCTGGGCTTCGACCGCGACCAGGCCATCCAGGCTTACTTCGCCTGCGACAAGAACGAAGAACTCGCTGCCAACTTCCTGTTCGACCAGCCTGATGATGACGAGCCCCCTAATGCCCAGTAGTCGGCTTACCACCATTTGGTGAACTTCATGATCCAGAATCGGTTTTTGGAAGGTGGATAAGTAAGCTGGGGCAAGCGGGCACCGATGGCGTTGTGAGCTTTGCGAGCTGATATTGGGGTAATGGGCCCCGCAAAGTTACGTGATGGAAAGTAGATCCTTCAAGAAGAAGGGAGGAGCAGTCTCACAAACGATGGGCGTGGTCCCACGGGCCTCAACGGTGCCTACCGACGAGTCTACCTGCTCACAGTTGTCACTACAAAAATGCAAATCTACCATGATTTGCCCAAGTCCTCAAACCGTTAGCACTTGAGTGGGAAGAGCATCGCACGGGTGAGGCGACGGTGGATAGCAAGGATGAAGAAAGCCGTGACCAAGGTTGTTTTTTTCGGTACTCGACGGAAATAAAACACGGAAGGCTCAAATCATTTGTGATTCTAGGGTTATTGATCCTTTTGACTTCTAAAAGGCCTCGCAGGCCTTACTGTTGTAGACTTTCAAACAAGTATCCTCCCCTCTTGAGCGTCGAAAACCTTCTCCCACGCCTTGTGGCTTCGAGCCGGTTCTCTTGCAAGTGTAGTGAACCAACTCCATTTGACCTGTATCGACGAGCCTTGCCAAACCCTCGTCTGTCGACAAACAAACGCAACCATTTCCCCCCCCCCCCTCCCAATCGACGCCATCCAGAGAAGCCACGGGAGAGCGCGGGTACCAACCAAATCGCAGATAATGTGTACACGTACGCCCTTGGAAAAGAAAAAGGAAAACTTCAAAAGCACATGCCTGCCGTCCGCTCAGCCACCGATGCCGCCCGCAAATGTCTGCGGTGCCTTGCGGCTTCTGCCTCCCCCGCGCCCCTTGCGCGCGGTCGCCGCGGATGGCAGGTCGGTCTCGTCAATGACGTCCGGGTCGGTGCCGACGCCGTACTGCGCGCCGGGTGGAAGGCCTGCGCCGCCCGCGGTGCTGTTGTTGGCGGCGCCTCCGAAGGGGTCGCCGGCGAGGTCGGCGTCGTGCGCGTCGTGGCCGGGCTTCGGAAGCTTGTCGCCCTTCCTCCTGCCGAAGAGCTCGTCCTTCTTGCGGCGGTTGGTGGCGGCCTCCTCCTCCTCCTGCCTCCTGGTCTCGGCCTCCTGCTCCGCCTTGAGGCGGGCCAGCTCGTCGTTGATGGCCTGGGAGTCCTCGAGGGCGTCGGCGCCGTCGACGGCATCGAGGGCCATGGGCACGTCCTTCTCGCCGATGATGCACCTATTGACGGCGACGGGGTTGGCACGCTCCTCGCGGTTGAACTTGAGCTTGACCTGCCGGCGGTTCTTGGCGCCGCCGAACATCTTGGAGATCATGTTGAAGTCGGTGCCGAACATGCGCAGCCCGTGGTAAAACTTAATGGTCTCCGCGTCGGTCCAGAAGTTGCCCTGCGGCTGCCGCCTCATGTACGTCCGCTGGGTCACGGGCGTCGTGAAGTCGTCCTCCTCCTGCTCGAACACCACGCCGCGCGCCTGGTCCGCCGCCGCGTGCCGGTCGTACTGCATCGATGCCTCGTTGATCCGGATGTGCCCGTCCACGATTTCGAGCTGCGGGACCGAGTCGGCGGGATCCTCCTGCACTACCAGTCGTGGCATCGCGGGCGCAGGCTTCTTGGCTGCGTCCGGAGCCGGCGTCCCGGACTCAGACGTGTTTTCGTCCGGCATCTCCTCGCCTGGCTGGAGCTTGCCTAGCTTGATGAGTCGCTGGTGTTGGCGCTTCTTGCGAATCCTCTGACGCAGCTCATCGTACTTGCTGAACTTGGCGCCAATCCTGAGGTCCCTTGTCAGCTCGCTCATGACCATCTGCTCGTGGTCGACCTTTTGCTGCTCTGCATCCTCGGGTGTCACAGATCGCTTTCTCCGGGCTTTCTTGGTCCTCTCC
Source organism: Diaporthe citriasiana (assembly GCA_014872975.1). Classification (NCBI taxonomy): domain Eukaryota; kingdom Fungi; phylum Ascomycota; class Sordariomycetes; order Diaporthales; family Diaporthaceae; genus Diaporthe; species Diaporthe citriasiana. The sequence goes on from JADAZS010000002.1 coordinate 490,561, forward strand.
GTCTCTTCGCCTTCGGTCTCGGTAGGTGTTACCCCATTAGCTCCCTCTCCACCCTCTTCGCTGCCAGCAGGGGCTACCGTCTTCTTCTTTCGTGGCGCCCTCTTCTTGGGTGCCACAACTTCACCATTCTCAGCACCGCTTGCCTGAGTTGCATCTTCGCCATTTGCAGCAGCTTTGTTCTTCCTTGGCGCTCTCTTCTTGGGTGGACCTGCGGTCTCTGTGCCGGTCTCCGCCTCGCTCTCAGCTGCTCCAATAGGTGCCTTGCGTTTCCTGGGTTGCCTTGCTGCTGGTTTCCTGGTATTGGCCGTGGCCGTGGCCGTGGTTGAGGATCCCTCACCATTGTCAAGTGATGGTGCTACTGACGTGCTTGTAGAAGATGCCGAAGCGACCTCTGGGGTGGGGGCGGGAGATGGAACGGTGAGCTCCGCGGTAGATTTAGTCTTCTTCGTAGGTGAGGATCGAGCTGGTTTGAGCGCAGAAGGGCCTCCTTTGCGCGGGGTGGTCTTGGTCTTTGCCGTCGCCCCCGCCGCATCTCCTTGCGCAGAAGTGGGCCTCGAGGCCTCTGTAAGCTCTTGTGCCGGATCAGATTCACTTTCAACCTGCCCAGAGAGGACTGTAGTAGTCGTCGCTGTCTGAGCCACAGATTCTGAGTGAGACGTGTTGTTTGGAGCGCGGGGCGTGGTGTCCGTGATGGTGGAAGCAGAAGCCTGGGGTTGAGCGACCACAGGACCGTTCTTAGCAGCCGCGTCGCGTCTGGCTTCAGGGCTCCTGGTTCTTCGAGTCCGTGTCGGCGAAGCAAGAGGTTCACTGGATGGGGCTGGCGATTCAGTCGGGGCAGTCGGGAGGGCGGGTTGGCTCGGTGGCTGGGGTCTTGACTCTATGATGGTAGACGAGTTGGCATTGTCACGACGGCCATCAGAGGCGTTTTCCTGGGCAGACGGCGTCCCAGTCTGTGATTCAGGAGTGGTGGCAGGTGCAACCGCGGCCGGGGCAGGCCGTCTTCTCGCAACCGGTGCCTTGGGCTTGAAGGCACCCGTGCCTTTCTTTAGCATCGAACTCATCCTGCTATCCTTTCCTTAGCCTCCGTCGTGCAGGCTTCTCAGTGTGCTTGTTTTGGGCGACTGCCTCGTCATTGCAGTCAAGCAAGTACTTGAAGGGAAATCGAGGCGTCAAAGCCAAGTCGGGGAGGTCGATGGCAGTTTCGAGGTAGGCAGTGAAGGTTGGGATCGAAAACGCAGACGAGCGCGATAGATGGTTGACTAACAGTAACTTTTAGTGGGATGCGGTACCCTCGATCGGTACTAGCCCCTCCCTCTTAGCGCAGTTTTGACACGCCTTTGCACCTGCAACAGAGAGGACTACTGGCACTGGGTGACTCGTGAAAACTCCATCTTTAATCAATGTCCTCAACTTCCACCCGACCACCACCATCCGCCTGCCACTCCCTTTGATGATCATCACAACAAGAGCTCGACCCAGGTCATCACCTGGCTCTAGGATCCATCTGGAGTCCATGCCTTCTTTATCTCCAGTCAATACCTGATTTCCCGAGGCGCGCCCCCTTCCCTAGCCTGCAGCCTGCTCACCGACGTCTCTCATGCCTGTTGCCACTTCTCCCTCGGCCATTCTCCCTGCATCTCCCGTCGTCAAGATGGAGGACAGGAAGAGACCTGCCAATAACAATGCCGATGATCTCGCTCCTCCTAGCAAACGACATCAGGTCAATGGCAGCAGCAAGTCTCGTGACGACACCCTCGACATGAAGGATGAGGCTTGGATTGAGGTAAGTGATGTTGGTCTCTGTTCATCCATCACAACAACACCAACAACCTCCCCTCATCATCGCAGCCCAAGAAGGCCTCTTCAAACATGCTGTACAACACCACAAACACGGACGGAGGCTTTGATCTTCGGTATCTGTCTCTCGGGGTTCAACATACCGTGAGGATTTGCCCACTGGTTCAGTGCTAATGCATGGCTTGCTGGCTGCAGCATGCCGAGCGCTCAGGTCCTTAAATGCCCTTCAACCATCCGCTGGCATCCTCTCCCACCCTCTCCTGAATGGTCGCTACACTGCCTATCCGCTCGACGCTATCGAAGGGATACATGCTGACTGTTGGGCTCCCAGGCATTTCAAAAAGATGCCATCTATCGGCAGATGCTCGAGTACAAGAGAGAGAAATCACAACTAGAGGCCCGCCTTGAGGAGCTTGGGAAGCAATACGAATACTATGATATCCATCTCAGAACCATCGACGCATGGTGGCTGCAGGTGAGATGCCCTTCAGACCCCGCCCTCGTTTGACTCAGCTGACGCGTTGAAGCTATTGCAAGAAGTTGAGCTGGTCGCCGAAGGCACATTCACTGACAAATCCGAAACCCATGGTAAGTTCACCGACCCCGTCCCTCCTCCAGGACACTCGTAACTGGAATGATGTTGCAGATTTGTCACCATCCATCGGCCTTGGCTCTCAAGATGTCCAGCTTTTCCAAAGACACCTGGCCGAGAACGGCAAGGCAATCAAGTCGATCCTAGAAACCCTGTTCAATCGGCTGGCCACCCACCGAGGTGAGGTCAAGCCCGAGATTGCTGAAATGGAGTCCAAGATCAAATCTCTTCTGGCCGAGCAAAAGGAGTACAAGGTGCAGCTAGAAAGCCTCGCCCATAAGAAGGAAGAGCTTTCTGCGAACCTGGATGCAGCCATGCTGCGCGTTGTTAAGGCCGAGAAGAAGCTGGATCGCGCCAAGAGTGCACAAGTTCAGAAGCTTGAGCAGCAGGCTCTTGCTTCTTCTACCAGCCGAACCGTTCCCGCCACGGCAGAAAACGGCGACGACAATGGCAACAGCAACGGCCATGACGAGAACCTGCACATGAAGTACCAAGAGGCCGTCGCCGCGATGTCCAAGCAAAAGGAACAGTTGGAGTCAGCAATCTCTGAGATCAAGGCGCTCAAGGACGAAAATTCGACATTGAGAATCAAGCGTGAGAGCGTCACGGACGAGGAGTTCGTGCGTACGGATGTTTTCAAGGCTTTCAAGTCTCAGAACGAAGACCTCATCAAACGAGTCAACGATCTGGAGGCCACCAACAAGCAGCTCCGCCTTGAGGCTGAGAAGTTACAGGCCGAAAGGACATCTTTCCGAAGTCAGCTGGAGCGCGAGGCGCAGAATGTTACGGCAGATCTTGAAGAGCAAATCCAAATCAGGGAAACGGATCTTACTCGCGTACGGTCGCAGAGGGACGAACTACTTGCTGATAAGGGCATCCGCCAGGCTCAGCAGGAGCAAGAACGAACATCCCTGGAAAACTTCAAGGAATTGGTAGGCGCAAAGGAGGACCGTATTGCTGCATTGGAAATGGAGCTTGAACGACTTCGCCCAAGCTCGGATGCGCCTGCTTCCGAGCCTCGCCCGGACCTCGAATCAATCGCTGTGGAGCAGTTGCGGGAAAAGTTCTTGAAATTGGAGAAGGACTTTCAGTCGATCAACCAGGAATTACCTTCCATGGAGAAGGCGTACAAGCGTTCCATGGGCATTTCGAAAAAGAAGGTTTTGGATCAGCATCTGACGGAGGAGCGGATGGCGGTTCTCATACAGGAGAAGAGCAAAGCTGACCAGAAATACTTTGCCGCTCGGAAAGATGCGGACATACGCAACAATGAGATAAGAACCCTTCGGCAGCAAAACGGCAAGAGCTCCGAGATCATTGCGGCGCTCAAGGAACACGATACACAGGCACGCACACTGATCAGCAATCTGGAGAAGCAACTCACGGATCTGAAGCAGTCGAATGTGGCCGTTCTCGAAGAGAGTCGGGGTCTGAAATCTTCGAGCGCCGAAGCCATACGACGGGCCGACAGCGTCAAGTCACAAATCACCGAGTTACAGAATTTGGTCAAGTCAAAGGACGCGGTGGCAGTCGCAGAGAAGGAAAAGGCAAACAGCCACGAGACTGAGTCAGAGAGACTCAAGGTACGGCTTGAGCATGCCGAAAAAGACCTGGAGACGTGGAAGAAGAAGGCTTTCGGCAAGTCCTCAAGCGAGCTGAACGATTTGAGAGTAAGTGACCCATACTGACTGTCCTGCCCGATCTTTCACTGACATGCGTCCTAGCAAATCGCTCTTTGTTCTATCTGCCAACTGAACCCCAAGAATTCCATGCTCAGGACTTGCAACCACATTTTTTGCAAAGATTGTGCAGAGGCACGTCTTACCAACCGGCTGAGAAAGTGTCCCAACTGCAGCAAGCCATATGACCGGCCAGATATCATGCCCATCTACCTGACTTGATTGAGAGGGCGGTTCACGCATGGATGCGTTACGGACTCTGCTGTGGCTTGTTTTCGATTCGAAGCTGCGCTGTACATTTGCAACTGGCACGATTAACACGCGATGTTTGGATTGATGAGGCCCTACTGTACAGAGTAACAATACCCAGGAGGAGTCGCAGGGAGCAGAAACCACGAGGCGTTCCGAGGCGGAAACCTACTGTTCAGGGTACGTAGATGGATATCGGACGGCGAGATCCTGCTAGATGCTCTGAGGCCCTTGCGGTTTGCATGTCGCCATGCATTTGCACATAGACTAATTGACAAAGTCACCTCCTACTATCGCTCTTGAACATGGTCCATGGGCAGCTCTGTGTCTGAGAGCTCACGACAGCAAGCAGCCAGGTCCGGTCATAGAGGATCGAGCTCCATAGGGATGGTGACAATGCGCTGAACTTGTTTCACAATTCGAAAGTTCACGAGACGACCTAGCGCCGACTGGTCGAGCCAAAGCCCGTACTCTCGTAGCGAGAGCTGCTGACGCCGGAACCGCTACTCGACCCTGACGAGCCGGACCTCGGCGGGCTCCCGCCTCCACTGCCCCAGGTGCTCCCGTAGTTCCCATACCCACGAGTGTTGTTATTGTTGTTCCTACCCATCCTTCCGACACCGTACCCCGCTGCTGCTCCCGCGGCTGCTCCTCCGGCGGCACTCCAGAAATCCGGGCGCCAGCCTTGCTGTGCATTGTTTCCTCGCTGAGCGCTGCTCCCGCCCGAGCGCCTAGACTTGTTGCTGTTGTTCGTGCCGGGGTAGGGTGGCGGGGGGTCGTCTCCGAAGTCATCGCCGCCGCCACCACCGCCTCCGCCTCCCCAGTAGCCGCCGCCGTTGTTCCGTCCCGGCCGCTGTCCATTGCCGCCACCGCCCCGCGCGTTGATGAAGGCGTTGTAAACAATGAACGCCAGGACAGAGAAGAAGATGACCCAGAACAGCCAGCCCGCCAGGCCTGCCCCGCCGTGGCTATCATACCCTTCGCCGCCGCCGCCCAGGTCGGGCCACTTTTCCTCGCCCTCGCGCGTCAGGGACATGCGGTACTCCACGGCACAGCTGCCCTTCAGGACATATGGATCGCCGGGCGAGGAGTAGCCCTCGCAGATCTAGACGTCCCATTGTTAGTCAGCCTCATGGCGTCTCTTTTTTTCCTTTTCTCTTCTCACAAGGAAGAAGGGGGGGAGTTCGTTACGCACCACATCTGTGGACCCTAGCTTCAACTCGGGCGGGAGCGAGGCGGTGCAGCTCCACTGGACATCCTCCTCGTCGTAGCCGGAGCCCTTGTTCTCGCAGCGCAGGACGTCGATCTTGTACTTTGAGCAGATGCCCTGTGGCGACACGCACTTGAGCTGGGGGACGGACGGGACGCGGCGGTGCGTCGTCTGCCGGTCGGCGCGGAGGGTGAGGGATTCGACCTGGGAGAGAAGGATGGCGTCGCGGGGTTTGGCCTTGGCGTCTGCCGATGTGGCTAATAGGGCAAGGGCAGCTAGAAAGGAGAGGAGAGCGCGCATGGCGGGATGTTCGTGGTCTTGGAGGTTGAGGTTAAGCTCCAGGTGTGTCGGATACAAAATCGGCACGGGATGTACTTTTATTACAGTATTGATTATGGAAAACAGGGACGCAGCCAAAGTTCCAAAACAAAGTCAAGCCACCTATTTAGGTCGAGGTTGTGGTCTTGGTCTCTGCTCGACCAGAAAAGGACAGTTCTCGTTGTTCTGGCAGGCTGGGGATCCAGACGGGCGCTACCTGGCCACCTGCGTGGACTGTGACGAGGCTGAAAAAAGCTCCAGGTGAGGGAGAGTGACGTATGCGGGGCACCCTTGCTTGGCTGCAGCGCCTAGTTGTGTATCCTGGTGGTGGTAGTTGGGTGGCGGGTTGACTGTGTGCAGCTGCGAATCTAAGTGTCTAAGTAATCGGTGTTCCAATCCACTTTTATATGACATGCATGGACCATCTCAGAACCGTCAGTAATCAATCAGACTGTGAATGAAGTGGCTACGGTACCATAAGGTGTTGGTTGGGCCTCTCCACCAGCCACTTGAGCTCGAGAGCTTTCACCTGATCTTCTAGTGTCTTCTGGAAGACCTTCGAATCAGCCTACTATAGCATAATGTAAAGGATGCATTGGATATCTTCCTGTGGGATGTCGTCCCGTGGGATAATCTCCAATACTCTACCGGATACCCTTCCTATAGGATAACCTCCTGTGGCATCATCTCCCATGGGAAAAATTATTGTAGAACAACCAACTCTGGCTCACAGGACAGCTGCTGGTGTGTTAGTCTCCTAGAGGGCACCCTCGTGGGGCAGGAATTTCGGATGTTTGAGCCTGGGGGACTGAGCACATTTGTACTTGATGGTATACATGATCTCTTCGAGGTTGGCTGGAGACATAAATCGGCTCGCACTTCGGATCTGGACGATCGATATCACAGGGTGCCCGCCCACGTTTCCTGACTCCTGTTGGTCCTATGTCCGTCCCACCACGCTGCCAATGCACGACAATGTACAGGGGTAGGTAGGTAACCTGTTGGTTTGGACAGAGTTCTGACGAAATCTTTAGTCGATTAAGGAAACACACGAACGACAGGGACCTAGAGTCTTGATTTGATTCAAGAAATATACCCACCTGGTCACAGGGCTGTTTTAAGCTGTCGACCACTACCAAACTCTAGATTCCATACATCATAGCACTTCTGATCCATCACAACTCTACGGCTGGGTACACAGCATAACAAGTCCCCTTTCGGAATTCAGTAGTGATGACATGCACGGAATTCACATCGAGCCAATTGAGAACACGATCGATTGCTTATTTCTTGTAAGACTCCTTGTGTTGTAAGCAGCACATGGGACGGGGACGGACGATGCCCGTCTGACATTCTCTGCGTCGTGCTCATGGATGAATCACATCTATCTTGGTGTAACAAAGTCTGTGTGAGTTCCGTAGCGTCGAGCAACGTATGTGTGAGCTTGTGTGGTCGCATAGTTGACACGGTGATCCTCTCGCCCTCCCGGATTTTACCCATGACCGTGGATTGTTTCGAAACATGTCAATCTCTACACTACTCGTGAGTACACCTCCACAGGGATAACAGACGGTAAATTTTCAGTGTCGCAACCACCAAAAATTAAACGTTTGTTATCCCTGTGGAGGTGTACAATCGGGCTCTGTGGACACCCCGAGAAGAATTCGCCAGTGTTTTATGTCTAGGCTGCGGCTGCGGGATTGGGGGGCTGGTTGGACATCCGAACTCCGACCGCGCGCAGTACTATCCCTTGATAATCGTTGCATGGCTGCATGGTCAGGATTCCGCAGGCATGTGGGTCTGTCCACAGTCGTCAAAGTGGAACTTGGCCGTCCAAACACACGGTCAGTGCAGATGCGAACCCGCGTAAAGGGGTGACCTTGGTCTGGGAGCTGGCTCTCGTCGATGATGGAGGCGACGATGGGCACAGAGCTGTGGATGAATGAGGACTGCTCTGCACTCGATCAAAGGGAGGAAAGTTGACCACCTGGACATACCTATTTTGTATGGCATGACATCTGACTAGCGATCTTAGTTCTCCTGATTCATTCCAGCTACGGCACCTCGACAAGCAGCAGGCCGGTGTTCATAGCCATGTCAGCGTCGGAGATGAGATAGAATCTGGCAGCCTTCCGGGACCCGCCAAGCGACATCCGAACACCATGGCTATGGTTTGCCCAACGGCGAGCCAGAAACGGTCGCCGTTGACCACCACGGAGGTAACTAGTGTATGTAGCCCAGGCACGGCATTGATCCTACCGGCCCTCCCCATCCGTCCGTCCACCTACTTGTCACGGCAACGCCGTGGACTCCTGTCTGACGGTGGGATTCCAGTGCAGAGGGGGAAAGGAGTGTGCTACCCAGCGATTACGACTGCGAGAGAGGCGATGCAATCTCGGGGTGAATCATTCTGCGAGCGGTTGCACCATGGACTTCGTCCTGGAGGAGGTCATCATCAACATCGGTTCGCTGAGTACCATTTTCGTCCAGTCTCACTCATCAGCTTGCGAAACACACCTTGCTGCTGTACCTCAAGCCGGTGACTCTTTACCGGAACCAGAATGACTGGCAGCTATGTTTTGTTTACTAAGTAAGTGTGTCCTTCGTACTACACATTCGTCTTGGAGCGAATGCGAGGGAAAACCGGGCCAGCAGTGGAGTCACGACATGCTGCAATAATTCTAGAAGGACAACCGACAGGGACTGGGACAGGGGTTGGTGGAGACCACAGGCCCACATTTCGGACTGACAAAGTGCGAAGTCCGCTGGACAGTCTGATACCAGCCTGCCACTTCCACCCGGTCGCTCTCTTATTCGTGTGCAGGTCAATGCAGGCTGGCTCACAGGGCTTGTTTCCGTCGCTCTAGAGCGCCAGGTTCTGCAGAATTGTGCAGCTAGAATTCGGTATCTACCACTCCCGGGTTGATTTTTGTACATGTTTCGACGCCCAGGTCGCCCCCCTGCCGCTTCAAGCCTAGTCGTGTCTAGCTATCCACCCACCTTCTTAATACCTTGAGTAGGACCTACCTGCCTTCTCGCCTCAGATACTAATTGTCCTTACTCACCTTCTTGCTCTCTGTTCTACTCGTTTGAGTTTGTTACTATTAAAAAGGGAGGAGCCCAGGGCTGAGCCGACTTGCCAGCATAGCCGCGCGATACTTATAACTGTCGCCGGCTTACCAATTTCACTTTCACCATCACGATACACACCGAGGCTTCTTGGCACTGAGCGAAACCTTGCGGGCCTACACACTCACCTGCTGTGCGCCTAGCACGCAGCCAAGCCATCATGGCTGAAGAAAATCTCAACGACCGGCCTAATTCTGGAGGAAGTGAATCGTCCAGTCGCAACCAAACACCAGTGAATGACAGCGATGTGAAGGCAGACATAACAAAGACCGACCCAGAAAAGCTGTCCGACAAGGTACCAGAGAATGACAGTGAGGACCGTGTCGACCTGCAGAAGCTGGATTCCAAGGTCATCAAGCCCCAGGATGACAAGAAGCCAGACCCCTACGCGGGCATGCCCCCAGAGCAGGCGGAGATCCTGCGGCGCCAGGTCGAGACTCCAGATGTCAAGGTGGGCATGGCCACGTTGTATCGATATGCGACACGGGTCGATCTCATGCTTCTTCTTGTTGGATCCATCTGCGCCATCGCCTCCGGAGCCATTTTGCCTGTGATGACTGTGATGTAAGTACCATTCTTCTCCTGTTACGGATCTCCGTCTTTCATGTTTTGGAGTGTTCCAGAGCACAACACCTTAGGCTTCGTAGCAAGACTAACGTCATGCTTAGATTCGGAAGTCTCCAGAATACCTTCGCCGGCTTCTTCAACGGCTCCAAGACCTACGACGAGTTCATGGACGGCATGACTGACCTCGTTCTCATCTTCGTCTACCTGGGCATCGGCGAGTTCGTCACCACCTATGTTGCCACCGTGGTCTATATCTATACCGGCGAACATATCGCTGGCAAGATCCGGGAGCACTATCTCGAGAGCTGTCTGAGACAGAACATTGGCTTCTTCGACAACCTTGGCTCCGGCGAGGTCGTCACCCGCATAACGGCTGACACAAACCTGATCCAGGACGGCATTAGCGAGAAGATCTCCCTGACCCTGGCCGCCCTGGCTTCCTTCCTCGCCGCCTTCATCATCGGATTCGTCATGTACTGGAAACTGACATTGATTCTCTGCTCCGTCGTTGTGGCCATTGTGACCATCATGGGCGCTGGTGCGCAGTTCATCGTCAAATTCAGCAAAAAGAACATCAACTCGTACGCGCTCGGCGGTACTGTTGCCGAGGAGACTCTCAGCTCCGTCCGCAACGCGGTGGCGTTCGGGACTCAGGATAGGCTGGCGAAGCTGTATGACGCCCACCTTATCAAGGCCGAGTTCTATGGCATCCGACTCAAGAGTGCCATAGCTATCATGGTCGGATTCCTCATGCTCGTGATGAACTGGTCTTATGGTCTGGCCTTCTGGATGGGCTCCAGATATCTGATTGACGGTGTCATCCCCCTGCAAAAGGTACTTACCATCGCCATGGCCGTCATGATTGGTTCATTCGCGTTGGGCAACGTCACGCCCAATGTGCAGGCCTTCACGACCGCACTCGGTGCGGCTGCAAAGATCTACACGACCATCGACCGTAACTCAGCCCTCGATAGCTCATCCGACGAGGGGGAGAAGCTTGAGACCGTGGATGGAAGCATCAAGCTCGAGAACGTCAAGATGATCTACCCGTCCCGGCCTGATGTCGTAGTCATGGACGACGTGACCCTCGAGTTACCTGCCGGCAAGACCACTGCCCTTGTGGGCGCATCAGGCTCCGGCAAGTCGACTATCGTAGGCCTGATCGAGCGTTTCTACACCCCTGTCAAGGGCAAGGTGTACCTTGATGGCCACGACATCTCGACCCTCAACCTGCGGTGGTTGCGGCAGCAGATCTCGCTCGTCAGCCAGGAACCGACGCTGTTCGGCACCACCATCTACGAAAACATCCGTCATGGCCTGGTCGGCACCAAGCACGAGCACGAGAGCCCCGAGAGGCAGAAGGAGCTCATTGAGGCTGCTGCCGTGAAGGCGTATGCCCACGACTTCATCACCGCCCTTCCGGAGGGCTACCAGACGAATGTCGGTGAGCGTGGTTTCCTGCTTTCCGGCGGCCAGAAACAGAGAATCGCCATTTCGAGAGCCATCGTGTCCGACCCGAAGATTTTGCTACTGGATGAGGCGACATCAGCTTGTAAGTCTGTCTGGACGAGGACAGCCAATCCCACCTGCTTGGCTGTCTGCTTGTGAACCATGCTGACCTTCTGTATTCAGTGGACTCTCGCAGTGAGGGTGTCGTGCAAGCGGCTCTAGAGCAGGCCGCCGAAGGACGAACTACCATCGCCATCGCTCACCGTCTATCCACCATCCGAGACGCTCACAATATCGTCGTTATGAGTCAAGGGCGCATAGTTGAGCAGGGCAACCACAATGACCTGCTCGCAAAGCAGGGCGCATATCACGCGCTGGTCACTGCACAGGAGATCGCGAGGGTAGAGGAGACGGATGACGAAGATGGAGCATCCGAGCACGAGAACGGGCCTGAGAAGAAGATGTCGAATGGGGACACCGCTACGGCCGTTGAGGGTGAAGGCTATGAAGCGGATCCCGACGATGCGAACGTTGCCTCGAGGCTCAACCGCCAGGCTACGTCCAAGTCACTCTCGAGTCTTGCACTCCAGGGACGCAAGCCCGAGGAACAGAACAAGTACTCCTTGTGGACACTCATCAAGACCATTGCGTCTTTCAACAGGGAGGAGTGGAAGCTGATGGTCATCGGTCTCATATTCGCCGCGCTCTCTGGTGGCGGCAACCCGGTCATGTCCCTAATCTTCGCCAACATCATCACCGAGTTGAGCGTGCCCGTCGATGCTCAGACCATTCCGGGGATCAAGTCCAGCGCTCATTTTTGGTGCTTGATGTACCTGATGTTGGGTCTGGCCATGCTCATCTGTTTCTCTGTCCAGGGTGTCATCTTCGCCCTTGGTTCGGAGCGGATGATCCACAGAGCACGCGACAGGGCTTTCCGTGCCATGCTTCGCCAAGACGTCGAGTTCTTTGACCGCGACGAGAACACCGCGGGCGCTCTCACCTCATTCCTCAGCACGGAGACGACACACATGGCAGGACTTTCAGGCGCTACCCTCGGGACCGTCCTTATGACCGTCTCGACCCTCGTCACCTGTATCGTCGTCGCGCTCGCAATCGGCTGGAAATTGGCCCTCGTCTGCATCTCAACGGTGCCCGTCCTGCTCGCCTGTGGCTTCCTCCGAGTCTGGATGTTGTCGCGATTCCAAACCCGGTCCAAACAGGCATACGCGTCGTCTGCCAGCTATGCCTCTGAGGCCGTCACGGCTATCAGGACTGTCGCGTCGCTGACCCGCGAGGAAGACGTGCTGGCCAAGTACCGAGAGAGCATCGCCAGCCAGCTCAAGATCAGCATCCAGTCGGTGCTGAGATCGTCGTCTCTGTACGCCGCCAGCCAGTCATTCATGTTCCTGTGCTTCGCGCTGGGATTCTGGTACGGTGGGACCTTGATTGCCAAACGCGAGTACGGGCTCTTCCAGTTCTTCCTTGTCTTCTCCCAGGTGATCTTCGGCGCGCAGTCTGCAGGTACCATCTTCTCTTTCGCACCAGATATGGGCAAGGCCCAGCACGCCACTGGCGAGTTGAAGAAGCTCGCGGATCGGAGGCCCCAGATCGACACCTGGTCCGAGGACGGCGACAGGGTTTCGCGCAGCGAGAAGGATAGCATCCAGGGCACGATCGAGTTCCGCGATGTTCACTTCAGGTACCCCACGCGCCCGGACGTGCCCGTCCTCAGGGGCCTGAACCTCCAGGTCCAGCCGGGCCAGTACATCGCCCTCGTCGGGCCCAGCGGGTGCGGCAAGAGCACCACCATCGCGCTGCTGGAGCGGTTCTACAACCCACTCGCGGGCGGCATCTTCGTGGACGGGCGCGAGATCTCTTCGCTCAACGTTAACGACTACCGGAGCTTCATCGCGCTGGTGAGCCAGGAGCCGACGCTGTACGCGGGGACGATCCGTGAGAACATCCTGCTGGGCGCCACGAACCCGGACACCATCACGGACGCGCAGGTGGAGGCCGTGTGCCGCGAGGCCAACATCTACGAGTTCATCATGTCGCTGCCGGACGGGTTCGGCACCCTGGTGGGGTCAAAGGGCACCTTGCTCTCGGGTGGGCAGAAGCAGCGGCTCGCCATCGCGCGCGCCCTCATCCGCGACCCCAAGATCCTCCTGCTGGACGAGGCGACGTCGGCCCTGGACTCGGAGTCGGAACACGTCGTGCAGGCGGCGCTGGACCGCGCCGCCAAGGGCCGCACCACCATCGCCGTCGCGCACAGGCTGTCGACCATCGCCAAGGCGGACTGCATCTATGTCTTTGAGAAGGGCGCCGTCGTCGAGGAGGGCACGCACCAGGACCTCATGCGCGCCAACGGGAGGTACGCGGAGCTGGTGCGGCTGCAGAGCTTGGAGAAGAGCTGAGTGGGCCTTGGGAAAGAGTGGTTTGAGGTTTCTGTTTTGCGTTGGTTCGTTGTTATGCCCTGCATATAGTGGTCTTTACCACATCTGATCATAAAAGCGAGCTCGGGGTTGGGATTTTGTAGAGCCGAGGCATGTTTGGCTATTGCTGCATGGAATGGGTGGGCCTCGGGTCGAAGGCTCCTGCATAGACATGGCGTTGGGGTTGGTTTGCGGCGGCTGCATTTTTCTCATCTCGTCTCGAAAGGTACGGGACGGAATCGACGGTAGATGAGCCACTCTGTTCAAAAGCTTAATGCATTTCGTCATGACGATGTCTAGTGTATGGTGAAAGTTTGGTGAGATGCTTCGTGATAGAAGTATCGTGCTTTCCACTACCCTTTCTTGAAAAGAACTCGCTTTCCTGGAGGCAGGTCGAGGGAACGGCATCCCACCGAAGAGGGAGGATCTACATGGCAGGAACACATTGTCCTGTCCATGGAAGTTTCACCCAGTGTATATACACCTACGAGCTTTGCTCGGGTGTCCGCCACGCGGCCACAGCATCTAATTACCATGGTATAGGAGACCACCTTGGCAGTACTCACTGCCAAACCTGCTATGGTTGGACCTCCCGTGGGACAACCGCCTGTGGAGTAACCTCTTATGGAACAACCTCCTGTAGGATAACCTCCCATGTAACAACCTCGTATAGAATAACCTCCATGGAGTAATCTCCCATGGGATAGTCTCCTTTTGGAAAACCTTGTATGGAATAACCTCCTATGTAACAATCTCCTATAGTACAACCTCCTATGGAGCACCCTCCTTTGGGAAAACCTCTTGTGAGAAAGCTCCTACGAAATAACCCCATATGGGCTAACCAGATAGAAGATAACTAGGCCAGAGAGGCTCCACAATGAAGGTCTTCATGCTCACAGTACATCTTCCCATGGCTGGAAGGGTAAACTGCGAGAGGCCATCTCACCAAACACGGAAATGTGTCCTCAGAGGTTAACCTCCACCAAATGAGTTGCTGTTCAGTGGCAGGCCATAGTACCAGTCGTGATACAAGGGACCGGACTTTCCTAAAAAGCTGTCCTAGGGTTGGTTGACTTGGTCAAATTATTGCGATGGCTTATCCCACGGCACAGTGTCCCCGAGAGCAGTGCCCATCTTCTATCGATTGTTTGTTCACCCATTGGTGGAACCGCTACGCCGCCGGCGATTGGGGGAACGTCGCCCAAGGGTTGGGTTTGTGGAATTTGAGCGCGCCTTCGCCCGAGCCCTCGGTGCATTCCGAGGAGACAATACCTGGATGTCTCGCATCAGAATGAGACGGGTCGCGCATGCGGTGCTATGGGGGGACGGCCTGAGATTTCGTGTCCGAGACAGGCGGTTGATTTCCTCCCGAGCACAGCACGCACTCGATCGTAAGCTCTCTGGGTTGATGCCCAGGCTGCACGGTCGTCCTGTTTTGTTCGGCTCCCTTGCCTAGGAAGACACGGCGCGGCAGCAAATCAGGACATCTCGTTGGCGAGTGACTCTCGGGCGAGCTCTGCGGCGGCGGATTCCCGAATGAGAGCGTGCACACACGTGTAGACATTCACACACGAACACGCACACATACACACAAGTCACCACATGCAAAGACCATGCTCGAAACCCGTCCCGTCCGTCTGGGTCCAGCTAAGTCGCGTCCGCCCGGGCCAGGAGCGACAGGTGTGGCCTTATGATTATGTCGGCCTCTGTCAACAGTAAACGACTGGCAACAAAGATGGATAAAGGTAGGTCAGCAGTTAGTTAAAGGTCGCTGAGGGCCCAGACCCGATAAGAAAACTATTGACTTGGAGGATTTCCCCAGAGGCGGCGTGCGTTCCTTCAAGTGAGACAGGGATGCGAGGGGACGGCGTGGAGTGGCTTGCTCGGTGGGAGACAATCTGACAGGGCAGACAGGGCAGGGCAAATAAGCAAAGCAATGACGGGAATGACAGCGACAGGCGCAGCAACAGGCACAGCGACGGGCACAGGCACACAGGCGCCTACTTTCGGATGAGGCTGCATGAGGCCCGTTGGCACCATTATCGCGGTGGTGTAAGGATGGGCGGTGGCGGTTCCTGAGCTTCCTTGGATCCTTCGTTAATGATTCTCAGCCCGGCGGGCCGGGGGCCTTGGAGCAGATTACAAAGAGAGAAAGAAAAAAAAACCAACTGTTGCCGTGCGACGGTCCCTGCGCTCGGTTCATCCTCACCATGGCCTGCAGTGCTCAGGGGGGGGGGCAACTCGAGGGCCCAAGAGCCCTTCTGGAATACCAACCAAAAGCAGGCTGGGTGATGAGTCAATTTTTCTGTCAGAATGCATGTATACGAAGGGGTGAAGAAAAAAAGACCATCAGACTCAGCAGCTGCACTGGCTGGGACTTGGAAATGCAATCTCCAGGCGCGGTAATTGGGGGCCCCACATGAACCCAACAACCATGTGGCTGAGCAAGCACGCAGGAACCAAACAGCTTGCGCAGGACCTGAGGACCTTCAGGGCGTCAGGGTTGTCAGGGCATGCAGGGCAAAGCTCTGGCATGGACCGGCCTCGGTCGAGGATCTCGGCTCGTCGATCCGGAGGGTCCCTTGTGGAGAGATGGGATGGAAAATCCGGGCACGGGGCCGAATCCGTTCGCCATGCGGAAATGAGCCTGGCGGGAAACTGGGAATCGATCGGGCCTGTCAATCACCGACTGGCGTGCGAGGCCTGCGAGGTTGGTGGCCTGGTTCCTGGATCCTGCGGTGAGACTACGGCTGTAAATTTATAATTATACACAGGGCTGCACGGCACCTGTATGTTGTGTGTGTACCAGGAAGAAAAGACCAAACGGGCCAGCAAGTGGGCTTGGCCCTTGAGACGGGCCGCCTGGGCAGCCTGCGACGTGACTGGATTGGAGGTTTGTGGGGTCTCTCCCAGACATCTGGTGCTCGTTCGGCAGAGGAATGAAGTGGCTTTCGAGGTCTAGAAGAAACGATCGACGGTCTCTGTTCCTGTGCATATTTCTTGCAGAGATCGGCAATTGTCTCACTCACCCACTCACTCACGCGACGCCGGTGCTGCCAGTGCTGATGCTGATTGATGTTGGTGTCTGCAGGTCGATGCGATGGCCCATCCGCCGCCCACGTCCACCCTCCACCCTCCACCCTCCACATCTACCCACATCTACCCGCCCGACCACGCGTTACGCAAGTCTTTTCTTTTTCCTGCAAGGCCTTGGGGGTTCAACCGCTCAACCGTCTACACGGGTACGTAGCTGTAATGATATTAATATTACACACAGTAGTGCAAGGTACGTAGTAGGTAGATAGATGCTTCAGTGGCGGTCTGCGTGGATCTCAGCCCATGTGCCCATCTGGCCATGCCAGCGCCCTTGGAAGTGGAATGGCTTGAAGAGTTATTGAATTCTGTGATGCACTCTAATCCCGCTCACATCCCATCTCTGCCGGGCCCCACCTTCCAAGGTTGCCCAGGCCTCGAAGCTCGGATTGCTCACACCTGTTCATCCATGGGCCAAGCTCCGCCGGGGCCAGGGCCGGGGTCAGGCGCTCACCCCCCCCCCACCTATAAGTCACCCACACGCAGAGAGACCCAACCCACCAACAGTACCTAGGTATTGTGTGTAGGTACGTACTCGACACCCAGATTCCGTGCTCCAACACGGGCAGGTCCACCCCCAACGCAGAAAACGAGCCTGCTCATTCCAGTCCGGCCTACTCCTTCCCTACCTAGGTACCCTGCACATATCACCACAGTATAGGTACACGCACACACCTTCCCCTTCTGGGGGAGGGGGCCTTCCTGTCCTTACCGAATTACCCTGCCCTGCACCGTCTCCTGGCCCCTACCCTGTCTCTTCGTGTCCTTGAGCTTGTTGGATCTTCTCTTGTTTTGTTTCCTCTTGTTTCTGTATTGCCAATTCCCCATCCCCACCAACAACAACAGCCTTTCCAACTCCGACTTGACTTTTGTCTGGGTCGCGTAACAAACAAGGTCTTACCCCGTCCGTGTTCGATCGTGCCTTTTCCCGGTCTGGGTCAGGCTAGGAGCCGTCCTATTACCCCTTCGAGCCTCGTCGCCTCCTCGACGGCCGATTTTGGGAGCCGGCCCCAGCCAGGTGCGCACGCCTCACGCCCGCCGGGTCCAAATTTAACTCCCAGAGGGAATCCTACAGCCAAGGTTCTCCCAACCTTTCAACGGTCCGACATTCGATAACGCTGCTGCTACCCACCATCCCGGCTCTTGCTCAGTAAGAACATCGAACCTTGGGCCAGGACCTCAAGCCTGGGTCGCCCTTCTCCCAAGCTTCCTCTCTCTCGCCCCCGCAGCTTGTTTATCCGCGCCTCGCCCTTCCTCTCGCTGGAAACAAGACGCTTCTTCTCAGCGTCATCATCACTTTAGCTCTCCAGCACCTTGCGCAAGCTGCCTTTGCAGATTACACCACGTCTCTTCGTTTACAAGTAGGTTTCGCCCTGGCGTGTCCTATTGGCTTGGCCTTCCGCCCTGCGGGAAGCTACTTAATTTTACCCGTCCGCGCCTAATCTATTCTCGCCTTTGAGCAAGCCCGCCGGACTGGTCGACTTGATAAATCCTGTCCTACTGCCACCTCGCCCTACCACGCTTCTTAAGATTAGCCTTTCCCTCCCTTCCCTTTTCCCCTTAACCTTGGTCAGCCCTGCTAGCCGTGTTCATTCCCGGACCTACCCTAACGGCTATCGCTACCTTGCGGCTACATTAAAAGGGCCTGGGCCGAACCCGCGCCACGAGGTGAAGAGGAGCAAATTCGGGCAACCACGCGACGATCGTCCACATTGTTACCACCAGAGATCAGCGTACCGACGTCGATCTTTCATCCAACTCCCTCAGTGACCACTCCGTCGGTCACCAGTCACTCGTTGAGGAACCTTGGGGCCGCCTGTGTCACCGGATTATGTTTCACATGAATCAAATGTGTTGTGCAGCCACGATATGACCATGGCTATCTTCAACAGTCCTCTCGTTGACCACTTTGCACCCGCCGACAGGGCGGCTTCATCCACAGCCCGGCATCACAGGCCACGGATACAATGGCCCATGGCACTGGGTCTGGTGCTGTCGCTCGCTTCGCCTGCGCTGGCCTATACCACAATTGACGAGTTGCCAGAGCCAACACGGGCTCCAGATCTGGCCGAGGCACTCTTGCTGGACACGCACATACCAGTCTTGGACCAGGGACGGTGGACGATGATGGACCCGGCGGAGAATGAGCTTCGGAGGAGGGCTACGGCTGCGCCTTCTGTTACCACCACGTTCGAGATCACAATATCGCCGTCAGCAACTGCCACCTCGACGACATCTGCCAGCCCGTTGCCAAGCCCCTTCGATGGTGGCATAACAAGTAACTTCACCTCGACCACCTGTCCGACCTTCTTTGACATCATGCTTGCCGATCCCGAACTGCAAGCATGCTACCCGGTATCCCTGATGCTCCAGGTAAGACTGCAGTCATGCCCCCGCCGGTCCGCCTGCCTCATACTGACAACTCGATACAGAGCTCACAGTCCTTCTTTGAGGCTGAAAAGTCGCTTGTGAGCATATCGACGGTGCTCGACCATGCGTGTTCGGCAAATGTCACTCGCTGCACCGACTACCTTGCAACAGTGGCCAGAAATTTGACCGACTCGAGCAATTGTGGCCAAGACTATCAGGCCGACAACCCGATGATCAGGGAAGCCTATCTGGGCCTCATCTCTTACCAAGTCGTGTACAGTGCTACATGTCTAAAGGACCCAGGCACAGCTGTGTACTGTTTTGGAAACGCGGTGACAAATTCAACAAACCCGACAGACACATATTTCTACTATTTACCTCTGAATACGACCCTCCCCGGCGGTACTGTGCCCATTTGTGCCCCGTGCCTACAGCAAACGATGGCTATTTATCAGGTTGCCACGGCAAACCGAAGGCAGCCGATCGCCGACACCTATGACTCGGCTGCTGAGCAGGTCAACACTTTATGCGGCCCAAATTTCGCAAACACGACCATGCCTGAGGCCATAGTGTCCAGCGCCGGGTTCTCGACTTTAAACAGAGGGCCGTCATGGGTGCTCCCCTCGACACTATTGATCATGGCAGCAAGCTGGCTCCTATGATTATCTAGCCGCACCAGCTATATCTGTCGTCGCGACTCTTTGCTTCATCTATGTTGGCATGCCTGCCATCCATTCGAATTTACTCAACGACTATACTTGGATATATAAGCGATTTGATACCCCTCATACTATACCTGTTACTGTTTATATTCTATTCTTCTGCGAACTCGGTCACTTTGGCGGCTGGAGCTGAGGGGTTCCCAGCTCTTGGACGGCGTTTCGATTCTGGGTCGGCTCTCTGCACTAAGTGAGAGAAGCAAAAGGCTTGGGTTTGGGGTTGGGGCTCGTGCTTGGGCTCTTCAGAAGGCCTGAGGGATTTTGGGAATTATCGATACTTGACTGTTTGGGTAGACCAAGGCTCTGGTCACCTAGCACGGATATGGCGTTTTGGAAAATCACCTCGTCACCCATTTCTTGGGCTTCACCCATCACCTGCCCAGATATATCCCTGGGCACGGTCTTTTCTGGACATATTGATGTTCTCTGGGACACGCCATACTGCTACGTATACTTTCATGGTTTATTGATAATCATTAGATATATAAGAACGGACACGTTCATGATAAATGAACTTCAACAATCGCTTGTGGCTCAACTTCTCGTTCAGTGGCCGCATGTTCAACTTGAATACTTCTGTTTACGGGGTGCACCGGCCATTAAATAAGTGCCGTCGTGCTTTGCAGTGGCCTTTCGCAAGGTTGCATCACTTCGTCGTAGCCATCTCAGATACACACTTCAACAGCCCCAGTCGAAATATTCATATTGCCAAAGTGCGCGGTCAAGTAAGATTCGCAGGAACTTTCTGGATGTTTCTCTCCCTCGGCGAAAGGTATTATTTGGTCAGGTCTTCGATAAATCCCCACACGGCCGGGAACACAAGTACCTGATTCGCTGCGGTCGGCAGCCTGGGCTTGCATGTCCTCCTCATGGTTTATCTCGGCGCTGCATTAGCAGAAACGTACCTGGGAGCAGCTGGCCAGCTTTCAACACCGGTGGGGGTCCGTGTTCCACATGCTGGACTACGCAAACACAGAGACACGACTGCTGGACGAGCCGATGATGAGACACATCAACTTCGGCTTTGGGGAGAAAAAGGGACCAAGTAATTATGTAGTGATTAGCCTATGGCCCCCATCTGTCCTCCACGAACCCATTTCTACCTCCGCTTCTTCACCAGGAACCCGACCTTCCTCGCCACCGGCCGCTGCCTCCGCAGCAGCACCTCCTTGGCGTTCTTCGAGTGCTTGTGCGCCTTGGGCGCGAGGTTCGGGTCCTTCGAGGGCCGCGCGACGCGGTACACGGTCGAGCCGACGCGCTGGTCCTGCGGCCGCCGTGACTCGGCCTTGGCCGCCTGCCTCACGACGGTGTTGAACTTGGGCTTCTTTGGCCTGCCGTCCTGCTCATCGTCCTGGTCGGTGTTGTCGTCCTCGTCCGAGGCCGCCTCGAGGAAATCGTCCGGCAGCACGTCGGGAAGCGACCGCTTGTCCAGCCGCTTGCGCGTCGGTGCCGCGGATACGCTGGGTAGGTGGCCGCGCACCTCGCCTGGGGCCCGCTGTTCTGGCTCCGGGGACGCCTCTGCCTCTGCCTTTGCTGTTGCGGCGGCGGCCTTCTTCTCGGACGCTGCCTGGTGCTTCTTGCGCGTCTCGGCCTGCTGCTTGAGCCGGGCGTCACGCTCCTGCCGCTTGCGCTTCTGCAGCTCTAGTTGTCTAGTTTAATGTGCGTCAGCATACAACGTCTACCACCTTACAAGATGCGCCGTCGTGGCCTCGCTTACTTCTCTGCGGCTCTTGTGGCCGCCTGAGCGGTTTTTGCAGCCTGCGCCGCTGCCGCGTGCGATGAGACCGCTTCCGGTGCATCGTCGTCACTGTCGCTCCCCTCGTCGTCCTCCACGCGCTCATCGGCCCCGCCTGCGCCGCCGGCCTCGGAGAGCTGCGCGTCTAAAAGCTCCTGGGCAGGGGCCTCCTGAGGCGTGAAGAACTCGGCGGGCCCGTCGTCGTCGTTGAAGACGATGTGCTTCCCGGATGGTTTCGTCACGGGCGTCGATACGGGGATTTCGACCTTGACATTCCTGTGCGCGTGCTTCTTTTTCCCGCCCGACTCCGTCACGGTCTCGGAGAGCTTGACGGAGGACACTTTGGGCTTCTTTGCGCCGGGGCTACCGTCCTCGTCCTCTTCATCCTCGGCTGCCTTGCGCTTGCCGCCCGTCCTTGCTGGTGTCGCAGCCTCTGGCTCTGGCCCGGAATTGTCGCTCGATCCTAATTCATCCTGTGCTGCCTCTGCATCGTGGTCCGGCACGACGTCGTGATTTGAGCCTGCTTCTGACAAGACCTCCACAACATCTGCCTTCGCCTTGCGCGCTGGTGTGGTTTTGGTTTTTGGAGATTTGGCCGTGGCCTTGTTGGGGGCCATACTGTCCTGTAAATGAGAGATCCTGATAGTCTTTTTTATTCAGGATATGCTTGGTCTTGAAGTATTCTGTGGATTACAACGCAGGAAGTGCTTGTTGGATCCGTCAGTGTGTCTGGTTGCAGAGAGCAGTTAAGGGTGCGATGAGATTGGATCCCATTCAACTTTTCTGCCAGGGTCCTTATCGATAATGGCCTGAATGCTGCATGTCTGATTGGTCTAGTGGCTGTCGCGCTTACCCACTTTGCTGGGTTGGCCCACCTGTTCCAGGCCAGCCAGGTCCGACTACAAATCATGTCGTGTGTGAGAGCTCTCAGTGAGTGGACCAGAATGAGATGCGCTTGACGACCTGCGTCTCATCTTGGAGAGTCGATGTTCTGCATGAATATTCCAGCTTGCGCTCAATTCATTCGACCCTGTGGGTCTCGTGTCTAATTACAACAGGATCATTCGTTCAAGAACGAGTTCAAAAACGAGCCTATGAGCCCATGAGCTCACTCGTCGCTCCCAGCCGACCGGCCAGGAGGTTAATCCTCTCTCGCACATTCCGCTGTACGGCTTCATATCATAGACCAACTCACCCAGCACATATACTATTGCCTCAGCCTGTAAATAAACCAAGGAATCGGCACTTTGCCCAAAAAGTCCGTACGCCTCGTCCGCTGGCCCGCCCGCCCCCTTCTCCGTCGGCATCACCAAGATTGTCTGCGAAGGGTGACGAACCGCCAAGATGGATCTTCTCGCCATCCGACGTTCCACCCATCAAGGACTGGACGAACGGCATCGAAGGACTGGGTACCAATCACCTCACTCCTCTGCAGTGCATGGAAGCCGCTCAGCGCTACGTGTCTGCAGCCACACAACACGAGAGTTCCTGGCGACCTAGGCTTGAGAAAGGTAGGTGTAGCCCGGCTATATTCATATTATTCTGTCATGGTCGTGGCTCCTCGGAAGAGACAACGGCGACTTTCAATTTCCCTAACTTATCCACCATAACTAACGCGCTTCCAGATTTCGGTCTTCCCGTCTTTCTTCTACACTGGGTAGGAATCCTTCTGATCTCTGAAACCTCTGCTTCGCGGTGGAGGCTCGGAACCCACATGCTGCGGTCGGCGTCGGAGTTGGGATATGGCCCTTCGACCCTAACGCTGATGCGCATCTTCTCCAGCATGCCATCAGCCAACCAAAAGGAGGTAGCTGCGTCCAAATTTTTCATCGATGTGCACACACGCTTCGAGAAACTACTACGCAAGGATACAGACCCCGATACGTTCACCCTTCATGGCATCATTCTTGCAAAGCAAGGGACACAGAGCCACGACAGGCAGGCTTTGGATTCGTTCCGCAGAGCAGAGATGGCCTGGGAGGCGAAGGCCAGAGCCAGCGCACCGTCGCAAGTCAGCGACAGTCCAAGCTTCTACATCCAGAAAGGCGTCGATCCGGACTACGTGACCCTTCCTGCGCCGCGTGAACCAAGATGGGACTGGGAGGTCACGTGGGCATTGGAGCAAGCCAAGATACTGCAGAAGCAGAATCGCACCAACGAAGCCAGGGACCTGTACCGTGTGGCGGCGCTGGAGCTGGACAACCCGAACGGCTTCTGGAACCTCTCGTGCCTCATGGAGGGCCCTCGGGACTCTCCAGAAAGGAGGACGTACCTGCTCAAGGCAGCCATATCGGGCGTGCAGGAAGCGTGCCAAGAGATGGGGGTGCTCGAGAAGATGGCGGCGGATAGGCAGGGCCTGGCGGACAAGGAAAGGGCGGACCGGGAGATGATGAGCCAGGAGTGGTTCCGACTTGCTGATGGTGAAGACCTCAAGTCGATCCAGGACGAGGGCGAAGAATAGGCTGGTCTACGGGGCGGTGGCCCGCATGGTTGACATCAGAATGCTCAGCTCTTGTGACATCAGCCAGAGTTTTCCAGTTTCCAGTGGATGAATGAATGGGATCCCTGCCGATTCCCGGGCTGATATCAATGCGACTACTTTGACTTGGAGCTGGATCTATAGAGGGCAATCCTTCAGTCGAGGTCGTTGCTCACATACTGATTCATCCGGCTCTGTCGAGCTCCGAGACAGATCGTAGATAACAAAATGGGCTGACTGTTTCAGGAATGATTTTATGCTTGAAAGGTCTTCCCTGGCCGCTTATTTGGTTCTGTGGGATTCACAGTCTGTTGCGGTCTGAATTCCCGGGGCAGTTGCTCCACCAACCATGGATACTGCCAGCTTCACTTTTTCGGAAAAGAGGAAGTGCTTTATCTTTCTGTCCTGCTTGTGTATTCTCAAATGTTTCGGTCGTCCTTTCAGCATTCTGACTTCGCACGAAGAACACATCGGCGTGAGCGGGTGTCATGCTCTGCTGAAGCAGGTTGCTCCCGGAAGCGCTGCTCAACGGCAGGAGACACGAGGACAGCATTGATACTACGCTGCCATCCCCTGAAGCCCTGCCAAGTCAGTGCTGTTCCACTTTGGATAGGTATGATATTCAGCCATCTTAGCCTCGAATTCACAATCGTATATCTGTGACGACTATGCCGCTCAGTCCGGATCACTTTACCAGTGTTTGGTACTGTCATGGACCACGCAGTCAGTGAGTTTATTTGACAGAAACACCAGGTTGAAGGTATACAGAGACCACGTTTTCCACGCGATGCATGATCCCTTGTGTGATAGCAACCCCTTCAACGCGCGCGAGCAACGTAGTGAGCCAAGTGGCAAGCTCTCGACGAGCCTGGGCCTCGTTTCAACCAAGTTCGGGTCCGCAATCATGCGGCGTGGTTGGCAGGGCAGCTGAAAGTCGGAACCAATTTCGGGCCCCCGGGCATGTGAGAAGGTCGCGGCCTCTGGTGTTGTGCATTGGCCCAGAAGCATAGCTTTCGTTGCAGGGTCCGGGGTCTGAGGGCTCCTCCATGGGTGTCGTCAGTCAGGACTCAACGTCGATCAGGCCATCCTCAAGGAGCCTAAATCCAGACGAAGCCAGGCCAGCCTGGGGTAGCCCATGACTGCTCCCGAGCGCGGATCATGCCGCATGATCTGTGCAGTCGCTAGGCAGGCGCTGAGATCTCCTGTCACATATCGGTCGTGTGCAGGTGTACATGCAAGTGCAGTAGCTTGAGCTTGTAGGAATGGGTCTTCTGTGTTCGCACATGCCATGGCTCGATCAATTGCGAGGCCACATGGCCCATAATATCAACCAGTAAAAGGCCTGAACAGGCAAGGTGAGGGAAAGCTGGGGAGAGGAGCCGCTAGAGCGGCTGGGATGTGATGCTTAAGCTCCCCTGTGGCTCATGCCTTCCGCATCGGGGGAGCTTGGGAAACTCCCAGACGAGTCCACGACATTTTTGCTAGTATCGAAGGACCTTGACACCATGTTTTCTGGTCAGAAAAGATCCAGAGACAACAATTTTATGAACAGCACCTCACGGCCGTTCAAAGTCTTGATACGTGGATAGGGGAAACAAAGGGACCCAACGCATTTTGAAGTAGTTTAGGATCGGATTGTATCTCCACTGGCACATACTACCTAGGTATTCAGCTATGGATATGATACGTGCAAAACCAGCGGCCTAAAAGGAATACGGAGGTATGTGTGGTTATGGGTCTGATGTGAGGCAGTTTTGGCCTGAGAGACGAGATTCGGATACAGCTTCCGGATGATGGGCTACCTCCCGAGCTAGCTGTTTCCTCACCGTGCTATTCTTCTATTGAATTCTGGGTAAATTATATTATGGAGAGGACTTAGTGGCCTTCCTTCAATGATCAAGTGTCAATGCCAGTGATAAGTGAAGCGGTGTGGCTGGACGGCTGTATTCTGTACTGTGAGCTGCGCCCCAATCTCCATCGAATGCTAATAATATGTGGAGGGGGCAGATCATTGCGTTTATCTTATGTATCAGATCCGTCTAGGTTGGCGTCAGTGTTGTCGATCATGGTCTCGAACTAAATATTGTATGGAAGATCGTCAAGTTGTAGTGTCGAAGAATGTTCTCAGAACAGCGAGTATTATTTTGAGACAGCGTTGTCGAGGCTCTCGACCAGGTTGACAGGACTGAGTAGTAGTTGTAACCCCAAACCCCCCTTGCACTTCCGGGACCCGTGTTCCAGACGCAGAATTGCACCCGTCCGGTAAAATGCTCAGTTGACGAGACGCCTAGGGGGGGGGGTGAGAGCTTCCGCGGATGTTTGGTATTCTGGCAGTGTAGTCATGAAACAAGCCCAAAAGTCTCCTAAAAGACCTCGGTCATTGTCTACATGTGTTGAAGTACCTGCCAAGACAGCCTGGACACCGTGGGGTAAAGAACAGATTACCGGGCGGGCCGTTGCCTTGAAAACAGGATGAAAACAGCCGGGATTGAAAGTCCAAAGATATGTATATAAAGTCGTGCATGATGCTATTTACTAGCTGCCCATCTGGAGTGCCCACTTTCTAGATACCTATAAGCTGATGACTTTAACCTAGCTTCTACTAAAGAGGCTTGTAGCCCGAATAGTGGAGGGTGAGTTAAAACAGTTTAAAGCTTCGGCGACCAACACCAAAGTTTGCCTGGTACTCGGAACAGAGGTACATTGAAGACTCGTGGCGCAAGCTGAGAGTAGACGTTTGGACCACGGTTTCGGTTTAACGACAATTCCGGGGAATCTGGTTGACTGGCCCACGGAACCATATGACAACATTTCACAGCTGCTGTGCAATTTTGGGTCAACCCAGTGAACCTGTGACATTGAGCCGCAGACTTCCCAAGGAGCTTCCGAGCTTCATGTGGCGTGTTCAAGGGTCATCGTTTAAGGCGAAATTTCTCGCACGGAAGCAGCGCTGGTCAATATGACTGGCATGGGACGATACATAGCCGGCCGGCTTGGTTGTCACATTGCCATTGATTGATGACAGCGATTGTGTTGCCTTGTGATTGGGGGTTCTGTCGTCTCGGGATTCAGCTGGGCAGGGCTGTGATCCAGAAATCTGGTTGCTCTGGTCGGGGCCACGGCTCTCAATCCTCATGATTTGTTCTCGAGTAGAGACCTGCAGTGGCGGCATGTCCGCACCCATCGACGCCGAATATTGCAGTAGCTCTCCAGCCCCTCCCAAGTTGAGGATGGGTCGTATTGGTAAATAGGATAGGTGTTGGTTTGGTGCGCTGCATTCTGCATTATGCCGCCTTACGTGTGTGTATCCCCCGTGCCTCATGCAGGTAGTCCACACGAGCATCAGTGGATCATCCCAGGCAATATTGAGCCTCGGCGCGTGCCACAATACCACAGTAGTGTATGTAGATGGCAGTGGGTAGCAAATCTCAGATCGCCCGTCCTGCCGACCGATGTTGCGTAAGGCCTGCGAGACACTTGTCGACTGCAACGGTGGCTTTTGCCACCTTGTTGTTACAGTCACTCCGAAACTACCATGTAGGTTCCTCCAAGGTTTGGCTGCACACAGGATCTGGTCCCAGGCTGAGGCACAGCCGATCGTGCCCCAGACCGGGTGCGAGCGTTGCTGTTGGGCCCGATCTATGACGGGCAGGTGAATGCAGTGCAGTTCAGTTCAGTGCAGTGCAGTGCATGGCGAGACTAAAAGAAGAGACGGAGTCTGTGCAGTCGCATTGGGTGGGATGCATGGCCGGATGGAGTAACTCGGCCAACCTGGGCCGGTGGGTCCTTCCCTCAGGTCGCTGGCCGAAGCTCCTGTCGGGACCCACCCCTCCTAAAGCCCACCTGGCAGCAGACTACGTACTTCGAAGTTGACCTGTCACTCCGATTTGACATGCGATGGTCCCAATCTTCAGACGGCAGACTCACCCATGCGGTTAATCCTCAACCTTCTTTCATCCACCAAGACTTTGGGACCTATTTGCCCACCTCTTGTCCCTCGATATGCTGTTTGATTATAGTCATGGCTACCGGCTGGCCCGACACAGATGCTATACCAACAAAGTCCATGCACATGTAACCTCCTAATCTGCAGCCCAATATCTTCACAGCAAATCGCATCGTTATTCCTACCATGACAAGGCCATACCATACATAGTGCCCAGGATCAACTGGCATTGCCCGCTCCAGCTGTCGGCCCTGCCCACTGTCTTCATCCGCCCGACCATCAGACGTCTGCGTGTGTCAGCTAGAGCGCCTCGAGGACCAGCCTGCGGCCATCCATGCGCTGCTAGGTGCAGACGCAATCACCCTGCTGCAACGCTGACAGGCCGGGCTCAGACCCAAAATTCCGGGTAACCAGAGCACAACGTTCCTGGTCCTGCGCCTTGTGCGCTACCGACGGGCGGTGACTGCATCAGCGGTGTTTGCTCCCAGCGAAGCCTTTGTCCACCTACCGCCTCCACCTTCCCTCCTTGTCTTCCACTCTCGACTCTCAGCCGTCCTGATGGGCTCTGTCCGCCTGTCACTTGGCTACCGGGATGTCGAGTCCCGTTCCACAGTCACGACCTACCCAAAAGCGTACGGGACTCTGCAGGAGGACGATCGGCGGTCCCGCATCTGTATGTGTCCCGTGATATGCTCTGCGGTCAGGCCATCCGCAACTCGGAGAGCGGGCTGGAGCCGTTCGAAGTCTGATACGTGACAAGCACGACAGTGCGCAGACCGGAATGGACCGAAGCCTATCACTCGCTTGTCCACTTGGTCAGACTACAGTTGCCCGAGACCCGGTTTCTGGGTCACCTTTATCGGACTGTCTTTGAGCGTTTACTACTGTGTGAAGGGACCGCATACTGCTCCAGAAGAGTATGTATACGGATTAAAAGCGAAACCACTTATCGGACTGACCAGCATGTTGTCGTTGCCGTCACCGTTACCACCGGCAGAATGAAAGCAGCAGAAAGCAACAGAACGACTTGTCTCGGACACACAGACAGCCGTTCAACATATCGAGGCTGAACTCGGCGCAAATCATTGCACTGGGTGGGAGCTTGGAGTTGAGACCCGTCTTGAGCAATATTGCAGTCGAAGCCCGGCCCCGTTGCAAAAGACGCATTATGCCAAAGGTGTATCAGCATGAAAGAGAGAGCTTCGTGTCAAAGCCTCACATGGCAAAGGGCAACCATTCAGACGCACGCGCCATCACAGCGGTGCATTCTGCACGGTCGTCACTCCTTGGCTCTTCGCATCAACCCGTTGTGTTCCGTGCACGCACCCCCGGCCATTGACCTTCAAAATCAGACTCTGCTCATTCAAGAGTCATCGGAAGAGAGGTGCCAACCTCTACTGGCTGTAGACGAAGCTTTCTACTAGGCAGGACGAATCCCGGCCCAAGACTCGATTCTTGGCTCGAAACAGAAGCACAAGAGTAAAGGCAGGGATGCCCTCCGCAGCCATCTGGCAATACTGAATCTTCAATGAGGTATTTAGATAGGACAGTATTTCACGGACGGGCTTAAAGTGGCCGCGGCACGAAGGTTGACAGCCGAGCCCCTGGAAAAGGTGGTCGGACTCGGAACGTGTGGCTTGCCCGTCTGCCAACAGCATGCATGTCGCTACAACCTCACTGGTGGGTCGAAACCAATATGCTTCAAGCGGCTTCGGATCCTTAATGCTTTCGAGATTGCGTTGTGGCAGACAGGGAATACTTCGAAACGTGCCGACGTGATACTAGGCTTGTCAGCAACTACGAAAGCAGAAAGCAGCAAGTTCCCCACGCCACGTGGCAGGAAAGCAGAAGAAATACACTCCGATGAACTACGATTACCAGGGGCTCTTTGCTCGCTTCAGAACCAGTGCACGTATTGGGTTTATAAGTTGATGGGCTCGACGCCTGGGAAAGTTGTTCACCTGAATGAAGCCGGCCAAGACTTCTGCCATATGCAGCTAGCTGTCCTCGGGATGAATTAGGGTTGTTACCTGGGAGCGCAGCATTCGATGTCCACTGGGCTTGGATGCAGGTCGCCGAGGTTGTTCAATCTGTCCCATCAGAGAAGCGTTGGTCAGTTCACACAAGCACACCCTGGTTGCCCGCGGGGTACATAGAACGCATGGAAGCTGCAGCTCTGCATGGCATCCTGGTTCAACGGACGGTAAAGCGAGCAACCGGACAGACCCTTACGATCAGTACTCCATATCGACCACCCAGAACCCAGCCAAGAACTCCTCACAAAGAAAAGAAGAAAAAAAAAAGGCTGCAGAAGGACCAGGACTGGTTTTGCGTCATGCACTTCCACTTACCTTGTGTAGTATGTACTGCTACATTTGCACACAAACTTCAGCAAACTGCCTTGACCACAACTTCACTCTAGTTCTCGTGCGCTCAAGAGCACTTCTGAACGTGGTGGCCGACGGTGTCTCGGCCAACGCCTACGTGAAGGTGGACGTTCCTGGAAGTCCACCCAACATAAACTCTGCTGCTGGTTTCTTTCTACAACACACACGGCAAGTACCGTTCCATAAGGGACCCTTGTATACCCGAGGTGTGCCATGTCCTGCAGTCTTAGCAAACATGCATGTCAATCTTTCCCTAAACTCGAGCCTGCAGGTCGCCAGATATCAAGACCGTCCCCACTACTGCGCGCCTTCGCCTTGAGGCCGCCGTTTTTCCCTCTTCATTCTTTGCAACGACAGCACACCGAATTTCTTCCTAACTGGCCTTGTCTGTACCTCGTTCCACCAGCCGCAGCTTGCAAAGACCAGTCGACCCAAAGCAACAAAACGTATTGGCTCATGATGTCTGCTCAGCTCCACCGCTCCTGCGCCTAACCGCTTGTTTGTACTACTGTAACCAGCGATCGCAGCTTGGGCTTCTTCTCGGTCAGGGCCAGGGAAGCCGTGTATAATCTCATTTTCATTCTGTTCTCCGATCTCCGAGACTCTGCCTGGAACACACAACCACTGTCTCGTTGCTGCAGCTTTCATGGGACCGATACCTGGAGCATCTTGGTTCGAGTTTCGTGCGAAATCCTACAGGAGCGAAACAAGGTTACACATTGCTCTCTCTGCACGCTGCGTGTGCTACGACTGATCCAACGTGAGTACACATGCTTGTCTGTCTTTACTCTCGGCTCCGCTTGCTGAAGGCTGAACGACTAGCTCCCTCATAAAAGCCCCCTTCGGTCCTTCGAGGTCCCATGTCTGCGGTTGCCAGTGCTCGGATTACACCACATGATCTTGACATCAGTATGGTGGACGCCATGACCAGCCCATGGAACCAGTGGCCTGCGTCTGGTACGCCTCAACCAGGCTTTTACTCGGATTTCAAACCAGCAAGACCTAGTGACCGAGGCGTAGCTCGAATAGCAACGTCACCCAATTTCGCCCTCGGGAACCAACCGCAGCAACATGCTACCTCATCGCTCGCGCCCCGCAGGGAGTCATTTCATAGCAGCCATGCGAGTACTCCATCACCTCTAGAATGGCCTTCGCCAACCTTTCTACCCAACTATAATTTCTCCCGCGCATTGGGCACGGGACAGAGAGGTCCCCAATATGACTTCCGCAGCTCCCCCACGCAGCATAGCGCCTTGGTCAGTGAGAACTCTGATACGGCCTTATCTAGAGACAAGCGAGTCCAAGACAAGGGGCAGGTCCTGGGAACGCCTGGAAATTATGTAACAGGGAGTGTTACACGGTCATTGGATCACGAAGCACCGGCCAGCCGCGTGGAAAATATGATGCCAAACGCAAGACCGACCTGGACAACCCAGCCTCCTCCAGTACCGGGTCCCCCAATCAGCGAACCGCAGACACCTCGGCAGAAATCGAAGAGCGTGACCGTACGCTCGCTGCTAAACGACGACGTGACTGCCACAGAACTGAGTTATGACCTATGCCTACGGCAGCAGCCCGCGAACGCGCGGTCGTGTGGACTGGGCGACAGGGACAGGCGGGTTGTCGACCCACCTCCGATTTTGCAGCTGAAAATCAATGCTCCGTGGCTCTCACGTCAAGAAATCAGCCGCAAGCTGAGGACACCATCATACGTGGTCCACTGCTCGATATGGAGTCCGGATGGGGAGGAGGACATGTCAGGAATGCCAGACGACTACACGAGACAGAAGCGATTGATGGGCAACCTCGTTGCATCCCCCTTTGTTGGGTTTGACGAGCGTGGGGAGGAAGGCTGCTTCTTCTGTTTTCCGGACATCTCATGCCGGACCCCCGGGAGGTACAGGCTCAAGTTCGTGCTCGTCGTACTTGAGTGGCCCTTGCGGCCGAACGCAAAATCGATGATCAGGGCCGAGCTACTCTCCGACGTCTTCCAGACGTACAGCGCCAAGGAATTCCCCGGCATGTTAGAGTCTTCCGCACTCGCTAAGGCCTTGAAGCATCAAGGCTGTAACATACCCACCAAGAAGGGCAATGATAAGACCGGCAAGAGAGACGACAGCGAGGAAAACTCGGGCGGGGAGGACTCCCCACGCAAGCGACCAAGGAACGACAACCTGTGAGAACGCCCTGTCCATTCCTCGCCCCGCTTGAGTTGTCGCTCATAGTCGGCCTTTCGCAGCATACGTTGCCGGCTTTGACGCGTTCCTGGTGGACATCACGGGCTGGACCTCAGATTGTCCGTTATACTTGCGGGTGGTCATTTCCCGGCCCCCCCCCCCATATCTCTCTCGATATAATATTGATATTTCTTTTGTCTAATATCTGGACCGAGGCTCCCTTGTGCGAGACGAAAGGAAGAACACGAACGCAAACCTCCCCTCATGATGGTTATTTGCCTGGGCAGAACGATGATTGGGCGCGCCGCTAGCGAACGAAGGACGAAAAAGGAAAGAAGGGGACTTGTGGGGCGTTTGTTACATTCTGATTCTAGTGTGACCGCAAGCAGGGCGCTGTCCAGAGGCGGTGACCGAACAAGCTTCGTCTTTTCACGGTACTTGTTGGGTAGGTTTATCTGTTGTGGCGTTGGGGCTGGATTGGGGGCGCTGGGCGAGGTCTAGACGATCGCATATACATCAAGGGCGCCCATACTAGATTTGTCGGCCAGAACAAAACACGCGGGCGTTATACAATGACGAACGGGGAAATTTTTGGACGATTTTACGACTGGAGGTTGCTCCACCGTGAGGCCAGCATGTTGGTTTAGATTCACCTAGCCATTTGGCTTTGAGGCCCAGGGGCTCTTTCACGCCCGAGAATAATGTGATGCGTGGCAGCAGCAACCGGCGGCCACAATCGAGGGTCGAGAATTTCATGGCTGTACAGCTTCTTTCGGGAGTGATAGCAGGTATCACCGAAAATGGCATTTCTTGCGCCCCGACCATCAAGTACGCCATGAAAGCTTGAAAGACGGGCCAAGCGGCAAGCTTGTCCAATGCCATGGGCAAAGCAATGTCTGTACAATTGGGATAGGTGGAAAACTCTGAAGGTGCAATGCTGGAGGCCGTGCTCGCTGAGACGTCGGGATGGCGATGGCCACCGCCAAGTGGTCTCAACAAGAGACGTCACACTGGGAGGGGCGATCAGACGAGAATCATTCTTGCTAGCCAAAACCAGGGAGACACGACACCGAAAGAAAGAAAGAAAAAGCCCACAACAGCATCGCATCTGGATTTCCCGCGAATATGGACGCGTATCCCCAGCTCCTTGTTTCCAGTGGCATGTTTGTTTCGTGTCGGCGACTGTTCTGGATCCGGGACCATTGGGCCACCAGCGTGTATGTGTGATGGGGGGCTTGTTTCGCTGACAGGCCAAAGGCTAATACTGACTGTACAATGGGTATGGGTGTGAAACGGCCCGGCACCGTGCCGAATGGCACTCCCCAGGTTCCGGCCAGCCTTTTCTTGCCGTCACATGAAATAAATTCTCCGGCGAATCTGACTTTTCCGTGTCACCCTAACCGCGCCCTTTGTTGGCGCGATTTTCTGGGTTATTACCGTACCCACCCCGGCACGCCTCGGCCCCCGGGGAGATGTCTCATTCTGCAGTTGGCGTTTCTGCACCTGCACGTCACCGCCGGGACCGGGCTTCCGCCGGGAGGGGCTGCAGGGAACCCCTTTGAGCCTGATCCCGCGCGGCTTGGGCGAGATCGGACGACACATGCGAGGCCAGGTTTTTATATCCGTATTGGTGGGTGGCAGGGTTGGGGAGGAGCACGAGCTTGTCAGCCTCGTTTCTGACACGGGTGGGCTTTGCGGTATGCTTCAAGCCGCACGTCGACGGAGGTATTGATACGCTATAAATAAATGGCATGATTTTCGAGGATGAAACCACATCGACGGTGGAGCACGAGAACCCGATCGTCAGCCTTCGGAAGAAAACACCCTGAGGTACCATATACCATCGAACCAAGGTAGATGCGATCAGAGTGCGTGCCAACAGTTCGACCGATCTTCCACCACGGTCATGCGCCCCATGTTGGGAAGAAACCGGGACCGTGCCTATCCTTCCCCAAGGACCTGTTTACAGGCTCGCCTCCATTACCACCTGGGCACTCATCATGCTCTAAACCCCCGGGGAACCGGGCTCTCACCCCCAGGGCCGCCCTGCCTCGTCTCCACCCAGCGAGCTCCCCGGCGAATAAGCCTTAGATTGGATGGCTTCTGGTATGGTGTTGGGGATGTCTGCCTTGTCTGAACTTTGTCGACGTTGCTAGGATCTACAGCGGCGGGAACACCGCTGTTGGTGAGGGACCGGGTGGCAATTTTATCAGATGATAAACGGAGAAACAAGGCTTATTCATCGTGTTCACATTCTGTGGCTAGGTACCAAGGGTCGAGACCCTCCTGCGTGTCAGGGTCTATTATCATGATGTCACATTCCTGGACATCACTTGTGACAGACCTCTTTAACAATATAGCGAAAAGTCTATCACCATCAATGTGCCAGTGAGTCAGCAGCATAACTTTTGAGCAGCCCGCCATGAGCAGCTATTGTTGTTGTACGCGTATACACATGTGACCGAAACGCAAATCAAACATTTGTTTCTATCATATCCACAGGTATCACGGGATAATTAATGAATACATACGCATAGACGGTTGGCTCGAGCAGTCAATGATCATACGAATCGGATCGTGAATGCACAGCTTCCAAGGTTTCAAAGATGCTATACTATAGCCATGTATTTGTCCTATATACGCTTCCGGGGGGGTTAGCCACATAAACACGAGGTCGCGCG
This sequence comes from Diaporthe citriasiana, assembly GCA_014872975.1. Classification (NCBI taxonomy): domain Eukaryota; kingdom Fungi; phylum Ascomycota; class Sordariomycetes; order Diaporthales; family Diaporthaceae; genus Diaporthe; species Diaporthe citriasiana. The sequence continues at coordinate 525,570 of JADAZS010000002.1, forward strand.
TCATAGTAAAATCCATATGAGCATGCTCATGTTCGCCTGAGGCTCATTCTATGTTTTTGAAAGTCCCTGTTCACAGTCTCAGGGTCAATGCGGAGGCTGTACACTCCCGCAGGCACACTTCATGCGCATTGCGGCACTTGGCTCAACTTTAGAACCTGTCGTCGAAGAGGGCATCATACGTTCTTCAGCTTAGTCAGTGACACCTCCGAAATCATGACATCTACTTGTGAGTTTTAAAAGTTGCGAGGACCCTAATATTGTTCTTTAATATGATGATGTGTTGTCCCTTACAAAGCGTGATCGCGTCCTGCAGAATGGCTCACCATCAATCCAAGCCGCTGCCTACCTGTCGTGTCAAGTGCCACCAGCAGATGGTCCTGGGAGCTTTCTCAAAGGCAATGTGAAAAGACTCCCATCGTTTTGAGACCATACGCAGATAACAAGAACCGGGCTTGTACATCTCGGTTGCAGCTTCGTGGGTTGCCGCACGATCACTGACGGGGGTGTTGCCACAAGGCTCCCATGGTTCGATTTGCCGCTGTCCTCCAGCTAGAGCCCGAGACCTGTCTGCTAGTACGAACGGAGCATCATCTTCCACGGAATAACCTGCTATGGGATGACCTCCTGGATTTACAGAGTACAGTCACACGGCTTGTCAATCTACCGCTGTGCCATGCAATCCCAAAAGGGGTCCGTCGAGCTTTTTAGCCTGCTGGTATGAGAGGAAGCCCTGAAATTGGCGGGTGAGACCGCTTTGAACCATGTTTCCTTTCTTCTGCGTGATATCTGCTGACAGGCTCCAATTTGCTAGGTGGTATTCCACGTGCGATGTCTCGCTGGCTCGCACGTCTGCAGGAGGTCATTGAGGTGTTGCAGAAGCCCATCTTGAGGAACAAGTCTGGAACGACGATTCTCGAACAGATTGGTCCAAGAAAAGAAAAATTAAGAAGCAACACAAAACACGGGATACAGCCATTCAAGTCGTCTCCCGTTGGAGCCGATGCCTTCCACTACCGGTACCATTTCACCAGTCCATGAGGCTTGCTTGCCATCGACCGATATCCACGCCCAGCTTCGGATCAGCATGTTATACTCCGTCTTAACTCTGACCAGCTATTTGACGCCTGTCTTCAGGAGGCATACATGGCCTTAGCTGTGCCCAGGTAGCCAGCCTTTCGTGCATGAAAGTGGGGTGTACCAGCCTGGGCAACGGATCGATCCTCGACCCGTGGAAAACACCATACGTAGAATATCTAGTGTGGGTAAGGCCAAAAAGAGTATCCACATCAGTTGTCGTGAGGTAAGACCCAGCGAATTAATAGAAGCTTTGCAAGCTTGTTATTTGTCCACTCGACGGGTTAAGACAAGGTTCGTCTGTGGAAATTCACAAGCCGGCCTCACCAGAGTCTGTGGTTCTCAAGACTGATACCGGTGACCAAGGTAAGAGTGTAGAAAGCGAGTTCGATCGAGATAAATACAAATGGTCAGCATGTAGCCGACGATAAATAAGTTTTGGTAGCTAGGTATGTCAATGTGCTCTCTCATCAAAGCCAAATGTCGTAGTTGGAGGACGACTAACACCAGGGGTGGACCTCTGTGCCTCTCGGTCAACCCCTGTACCCTGCACCTCGTACCCTGTCAGCTGTCTGTGACTGACGGCTCAAGCTCTGGGCACCTCCGGGAGCGACCCCCGGCTGCTGTCCACAAGCCGGCCACGTCTGTGCGACTTGACCGAATCAAATCAAAACAAAACGTGTGAGCGTGGTCAAGGGACGTTGCCAGGGTGGGACACGGACATTATCCTCTTGGTGTTTGACTTTGATGAAGGAGACATGTCGTCTTCCTCCTCGGCCTCAGCACTCAACCGCTCGCGGTCGCTGAGACAGCCCACTGCGGGCCTCAGCAGGGCCCTGAGGAACGACGAAACCAGCAACAACAACGTCGTCAACACCACCACCAATAATGTCGCCGCCGCCTCATCAGCCAGCTCGTCCGGCGCAGGAAGGACCACTTCCCCGAGCAGGCTCCCAAAGCCCCCTGGCGGCCCCCCAATAGCGACTCGAACACGCGCTGCCACCGCTGGTAAAGGCAGCGGAATCCCGTCGGCTGCTGCTGCTGCGGGGACCAAGAGCAGACCGACTTCAGGCATATTCAAGGGGTCCGACAGCATCGCCCCCAGGAAGCCAACGACACAGGCTACTGGCGCCGACCAGGCAGAACCTTCAAAGAGCGCCAGGCCAGCCCCCATAACGACGAGCAGGCTGATCCGTCCACCAACAAAATCCATGTCCACCTCCTCTAGGCCTGCGCAGACTTCCTCGGAGCCATCGCCCACCACTCCCTCGCGCCCCTCTCCCTCGAGGCCCTCTCCCTTGAGGGCGACACCACCAAAGACAACCACATCGCCGTCCCCTGCTAGGACAGCATCGCCGCGCACGACCACACACATACGCGCAAAGTCATCCGCGACCGCCCTGAATCCAGCTACCGTCCTACGCCCTCCACGGCCACCATCAGCTGGGTCGGTGACGTCGACCTCCACAACCGCCACGACAGCAACTGCCGCGAGCAAGAGGCCCATAGGCCGCTCCAACACGACGGCAGCAGCACGATCGGCCCACCTACGCCAAGCATCCGCACCCTCGTCAAACGCGTCAGCCCTCGGGAGGGCCGCATCGACACATGCGGCCAAGTCCGTCAAGCCCAACCCCGCGCCAGGCGACGCGCCGCGCCTCAAGCCCGCCTTCAACACCCTCCAGCAGCACTACAGCCCCGCCCGCAACCTAGCGCCGAAGCCGCTGACGTCGTCCTACCTCGCGCCACCCTCGCCCTCGAAACTCCCGGCAAACGTCGCCATCTCCTCCGAGACGGCAAGGCTGCAGACCGAGCTGCTGCAGCTACACCTGCTCCACCGCGATGCGGACGCCGTGGCTGCGTCGTGGCATGCGAGCGCGAAGCAGAGGCTTGGGCAGAGGTTCGCCGAGTTGGCTCGGAGGGAGGACGAGGTAAGCAGGGCCGAGGCCAAGGTCGAGGAGGCTAGGAACCTGGCTGCACTGATGGCCTGGGGCGGTGGCAAGGGGCCGGATGGTAAGATCCAGGTGCTGGACGCCGTACTCTCCGGGGTCTGGAGCCTCGGCGAGCCGAACGGGCGGTATACGCGTGTGGTGAGGAAGTTCGAGAAGTGGGCCGAGCAGACAAGGCGAGCAGTGGAGGCGCGACGGGTCGCCGGCGGGCTTGGCGCCCTTATGGACGACGATGAGGTCGGCTTCGTGAGTGAGCTGGATCCGGCCTGGAAGGACGAGGTGTCGTCCATGGCGCGAAAGCTGGACTCGTGGCGCAGGCAGCTGGGACAGCTTGAGAGCGGCGTGTTTGATGGCGACCAGGGCGAGGATCTGAAGTCCTGCAGCCTGGCGAGGCTCGTATCCGGGTGCCGGAGTCAGGTACATGGGATGCTTGCTGAGCTGGACGTGATGGAGCAGGTCGAGCGGGACGCCCTCGCGCAGGAGACGGCTTGGATCAGGAGGATGAGCCGTGGTGATGATGAGAGTGACACCCCAAGGGCTGGAGCGATCTGGCGAGCATTCTGAGGGAATTTTGGCATGGCATTGATCACAGCGCGGCGTTTAGGGTATTGAGGTTGAGCCATGGGGGAGTGTTGGCCATGAGGACATCAGTGTAGTATGAACTGCATGTGGAATTAGCACAAATGAGAGCGCATCTTAGTAGGATGGAGCACTTGATGAGAGACAAATCAATGCCTCGATGTTTCCACCTCCAGTTTTCGAGCTCACTTCCGAGTTATGATGGAGCCATAGCTGGGCCAACTCGAGACTGAGTGTTCAGCACACCGCATCCCATACACTACTACCACAAGCCAGCCGGATGCTCAAAACTGCAAGAACGTCATTGGAAGGCCCCCGGTAGCTCGCTTACTCTCTTATCCCAGAGGAGGTTATCCTACAGAAGGTTGTAACAAGGAGGCTATCCTGTAGGAGACTTTCCTTTAGGAGATTGGCCAGTAAGCAATGCCCAGGTGGTTCGCTAGGTGCACAGCTGCTGTGGCTGAATAGTGTACCTCCGAGCAAAACACGTCAATACACCAACCTTACCATCTTAAGGTCGACATCTACATCAGACAACTGGTCCTCACGAGTTCGACAATTGGCATCAATCGTTCGCATCAAAAGATGCAATGAGGTTGGCAGCCACGAATAACATGCATAGGCATGCTTATTATGAGGACTAGCTCGGATTCTCTTGACCTGTAGGCGATCAAGGACTATGAGAGGTCGTTAGGCCGTAATGGCGACCGAACATAGTAAAATTTCATGGGCGCTTGTACAAGGGGTACAATCAATGCTGGAGATTGAGCAGTGCATGACTACTGTCTGGGCACCGACACGGGGCATGTAGGGAACACGTCGACGCTCCCAAAGTACGGATGCATATAGTCAGCTTTGAAAACAAGTAAGAAAATATAGGAATGGTCGCTTATATAAGCATATTGATATAAGGCACACCCAACGTGTCTATAAACCCAGCTGGTTCGGCCACACCTTGCGCTCAAAGGCGGTCGTCCCGGGCAAATCGGAGCGGTGAGCGGGACAAGACTCAAGCAGCCTTGAAGAAAAGAAGCTTGTGATACACACTGGATTAAAGCATATTCGTGCCTGTACGGCAACATAGCAAATAGATGCAAGTTCACGAGTCAATACCATGCCCTCGGTGCCATAGGCGAATCTTAGGCTGACAGCCGACAAAGTCTAAATGCTAGCAAGCCTGATGTGGTTGGTTGATGACCTTCGGTGCTGCTCCCGTCCGACATGGGTGGGACTGAAGAGTATTTCAAGAAATACCCGTTCAGAATATCCATGGTGGAAAGTCCCGGTCCTTATCTCACATCACCGAGACGCAGATCATGCGGCCCCCAAAAACGAACATGTCAACGTGATCCCGAGCACTTGAGGTGCTGCAAGTGAGACAGATACAGAGTTGGCGAAGACATTCGCTGTCTTCTAACCACTGTCCTCAGGTCACTGACTATGCCGGCGTCGACGGCCCAGCTTCAGCCCGACGAGCGACGCCAGATTGCCACGGCGCGAGGTGCCATCTTAGGGGTCTACCTGTTTGCGCTGCTTATATGCTCCTGTCGTGTGAGTGTCCATCCTCCATCCCGTATAAGTCACTCCCATCATTCATCATCCATCTTACAACTACATGTCCTGCCCCTCGCCTTACAATCAGCAAGCAACATCTAACAGCAGCCACTTCCTCAAGCTCTACGTGCGCAGGTGTATACTACATGCTTTCCAGGTCGATGACCTAGCCTGCATCGCAGCTATCGTGTCAACGACTGGTTTTGCGGCGCTTTCTCTGGCCGTAATTGAATATGGGGCAGGGAGGCATTATATGAACGTAGATTTTGCTGACGCGAGGATCTTCTACTATGTGCGCTTCCAAACTGCTCATGAGCTACGACTGGGAGGTCTGAGACACGCTATCATGCTAACTATCAGCAACAAGTTTTACTGTAAGTACCATTCTTCTCCTGCTACGGATCGCCGTCTTTCATGTTTTGGAATGTTCTAGAATGCAAAACTTTAGCATCCGTAGCAGGACTAACGTCAACATCAGATGCGATGACGGTTTCCTTTGTCTTTGTCGCGTTGCCGATAAAGACAAGCCTTCTTCTGTACATTCGGCGCGTGGTACCTGTTCGTAAGTCGATTCTACTAAAATGACATCCGCTCAATATTTGTAAGCTGAGTCGGGGACAGCATATGTCAGGAGGCTCTCCCTCGGGATCTGGTGTTTTCTGTTAGTCTTTACCGTCAGCGCTTGCATCGTGGATGCCTTTTTCTGCAACCCGCCACGGTACGTGTACGACATTAATTGGGTCTCGCGGCCCGATCGCCCCGAACACTGCCTCTCCGACGGCGTCTCGTACGGGTTGCTGGTGTACCAAGGGACACTATCGTTCGTGACCGACTTGGCCATCTTTATGCTTCCCATCCCGGCCTTGTACAACATGACTACGGCTTCGAAGGGCAAATATCTCGCCCTGTTTACCATTTTCGCGAGCGGTAAGCAACTGTTCGACACCAAGCACGCTGAGACCAAAAGCTGACTCTGTGTGGTGGACTCAGCCGCCGTTGCCAGTATTACACCTATCATCAGGCTTCAAAACACAAAGTTCCAGAGAGATACTGGAGTGACTGACCTGACATGTAATCAAACCCCCTTCAATTCCGACAAAGAGCACAGATTAACATATGCTACAGTTTACTCCCTGCCGCTGCTGTACTGGACTAACGTCGAGTACAACATGGGAATGGTTGCAGGATCGATGGGCTCATTGCGACCCCTGATTGTCAAACTCGTCGGGCACATGTCCTCCATATCTCACCACACATCTAGTTCCGCCGCCAACAGTGGCGAAGACGGAAGCCAGGTCGCTCAAAAAAAGTTTCCATGGCGTGCTCGTGGGGCTGCAAGTCGTGTGCAGGGCGACAGCGTCTTGCGGACGAGAATCCACGAGGAAGTTCTACCGCATGTGACGACAGCCTTACCGTTAGAAACAATTGAAAGCAAGGGAGGCTAGGGGACAGTATTAGGTTATTCATAATGTGAAAAGTCAAGACCCGACCTCCTGAATTATGTGACCAGAATGGATTGAACTGCCTTCTGGAATATTGCCCAAGGTCTCATCCATGCTTAAAAACACTTCAACACTTCAAGTCTGGTTTCATACTGCTGTGAGAGGCTTTCAAATCGAAAAAGAAAAGAAAAGATACGGAAAAAGATAATTACTCCTGACTGTGCTATTGTCACAGCATCACTCAAGTCATACCTACCGAAATATACATGGACAAATTGTCCTTGGTAGAACTAATCAAGTGGCTAACAGAACATAGAAAATTGTTCGATGATATGTCATCCCCCAGGAGGTTAATCTAAAAGAGGCTGTCCCACATGACTTCATCCTTTAGACTCTAAAGATCCATACTATAGGAGGCCATCCCTAGAATATATAGTAGTCTAACCCATAGAAGGTTATACTAAAGTTATCGGCACTGTATGGCATTTAACACTGGGTCTTTGAGTGTTTACTACTGTGTGAAGGGACCGCCTACTGCTCAGAAGAGTACGTATACGGATTAAAAGCGAAACCACTTATACTAAAGGAGGTTACCCAATAGTAGATTGCCCATAGGAGATTGCCCCATAGGATGTTACCTGATAAGAGGTTATACCATAAGAGGTTGTGCCATAGGAGGTTGTGCCATAAGAGATTGTGCCATAGGAGGTTATACCATAGGAGGTTGCCATAGGAAGCTACACTAAAGGAGACCATCTCACAGTTTGGTAGGTTGGCCTACAGTAGTCACCTCAGGAGAAGCGATCCAATGGGCCATAGATGTTTATGTCACAGGAAGTTATACTTCTGGTGGTCACCCCACTGGAGATAATTAGGCTGGGCACCTGTGGTTCACCCAATGGGGATAACCTTACAAACGAACATTCGAGACGGGTTTTGCTGAGATGCAAACAAAGGCTATAGATGAGATCTGGAATGGCCAACAGTATGCTGGCATTCCGGTTTCTCGTCACGGTCCATCACAAGGAAATCTCTGTCAAAAATCCATCGATTGTCAGTCAGGCTACGCCACAGCTATCTGAGCTCAAAATGCCTATGTTATCTTGGGGCTTCGAGCGCTCGGAAATGAATCTAAAGCGTGGACATCCCAAGCGTGCCACACACCAATATGCAGCAACCACTGCACCAAATTCCACCAAATTCTGGTCATATGCGGTAATAACCCGCAAGCCATCTGATAGCCCATTCCAATCAGAAGCAATCCCATGAGTGATCGCCAACCCGAAATGGAAAAGAAGGTCAAGCCATGAAACAAACACCCTGCCATGCCAGAAATCACAGCGCACTGTCCATAGCAACGTCATCAAGAAGCGGGACAGTCTCGGCCACGACAGTCTCGGCCGCCTCACCGGGGGCAGGTTCGACATCAGCCATGCTCATGTCTGGAAGCTGCTGAGGCTCGCACACGCGAGGCTGAGCCGGGTCGACCTCCATTGGCTCCCTGAACAAGATTGGTCCAAATCGCGCGTCAACCCCTTGCAAGACGACACGGATATGGTCCCGCGCAACTTCAGAGGCCTCGAGCATCTCGGAGTTGGAAAGTATCATTTCGAAGTCCTTCTGCAGCCCCGTAACGATGGTATGAGTCGAATCCTCCATCTCCTGGCGGTTGGTCTCGAAGATTTCCGTGAGTGCTTTCAGGACCCGCTTGCTCGCCTTTCTGTACATTGCATTCTTCTGCTTATTGATGTGACTCATCATGTGGGCTTTGATGCGCAGGAAACATCCGGGGCCTAAGTCGCGTCAGTTCTGAAATGTCGAAGTCATTGGGTATGCTGTTCCTCACCTTTTTCTGCTTTGCAAAGATGATAGACCTTCTTCATCTCTGTTTTGATCTCCGGCGGGAACATCCTACTCGCTTGGCGCTGTTCGCTTTGGATGTCCGCCTTCATCGACTCGATCGTCGCCTCGATGCTCTTTGAATGAATATCCAACTGCTGGCTGAAGATACGCATGGACGACTTCTTGCATTTCTGGAGCTCCGGCCGAGCCGCCATCATGCTGTGGAACTCCCTCAAAATGGTAGTGAGCTTCGTCACGAACTTGTCAAGAGAGGAAGGAATGGAGCGCGAGAATGCTTGTTCCCAGCCGGTCGCGATTTTCTCCAAGCAAGGCTCCATAATTGCCTCGTTAAAGTTGAAAGACTTCGCTGCTTTAGTTCTCTCTCCTTCACGGCGACAAGTACCACGGTAAGTGGCAAATTTTATCCCTCTACCAGAGTTTTGCTCGTTCATCGGCCACTTTTCGACAAGGCCTCCGATCACCTTCGCCGCATGCCTGATAGCATCAGGGAAGTTGGACTCAATCTCTTTGAACACGATGCTTTCGAGCTCCTTTTTCTGAACCGCGATGGCGAGATCGAGTTCCTTCCGAAGATTCGACATCGCAATTTTGAGGTGTTGCATTTCATAAGTATGTTCTTCGGCAGTCATCTGGGCAGAACCGAGATCGGTATCGCCGGCTGTACACCAGATAGTTAGAGAATTCAATAGTCGCTGAGCGTCGTTGAGAAAGGTCTTTCGGGCTGCGATACGACCCTTCTCTGGCAGTTTTAAGGCATGCTCTACCAGCTGAGGGATTTCAGTGTCGAGAAGGGTTCTGAAGCCAGCGACCTGGGTTTCTCGCTTCTTGGGGCGGCAGATTTGCTGGTATGCCTTCGCAGATATAGTGAAGACCGGGAGCGAACTAGCGACCACGCCGTAATCGCGTCTCTCCACAGACGGATCATAATTCTCGTCGTCCTGGACTTCATCATCGTCGATCTCCTTGACTCCAGCCGCAAAATCTGCTCTGATTGCCTTCTTGACAACGTCGTTTCGCTTGCAGACGCACAGGCGTGCGGCGTCTATAGCGGCATCGTTCTTCTTTTCCTCTAAGTTGATAAGCTCTTCCTTGAGTGCTTCGTGTTGCTTCTCCATCTCTGCGAGGTCATCGTCAGCAGCGCTGTACCGATTCTCGAGATCGTCGAGCTTGGCCGATATGTCATTTGCCGTGAGCGGAATCTCCTCAAACTCCTCCTTGTCTTCGTCTTTGTCTTCGTCTTCATCTATCACTTGATGCCTTCTGCGGGATTTCTGCGATCTCGCAGGGCGTTTGCGCTTGGAAGGAACTTGAGGTGGGTAGACCGTATGACCTTTTTGATGCTTCTTGCGAAGTCCTTCCCAGACTTTCAACTGCCGGTCAAGCTCGTTGCAGCTCAGTTCGGAATGTTGCATCTGAATTTCTAGGCGCTTCAGACAATCATCCTTCTCTTTGATCGAATTCTGAGCTTCATCTTCCCTCAAATTCGCGGCCTGAATTTGACCATCCTGATCAAACGCATCGATCGCCTCGGTGAATTCGATTGCATCTGTCTGATCCGGCTGTTAGCCACTTGCCGATGTTGTCAAATTATTGGGTTTTGGAACAATTCAAAAGATAATAGACCTAGAATAGAAGAATGGCGCTTACCATGGTGCAGATGAAAGTGACGTTAGAATAGATGCCATCGAGTTTCATTTGAAGTCGAGAAGATTTTCCCATCAGCTCTTTGGCGACCTTGTTGTCTGTAGCCCGCTTTATGGGAGCTGCCACCCATACGGCAGTGCATTCTGTCATATACTTGCTGGCCACAGCAGACCTCGCGGGGTTGGAATCGGCAACGCCTGGGAGATCCACAACCACAAGACCACTAGATAGCGCCTCAGACCGGCAAAATATGCGAACCACCTTGATGAGAGGCCAAAAAGCCATGTCCTCTTCCTTCTTGGGACCCGTCTTCGTGCTCTTTTCCTTGCTGTCCAGATACTTCTGTACCGCTGAAGAGAGGTCGCTTGCAGTCCTGCAATCAATACGGCGAGTTGTACCCAGGACTTCCGCAACACGTTCTCTCTTTGTCAAGGACTTCGCTGTGTGCTGCGCGATCATATTGTCCGTAAGATCGCTGATGGTGACGTTAGTCCTGCTACGGATGCTAAAGTTTTGCATTCTAGAACATTCCAAAACATGAAAGACGGCGATCCGTAGCAGGAGAAGAATGGTACTTACGTATACACTGCCTTGATCTTGGCATACGCGATGCCAGCCTCCGTTTTGCCGTCAAATCTTGTTGAAGATAGGCGGTTGTCCTCGACAAGATCTCCAAAAAGGATTTGGGCTTCAGACTCCCAGTCTTGCTGGGAGACAAACTCCACCTCCGCACGGTATGCCTTCTGAGGATCATCCGTCTCATTGTAGGAGATCTCACAGATGACAGCGGTGCACGCTCGCCATCCAGAGGTGACCAGCAATTTGTCCTCGTCCAAGAGGGCATTGATCAGTGATGTCTTGCCTGCACCAGTCTCGCCTACCACGGCTACAACCGTGCGGGTTCTCTTGGATTGCTGCTTGAGTTTGTTGATGGTAGCGAGCCACTCAAGCTGTTTGGTTTGCTTTGAGTCGCTAAGGGGAGCTTGCAGTGTGTCAAGGATTGCGAGAGTTTCATCGACCCCAGCTTCCAGCTTGGCGAGGTCTGTCTCATCTGCCAACTTTTGAAGATTGTCCAGCGTAATGTTGTTTACTTTCTGCTGGGTATCGGAGTCCGAGGCAGCCGCAGTATCAGCCTTCTTCTTGAGAGTGTTTGCTTGCTCTGCGTAGACCTTATCAGAAGGGATCGAAGGAATGTTCTCTGGCACCGACGCACCAGAATCTGGCTCCAGTTTGACCGTAGTCATTGCAGGATCTTGCTCAGCACTGGCACCCGTTGTTTCGGAAGTCTGCTTATCGTCGTGTCCCGTGGTGACGGACAGACGATCAATTGCCTCATCGTCACTGCCAGATTGCTGTCCAATGGCTTGTGCTGCGGGCATCCCACTGGTTTCTGTGCCCATGTTGACCGCAGTTGTCTTGGTGGCTGCACCGCTTGTAGGAGGAGCCGATTTGAGCCGTGTGCTGGTGTCCAGCGGGGTGTGTCGTATAGACGGTGGTTCCTCAGAAGCCATTGTTCCTCAGTTCCAAGTGGCTTTGATCCTTTTCGGTGGGTTGTGGGTTGCAAGCAAGACTGACGATTGAGGCAAGAACTTGCGGTTGAGACAAGAATGGTGGTTTTGGCAAAACTTTCGGAGAAGCTGGCGTTTCGTGACTGCGAGGGAAAGCAAAGTTGAATCCTCAAGCTTTGATAAGTAAGTTAGTTCTTTGAAGAGAGGTGTCAGGTGTTTGGGAAACCAACTGGGCGTGATGATGGGATCAAAATGCGAAGTGGAAGGCAAAAGCTGGCCGCATCTTGCTCAGTATGGTTCCTCCAACTGCAGTAGATAGCGCCACGGGTGATAGCATTGAGAGAATCGTGATGGATCTGCAGCTGTAGAGGCAAGAATGGCAGAGTTCTAGGTTTTGAAGATTGGAAGTTTTCGATGGAAAAGTGAACACTTTCCGCAGATGCCCGGCCGTTTCGAGGAGCCGGGGAGGGTGAGGCAAGTAAGAGTGTGATAGTTGGAAGGAGGATGAGAAAACGAATGTGTGCTCGAAATCAGAAGGAGCAGAGAAATTGCAGTAGGCGAGGCAGGCAAGCACGAACCTTGGCTGCTGCATCAAAGTTCAAATGAAAAGTCGCGGAACGGAGATCTGTGTAAGATGGACCATCGGCTCAGTGGGGAGGAACTGTTCATCCTCGTATGCCTACCGGGTAAGCAGTGAGAAAGCACGTTGTCAGTTATGAGGGGAAAAGGAAAAGGAAAAGGAAAAGGGGGGTGGGGGTGGGTAAAGATGAAGGAGGTCGTTTGTAGTGAGCATTAAAAGTTTTGTGCCAGGAAGAAGGTTGTCACATCAAGATTTCTATTGACTTGGAGGGCACTTCATGGGAGAAGTTGATACCATGTTGACTGCAAGTACCGGATAAGGAGCGTCTGCTTGGAAGCAAGAAAAGGGGTATGAAAATCTACCGGTGTGGGTTCAAGGATGAAGATCTACCACAAATAGACAGGTTCACCGGTTGAAGTCGTTGAAGAAGATAGCCCACTCTGATCCAAGTGATCCACTGCCTTCATGGGAGAACGCCATTCAAAGGTGGAGTAAGGAAATCGAGGACGGATCTGGCAATATGAACTTTGGTACACGATCCATTGATGGTCTACTGATGTACTTCACCCAGAGGCCTATCGAATCTGCAGCTATCTCCACGGGCACCGGAACAGCCCCGTTCGCTTGTGCGGCATGTTCCTTCTTTCCGACCTATTGATATGCATATTGACTAGAATAAAGGCCATGATCACTGAGGGTTCACACATAGAAGGAAACCGAAGAGATGACGAAGCTGCAAGAGGCGCTGCCAGAACAGGGTAGCTGACAGGAAATCATCCCACAAGAACATGTCCTACAAAAAGCAACTCATATCAAGGTGTCACACAGACGGTCATTCCACGGAAGGGTTCCTTGTAGGAGATTGTCTTAAGAGAGGGTATCTAAAGGAGGGGAGGAGGTTGCCCCATAGGAGGGTGCCCCATAGGAGGTTGTCCCACAGCAGATTATCACATAGGAGGTAATCCCATAGGAGGTTGTCACATAAGAGGTTGTCCCATAGCAGATTATTACATAGGAGATAACCCCACAGGAGGTTGTCACATAGGAGGTTGTCACATAGGAGGTTGTCACATAGGAGGTTGTCACATAGGAGGTTGTTCCACAGGAAGGTATCCTGTTGGAGAGTATAAGGTTGTCTTATAGGAGAGTAGGAGGTTATGCTAAGAGAGGCTAAATTATCAGAGGCTTTCCCAGGAATATGACTAAAGGGAGGGTATCCTATAGGAGAGTATCTCACAGGCGGTTGTAATCCAAGAGGGTATCTCACAGGTGGTTGGCCCAAGAGTATAGGCTGTCATGCAACCAGGGGACACCCTATGCACTGTCTTGTAAGATGTCAATTGCTCTGAGAGTGTCTTTTTGAGTTCGAGTTCGAGCTGGCCGTATTGCATGACTTGAGATCGTCTTGGTGATGAATTTCCTCAAGTCTCTATATTTGAAACACGTGTTCCCCTGGCACGTCTGATTTTTCTCAGCTACTCGACATCCTGAGAGACCTGTACAAGCAAGTATGGCACGGAAAGCATTATGCTAAGTCTAAAATCTGGAGCCAGAGCTTCGTGGCCGGTCGCTGGTCTTGGGCACACACGAAAAGTAGCCCCCAACATCCAGCCAAGTAAACTGTCAAGGTTCGGGAACAGCCAATGCCAAGCAGAGCTGAGAGTGCCTTGTGCTAAGGTGGACTTCTGGTCTATTACGTCTTCGTTGAAGCTGGTACTGACTACTATGTATAGATGACGTTGTCCTGCACGTTGCAGTCACTTGGAATTCGCTTACAAGTCGAAAAGAAGTTCCTCCGAGCTGATGACCACCACACTTGAAGGGTACGTATCAGCCGTGTTGAAAGGCGTCAGCCACGACACGAGGCAATGAGTCGACTGAGGAGCGAGGCGTTGATATCCGAGACTCAGCTGCTGGTTCAGCTGTGGGCGCTTGTCAGCGGGCGCTTAGGCGCGGCTGCACTGGCTCGGCCAGATCCATGAGCTGCCCGATCAGAAGACACAAGACTGACTGGTTTGGGGGTAAAGTAACGATGCCTGACGGCGAGTGCCTAAAGAGATGACGAAAGTCGGTGTGAGGGCTACATAGGCGCATTGAATGCGGCGACACGGCAAGGTCAAATGACCGGTATCAGCCTGGTTCATCCCATGGGCTCCGGGGCACGTGCTGGGGAAACAAGGTCGGCGACGGAGGATGCTGACTCTTGACTCGGAATCAAGGCCCTTATCGGCCGAGGCTCCGACGATGCTCCGTTCCCAGGGTCTCGTATCACGCCCATGAGCAATCGATTTTGGGCCGGCGTGACTGTGACCGTATCGCCATGGCTCAGGCTGATTAAGCTACTTAAGATAGAGGTGGTTCTCGTGAGACTAGAAACCAGATGACATAACACGAAAGGGCACGCCGAAAGGAGATTCGAATGAGATAAGCAGTAGAGATGGGCAACTTGGGCAAGGCAAGTGAGATGAGGTGCAGGTGCTCAGAGATATGCCAGGTCAAGGATGCCTTGTTTTCTTTGTCCAGAAATTAGCACTATGGGCGCTAGTTCATGCTGCAAGCGGCAAACAGCAGGTGCAAGCCAGTTAGGTGACTGAGACAAGAGCACCCTTCGCAGCTTGAGCCTCCCCCACACCAGCCTTGGCCTCGTGCTGAGTTTGTGTTGCTCATTGTGCTCCTTGCGCTTGTAGTGGTGGTGGGCAGGCCTATCGCCCATTTGGGTTTCCCGGCAGCGTCCCCACTTCCAAGCTTGTCAAGGCCCAGGCCAGGCCCAGAGCTTGACCATGCACAAACCCTGGTAAATTACTTGCAGAGTCCCGTTGTTGAGGTGCGTTTCGTTACGACGCCGTCACCCCGAGAGCTAAGCCCTGCTCGAACCTCACTTTTCACCAGCCTCTCACCTTAACAGACCGAGACGCCGTGTGACAACCACCACCTCCTCATTCATAGGCGACATGGCCACCACCCCATTTCTCTAGCCAGCAGCCCTTGCAGACAAGGGTGTGTTGATTTACAAAGGAACAGTGTGTCAATGCTGTGTGATTTCCCTGGCCAATTCAGAGGATATTTGGTGCACACAATCGTCGCGTCACAATGGACCTGGATGATACCGCGAAACTCATCGCGGAGGCCCAGGCCAAGCTTGCAGAGCTGGACAATCGCGTTGCTGTATACAGGCATCAGATGGCAGCCGAGTTCAATCGCTTCTCAGGGGAGCAGCTCCAGAATGCGCCCCAAGACATTGCCTATCGGGTCTCCCAGGCAGTGACCGAGTCTCTGGTCAACTACCCTCACCTGTTCCCTTCTGGAAGCCATCGTGGTCAAACATCGCCCTTGGAATCTCCCACAGAGTCCCACGACTACTCGTGGCGCAACAAGGGCTCCCCTCCTCCAATTCTTCCTCACACCTCAGGGACGCCCAAGGAACCTCATCGAAGCACTCACGAGCGCGAATTCGAGTTCCAGGGCCTTTTCACCCCCACATACCTCCCACTTCTTGACAGTGCTGATCGCCCCATCCACTCACCACCCACCTCACCAGGTGCAGACCCAACCTCCAACATCGACGACAAGCTAGCAACCAGAAACCCCCAGACCTCAGAAGGCACCCAGACTTCCGAGGCTCCTCGGATATCGGATCAAACCCTGGTCATAGAACCCACTCCAACCTCAGCAGGCACCCAGACCTCTGAGAGCCCTCAGGCCCGGCCCAGATTTTTGCGTCGTGCAACTGACGCATCAATCGACTCCACAGCAAGCGACTCCAGCAGTGC
Organism: Diaporthe citriasiana; assembly: GCA_014872975.1. Lineage (NCBI taxonomy): Eukaryota > Fungi > Ascomycota > Sordariomycetes > Diaporthales > Diaporthaceae > Diaporthe > Diaporthe citriasiana. The sequence goes on from JADAZS010000002.1 coordinate 541,533, forward strand.
CAAGATCCGAAAAAGTGCCCTGCGACGCTCCTCCGCAGGCTCATCACGGGCACCAGATAGCCCGAGAGACACTCGTCGCGTGCGGTTCGAAGTCCAAGGCCAGGAGGTCTTACCTTCTTCATCGCCTCAGGCATCCACCACAGCCCTTGCAGAGGTGGTCAGTGCCAGCTCAGAAAATTCAACAGCCCTTGCCGATACCGCACTCCCTGTCACGACCTTAGGTGACATTGACGGAGAGGACGACCCCCCGCCGAGGAAGGTCTCTTCATCTCAAGCTCTGCGCGCACTCTCAAAAGAGCCATTGGATGATCCAACAACTTGGACCGTCGTGAATCCTGGGTCTGAGGATCCGGCTTCTGATGCTGATGCAAAGAGAAGTGAAAAGTCATCCACAACTGCATCATTGAATGCAGAGGACCGTGACGAGATGGCTCCCAAGCAGCTCCCCATGCATGTCAAGCCCAAGGGCGACGGAGGACGAGGCGAGGATGATGTGAAAGAGAGCGGTAGTTCGGCCGATGAAGAGGCCACAGTCGAGATGGTTGAGAGCGTCCAGGCCGCGGATGACGAGTCTTCGGATGACGAGGATCCCCTCATGATAATGTCAAAGAAGGATTTTAAGAAGAAACTTAAGGCGACTGACTCTCAGGCTTTCAAAGCCACCGATCCTGTCTCTTCTCAGCACAACCCACCTGAGCCTACAGGCTCTGGACGCAAGTTCACCCCGCCTACCAAGGCCGAGACCGTCGCTGCTGAGGGCAAGTCTGCCAACGTCGTCTCTACTAAGCGGGCTGAGCCTACTGAGGATGATGATGAGGACGACATGTTCAACCTCGAGGCGGGTGACGACGACGAGACCCTTGAGAAGGCGATCTCCGCCCGAGGTTCTCCCCAGAAGCACCTTCCAGAGCCGACAGATGACGAGCCCGAGGACACCGATAAACCGGATGAGCAGTCTGACAACGAGTTGGCTGAGCGCGAGGCCCAGTTCAAGCCCAATGCTCCCATCCAGGCTTCGCCTCCTATCGGCATGGCCATCAAGAAAACCACGGACATCCCTCCCAAGGTGCCCGCCATGCCTCAGGGAAGCGTCCCGAAGATGTCTGTCGGCTCGTACGGAGGAAGGTCCATCACCATGGCGCCGGTGAAGAACCCGGAGCTGATGGAGAAGATTGCAAAGTCTGAGGATGTCCGCCCCTTCTTCGTCGGTAGTGTCAACGGACGAAGCGGTCCCGACCCCTCCAACGCTAAGAGCTACAGAGCCAGTCTGCCTAGTCCCGCTAGAAGCGGCCGCACTCTCATGGAGCGTTGGATGCGTGAGAAGGAGGATGGCATCAAGTATGCCAGCGACAAGGAGGACGATGATAGCGAGAAGAAGGAGTGAGCACATTCCTCTTGCTTTGGGTGTGGCTAGGTGGAGTTCAGCATTGGGTTGGAGTCTGCATACTCAGGAAATCCATGGAACTGTGGCCACAGTTGGGAAATGGCGTTCGGGATTCACAAGGAGAAAGGGCATTTCGGCATCATCATATGCGATACCCAGAATTGACTTGCATCAAGTCCATTTCCAAATAAAATTGTTTGGCCTCCGCTCTCGCTTGCGAAATCTCTCATGTTGCAATATTCCCGCAGTCAATGTCGGGCATCGACGCGGCTGACAAGACTTCTTCTATTGCGACCGTGTGTGGCCCATTACTGTTTCCTTTCGCGCCATCAGTATTTGACCATATGTAGGAAGAGAGCCTGCGCGAGCAACGAATGTTCTGAGGCCGTGAAGATTTTAAAATCAGCTTTGGACAGGCTGGTCGGAAAGCCTGTCGTACAAATGTATGCTCATTAAGAAACGGTAAGATATAGAAATACCGTGATACTGCATCAGACATTTTGGAGCATCCTGCAAGTTGTTTGTAGGTAGTGCAGGGTGTCTGCAAGTTGGTTGACCAGAGCTCTGGCTGGCAGGCCAGGCCGGGGCCCAAGGCGGGTTGGCTCAGAGCGGGATGACTGGCCTGGACCAGGCTGGGGCCGGGATGCCTGCCCCAAGAATAGCATCAGAGGGCGCAAGTAGCCTCAGCCCACCTAACCTGCCTCACTTCGGGCAGCACCTCCTTCAGCAAGCTATCTTCCCACTTTTATGATAGCCGCCACCTCCTTCCCACTCGTCACGATCTACCTTTTCCCATAACTCGCAACCGAGGCCGACGCTCCAGCTGGAACATCCTTCTTTTATCCGACGAGCAGGTCTTGCCGCTCACTCTATCGCCATAATCACTGCGTCTGACAGCTCGCCCCCCTGTGACTCAGCCGCCCGCGCGGAACAAGTACTGTCGGCAGGCGTCCTGTCCGACTCAGAGTTCACCACTCGACTTCAGCCCGAACGAGATTTAATTGAACCATCGACTGAGCATCATCAACAGCACCTACTATGGACGGCAAACGCCATCTCTCGTCGTTCCAGCAGCTGGAGAAGCTTGGAGAGGGAACATACGCCACTGTAAGTCCAGCAAAGCGAGAGCCACCAGTCCGCAGTCTCCAGACAGCAGAATCCTGACCCAGTTTGCAACAGGTCTTCAAAGGGCGCAACCGACAAACCGGCGAATTCGTCGCGCTCAAGGAAATTCACCTTGATTCCGAGGAAGGAACACCCAGCACCGCCATCCGCGAGATATCGCTTATGAAGGAGCTCAAACACGAGAACATTGTCGCGCTACATGATGTGATTCACACGGAGAACAAGCTTATGCTGGTGTTTGATTACATGGACGGTGATTTGAAGAAGTACATGGATACCAAGGGCGACCGTGGAGCCCTCCAGCCCATGCTCATCAAGTCCTTCATGTACCAGCTGCTGAAGGGCATCGATTTCTGTCACAAGAACAGAGTCCTGCACAGGGATCTGAAACCTCAGAATCTTCTCATCAACAGCAAGGGCCAGTTGAAGCTGGGTGACTTCGGTCTGGCCAGAGCGTTCGGCATCCCAGTTAACACCTTCAGCAACGAGGTCGTCACGCTCTGGTATCGGGCCCCCGACGTCCTTCTGGGAAGTCGAACTTACAACACTAGCATCGATATCTGGTCCGCAGGCTGCATCATGGCGGAGATGTACACAGGCCGGCCGTTGTTCCCAGGCACCACCAACGAAGATCAGATCACCAGGATTTTCAGGATCATGGGAACGCCAACAGAGCGCACCTGGCCCGGAATCACTCAGTTCCCAGAATACAAGCCAAACTTCCAGATGTACGCCACTCAGGACCTGCGCCAGATCCTACCCATGATCGACGCGGCAGGCATCGACCTCCTGCAAAAGATGCTGCAGCTGCGCCCCGAGCTCCGAATCAGTGCTGCAGATGCCCTCCAGCACCACTGGTTCAGCGACCTGATAGTCCAGCAGCACCAGCAGCAGCAACGGGCGATGCAAGCACAGGCACAAGCTAGGGCCTACACGCAAGTGCCATCGCAGGGTGTTCCGTCTCAAGGCTATGAAAACTACTAGGATGGGTCGACCGAGCTTGATCCTAGAGATCATCCAAGTTCTACGGCATCTCTGAAGAAGGTTCGCAGCAGTTAGCGTCGTCTTGCTCTTTGCTGCTGGTGCCAACCGGAACCCGATGACGGGCTTGACAGCCTTTTGCTGCCAAGACCCAGACTTTCATTTATGCCCATGTCGGCAGCTGCCCGAAGGTCACCAAAACTGCGATCCTCGGGCTACAGGGCTCAACGCGGGAGGCAAATGCGCTTCCAGGGCCAGGAGGAGTCCTAGATCGCCTGCCGTTCAAAAGCGCGGGGTAAATTGTGCGGCCAGCTTTCTGGCAGGATCACTACAGGTGGCAAAATTTTGCTTGCCTTTGACTCGCAACCCAGCTTCGCTCCCGTTCCTAACAGTCCTGCGAGCTACAGAAGCATGCGGAGCAAGGCTTTAGGTCGTTCATAGACTGTTTAGCGTTGCTTTTTGCACATTGCAAAGCATCACACTCTTGACCATCGAACCCCCCATGCAGTCTCTCGTCCATTTTGCTCCCCTCTCGTCGCTAGCAATGGGCGCAGTGGCTGGGAGAGATGGCTTGTGCTTTCGTCGAGCGTCACACCTACATTTTCTGGAGAGGACTATTGAGGAGAAGTCAGGTGGGCAGCGGGTATTGGGAGAGCGGGGATATTTAGCCGAGATTCAGCGTATTAATGATAAAACACCAGTTTGACTGGACAGTTATTACCGAGTGCCTGATGAGCTGCTCAAGAATAAGATTAAATTTTGCTAGAATACTCGAGCATGAGAGTAAAGTAGGGGACTTGCATAATACACTTTGATATATGCTTGGATGAAATAAGTCTTCTTAGTTGAATAGAGTATGTTCTTATCCGTGCGAATGTGTCTACCCCAGTAGTGGAGTCTCGGTAGGCTCCGATGCGTGGGTCTCTACCCCCAGGTCCACCTGCATCATTCTAACCACTCTTGGGCCGTCGCGACCGCATGCGATTCATCATCAAGAAGGCCTGCTTGCGATATCCCATCGCCATCCATCCCCGCCACCTCAGGCCTATTCTCTTTGGATCCATCCAGGACGACATCGGTAGCCTCCCCTCCGACCGTGCATCCTGAGGCACCTCCGATCCAGCCGCATCCCACACCGAATCGACAGATCGCGGCGGGCGCCCAAGCTTCCTCGGATACGCGATTGCGCCACCCGGTCGTCGCATATTGGATCTTTCGCAAAACCTGCTCGTGCCAATCACAGTCACGTCGCAACACTGGCGGAAGCTGTGCTCTTCGCTCCTCGAGCGTAGAGGGGCGAGCCCCGGGTAGCCGCCATGGCTGAAGACCGAAAAGGTGAGGGAGCGGTTGCAGCCTTGTCGCGAATCAAATGGGACTCGGGCTGATTCATCTCACCTGGACAGACGATGAGGCTACCATCAAGGTTGCTTCCAAAAAGAACACAGGCAAGGGCAAACTCGGAGGCTTCAAGCTGAAAGAGAAGATTCCCAAGCTCAAGGATGGTGGTAGCCAGGATGGCACGCTTGAGGGTATGTATGCTCCACTGCGCTCGGTTTGATATGCACCATTGACTAAATGTGATCCTCATACAGATAAGAAAGGCAAGCCAAACGCCAACGCAACGGCTAACAACGCACTGTCACCAAGCGAACCGTTTCATGAACTCGATGAGCTCCCACGAGAGACCTTCATCAAGGGCTACCCCATGGTCGATGCCCCGGCCCTAACATCATGCAAGTGGTGCAAGAAGAGCATCCTTATGACGACCGCTGTCGAACACATAAATGGCTGCCTGAAGATCAAGAAGGAAAAGGCGAACCGGAAAAAGGCCGCACGAGAGGCCAGGGAGCGTGCAAAGGAGGCCGCGCTCAGAGAGGAGCGGGAGCGCCGAGCAGAAGAAGAGGGAATCACGCTTGGCGCAGATGGCGACAGTGGGGACGACGACGACGATGGGGAGAAGGGCCCTGGCAAAACAACGAAGAAGGTCGCCGGCAAGAAGACGGGAGAGGGCGGTCCTTCGGGCAAGAAGAGGAAGGCCGAGGGTGAGGCGGATAAGGGCCCGAAACAAAAGAAGAAGAAGGACGAGCCTAAGCCCAAGACGAAACCTAAAGGTAAGTTGTCAAAACGTGCCTGCATCCTCTTCAGCAGAGGGCTCGGCAGCAGAACCCACCCCCGACATTGTGTCTTGAACGGTGGGCTCGACATGGCCGACTCTCCTGTCATGAAACCACCCAACACGACATTCTCACACCAGAGAAGCGCGATATGGATACCCGCTAACCAATGTGCCCGCACGCAGGTCCTGTTGATGTGGAGCGGCAATGCGGTGTCATTTTGCCGAACGGACAACCTTGTGCCAGATCTCTGACTTGTAAGTCCCATAGTATGGGTGCAAAAAGAGCTGTGGCGGGGCGATCCTTGCCATATGACATGCTCTTGGCGGCGTACCAGAAGAAGAATCAGGCCCGTCAACAAAGTAGGTTCACTCTTTCTCCCACCAAGTCCGATACTGACAACCATCTCCAGAGGCTGCTCTCGACGCCAACGCCCCGATCGAGGAAGATGACGACCCCAACGCTGGCCCTGTCGACAGCGATGAAGAGACAGCGGCTGTCATGGCCGCCCTTGCCAAATGGAATCCACAGCCTGTTGTGCCCCAGCCGGTGTTCAATACCATCCGGCGGGAATATCAAATCAACCGGTTGCAACAACAGTTGGCAGCCGCCACGGACAATGGGCGCAAGAACATCTTCAAAGTCAGTGGCTACGGGTCTCAACGCTTGCCACCGGGGCACACAGGCCACCGCCCTCCAATCCCTGTCATGCCTGTGCTAGACCAAGAGGACGCTCCTGGTGAGGAAGAGGATGACGTCCCAAACATGCCGGGCAGCGCAACCTTCGCACCCATGCAGGCTCAGAGACAAGTGTCCGTCGGTGGTCCGGCTTAGGAGGCTGAGGAAACACCAGAGGAGCACGGTCCAAGGCTGAGAGGCGGAAAGGTCGCCAAGTCTCCTCGAACAGCCGTGGAGCACTTCACTTGCGACATCTGCCACGAATCCTTCAGGCAAAAGTCCCTTCTACAGCGCCACACGGATGGCGAACACATGGGAAAGAAGCCATTCAGGTGTACTGGCTGCGGTAAGAGGTATTCTCGCAAGGACAATGCGAGACAGCATATGCAACGTCGCTGTCCCGGGGCCAAAGTCGTCAAGGTTGCCAATGATGAGCCTCCTGCGACTTACCCGAGCATAACTGTGGGCGTACCACATCCACTCAGCAGTGCAGATGCAGCAGAGTGACAGACTGGGAAGCTAGGCCATGTTTCTCGACATGGTGAGACATTCTAGCAGCCTCGATGAACCACCCCGACTCGCATGAACACAGCTTGGCTTGGGGGCACTTGGCCATAACTTTTACTCCATCTATATGCGCTTCTCATCCGGGAACTTAAGAGATCATTCCTCACTGCTGTCTGCCAGGGGACTCATGGCACTTTTGCCCTTGGGCAGGACTCTAGGAAAGGAAGAGTGCTATCGGGCCCTCCACCATTGACAATGCATTTTCGGTCGGAGTTGGGATGGTCTTGCCGACTGGCGGAGGCAGAAAACTTGCCTATAACAACAAATTCTTCGCAAGGCGTTGGAGGCTTCCATTTTTGTACTTATAATTATTGTACCCAGGACAAGGCATCATATCAAGCTGGGGAGGTCGGTACCACACCCAGGGTGGAAGGGATGTTCATGATACCACCGTGATGCTAAAAAGAATGACCTATACTATTGATAGAAACAATGACCTACACTATCACCACAACACAGCCACAATGCTCGAAAAGCTCGCAACGGCCATTGCGAAGCCCCTATAGCTTACTTAGTACCCTTTCATCCTGCACGAGGTTATCCTCGGGATAGAGTGTCCTGAGGAGAGCAGGAGGATACCATAGGAAGTTGTCCCATATGAGGTTGAGCAGTAACTACCGATTTACCCAGATATACCCTGGTCGTGCAGGCCCCCCCCCCGCCCCGAGCAAAGCCCTTATGGCATGAACTTGGGGTCCAACCCGAGATGACAGCAATAAGACAGCTGCCAGACTCAGCCCAGACGTGCTCCATCTTCCCTCTCCACGACAAACCTTAAGCTCCGCGGCACCAAGCATCCAAGATTAGAAGAAGTGTTCTCGCCGCACTTGCCGAGAGAGCTCCGCTGAGATCATCTCGCAAATTCGAGATTCAGGAGCATCCAACCAAGGCATAGCTGAGCTTCTCCACGACAGGAGGGGGTCCGGCTTCGTGTATTGGGGGGGGGGGGAAGACAGGGTGCCAGTGGGTTCCCGAGCCAGTGGATTCGACAGCCCGAACTTTCTGTCCAAGACTGTGGGGTAAGCAGGGGTTGCCCCGTCCGCGCGGGTGCAAATCCGGGGCAGATGGGCTAGTTACAGGGGATGACGTCGGCATTAGGGGACGGGGGCTAGTGTCGTATGCATGTGCTGATGTGCTGGCTGGCTGGGTCCTCGTCCGAGGGTCTGTCGATGTCGGTTTGGGTTACCTTTTCCGCTTTTGCCCGTTTAAGACCATACCTTCATATTTGATTCCAATTAAAGCCAAGGGATGTTCATAACATTGGAGTCGATATATTTGCAAAGGTTGGAGTGATCTGAATCTCATTGCAACCTTCGTGCTTCTTCTCTCTCACTGACCTGAGGTCGCACACACGCAGGCACTCGGTCACATACAGAATCTATCTTCCTCTTTCTCCCCCAGATACGGTCAAGCCAAGATGCCAGCAGAACAGTTCCTGCCGGCTATCGGCCATGCCGTTTCAGGCGCGACGGGGACGGCCATCTCCACGACAGCCACATACCCGCTGGACCTCGTCAACACCCGGCTCAAGGTGCAGCGCCAGCTGCGAAAAGACGGCACCATCTCGCCGTCAGAGCAGTATGCAGGCATCACCGACGCGATCTCGCGGATCTACGAGCGTGAGGGCGGGCTGCGGGCTTTCTACGCTGGCCTGGGTTCGGATATTTTTAAGGGCGTGGCAGATAGTTTCTTATTCTTCCTTTTCGTAAGTGGTTATGTTCCTAAGGGCACGAAACTGCCATGTTGTGAGCCGCCTCGCTGTTGTTATGCCTGGGGCTCTGTCCTAGAGGCTGCAGCTAGTGAACAGGCGCAGCGCGCAGATGACAGACAGTGTATATACACACTGGAAGCCTCTACCTTGATACATTGGCGGCTGACCACAGACGCTATATAGTACAACTGGTTCCGCACGAAGAGGTCTCAAGGGAACAGCAGGCGCCTGCCCGCCTGGGAGGAGCTCGCTGTAGGCGCTGCGGCAGGCGCGTGCGCGAGGCTGTTCACGACGCCGATCGGCAACGTCGTCACGCGGAAGCAGACGGCGTCGCTCATAAGCGACGAGGGAGACGCCGGTGCCACCGACACGAGCCAGCCAGGACGCGGCCTATCGTTCGCGGAGATCCTGCACGTCATCCGGGCGGAGAAGGGCCTGCTGGGGCTCTGGGCCGGGTACAGCGCCACGCTGGTGCTGACGCTTAACCCGAGCATCACGTTCTACCTGCAGCACGCGCTAAAGAAGGCGCTGGTCGACAGGGGCCGCGAGGGCGAGTCCAACGGCGCCACTTTCCTGGTCGCGGCGCTGAGCAAGGCCATCGCGACCACTGTGACGTACCCCTTCCAGATCGCCAAGGCGAGGGTGCAGGTTTCCGCGCCCGAGAGCCCGAGGCCGGAGCCGGAGGAGGGCGAGGAGAAGAAGGAGGCCTCGGCCGAGGCGAGAGAGGAGGATATAATCGTGGTTGAGCAGAACGTCGGCAAGGTGGAAAGCAAAGCCCAGGCGTTCGCCGGACGTGTCCACAGATTGGCCGAGGACACCATTTTCGGGACAGTCATGCATATAGGGAAGACCGAGGGGGTCCCGGCGCTTTACGACGGTATTGGCGGGGAGTTGCTCAAGGCATTCTTCAACCACGGAACGACGATGGTATCGAAGGAGATTGTGCACAAGTTGATTGTTCAGCTGTATTTCCTTGTTCTGGCCAGGATTCGCAGGTCGCCCACCGCGCAGGCCCTGCTTCGGCGGCGGTCCAGGGAGGACCTGAAGAAGCTGGGCGATATTCAGATTGCGGAGAGGTTTTCGAGGATCAAAGACGGGACACTTGTTCTGGGCCTGTTGGAGCGAACACAGAGATTGATTGTGACGAAGTAGCTTGGGCGAGTTGTCAAAACTATGCCATAAGAGTAAAGAGCACTCATTGCTTGAAAATGCAGAATTTGAGGACTTTGTCTCTGCAGAACTACATTACCTACCAGTAGGCACAACGTTGTCCCACAGGAGGTTATACCACAGGTTATCCTGTAATAGGTTTGTGCCTGCAGAGGAATCATTCGATTTTTGACTTTTGGATTGTGAGCACTCTGAACCGCTATGGACATCGTTAAGTGCGTTCACATGAATTCCTCTCTTAGCATTGGAACGCACTTCCGCTCCTCTTGACCTCGTTCGTGCCGCCGGCCGAGAACCCGGTCCCGTCACTCTTGAGCTCGACCACACCTGGTCGGATCTTCTCCTTGTCCTTTTTGTCGCCTCCCTTCTTCGCCGGCCTTTCCGTCACATCCTCGTCGCAAACATAACACCTCACCGCATTTGCGTGCTTCGAATCCGCTGGGTCGGCGTGTGGATCGTGGCCTGACGGTTTCATAAACTGGCTAGCACACGCCTTGCATAGCACATGCCCACATGGCTTGGCGAGCATCGCTTTCGAGGAGTTGGTCAGCCCCTTCTTGCATGATGGACAGATCCTTGTCTTGGTCTTGGTCTCTTTGGACGACTCCTCGTTGAAATTGATCGTCACCAGCATGTGCAATGAGTACGGGTGGGGGCTATTCTCCTGAGACGACGGGCAGATGGGCGTCGTCTTGGCCTTCTTCTTGACTTCGTGCAGTTTGTCTTTGGTGTTTGACATGGGCGTTACTGAGGGGACCCAGAACGATGGTAGCGACGGCTTGGCGCTCTTTTCTTCCTGGATCGCTTTCCGTGCTTTCGCTCGGTCGTTCTCGGCGTTGCGCTGCACCTCGTCCTCGTCCAGCGAGAATTTGCGCTTCTCTCCACTTTTCACCTCTCTCGATGAGTTGGCATCTGAGCTACTCCCAACCCTACCTCCAATGACGTCGAAACCGGCCTGGGTCAGTTCAAACTCCTTGACGGCCCTTGCTTGCGCCTCCTCGTCCTGCCGTGCTTTCGACTCCGCGGCCTCTCGTTCCTCTTGCTCTCGATTCTTCTCGAGCCTTTTGATCTCCTTTTTCTGCGCAAGGATGTTGTTCAGCGCGCACTCACGGCAGAATATATCGCCGTGGGAACAGGCCACGGGGTCGACGGCGGACTCGAGGCACAATGAACACGAGCCGAACGGGAGGAACGAGTCCCTGTTCAAACGGGCTGATGAGGAGCTCCAGGCTGATTTGGCCAAAGCCCGCTCGTGCGCGGTGAAGACGGGCCGAGACGTGTTCCTTTTGCCTGCGTTGTTAGATCAGAGCGAGGGACCCAACGATGGTGGGAGTGTGGACGTACTGTGCGACATGTTGGCTGATTGGTTGCCCAAGACAAGCAAAACAAACCTCCAAAAGATTGTGAATGGGCTGTTCTCGAAGCAGAAGAGAAGGTTCTGTCGAAAGGGTTCGTTGCGATTTGCCCAATGTAATAACCAGAGCGGTGGATAATTCAGTCTCGAGGGGACGGTGCTGGGATATATGCTTCGAATATTACGTAATGCCGACTTTAGTAAGGAACGCGTCAACGCGTCGCTCTCTACCTCAACGCCGCACTTCCCCCTCAACTTTCACCAATCGACAGCAGGAGAGGGGGCTGTAGCATTCGACTGTCTTCAGCAGTCTGTGGCAGATCGCAATTACATGGAAATATAACAACAGACTGCCCATCGCCTCGAGCCAAACCTCACAGACACCATGGCCACTGAAGGCCAGTCATCACAACCTCCACCCGAGGACAGCACCTCAACGCCGGCCGACGAGAACGGCGAGAATCCCCAGCCCCAGCCGCAATCCTCTCAATTACCACCTCAATCATCCTCAGATGGCCCAGAACCAGCAGCGCAGGCGTCACCGCCCCTGCCATCCCGCCACACAGCAGCGACTCCCGGGCCGCGCGCCCAGCGCTTCCAAGAGATGTTCGGCCTCGCGCTGAACCACACCCTGACCAAGATCTCCCCCGACAACTTCGCCTCCTGCTACCCGACGGTCGCGGCCCAGGCGCCCGGCGTGCTGGCCCAGGTACAGCGCTCGATGGTGGACCGGTTCGCGGACCTCTGCAACCAGGAGTTCGGGCGCGTGCAGGCGCGGTACAACGTGGTGCCCAAGCTGAACGAGCTCGAGGGACTGGTGTCGGACGCGGAGCGGCGGCGGCGGGAACACGCCTCGGCGACGAGGAGGAAAGGGAAGGGGAAGGGGAAGGGGAAGGAGAGGGCCGGGGAGGGCGAGGGCGATGTCGACGACGCTGGCAGTAACCAGAAGCCCACGCCGCCGCACATGCTGCCCGCGGACGCCATCCTCGCCGCGCACCTGGCGCCGCACCTGGCGAGCCAGCAGAGCCAGATGAACGCCAAGCTGCAGAACACGCAGGCCGCCAACATCGCGCTGTGGGACGAGATCCAGAGGCAGCGGGCCGAGGTGGACGAGCTGCTCGGCGCCCTGGAGCGGGCGCTGGCCGATGTGGATGGCGCCGCGGCGCTGCTGGACGACGTGCCGGCCGAGGAGCTGGCAAGGGAGTCGAGGGCTGTGGAGGTTGAGATGACGGATGCATGAGACGCGGCCACCATACGGATGGGCCGTCAGCGCGGGACAGGTCACTGTGTTCTCTATACTGCATAGGACACTGGGGGTTTTTCTAAGCAACACGGCGTGGCAGGTTGCTTGTGAAGTTGATTGCATCTTACGAGTGTCACGATTACTACGAAGGTACCAGGCGTTGGGAGGCGTTTCTCATTCTGGGGAAAACCCATCAGGAATAGCAGGATGCAATATGATACCAATTTCAAGTTGCGACTATCAACCATATATACAAAATGCCAACATCCCTTATTAGAAGCAGCGTTGCCGGTTGCAGGGAGCGTCCTGGGTATTGCTAGAATGCTTGCTTCAAAACGTATGATGCTCTCCCCTCCTGGCTTACTGTCACTCTTTCTCTCTCACTATGCCTCCAATGCTGTCCCTATTTTCCCAAATGCAAAAAAAGAGGAGGTATATTGTGGTATAGTAACAACGCATCTGGTCATTTCTGAACGCCTGGCCAAGACGGCCTCTCAATGCGGTAAGTGCAACAGATGCAACCCTTTTCGCTCCCATGAAGAAATCATGTTCCAACTGATGATGATGATGATGAAGAATGGTAGGAGGTCGTCAACCACGTAAACATGAGCCATCAAAGCCACAGACAGCAAGCAAGAATCACAAACGCGGGTTCTCCGCGTGGATTACCTGCCACGGGCCCCAGAACTCGGGCTCCCCGTACGACGGCGGCTGGACCCGGGACATCTGGCCCGTGGACCAATCAATGTGCCACCTCTGGCCCTTGAAGATGACAAAGTTGGACTTGCGCGGGCTCTTGAAGAGCAGGACCGCGTAGCAGAGCTTGGCGTAGACCATGTCGTGCGTCGACGTCCAGAAGTGCCGCGGCCGCCACTTGCCCGTCTCGGGCTCCACGCCCTCGTTATGGTACGAAGACACAGACAGCCGGCGGGCGGGGATGATGCTCTGTCGGGGGTTTGCTGGGAGGGGGTTTTGGTGGTGGTGGTGGTATTGTTCCCAAGGGGCTATTTCTGCCGCGCCGTTGGTGAGGTCTATCCCCGGGGGCCCGTCTGGCGACATCTCGACGTCCGCGGGCGGGTCTAAGGGCATGGCCGAGTCGATATGGGACTCGGGCATTGATATTAGCGACTCGGTCAGTTGCTGGAAGCTGCCGCCGTTGCTCGTGGCCTGGGCGGAATATTGCCCGCGGAGCCACCGCAGCCGCTGGATCCGGGGGATGCTCTGGTCCCTTGGGAAGTCCCGTTCGTCGATGGGGGCCGCCACGTCTATGGCGGCGAAGAGACACTCGAGCCACTTGACAAATGTCTCGAGCTCCACGCACGAGATGAGGAACTGGTCCGTCTCTGCCCTTATTCGGATGACATACCGTCGCCTGTATATTGCGCGTTAGCGAGCTGCTCAAGCGGAAGTTTGGGATATATGCCAGCCAGTCGTGGGAAACAAAGCCAACCACTGGTACGATAGACCAGCTAGCAGACCCGTCCCAGGCGGTGCCCATGGGTCGGACGCAACATACTTGTGATAATCAGCGGCGATCCCCACGTCGGCATGCTGCAGGCTGTAGCTCCGTTCCAGGGCGCCCTTCCTCAGCCACGGCGGGTGGTCGGGCTTGACGTCCGGGCCGTGCATCCTGCTCTTGCTCCAGCTCCAGCCCTTGTCCTTGGAGCCGTAGATGTGAAGGGCGGTGCCGTGCAGGACGACGAACATGGTGCGCCAGTTCCTGTACTCGGCCCTCTTTACGGCGTCCTCGATCTCCATCTTCATCTGGAACACGTTCTCCATGTGCACGTCGCAGTAGTACCGCGGCAGCACGTCCTCGTCCTCTGCCGAGGGGCCCTCCCCGCCCAGGACGGCCTCCCTGCCCTTCCGCGACGGACCCTGGTAGGTGCCGTGGGTGGCGACGTGGTAGGCCGGCGGGCTGGGCGGCTGGGCAAAGGTCATGACCTGCTCGTAAAGATAGTCCTCCTCCATCGACAGCCGCCGGACCTTGGCCGGCCGGTTGTCGATGGGTGCCAGCTCCACCGCATGGTTGAAGAATGTGGCTGAGGCGTCCTCATCCGGACCACTTGGGTCCATCGCCGGGTCTTGTCGCCGGTGCGCGGTCCGCGGCGACGTGGACCGAAAAGTCGCTTCCCGCCCTCCGTCTTGGCTGCGAAGGCTTCAAAATTGGCGCTCGCCTGGCTAATCTTCCTGCTCCTTCTCTCCCGGGTGCCAACCCTACATGTTCGCCTCTGACGAGAGCTGGGGAGATCTCTCCTCTTGCTGCAGCCCTCGCCTTCCAAGCTTCCGGGCCTCGGGATGAGCTTGTCTGTCTGTCTGCCTGTCTGCCTGTCTGCCTGTCTGCCTGCCTCAAGCGCTCCGGGAAAATTATTGACTGTTGTCCCTTAGTGAATCAGGGTTGCACCGTGATGATGTCTGATCTGCCTTCCAAGGCCAAGAGTATTGTAACCCCGTGGGTAAAATTTGAACAATGAGAACAGAATGCAGGCTGCAATGACATGGAGCAGAGCCAAGTGATGCGGGCAGAGGAGGTCCCGCAAGTGTCGGGCTGCACGAGGACAAGAGATCGTGGGAGGGAAGTCACCGACTAGCTCCAGGGGGAGCGGCTGGTAGCCAAGAGAAAGTGAGGTGCAGGAGAGGGCAGGACAAGACAGGGCAAGAAGCAAAAATAGGGAAGCGACTTGGAAGCGGCGGAGAGTGGGAGAGAAAAGAGGGCCCAAGAGGTGTGAGTGTGAGTGTTAGTGAGCATGTGTGGGTGAGAACGTGAGAAGTTGTGGAAGCATCCCATGCCATGCCATGCCATGCCAATGCATATGATGGCCCTGGAGGCGGGCGGGCGACTGACAATCCCGGCCCCATGTCCGTCACAACCCCTGTTGTGACTCTACACTAGGTACTACTACGTACTACTGTTGGTATACTGACTGCCTACAGTAAGCCGTCTGGGTAGTGTATGTTGCCTATCCCAGGTACCTTTATTAATCATCATGAGGCTAGGATGTGTTTTCCCTTCTGGCGCTGCTTCGGTGTTTGTTCCAGAGCTGGCTGTTAGTCAAGGTAGTGTATTGGGCCGAGGGGCCCCCATTCTGTTCCGCTGCTTGCTGAGCAGGAACCTGGGAATAGTCTCACCAACACGTTACATTGAGCAATACCCGGGTGCGGCACCTCCCCGATTACAAATTGCAGGCCTTCTCCAGACGAGACGCCCAATAAGCCTGCGCTCTTTTCTTTTCTTTTGTGTTATATTATGATCTACGCCTCAATATATCGAGATAGCCGTTCTCTGGCCTCAGCAGCTCGAGCATTAATCCGAGGCAAAGGCGGCGGCAGGGCGAGAGGGCGAAGGACCCGACGCTGATTAGCAGGACCATACTCGATCTCGAGATGAGCACCCAACCCCGGCAAGGACGGAATTACCCACGGGAGGCAAGAGCCGAATCACGATTCACAGCGGCCGCGACACGACCCAGAAGCAGACAGCACAGAGCACATAAAGGTCCCTCGGAGACGCGACCCTCCTTCTCTGGCCTAGCACCTGTCCATATTGGTGGCCCTCACCCCCCCTCCTGACCACCTGCGGCCTAGCCAGGAACGGTAGGTGGTTAACGGCGGGCAAAACGTCGCCGGGAGCCTGTTCGGCGCTGGACCCCCCCTCTGGCCCCATTCCTCGCAAGCTACAGTAGCTGGAGTAGTAGACTACAACTATCATGCCTATATCAGCCGTGCGGTATTGGGGGGGACGGGTTGGGATTGCGTGCTCCCCTCCGGAGCGGCCAACCGGCTTCTGCCCTGTCTCGTCTGCTCCTCCTCCTGCTCCTCCTCCTTCTCCCTATCCCGCACCTAACCCCTCTTCCAATTTCCAATGAACGTCCCGTTTCAATGAATTGCAAACCAGCCCATCAGAGGTCCAACTGGGTCTCACAAGCTCGCGCGGCCCCGACGATCACCGAGCGGCCAGCCCACGCACCCATGCATGCTTGATGGGCAATGCCGTGTACACTAATATCAGCCTGCTTGCGCCATCAGGCCGTCTGACTGGCTGCGGGGCCGACGCAGCACGCGATTAGCCTCGAGTAGAGTGGTCTTACAGGTCTTGGTCCCCGGGGATCGTCAGCACCGGTGGCGAAAGAACAATTCTCGTTTCCTTCTGGAATACATCTGGAAGGGGAGAAGGAGAGAGGGGACAGACAGGCCGACGGTCAGGGCCTGCTTACTGCACTGTACCTCCGTCCTTGTACCCGTGCTAGAGCTGAACCAGGCAACAGGTTGCGAGGCCCGCACAGTCGTGAGCCGCGCCGCGCCGACGTGACCCCTTGGCAAATGCTTCTTTTCCCTGCTCCCTGGACCTGCAAATGGTAGAGCAGCAACAAAAACAAGCACCATCGGGTCGTCGTTGTTACCTGCCTATGAACCGTTCCACGTTTTTGTCCCCCTTCCCTCTCGCACAACGGCCGGGGTTGCAACCAGTCAGACCGTTGCACGGGGTCCCGCCTGTCATAAACACCTCGAGGCAAGGGCGGGCGAGGTTTTGGAGATTAACAGCCGGCCCGATCAGGAGAGTCCAATCGTCATTGGGAACCACCGTGTACGGTTTCTCTCGAGATTTATGCTACCTTGCTCAGCCGGCGTGCCAGCACTCTTTAGGAAGGAGTATATGGTCAGCTGGGCGCGCGCTGGGGATGAATGAGCTCCGAATGTGGAGGACCAGCTTATCGTGTCCGCATTGGCTGCCCGATCCGCCCATGGGCTGTGCCTCGCGCCGCCGGAAATACGATGTGCATCTTGAACCAGATGGTTGATCCGGTAGACGTGGTTGATGAGACATGCCTGCTCTAATAATTATTCCGTGCCGTCTTTCCTTCGGGTCTGCATCGCTGGCCTGCAGCAGACTGCGATCAACTTCTTGCTATACGGAGATCCGTACCAAAAGTCGTGATTAAGCGAGAACTCTAAACAAGGTTTACAAGGGCTAATTTCAAAGCCCGGTAGAGCCCAAACTCCAAATCTGCCCCTATTTAGTTAGTAAATCTGGATCTTCTCCTTAATATACAATTAAGGCCTACCTAGGTTATTATTCTCGTTAAAAATAAGGCTATTTCTAATACCCAAATCATATAATTATAATATTACTACAAGAGGGCAGATCCTTAGCTTACTTACAGCTAGCCTATTCCCTATTTAGATTTATAAGTAAACTAGTATATAAGTTTAAACGTAAATAAGGTAGTAGGAAAAGATAATTTAGCTTAGATTTAACCCTTTTATATACCTACTATAAATACTTAATATCTGGGTAGCTAATATCCCTTAAAGTAGTTACCCTTATAAGTATAAAAGCCGTAAAGATAAGGTTCTTACTATTATACACAAAGATCGTTATAACTGTAAACTAACTTACCAAGAGATAGCTCTTTATATAAGAGGAATTAGCTTAATATTAATCTGGTATATCCTTAAGAAAGCTAGTCTAAATAAGATAAAGCCGATAAGAAAGCTAGGATTATTACCAGAAATACAAGAAGCACGGCTTAAGTGGTACTATTACCACTACTCTTAGATTATTAACAATTGGTGCTATATGATCTAGAGTAATAAGATTACAATTATTTTTTATAAACACTATAGTAACTATTAAATTTAGAGGTTAGTAAATAAGAGGGTTATCAAATCGTATATTTATAAGTAATAAAAGGGGTATTTAGACTTTATATTCTAGGGGTATTTTTTATATAATAAGAAAGACCCTTACTATATATAGTATCCTAAATTATCTACAGAAAAGAAGAAGATATAACTTAAGCTTGATTAATTAAACTGTAAGATTAAGCCTGTGATAAAGGTGTAATAAGAGGCAAATAAAGCTTATTAGTATAAGAAAGCAAAGGTAAGAAATCCTTACTATACTTATTACCGTAAATAAAAGTTTATAAAAGCCACGGGAAAGCTTAAATAATAAAGAGGGTATAGTATTAACTAGTACTACTATTAAAAAAAGGTTATTATCAATAAGTTAATCCTATTTATAAAGAAACTAAGCCCTTAAGTAATTATTTAAGAGGATAAAATACCTAGTTATACCCACTACACTTAGGTAGAAGTTTACTTACTTACAGGTATTTAGCGGCTTCTTTAATATAGAAATTTACTAAATTTAAATATAATTAAGCCCTACTAGTAGTAGATAAAAAGAATAATCACAAAGGCGGGTATACTATAAAACCGTGGTATTAGTAAGAATATTTAATAATTAATATAAAAAATACTTAAGTAATTACAAATTTGGGTATAAATTAAGAAAATTCCGTGGTATATAGAGTAGATAATTAATTATAGAAGAGGTAATAAGTATCTTAAGGGTTAAAAGCAGCTAGAAATAGCCTTTAAAGAGAAGTTTTTAAGATTAGTATTAATAATATTTGTGTTTAAAGCTGAAGTTGGCGATAGTAATAAAGTATAGGTGTGTAGGCGGCTGCCTAATTTGTACCCCCATAAGGGGGGAGGGAGGGTAGTAAATTTAAGGGTTAGGGGAGGGAAATAGAGTTTTTACTTAATCAAAACTTATGGTATGGACATCCGTACTTGCTACACTCGGCCGTGTGGAGACACTGCGCCGGCTTTGTAGGAAGGTCTCCGGTATATTCTTCCGACACCCGAGAAAAGCCTCCTCGGGTGCAACGACATGGAGTAGGTGAGGCTCCTCAGACGCCTCTTGGCAGATACGAGAGTATTAATATGTAAGAGGTTATCGAGCAGTAGATTAATCCCACAAGAGGGTATCCTGTAGAGAGATGTCCCACAGAAGATTATCCTATACCGCACGAAATCTACCCGTACAATGTTCGAAGGGAACTTGGACAGTGAGCACCGGTTCACCGCCTACATGCCGTGGCCGCTCGAAGACCGTACAAGATTTGGCGGTGGGCTCATCCACCGGCCTCATTTCTCCCGGCTGACAGATGTCATCGGTCGCTCTCCTCACCCAGCCACCCGGGGTGTCCTTGACCTCAAAGCCCTGTAGACCAGGCAAAAGACACCGTCCGAAATCTGACGTACTGTACGTGGCCGTCTGTAGTCTCCTAAGACCAAGAGAGCTATTGGTACTGCCAGAAGGGAATCAGGCTCACCGCTTGGGATAGACACGACGGGTATGAGACATACCGCTTACGGGGTCAATTCTAAAACTTTGATGGCTGATGGCTGGCTATGACTCTTGTCTTTTTTCCTCCGTTAAATGGTATACACGTCCTCGTGGGTTCATCATTACATTCTCTCCAGCCTCGCCGTCACCTTGCTTCTCCCCCGGCCTGTTCCTCCCCTCCTGTGGCATCGCCTACCACAGTCTCGTCGTTGATCATGTATATTCGTCCCCGCCTTGTTACATATACAGCCGTTCACCCTGATGATCATGCAAAATGAGGAATGAGGAATCTGACCCGCAATCGCGGCCCCCCATATCCGCCAAATTCCCTGTCGCTTGTGGCCCGGTCAACTGTACAAAATTCCGCAGCAAGAAAAACACCTCGTAGAAAACTTTTCTCTTGGGATGCAGATATCGCGATGCGCCGGTTCAGCAAGACGTTACGCAGCCACTAATACACCGTCCGACCAAGAAAGGAACTCCCAAGACTCCCTAGAATACTCTATGAAATTGCCGTCAAGGCCTGCTGCTGGTCTTCCCTCCTTACTCACGCGTTGGTGGCCTGGGGACCGCCACGCCCACGGGGGGCGCCGCCTCGGCCCCGGGAGGGGTACCCGCCACGTCCGCCTCCCTGGCTTCCGGATCGCTGGCCTTCGAAGCCGCGTCCGCGTCCAGAGATGCTTCCTCGGTTCTGGTTGTAGTTGGCGCCGCCGTAGGCACCGGCCTTGGGGCGACGCGGCTCGACGACGATGTTCTCGCCGTTGACGGTGATTGGGCTGGCACCGATGGCGGCCTGGTAGCCTGCTGCGGCAGAGTACTCGACGAATGCGCAGTTCTGGACGAGTTAGATCAAGACTTCCAGCATGGAGGCGGGCGCAACAGAACATACCTTGGAGCGGTTGATATCGAAGTACACCATCTCGCCGTAGCTACCAAGAGCAGCCCTCAGGTCATCCTCCTTCACCTTCTCAGTCACGAATTTGACGTATGCCAGGGTGCCTTCCTTTTCGGCAGGAGGCGTAGAGGTGGCTTGCTGTCGGCTCTGTCTCTTGGAGTCGGCGCCCGCGGTCCGCCACTCACTGTCCTTGTCGGCGGCCTGAGCAGTGTTCTCGCTGGCCTGGGCAGGGGTAGCAGTGGCCTTGGGCTGGGCGGGAGCAGGTGCAGCAGCAGATCGCTGCTGGGCGGGCGCCGCGGCGGCGGCGGCGGCGGCGGCGGGCGCTGCCTTGGGGAGCGGGACGACCGGCTTGACAGGGACTCCAACGGCGGCAGCAGCGCGGCTAGCCCAGGACATCGGCTTGGGAGGTCCCTTGGGCTTCTCTGGCTCCGGTGCCGGGGCACGCGATGGGGCCGGCGTGGGGCTTGGGTCCTTGGGGAGCTCTGGCTTCTTCGCCTCCTCCTCGGCAATCTCCTGCGCAGTCTTCTCGGGGTCTACGCTGGTCTGGGCCTCCTCAGCCTTGCTGGGAGCCTCCTCGACGGCCGGGGCAGCCTCTACAGGGTTCTCGGCCTCGGTGGTGGAAGGGGTGTCCTTGGCCGTGGAGCTGGCTTCCTCGAGCTTCTTGTCAACGACCTCAGCATCGAGGGTTGCCGGGCTGGGCTCGGCAGGCTGCTCGACCTGGGCCTTCTCGGGCTCTGGTGCGGCGGCGGCTGCAGCTGAATCGGTGGCAGCTGCGGGCTCCTGGTGGGGGGCTTCCATCTCGACAGCAGGGGCCGACTCAGAGACAGCACCCTCGGTGGCCTCCTCCTCTCCCTCGTTCACATATCGAAGGATGTCGTTGAGCAGGAAGTACCCTGCGGGTTGCTGAGCGAGCACAAAAGTCTGGACGAATTTCTTGGGCTCGCCGGACTTGTTGCAGATCTCACCGATGACCTGGATGACGATGTTGTCGTATGAGGCTTGGGAGTCGACATTCGAGACGCGGACCTTGCAGTCGTGGAAGTCAAGCTCCTTGATGCGCTCCGAGATAGCCTGACCGAGTAAGAAACATTAGTCTACTGTCGCCTTCTCCGATTTGAAAATGTTTGGTAACTGACCTGTCTGCCGACTGCGACAGGAGAAAGCTCAGCTTCGAGACCTTGGACGAACTGGGATCGCTTGTTGTAGAAGAGCTGAGCGACTGTTAGCAGGATGGCACGGAGGCGACGCCATTCATTTCGATGAACTCACGTGAAGCTTGTCTGGGTTCTTGCTCAGGGTGGTGTAGTATTGTTGGACAAAGTACCAGCCAACCTCATCCTTCGATGGGGTGCTGTCGCCGGCGGCTGCGTTAGAAGTGGAAGGGGCGTCGGAGGGGGCGCCGCCAGACTCCCGCCATTGCTCCTGGTGGTTTGTGTTGCCGTTTGTTGCCATGGTGCTCTGGGTAGTACGACTGTGTCTAGAAGGATATATGTGGTTGCGAGGGAGAGGCGTAGGGTTCGCGAGGTTCTTGATGTGTTTTGCGCGCCGCTAAAATCTGGAAGTCGGCTTGGGCAGGGAGAAACCGTGCGGCAGAAACTGGGGTGGACAGGTGGAGTTTAGCTCAAGGCCTTCTGCCAGGCGGCAAAGGAAGTGAATGTGTGTAGACATACATACCTGTCTATGGTTGAAGGGTAGAGGGGAGAGGCGCGTATGGATGATCACTTGTAGTGATTCAGTTGGGACGACAAAAGTGAATTCGTCAACAGTGCTGGACCTTTGGCCTAGCTCCGAGAAATGATGACAAAACAATTTAGTCGGATTAGGGTTGGAGATGGTGGACACGGGTGGAGGAGGTGGAGGGGTCCAGAGTTAGGGTTCCGTGTGGGAATCTGAGTCGTAAGAAGGAATTTGGATAATGGAGAGAGGGCCTCTTTGATGCCTTCCGAGGGTGAAAGAGGTGGTAACCGGTGTGATGATGTGGGTTGTGTCGTGTGTGGATGGACTCGTCCGGGTGAGGAGTTGGGAGCAAAAAAATCAATGTCATTCAATCACGGGAGGAGGTTGACGATCCGACGCTCCAAGCGCCCAGAACTCAAGCGGCCCCAGCTACTGCTACTGCTACTGCTCACTACAACAGCAGGCATAATTCTCTGTCGAGCAGGGTTTGACCCCTCACACGGCAGCTTCAATCCGGGGATGATAGGAGGCTGGGTGCAGGCTCACACTTCTACAGCACAAGATGTACCTCAGCACTAACAGGTGGCCCACCGGCTTGTAAGCTGCCAGGCAGGCACGGACCTGAAGATCTTAGTTCCCTTTCCAAATGAGATGACTGAACTCTACAGTGACAAAGGGCCATCCATCATCCTACCAGTGAAGGGCTGACTGAAATCAAAGGCTGAGTTGACAAGATGCCACCGAGGGCTCCTCCATGCAAGCTGATCTGACAGTGCAGTCTCACCTGTGGCTGTTCTAGGCAATGACCTCAGCTTCATCTAGCCCGTCCATAAAGGTGCCCCTGCATTCTTGCCCCTGCACTCTGTCAAACACATGATGAATACCGAGATCCCGCCTGTCAATACTCGATCGGTACTCCCTCAAGGGCTCCACAGTGCAGAATCTCCATCGGCCGGATGGGCGAGCCTGCCGCCTGGATGCCGGGGAGACAAGCCACAGAATGAATTCACCAGACCTGCCCCCTACAAAAGTACACAGATGTGTCTGACTGGCATCATACATATTGATACTCATGTAAAACCAAAAAGCATATCTGCCCACGTTGTGGACGTTGACTATGGACTGCCTGGCTGGGGCCGGGGCACGAGCAGGTCCATTTTTTTTATTATAAGCTAGGTTCCACAAACTGGTATTCAACTTGGACTCTACATTATTCTGCCTCCTCCATAGTGGGAACGGCCGTTAAGTGTATCTCTATAAGCAACACTTGTTGTGAAGCCGCCCTGGAAATGGCCCCCAATGATTATAACGCCTGGACCATGATGTGACATGTGCTGAAGCTTGCATCGAAATTGGAGCCCCAGATTGGCCAATGGCTGCGGGCTGGCCCGTACGCCGGCCTGGTGGCTTTCCATGGATGTAGTAACGACCTCGATGTTGTCACGCAGTGTGTTTCCGGGACGAAATGTGCTTACAGGAAGTGCAGAGCTTAGAAGCATAGTGAGCCTGGTTGTAGAATTGTCTGCTGCCATAAGTGTTGCACTCATTGCCTTCTCCAGTACCGATGATGCTGCTAGTCAACACGGCCAGTAAGAGGTAAAATTGACAGCAGAAACTGTGCAGGGACGTTGTATCGATATATGAATTATTTGGCATCATGATTGACTATCTCTCAGATCTCACACCAACGTGGCATTTTCCTTTTAGCAACAAAATAAGTGCCCCGGGATAGGGACAGCCACACCGTAGCAAAAGCAAGCGCCGATTCCATACCCTCCGCTCCAAAGACAAAACATACCACATTGTAGATGCGACCGGCCCTTGCCCGGGAGACCACTGCTATATATACACAATACTATGGATTATTTGGGCGCCTTGTAGACGCCTAGCATTCCTCAATACCCAGAATCCCATAGACACATACGCACAATTACAATGGCTTCACAGAAGCCAAATCCCAGGACATGACGACCTCTCTTACCCCCTCAAAGGCAGTTTCCCCTCGGCATACGCGTCTCCCTCGACCTTCAACTTTTTCCCTTTTGTGTTTTCCCTGTCCAGCTTGTCTCGGTGTTTTCTCAGCACCTCAGCCAGGCTCTTGGCGTGAAGCATGCCCAGCTCGGCCCACACTGTCTCCAGGATGTCCAGAGCCCATCGCCAGACGTCGTACGGCACCCCTGGCGCGCACGCGGCGACGCGGAGCTGGAAGGTGAGGTGCGGGATGCCGAAGGCCCCGGAGCCCGCCCCGCCATGCGTCTGCACCATGTCGAGCTCCTCCCACGATAACCGCGGGTGCCGGTAGTGTGTGGGTACCGACGTGAGCACGTCGACCGCCAGCCGCCGCACCGTCTCGCGGACGCGCTCCTCCTGGAAGGCGATCCCCGGTGGCTTGGACCCGGCGCTCGAGGCAGTCCGCGGGCTCTCCGCCGCCAGCTCGAGTATCCGCTGGTTGGTCAGTAGCCGCGCCCAGCGGAAGTGGTTCCATATCCGTGACGCCCACACGTCCGAATAGCGGTGGTAATTGCCGCGAAAGACAGCCTCGCGCGGTAGGTCTGGCGAGCTGACCACCTCGTACTTCCACTTCCCTTCCTGCGACGACTCCCAGCCGTCCATCTCCGCATCCACGCCTAGCAGCTGCTGCAGCAGTTGTTCTGTGGACTCGTTCCCGTCGGCGTGGGCTGTGGTGCGCAGCGTGGCGTTGAGCCGTGCGAATCTGGCGATGATGGAGACGAGGTCGGCGCCGGGTTTCTCGTCATCGGGGAGCAGGTCCAGCGTTTTACTCTCCCGGAGCCAGTCGAAGAAGTTTTCTGGGAGGCTGACGCTGCTTGTGACGCATGGTATGAGCTACAAGGACGGTTAGAGAGGCACAATTCATTTGGCGTTGAGCCAAGTTCATGAGGTTTCACTAACCAATGAGTAACATAATTGTAGCACGCCCCTGATACCTAGCGTCGGTGCGGTAGCGACTGGTAGCGCTGACCTTATGAGGGCCAGACACCCCAGGAGATGAACTCTGACATTATCATGAGACTCGTGTGATGCATGGACACACTACAACTGCTGTCAGTGAGCGTTCCGTGAACATGGGCGTGAAAACCAGGAACACATGTTCATTTCGGCTTCTTACCTGGAACAAGGCAAGCATGACGGTGGTCTTGATAGCGGCTTCCAGGTTTTGCAGTGGATTATGCAGGGCATTATTTGTTAGCGCGAGGGCCTCCCCATATTTGATTCTTGACAAGTGCTGTAGCTGCTTGTCATCATGCAGGTTCGCCATCCCAGCCAGGCCGAGGGCGGCCATAGTAGTTTGTGACGAAGAGCTTTGGAACCATGTTTGACTGCTGAGGTCCTCCGCCTTCCTGACCTCATCCGGATACCCGATGATGTAGTGGTTGACGTAAAACGTGAGCCCAAGCTCGGCCGGGTCTGTAGATATGGCCGGGGGCAGTTTCGATGAACTCCAGCCCTCAACCTGCGACCGCGTCGTTGCAGGGCTGCTTCCGGCGGCCGACGGCGAGGAGCTCCCACCCCTGACGTGTGGTAAATTTGGCGAGATTGGAGATGCAGAGGTGTATGAAGGTGACGGTGTTGATACGAATACCGAACCGGATGTTGCTGAGGATGCTATCGAAGGAGATCTCTTGGTCTTGGCCGGACCTTGTCGCACGGGGACGTCCGTTGATGAGGAGGCTGACGACGATGCGATTCCGTCTTCACAACCCCAGGAGGCGCGAACCTTTTTCTCGACTTTCACCGTCTCGTCCCGGAACATCAGGGAGAGCTGGTCTCGATATCCCGGGCATACTTTCGACACCCGTATGCATTGTGTGCATTCAGGTTGCCGTCTGTCGCACTAGAGTTGTTGAGGTCAGTGACTGAACGCCCGTTGATAGCAGATCCAGACAGTATGGACGGAGTGGTCGATAAATTGTAGGGAGAGCCCTGCCGTTCGGCGGGAATTTTCACACCAGTCAGAGCATGTAGGCCATGTCTGGACCAGACAGTGCTTTCACGGCGTGAGCCAGAGGCAGCGTCTCAGAGGACAGGAAGGGGTGGGAATGAGGGTACTCCATTGCGGGTTCCGTCAAAGTGGAGAAATTGAGTGTGGTGCTTCTTGCAGAATGGCTAAGCAGGCTTCAGATGCTTCCCGCAATGGAGGACAAAGGGTCCAAGGCTTGTTCGGTGGGCATCATGAGACGCAGGCCCTGATGGGCCAAGATGTGATGAGACCGAGACGTACCTTTATCCGCCGCTTACGACATGATGAACATCCCAAGGACGCCTTGCCGCAATAGACCATAGTGTAAGAAGAGTGTTCAGAAAGGGGATCCTGCTCGAGCCGAACCGTTCTTGAGTATAGGAAGCAGTGCGGTACAGACCCAGACAGGCGGGAGGTGGTATTGCGAAAGAGATGCCCTAATAGGGAACCTGTTCGTCGTTGATGGCCAACCGAGGCCCCTCTTTCCGTCTCCCCGCCGCACCGCTCGTGGACTCAGCGATGCTGTGAAATGATGTGCCGAGAGAGAGGGCCAGGGGCCGAGGGAAGTGAGTGGGCCACTCAGAGTGAGGCCTCGGTGGTGGGTATGTGCCAGGCTGGTGGTTTAGGCAAAGAGGACCCAGAGGAGTGATGAAGGCAGGCCAGGATGGAGTGATGAAGTCTAGTTGCCGGCGGCCTGGTGCGTACGCTTGATGTGCCTGATGTCTGTTACCTGTCTGTCTCTCTCTCTACCTGTGCCACAGTACCAAAGCCAATGTCAAAGCCAATGCCAATGCCAGTTCCAGTGCCAGTGCCAGTGCGAGCGAGGAGTGGGTTCACCGTAGACAAGACGACGAGAACAGGGTGGAGGATTTGTAATTGGGACTCAGGCGCGGCTCTCGTGGGTCAGCCGTCAACTCCAATTCTAGCCGTAGCTGTCAATGGGCGGATGTCCAGTTAGCTGTCCGACCCGGGAGTCGAATGGGGTCGGGACACGGACGGAGATGCCCACGGCCTCGGCGGCGACAGCGTTGCAATGGGGTCAAGCAAGAGCAAGGATTGTGAAGGGGTGTGACGGGTTTGTGACGGATGTGAAGGGGGTACGTAGGTACCGACTGAGCATTGCATGCGCAGCCAGACAGTGGATGTATCACAAAAGAGATGGTGGGCATGGGGGCACGCGGGACAAGGCTGAAGTTGGAACCACATGCAGACAACAGCCACAGCAGCAAACCGAGTCCAAGTGCATCTGTCGATCCCGATATACCTAGGTAGGTTTGGTCGGGTTTTGGGCTGGATGAATAGCACCGAGCCACCACCACCAGCATGCACGAAACGGCCTCGGCTGCTGCGGATCAGGGCAAATCTTAACTAATGCTCCGCTAAATGCCTATTATGGCCAGGACTGTCACTTATAATTTACAGACATATCTACCTAGGTACTGTAACAGTCACATCTGATAGCTTCCAAAGCAAATTACATGCTCACAAAAAAGCAACAACACAACCCACCTGGGGGTGACTCTGTTCTGCTGCCGTTCTGATGACTGCCCAGTCTCCGTCAGTGGGACGAGCAGGGTCCAGGTCCTCGGTACCTTACCTAGGTAGGTACCCACCCCCCAAAAGACCGCGTAAGGACGGGGCAAGTGCCACTGCGGCACGGCACCTGCGCAGGGGGGCTTGTGGAAACATTCCGTGCCTCTGGGGGAGTTGCTGGCCGCAACAAATTTGCCTGCAGCGGGCTCCCACCTTCACACTGCAAGATCAAGGGTCTGATATCTGAAAGCACTCAGCTGGCTGTCTGCCCTGCACACCCTGCCCGCCCTTACCCGCCGCGCCCCTTTCTAGGTAGCTAGTCACACGGTACGCAGCACCTAGAGCAAGACAAAGATCGGTTTGCCGTAGGAGCTTAAGCTAGTATTTACCCACATGGCCTGCCTATCAGCCTATTCATCTTTTCCACTAGGTACAGATGTATGTGCACTTCTCACCTGCTTCTTCTCGATACTGCCATCCGTCCAGGATAAATCACTAGTCCTCTCACCACCCCGTCCCAACGACGCATGTGGCGCTGCCTGTGGGTGAGACCAACGACGGCTTCCTCCTTCCTCCTCACTCCTTCTGTTCTTGCAATTTACACACCTACAGTACCTGTGTCACACACTCGCGCCGACACAGACGGTCACCTCGGCAAGCCCAGGTGCAGATTACCACCTTCATTCCGAGCCCGACGACTCAAGTCACATTTCCCATTGCGAATCCATTGTGGAGATGGGGTCTTGTTGATCCTTCCCGCCGCCCTGAGACTACAGGGCAACTCGGCCGTGAGGAAGGAAGTTCCCAGCCGGAGCACCACGTGGCATCGCTGAACCACGGGCTTATCCGAACGGCGAGCCGAAATCGCGAAGTCCGTCCCAGAGGTGGAGACTCGAGAGATTTCAGGCGGGTATGGGGAAGGAGAGCAGACCTGACGCCTCTCATCCATCCATTCGCGTGCAGGATACAGTACCCTCTCGCATTGATATCACGCAAGGCCGGAGTTTGGTAGTTGAGACATTTGCTGAGAGGAGCTCGCTTGTCAATATATGACACGTCGGATCTGCCCCAGCCGGGTCCTGCGTGATCTGATCAGAGCAGGACGTCCACTGGAGATCTTGCATCTCAGCTCCTCGCTTCTGCACCGGTGAGGCCCCACAGCATCGGAGGGTATGCATGCGCATGCAACCTGGGCCTATAGGTAAGCCTGTTCAGGTGAACTTCACTCGGACACGTTCATTGTTCGATAGCGTGGTGGCTTCCTTGTCGAAGCAATTCTCATTTCTCACGTCTTGTCACGCCTGGATCACGCCTGGACTGCCATGGTAGGACGTATCGAGGCAGCACCAATCTCTGGTGATCGAGAATGGATCTCGACGTCCGAAGACAGCATCAACGGGGTGCGGATCTGAGCTTTGTCTAGCCGCCCAGCTCATCGCGCTCTGATATGCTTGGTATCAGCCAGCAACAACCTTCAACTTCTATAGGATTGCCTCTAAGCGCCTACCCTCTAAGATCCCACCCCCTACTTACTAACCTCCTACCTCGCACGTCAAACTTCTCGCGTAACAAAATGACCAGATGCGCCCTTCCGGCACTTCGCCTGCACGAGGCAAGGTATTTTCCTGCAGCAAATACCGTGCACAGCTTCAATACCGGTGAGCATACTCGCGAATGCGAGCCGCAGCTTCCGCGTGGGGGAGGGCCGGGTGCGAGAGACACATGTGTCGGGCCTGCTTTCCCGTCACGTACCGTGCGTGACAGGAGTCAAGCCACATCCGACAGATTATGGGCTACCGTGGCAGCTGCGTGGCCAACGCTCAACCGTTGCTGCAGCAAGGCAAAAAGCAAGGCCAGGGTTTCGGGGCCCGTCCCTCCGAGGCGCCGCCACGTTTCTTCCGTTGTTCTAATTTGCCCTTATTCTCTTTTCCTTCCCGTGTCTTCCACTAGTGATTCTGCTGGAAAGTGCACAAGGCTGGTTCAGCAGTCTTCATCGGCCTCGTGTCGTGCAACGCCAGACGCGGCGATCAACCACCAAGGGGTCAGACCGGGTTAAGATGTGCTTGCCCCCGGAGGCAAAAGAAAAGAAAAGTCACACGCCAGAGCAAAGGAAGGTGCATGATCACATCAATAGTGTCAAGCAATTTTTGTATCATCTATTGTAAGTGCTGTCCAGGACCGGCCTTCCACAAGGAACACCCCCGTATTCTGCGATTTCTCCATGGTCTCAACTTCCACTTTGACATTCTGTGTGATATCTTTGGGTGGTTCTTGCGTATTTGTGTCAAGTTCGTTATGGTACTAGTAGAAAGATCCGCCATAATCAATTTATGGCAATTTCATAGTTCCTAAAAGCCAGGATGATCGACGGGTGGCAGAGTCAGAATAATATTCAACGCTTCGTGAGGTACTCACGGCGCTTCGCGCAATCGCAGCCAGACTGCGACCTCAAGCCTTCAGCCGTACATCAATCTGTGAGAGCCAACTGTGGTGTCCTCTAACGAAGCCACACGCGAAGTGTTAAGACACAAATGACCGAGAGAGTGTCACGAATCGGAAGATTAGTGGGATGACACGGCCTGCTAACCTATGAAGCAGCTTCGGGTGAGGTATAGGGTGTCATACCAAACATGGCTTAACGGCGACAGACGGCACGCGGGTTGGGCTTGGGAGATGCAACCGTCTTGCTTCGTCTTCTCTCCTTGGAATAGATTCTACGAACTCCACTTGGTGTCTGCTACACGGCTAAGGCATCTATGTAGTGGACCACCTGGGTAGTGCTCGCTAACCAACCTCCCATGGGATAGCCTCCTACATGATGACCGAGTAGAAGGTAAGCAAGCTATAAAAGGCTTGGCAATACCACTACGAACTTTATGAGCATGTACCTGTGTTGAGGTAGTAATATAGTTGATTCAATCGAAGGTGATATCTATGTTCTCTGCCATCGACGCGAACACAACACGTTCCAAATGAGGCCATTCGTCCCAACCAGGTGACACTGATGCTAGGAAGTGATCAAAACAAGCAACAGCAAACGTGCACCGTGGCAAAACATCCCGCTTTCTAACACATCTTACATGGGCGGCAGTCGCTGTACATCTAATACCTGTCTATGTGCTGGGCTTCTCCGCGCTGCCGTCAACGGGGCTCCTCTTGGTGTGCTTCGGGTCCCTCGCCCAAGTCTCAGCCAGCCCGAGCCTCCACGCCGGGTCCTCGTCCGGGTACCCCAGGCTCTTGCGCAGCTTCAGCACCTCATTGCGCACGCGCAGCGCCACCTCGACTCGGATCTGCTCCGCCTCCCTGCTGTGCGTCAGCTCGTCGGGGAGGTCGCCCACGCGGAGGACGTCCGGCACCGCGACGGAGGACCTCCTCGGCAGGGCGGCGACGATGCCCGTCCTGCCAGAGTTGGACTCGGAGGCGGCGGCCTTGACGGCGCTGGTGGTGCTCTTCCCCGCGGCGTCGGCCACCAGCCTCTCGGCGGCGGCGATCTCGGCCTCCCTGGCGTCCATCGACTTCTTGACCAGCGCCTTCCACCGCCGGCGCAGGTCGCCAAAGGTGGACTCCATGTCGACCTTGTCGCCAAAGGCCACGTGGACCTTCTTCCCGGGCCGCGGGACGGGGCGCGGCCAGGTCCTGTTCTCGTTCATGATGTCGGACGTGCCGTCGATGAACATGGGCACCATGTCGGGCATGGGCTCTGCCTCGAGGATGAGCCTCGCGACCCCCCACTTGAAGTAGCGCAGCTGCCTCTGCGCGTGCTGGTGCACCAGGCCCTCCGGGAAGATGTGCACCCAGGCGTGGCGGTTGGACAGGAAGGCCGAGGGCGCCGTGTGCACGTCGCGGCCGTCGGTGCTGAATGTGAGGTTCCCTTCGGAGAAGGGGTCGCGCAGGTCCTGCAGGAGGGACTGCGTAGTGACTGTCTTGGGCTGCTCGGGCGCGAAGGCCGTGTGCTCGCCCGTGGTCTTGAAGGGGTAGGCGGACAGCAGGCGGACAGCCTGCGTCATGGTGGGCTGGAAGAGGCCCGCGTGCTGGGAATGCAGGGCGCGGTGCGTGGGCAGCACCTGGCCGAGGGTGAAGAAGGTGCTCAGAAGCTTGTTCTTGAAGCAGATGTCATGAGCGCCGAGACTCCATCGGAGGTTCCAGGGCTGGAATGCCATTCGAAGGGGGAGGACGCCCCATATTACTGGGTCGTCGATTCTGTCTAGCCGTGTGAGAAATTGTGAGGCTTGGGCCGACCAAGGACCCCGGGTTAGGATAAGCTATCTCACTTACATTGAGATGTGGTTGCTAACTGTGGACAGGTGTGAGTGTCATGGATTTTATGAGGCGTATAGTGAATGTGCGAGTAGATGGACATGTCATACCTGTGATGAGGCCTCTCTGCCTCTGGAAAGGGTCCTCGCGACTGTCCAGAAGCTTAACAAAGTTGTCGAGCCCGGTGGTCTGGACCTCGTTGAGGCCGTTGAGGAAGCCCTTGGAGACGGTGCCTGTGAGACCCATGACCATGGCAGAGGACCCGCGCCACAGGCCATTGGGCCGGCGCTGAGGGTACTGGCCATGAGCTATCGTCGCCATGGCTCAGGCTAGGAGACGGGCAGGTTCAAGACGTGATGGCTGCAGCAGTCACGAAGGGAGGGTTTGGATTTATCTGGATCTCGATGGCGACCTCAACAATTCGATTCGATCCTCGCCGACGCGCTTTGTGTGGGGCCCGGCCAAGGATCGTGTCATAGCCCCAAACTTGTGAATATTAAAGGCGGCTCTAGAGACGGAATTGTACTGAGGAAAAGGTACGCATCACAATGCATCACACGGATGAGGGAAACGAAGGTGACACCTGGATACACAGGCATATGTGGTTGCTAACGGGAGGCTGAAAAGTGCCTGCCTCACATGCTGGGATTCAGTTGGAAAGTTTCTAAACTAGACGACGACATCGAAGCACCCCTGCATTCGATTCGACAAGAACGGACCAACCCCGACCAGGGCCAAACAATCCGCCACGCCACCACGGTGTTGTGCCTGCAGGGATTCCTCGGCTCTCGGGTCGGCAGGCCCTGTCACTGCAACTTTGAACATGGACCTCAACCTGCAGCTTTCGTTCGTTCACAAAGCAGCCAAAGCATCATGAGCATCTTTGGTATTACTGTCATTACATCTTTGTCTTTCGTAATGTGCACATATCCCGCCATGTCTTCTCTGTCGTCACATTTATTCGACAACCCTTTTTACACTCCCCCAAGATGAAACCGAAAAAAGGAAAAGGTGTCAACAAAATTGACCCAACCTGACCCGAATCAGACAGATCATACGAGATCGTGCCCTGGACCTGCGCCAATCATCCTGTGCTTGAGTGAACCGAAACGCCAGACAGGACCGTTATCACCTGCCATATGCAGATTTAAGAGCAAAGCAGACGCCTAAGGAATGGGACGTAGAGGTGGTTGCGAGAGTCGGTCGCACCTCACTATGTGAAGTCCACCGTCCCGCTCGCCCCAGGCCTTGCAGCTTGCCGCTCGAGCCGTCGTCGCCTCCTCCTGTCAGCCGCCGAAGCGGTCGCGCTCGCCTCACTCGGCCCCGCTGCCGGCATGCCTCCAACCGCAGACGGACCGACCGGACTCATCCCGCTCCAGGTCCCGTGGCTACCGGGGCTTTGGATACTTCCCAGGCTTGAGACGGTCGCTCCCGCCGCTGGCGTCGTGCCTGCCGGACCGACCTGCTGGAGCGGCTGGCCCGAGTAGTACGCCGAGTCCTTTGGTTTCTTCCCGCCCGCGAAGGCAGGAGTCGGGTGCGGCAGCGACGACAGCGACGACTCCGCTCTGCCCTCTGCCGCCTCCTCTGCCGCCCGCCGCCGGCTCGTGTCACGTCTGTACCTTGTGCGGGAGGAGCCACCTGCTGCTTCGCTCCCGGACAGGCTGCTCATCGACTCGGTGCGTTGCCTCCGAGCTCGCCGGGCTGCCAGGGCTTCCTGCTCGGTGAGACGGCGAAGTGTCACGTTCCGGTCCTTGTCGTCGTGCACTTTGACCTTGACGCTTACTGGTGGTGTTCTGTCTTTCGACATTTCACGGTCCGACTCCGCTCGGCGTTGCGCCTCCTCCTCTGCTGCAAGGATGCTGGCCGATGCGGCCGCTGCAGCAGCCGCGTCGTCGCCTGCCCTGCGGCGGCTCTCGGACCGCCTATCTCTCCGAGACAGGTATGATTCGCTCTCCGACGACTTGGCCGTGTGTAGGACGCCGTGCGGGTCAGGAGGCATTAGGGGCATGTCGACGATGCTCTGGTGAGAATGCGTCCGAGAATGCCCTCCCCCATCCATTGGCACTGGCACGACACCTGGTGCGGGAGCAGACACCAAATTGGCATACTGACCGACCGGTGGAGGTGCAGGCCCCGCCGTTGGTGGTGGTCGGTAACCTCCCGTGGGCAGGGGTTCAAGTGGTGGGTGTGACTCGTACCCTGACAGAGGTCGCGGCTCGATAAGCGACGATTCTTCCGTCAAGCGGGAGGGTGAAGTCGTCCTCCTAGGCGGCCCAGCTGGGCGGATGGACGCTCGCCGCGACTCCCTGCGAGGCGAGTTTGAGTATCCGTCACCAGTGTACCTCGGGCTGTAGCGCCCTGCGCGCCTCTCTTCCTCCTCGATCCTCATCCGATCCTCCTCCTTCTGCTCCCGCCTGTCTCTCATCTTCTTGGTGAACCAGCCCAGACCCAGCCCTGCGAGAAGACCTTTCTCAGCAGCTCCCCTGCCCGAGTGGCTGCCCACCCGTTCCCGTCTGGACGGGCTGACATACGACGAGTAGTCAGAATCCACCACACTTTCGAGCCTCGGATCTCCCCGGCGATGAGAAGGCGGCGGAGTGATAGGTCTCGATGACCTCCGAGCCCCCGGCCGAGCCTCGGCTGCGCTCACAGCTGCTGCCATTGCTGATGGACCTCCCGGACCTGGCAGTAGGGGTGACCTGTGCCCGTCTCGGTGGTATTCCTCACTCTCGTCGCTGTAAACCGTGCCGCCATGTCTCCTGCCAGACCTTGACGGACGCCTCCTACTGGGCGTGTCGGTTGCCACAGCAGAGTACTCATCATCGTCGACTCCACGCTTTCTCTTGCCCATCATGCGGCCGATGAGCGCACCAGCTCCCAGACCAGCGCCGACGCCGAGGAACTTGTTCATGAAACCGCCGCTGTGTTCGTCGGTGCTCTTCCTCGGTCTTTCGCTGTATCGATCCGTATACTTCTCATCCTCGATGTAGCTGGCCCGTCTGGAGGGGATGACCTCTGGGGCACGGCTTCGGCTTCGACTGCGGAGGCGGGACGCGCGTGAGCGGCTGCGGCTCCTGCTTCGAGACCGCTCCTTCTTGCGGCCCCGCAGAAGAGCCCACGTAGCACCGCCGGCCGCGAGGGGGCCCAGCCAGCGGGAGCCGCTGGACTTACGCTCCGTGCGGACAATCTCGGACCTTCCGTCACGGACGACGTAGTCTGGTCGGTCGTAGGCGCGATATTCGAGTATGAAGTACAGAAGCAGCAGGAAGGCCATCCAAATCGCGAAAAGAATGAAGGTGTACTTTGGAGAGCCGTAGAGAGTCAGGCCAAGGGGCACCTGGGCGATCCCCAGCAAGGCAATGGTCCGGCCGAACCACTGGTGCAGCATGACCCTCACTGAACGGCCCCTGATGTTCTTGATTAAGCGCCCCCCGATAATCTGCAGGAGAATCAGGGTATATATGGCGACGCCGATTCCATGGTGGGGATTTGTCAGGCTTCGCTCAGGGCCGACGGCGAAGTATCCGAGGACGAAGACGACGGTGGTCAGGAGAACAGCGAGAATCTGGAGGTAGGCGTGATATCGGATGGCGTAGCCCGGGCGTTTGGTGTAGAAGCGGGCGTAGAAGATGGCTATCGGGACGATGAAGAGGAAGACGATGACGGCTATTATTCCGTGGGCCTTAATGAGTGTGTGGTACTGTGCGAGAGTCGAGAAACGATTGCCCATGCCTGGTTGGTGAGGAGGGACGGTGATGTCAGCGATTGCGTCGAGAATCCGGGCGTGCAATTGCAGCTGTTGCAGCTGTTGCAGCAGGTCCGGCGTGCCGGTGGGTACTCACCATTGTATTGCATGGTTTCGAAATTCAGGCCAACGAGGTTTGGGAGGAGAAAGTCGTTCTTGGTGAAGTCCCATGTCCCGTCACCGACCTCCATGGTATCGGAATTGTAGGAGGCGGTGCCGGGCGCCGACATGTCGTTCAGCGGCGCCATGATGGCGGTCCGCCGACCGGCCTGCCTGACAGCTTAGCAAAGCGGCCGGGAATTTGTTCGGTCAGTCTAAATGAATGAATGAATGTATAGCTGAACTTGATCCAGGACCACGTGGAGGAAGAGCAAGCAGAAGCAACCGAGCAATGGGCTATGCAGGGCTCGAAATTTCCAGATAAGGTTGGAATGGAAGGAGGTTGGAAGCGATAGGCGAGGAATGGAGGAACAATTGGGGCAAGGAACGGCGTCTCGTCATAGGAAAGTGGAAAGTTGGCACAGAAGGGCGTCCTGGTCGGATGGGATTTGCCTGGTGGTGGTGCTGGTGGTGGTGCTGGTGGTCGGCCAGACAACTCAACTCATCAGCAGCTAGAGCAGGCTAACACCTCTGGCTAGGCGGGCCGCCGTGTGTAAGTGGTGAAGCTCCGGGCAATCAACGGCGGGGTTCTAGGAAGAAGCTCTGGGCTTTGGCGTTTTAGCAACGGCGTCTTCCCTGCAACAGGTGTGCTTGCTGCATGTTGTCGCCCGATGGAAAAAATGTCTTGCTAGACGGTCAGGAACAAAAGAACTGAGAATCGTGCAGGAACTTACAAGACAGGACCTGGCAGAGTGCATCATCGAACAGGCAAGCTAGAGTAAACATGAGGCTGGGAGAGTGGGCCCCGCTGGGCCAGCTCACCAGCTCACCAGCTCACCTCTGCCTGTCGGGCTGTGTACCTACCTTGTACCTGTGTACCCTTGCCCGGCACTGCAGCTTGGTTGCTGGTCCAACGGAGAACCCCTGCCTCCCGTCTCCCGTCCCAACTCTCCCCGACTAACTCGGCCGAGGCTTGTTTCGGACCAGCTCCCCTTCTCAACGGGTTCTATTCCGTCGCCGTCGCAGTATGACAAGCCTTCACTGCCAGGCATTTTACCGAATCTGACTACCTACAGAGTCTATGGCATCCGCCAACTCAACAGCGGCATGGCAAGCTCCAAACATAGTCGGGACTGGCTAAGCACAATCCACAACGTCCCATGCCTGCATCACACGGATGTGGATGCCTGCAGCCTGGCACTTGTCCCGAAGCCATGCCTCTGCGACGGAGAACCGGTCTAGAAACCACGGCAGTGGCAATAAGGGCGAGCTCAGGGGCTTCCAGAAGTTGTCCCAGTGAATCGGCACCACCTGCTTTGGGCTCAACATCTTGACGACTTCCTCCCAGTATTCCTCTCTGAACTCGCCCGACTGCTTGCCCAGCACGCCAACGCCCAGGAACAGCCAGTCCACCTTTCCCAGCCCATCCAGCTTGCCCTTCACGTAGTTGGCGCTCGGGTGCACAAACACCCGCCGCCCTCGGTGCTCCACCAGGAAACTATAACACCTCCCCGTCTTGAGCGCCTTGAACGGCGCAGGCATCGCGAGCGGGCCCTCGATCTCCCCCGGTGCCACGTCCCCGGGAGAGTGGATCCCCTCCAGCACCCTCACCCGCAGCGCCCCGTAGTCCAGCACCACCCCGTCCCTGGCGAGCACCATCTGGTCCTCGGGCACGTCCTGGCCCCTGCCGAGGTTGTGCAGCGACTCGGAGCCCACGAGCCTGGCACCCGTGCGCTTGCACACGAGAGGCGCGTCGAGCGCGTGGTCGAAGTGCGTGTGTGCCACAAGCACTGCGTGTAGTGTCGTCCGCGCCACCGGGTCTGTTGTCGACTCCGTGTCCTTGTCCCTGTCGATGATCCCCAGGCGCGCGAGACACTCCGTGACAACCTTCTCATCCGGCGCGATCTTGCCCAGGAAGACGGGCAGGTAAGATGGCCTCGTGAAGAACCCGTCGATAAGGACCGCGTCCCGCCCGGCGGACAGGAGGATCGTGCTCACGCCCACAAAGGTGGCCCGGAGCGGCTGCGCTGAGCTCTCGTCGGCCATTGCGGACCCGAATAGACAGACGCAGGGCTTAATGTAAGGCGGATGTGAACATTTCACTACATGTAGTGCAGCGGAATCAGGTAAGCTCAGCTCGGCCGGCGTCTTCCTCTAGTGGCTGTTTCTAGCTGCTGTGGTATCCGCCGGTTGGGACGCACGAGCCTTTCCCCCATACAGCACTGCCGAGGTGCCGACTGATTCTTCTTGACTGTTTACATGTCTTCACCCTCGGTGACTCTGACTTTGGATCACGTTATATTTCATTCGGCCGGTTCAACTTCGAGCCATGACAGTTTGAGTGTGCTGCGCACCGGGTAGCTTGTCAGGGCCTGCATGCTCACAATGGAGATATGACCACGTTCCCCATCGGCTTTACAGAAACCCCCCCCCTTAGTTTGAAGGTCTAATATCTCAAATCACACTTATCTCAACGGGCCTTATATCTCGTTAAGTTTAGACCAATCATCGATAGTAGTCTATCTTACAGGGAGTTATTCCATCGGGAGGTTTTCCACAAAAAGATTCCCATAGAAGGTGGTCACGACCCTATAGGAGGCTCGCCTGTAAGAGGTGAGTAAAGTGAATCTGTACCTGTGGAGATATATTCCGATCTTTCTGGGCAGTGAGCACTCCCAGCCGCCCTAGTCTAACATGACGACATCTTACTGGCCAGCTTTTCGCATTTCCATTGCCGGCAGCTGTCCGCTCGCTTGCAAATGCGAGCGCCAGCCAGAGGAAGAAAGGGACGCTCATAAGAACCGAGCTAGACGACACCTGACCCTCGAATACGAAGACCAAAAATCCTCTTGGCCTCACCCACCAATGCAGTGTGTTCTGCGTCTTGGGGGTTGATGTGCCATGGACCACCGCACGGCTACACGGCGAGAGAAGCAATGATTACCCCTCCCGTTTTTCCTGCCCCTGTTGAAGATCGTCACGAGACATGCCGATCCCTCCATGGTCTCCTCTGTTCTGCCCGTCAGCCTGTCGACCACCTTATTGGCACCCAGAGGTTGGGCGACATCCAAAACAACATTTCGTATCCCAATGCGTTCACCGTCTACTGACACACGGCGATTCTGAGCCGTGGGCGTGAGTGCCAGTCGCACGATATGACAGAAGCTCGTACCGAAGCCTTTATCCTGTGGCGGTATATCCCTTCGCACGGTTCGAGACCGAGACAGCCGACGCTGACCTCAGTCACCAGTCATGGAACTGCGGAAGCGTGCAGTTGCGCAGGCTAATCGCGCCCGGGGCCAGCGCTTGACGGCAAGTGCCTGTCTCGGCCACCAAGGAAATCAGTTTGCTAACTACGAGAGAAAAACGAACGACCTGTCTGAGATGGGCCATCCGGGTTCGCCGTCGAAGCCTTTCTGGCGGCTGCTTACCTCTAGCCCATGGAAATCAACCTGTCCTGCCTGTCCGAGTCGGTCAAACACCCCACAGCCCGGCAGGTGAGGAGCAGAAGACATCATGCAGCCCTTCGTATTGTGGGTTCCGTAAGTTTACAGTAGGTCTGTCGATTACTCTTTCCTATTCTGGACATTGTGTGGTATCGCCCTGGGTAGATGCTGCACGCAGGCGGTCTACATATAAATGCAACATTTGCCTCTTCTCCCCGCCAAGGGCTTCTTTCAGTCTCGCTCCACCCAGTGCAGCGTCGATCATCGTAGGATCAATGAGCATATCTACTGTTAATCTTTAATGACTACCCACTCTGTCAGCCGTGCCTCTCACCTTTACCTCCTCACCTTCTCTCTCTGTCTCTCTTTTCGTTAACTCGCATAGTCGCTGGAGATTTGACGTCATCCCATCACCATGAAGTCCCTTCTTTCAACCCTCCTCGCTTTGACGCTGTCAGTGGTGTCGGCGCAGGAATTCAACACCTCCGCGCCGTTCACGCTGAAGCTTGAGAGCGACAATGCCGACATAAATGGACAATACCTCGGTGCCTGCCACGCCGGCGCCGCCATCGAGCAGCTCTGCCTGTCCGGCACGGACGGCACCCCGGTCAACTACAACACCTTCACCCTCAACGTCACCTCTAGCAGCACCGATTTCGAGGTCGGCCCCCTCGTCTGGATCCTCCAAGGCGCCGATTTCAACTTGAGCTCCGGCCTGTCCTTCAGCCAAAACCTCCACAGCAACGTCGCCGTCCCTTGGTTTACACCCTCGGCCAGCTATGACTATGTCGGCTTCGACGCCGACAACAAGCTGTTTATCTACTCCGCACCATACGATGAGTCTACCTTCGTGGCTGGCGAGTACCCCGTAGGAAAACCGACGCAGCCGGAGTACCAGGTGAGTGTTGCCCTGAGTCCATGGCCTAGATGGGCGCGTTGGCGTGCTTGTGTGTGTGACCACTGGCTAATCTCATTTTGCTGTAGTGGTACGCGTGCTACACGTACACTGGCTACTACTATCATGCTCTTGCTTGGGCCACCACGGGAGAGCCGATCAACCCGACGTGCGAGGCGGTCAACGTGACCCGTACTTTTGTCTAAGACAGCAAGCGAGGGCGCATTCAGGAGGACCCCAAGGCTGCTCTCGTGGGTCCCTGCGTTCGCACTGAGCTGTGAGTTGAGTTGGATCATCAGCGCCTCGGAGGAGCAGAGGAATGACTTAATTGATAATCAATGACCTCGAGTAGATATACCTAGGTAGTAACAACAACAGGCAAATTAACGCTTGCCATGACTGATTCTCTCGTCAACCTCAGGTCTCGCCTTGTGCCCCTGCCGTGTTACAGGCGGAAATACCAGGGCCTTTACGCCACGATTTGCCTCGTTTTCCGCTGTGTCAAATCATTTCTTTTCCCCCGGCCACCTTGCCGAGCTTGAGTGGTTGTGTCTCACGCTGACACGTCCTCGGCTTGTAAAAAGGC
The DNA here is from genome assembly GCA_014872975.1 of Diaporthe citriasiana. Lineage (NCBI taxonomy): Eukaryota > Fungi > Ascomycota > Sordariomycetes > Diaporthales > Diaporthaceae > Diaporthe > Diaporthe citriasiana. Next base: position 582,110 of record JADAZS010000002.1, read on the forward strand.
TGTTATACTAGATCTATTTCCCAGCAGTGTTCGGATGCACACTGCAATACTGCCACCGAGAACGCCACATACCATGCTCTGTCTCATGCCTGGTGTGAGGGAGGCAAAGCTGTGTATAAGTCATTAGGGGGCTCATGGTCTGTGCTGATTTGAGGAGCTAGGTGTAAATTGATTATTACTATGTAATCAATCGTAAAGTCATCGCTTTCCCTGGTAGTGCAGCACCACCGAGTCTGACTAGGATGTGTGAGTTTTTGATGGCTGCATTCAAGGTGTAGTGGTAATTTTAATTCCTGAGATATTATAGTTACTGGGATTTATAAGGTCTCATTGTACATGTCATGGGCATGATAGAAGAGACCACAGATTTTGTGTCATTTCCCTTACAGATAATTGCTATCAATAAATCTAGATACCTAGTAGGTACTCTCCAATCTTTGTTCGCAAGTCATCTGAGACCTGCAACGCACTAGTAATAAACAATATGATAGGCCAATCAACAGACAGACCCACAGCCGATTGTATTCTTCAATAACACTGGTTCCTAGACTACATTCTCTCCTCCTTCACACCACAACTTTTCAATACTTGTCTTCACTGTTCTACCAAGCCCTGATGTTCCTGTCACTGGGGTTCTGTGTTCTCTCAGTTGAAGCTGGGGCTTGCTCCTGCTCATCGACTATCAATTGCCTTGCCTTTCGCCTTGTCTAACCTTATCTTGTATCTACAACACAATAGTATATTTCAGGAACTATGACAGGACTACACCTTCTCCGTATGTTTCCCCGACATTCCAGAAAGGTCTCCAAGAATCTGTTGAATTTTACAGGGCCTGGACCTACCAGCCCAGTGTCATCCTGCGGTGAATATCTGCTTAGGAGATGTATGACAGGCTTCCGCACCGTCCTGAGGGCGACAAACTCGTCAATCTATCCGGCAGACGCTCACATGCCGTAATGCTGCCATGACCTCTGAATAGTATATCTTCCTTACCTGCCATAGTGTGATCTCCTGTTGGATTGATAATATGCTTACCCCTGCGGCATAGCTACCCTTGCGATAAAATCGGTTCTGGGACAACCTACTGCGGGATTAGTCTGCTATGTAAAAACCTATTGCGATATATACTGTCATGAGAAAAGTTGCTGCAGAATAGCCTGCAATAGAACAATTTTCTATGGGATAACCTCAAGTGCTCCTGTGGAATAATCTCCTGCAGGACCACCTCCAGCACATGATAGGTAACCTGCTATGAAATACATGAGAGTATGGACGGACAATCTACAAGAAACAAGCCTGCATCTTCTAACAACAAACGGATCGGGCAAGCCTTTAGTAACAGTACTAATAGTAGCAGAGAGCAGGCACGTAGTGTTATTAGACTTCAGCTCGGACACCAGAGTAATTCTGGCAGCCAGATAGACGAAGAGCCCGGATCGAATTTTTGTGACCTAGGTATTTATTGACTAGCGAGGTGTATGGTCCGGTATCCAGCGCCATGAGGTGGTGGGTGCACATAGTTAAAACCTGGAAAAAGTTGCTTGCAAAGCGTTCCCATACCTCGCCGCCCAAACCTCGGCCATCTGAAGCTCCCAGCCGTGTCGCCACATGCTTCGAACGCCCATCCCCGCATTGCTTCTCACTACCATCATACCTCTCCCAGCCCCAAAGAAGACCGTGGGAGAAGAGAGAAGACCGTGCCAACAACTGAAATTGAGATGGACATGGCCAGCAGAACATACATGTATGTCCTCTCCAGCCATGCGATCTCTCCACGGAATAGCTTCAAGTAGAAGCTCAAGGGCAAGGTAACGCAAATGGTGAAGCAGAGTGCAGAGCCCATGAAGCTAAGCATGAAGTTAGTCTCTTGCTACGGAACCTAAAGTGTTGTATTCTGGAACATTCCAAAACGTGAAAGACGGGGATCTGTAATAGGAGAAGAATGGTACTTACGCCATAATGCTGTCAAATGCTGGGAAAGCGATTGAGATCGCTAGGAATATCAGGACCGTCGCTATGCGGATAACAATCTTTGCTATGCCCCTGAAATAGCTGGACATGCCGACTATGGTAGACGACTCGGCAAGGGCCTGCTGGTGTACACCTAGCAACACCTCCAGAGTCGCAACAATCGGTCTCGCGTTAAGTGGTATCTTGGTCAAGGGGATGATGGCGATGGCGCCGCAGAGGATATATGATATCGCCTGAGGGTACCCAGAGGTGGTCAGGATATTGGAAGTGACTAGTATTCAATTAGCAAGCGGAAACCAAGGTTTGAAATTTCGAACAGATGAGCATTGACGACCGAATCCATGATAATGATGACATGAAATGGAGTTTGCCTATGGAGGAAAGCGTCCTGTCTCAGTTCACTTACTAGCATCCATAACGTCGTCGCCGAACATTAGTATACCGACAACCGCAGCCGTGGCGTCAAGTAGATAAGTGAAAGAGAACGTGACCTTCAATGCGCGGCCGTACTTGTGCGGATGTCTCATATCCCGGTCTGTTCAGTTATGTCAGCGATTCGCTCAAAGCAAGACCAGAGGTTTCTCGCGCATCACTCCTGAAGGAGGGCAGACGGCCCTCCAGACTTCCACAACAGCTGGGGCGCATGACAATGGAATGAACGTACAGATGCTAGGGAACACTCCATGACCTCCCCACGGGGACATTAAGAGCCCGAACGAGAGGGGTAGGGTCAGCCAGTTCGCAGGGAACAGGTAAGTAGCTGCCGGCTCAAGAAGAGAGCCGGGCGCGTGTGGCTTTATAAGACCATCCATTATAACAAGGGCAACGACTGCGGAAGTATCGTTAGTCTTGGGTTACCCAAAATGTATCCAGGAGCAGACGCCGACCAGCGTAGAAACCTACTTGTAAAACAGCACACAATCCCTACAATGCTAGTGAAGCTCAAAAAGCGTAACGGAAGGAAGTTGAGGGGTATCAGAATAATAGCACAGACGATCTTCCACTGTGTCCCTGACAAGACACCTTGGAAGAGCAGCTCCATGGAGTCAGCGAAAAGGACCAGAAGAGCAACACAGGCCGCGAGGAGTTCCAACGTGAACAGTATACTAGTGGCGATTCGCGCGTTTCTCCCAAAGGATATGTAGGCAAGGTCTGAGAAGGTGATCAGACTCGGATCTAGGTCCATACACCTCGCAAGTAGTTTAGCCGTGTACGAAGTCACTGCAGCTGCACCAAGCAGTATGATCATTCCACAGAGCCAGCCAGCATATTTGATGCCCATCGGCAAGCTCAGAAGGCCGACTCCGATCAGCACACTGCAAGTGACGAGTCAGCAACGACATCCAGCGCCTCGAGCCTCAAAGGGTTTCTTACTTGGTAGAATTGAAGATGGTCTGAGGCAGTGTGCTCTGTCCCTCAACCGTCAAGACGATCTTCCCGTCACGATCTTCGACCTCTTTCACCAAGATTGGCTGGGTCTCTCCGTCGGGCACATTGCCACTCGCTTGCTGCTGCCGCCACATCTCAGCCGCCTGGGCCATGGACGCCCTGCTGAAACTGTCGTCGCTGGCGACGGTCCCGTAGGTGCGATGTGACCCATAGCTTCCCACAAAATCATTGTAGCTCCCCACGATGTCCGGTGTGGCTAGTTGCGGGGGTACGGCGAAGATGGAGTGCGATGTGGGCGTGCCGCTGCTGATCGAGATGGTCTGCCGCAGTTCGTTGTCCAGGGCTTTGCGCTCGCGGTCGCGGAAGGAGCCATTGCTAGGGTGTCTACCGGGTTCGAGCAGAGGGGCCGCCTCGCTTGCGCCTGGCTCAGGGCTGTCATCTCGCACAGCCGACTCTGGAGCCGCCTCGAGATGCTGGCGGAGGAGCGATACGCGCGGTACGGAGCTCTGGGGGAAGCCAGCACGGCCAATCTCTTCGTCCGATCTGCCATATTGTATGCCATCGTGGGCGCCGATTGGGTCCTGCTCGGGTGCCAGCACGAACGACGACCGCTGGGGAATGACCTCGGTAAAGCCTGCAGCCCGCTGCCAGGATCGCGCAAAGGACCGGATACTGTTTACTCCACCAACGTCGCCAAGGGCTGAGAGTCGATGCGTCACGGAAGATCTGCAGTGCGAGAAGTTTTCAGTAACGACTATTCAAGTGGCGCATGCTCTGTGTGCAGATTTCTGCCGTACCTTCTGCGCCGCGCATGGGTCAGGTCCCGGTCGTCATGGCCCGCACTGGGGCTGTGGTCTAGGTATTCGTCGTCGAAGGCAACGCTTCTCCCACCATTGGAAGAGACGCTTCCACGGCCGGGCGAGCCACCTCGTTCATATTGTTCCCATGTCGAGGGGTTGCGGTTGCGGCTGCTTCCTGACATGGAGGATATCCTGGAGGCAGGACAGACGGGCTTAGTGAACTGAGGGCAGCTCAAAGGGGAGGGCACGATATGGCAAGCTATCTTGGTGTGGGTGTTGGAAAGAAAGAGTTTTAGCCCGAGATTAAGTCAACAGACATGTCTGAGAGTGCCACAGCAACAAGCGCTCGAAAAATATTTAGCCCGGCTGATGTTGCAGCGGGAAAGAAAAGAACCACCGAGTAGGATCTGGTGATGGCCAGACTCTTTATCGTCCGAGTTTATCTGCAGCAGGGCAAAAAGAAACCCAAGGCCTTGCTGTTGGGCAGGGCAATACGTAATGATGCAGAATCTCGCAGCAGGGTAAAGCAGGCAAACATGCCGCGTGATGCCGCTGTCCCAGGCGTGGATGCAGGCCCGGGCGCAGGCCAATGCTGGGTTGCAACTGCTGCTTGTCGAGAAAGTGTCCACAAAACGGCCTTGAGGTGGCTGCGACCCATAGTCTAGCAGCAACTGCTGTCCCTTACAAACAAAGTGATGCCCCCCCCCGGTCTGTGTGTACAAGGCCTGCGTATACCACCAAATTTTGCTAAGGGATCAAGGCAGTTAATATTCCTCTCCGGAAACACGTTATTACCGTCACCACGAGTAATTAAAGCTATTATAATAGCTGGTTACTACCTAATAAGTACTAAGCTATAGTGGTTAAAATTCTTCTTATATCTTAAGTACCTACTATTAAATAAGTAGCTATAAGATAAATTCTAATATAAGTAGGCTATTATTTAGTATTACTATTAGAGGGTTACTAATATAAAGATTATAGTCTTAAGGATATCCTTATTATTATTGTTAAATAGGGTAAAGTTAAAGTAGTAAGCCTTAGAAGTTAGTAGCTATTTTTAACCGGGATAATACTATTAAGCCTAATTAATACCTAATTTATATGGTATAAGAGCTAAAGAACCTTTTAATTAAGAAATCTAACCTGTATTTTAATAAAATATAATATTTTCTTACCGAGAGTTACTAAATTAATTACTTAATATTTATAATCTTAAGGGTACTAAAGGTATATAACTGGTTAAATAAATGGTTATATATACTAGCCTGTTAGTATAATAAAGACCTTTGTGGCTACCATTTATATAAGGTTAATAACCTGTTATATATAGTAAATATATTTATCTTTTATAATAAATTAGGCCTTAATAAGTATAATAGTACTTATTAAACCGGCTAGATACCAGTTAGGTATACTTCTTATATAAAAAGTCTTTTTAGATAAGAAGGTTATTTCTATATACTACTAGTAATTATAATTAACAGCTTATTTATTATTTAGGTATATAAGGGTTATATTATAAAAGAGATCTTCTTTAAGTGGCTGGTTAATTAGGTATTACTAAAGATAAACCTATACCCGGGCTTATAGTTAATCCTTATAATAGATAATATCTTGTGGTACTATAATTAGGTTATCTATAAGACTATAAATAGAAGTAGTATATTACTAGTATATCTACTATTATATTTTCTTAATTTTAACCTAATCGAGATATATTTTAGTAATCTAAAGAGGTATATTTATTATTAATATTAGTATATAATATCTAATTATAATTTTAATAATAAATTTACTAACTTTCTTCTCTTAAGTATTAAAGAGGTTATATAGTATAAGAAGGCTATTAAGGGATATTTCCGCCATATAAGAGTACCGATAAATAGAGTAAAAGCTAGTAGTTAAGATGGAGGTAGTCTAGTTTAATAAGGATAAGAATTAGTAAAGTTATTATAGAGTATTAATAAGTATATAAGAGGAATATTAGTAGTAAGGTAGTAACTTTATGGTAATATTAATTAAAGTTAGCCTTAGGGTATTAATAGCCAAGTTAGAGGTTTACTATAGTAAATATACTAAAAGATTTTATAATTATTATATTATATTAATTAATAGCTTACTACTACTTTTACTTAAAATTATAAAATTATTAACTAAATATATAACTTTTTCTTATTACTTATACTAACTTTAATACCCTCTTATATACTTTATAGCCCTCTTTTCTCTTCTCTATTATTACTACTATTTTCCTAGTATAGTATATTATTAGAATACTTATTAACTTACCCTCTTACTATTAGAAATAGGCTTAGTAAAGCTGGTAGGCTTCTAATTATCCTCTTTAGCAAGTTTTAGTTTATATATACTTACTAGTATTAAATAAAGCTATTTAATTAGTCTAAGTAACTCTTAAGGGCTTCTTATTATATATACTCTTAATAGCTACCTAGGGGTTATTAAATTAACTACCTGATAGTAATTACTACCTTGGTAAGTCTTTATTATTACTATTATTCTTAAAGAAACCCGATAAGTTCTTCTTTCCTATTAAATATGGCTTTATAAGCTTTTTGATTTCTAAAATTATATATAGATTATATTATTAAAACCAGTTATCCTTCTTTCTGTAGAGCTTATAAAGGTTTATATCTTTCTTCTTTATCACCTTTAGTAGATACTTTAATTAATCTCTTTACTATAGTAACTTAAAGTATTTTTATAGTATTTTTATTATAAATTTCCTGTATATTACCTTTTAATTACCCTTAACCTATAGTAGTAATAAAGATAATATAAGTAGCTACTACCTTTATAGAGGACTATCTGGGGCTATTATAGCTACCACTAATAGTACTAGTAGTACTAGTAGTTCCTCTAGGCTGTAAGAAGTATATAGTACTAGTAGTAATAATAGTAACCCTATTACTAGCTAGGCTTAACTATACCTAATACTAAATATATAGAAATTTACTAATAGATTAACTACTATATTAATACTACTTTTTCTCTAATTAAGGGCCTTCTTTTACTTCTTTTAAGGCTATATAAGATTACTACTATTACTAGTAGGTTCTTTATTACTTTTCTTATTATTAGTAGCTTATTTCTACTTAAAAAGAAGCTTACCTGGTAGCCCTTAAATCCCAGCCTTATTATTAATTATAGCTTTAACTTATACCTATAAATTAGTATTAGATATACTAATATGTGTATAATCCTTTATTATAAAGTATTATTACTATAAAGAATTAGCCTTATTATAATAATAATAATTAGCCTTATAGCTAGTACCTAAATTATACTTTTATCGATTAATTAGCTACTTGTATACCTCCTATTAAGGGCTTAAGTCCTTATTTATTACAGTATATATTTGGGCTATAATTAACCCTCTTAAGGGTTCTTGTAGTAATAGGCTTTTACTTAATAAGGTGATATTTTTTATATATTAGATAGTAAGTAAGTTATCCTTAGGGTAAGTAATAAGTTACCTAATATATAATTTAGAGAAGATCTTAATTAGAGGTTAATTAAGTATCCCTTAAAAGGTTAATATTACTTATACCGTTAATATAGTAACCTTATAGGTATATATATATATTAAAAAGAACAGCCCCTTAAAGTTAAAGAGTATTTCTACTAAGTTTTTATAATTAAACTCTTTATTAGGGTAACTAGGTGATATTTTAGCCGGCTTATACCAGAGTATAGTATTCTCTTACTTTTAGTATAAACCGGCTTTAAGATATACCTTCTTTAAGTTTATAGTAATATTATCCTTCTTGTTAAATTTGGCCTCTAGTTACTTTCTTATAAAGGTAAGTAATTTCTCTTATATAGTATTAAGATTATATATCTTGATATTATCTTTAAAGATATAATATTACTTAACTAATTGGGGTATTTAAGAGGCTATTTGTAATAGCTTTAAGCCGGTAATTTTTATATTTAATATTAGTAATACTTTACTAAGTACCTTTAGCTAAGACTAGGTAATAAGGTAACTTTCTACCTTCTTGATATTATTATTACTATTTTCTACTAGTAAAGATACCTAGGGGTTAGAATTATCACCTTAGGTAACTTCTTAACTATTTGTAACCTTACTATTACCTTTCTCTTTACTATAATCTTTATTAGTAAGATTTAATATATTCTCTTATACCTACTAAGCTATATATTTAGTAGCTACTACCTTATCCCTTATAGTTTTTAAGGCTATATATAACTTCTTTCTAGTAGCCTTTTTCTACTAGGTAATATATCTGGCTATAGCTATAATATATAAACTACTAGCCGTAGCTACTTTAGTAGTAGGTTTATATATTTATAATAGCTTTATTAGTATAATATTTTTATTAATAAATTATATAATTTGGTATCTTAAGCGGGTATTATATAATAAGTATTAAGCAGTCTGGGCTTTAGAAGTTAGTTAAAATATATTAATTGTAAATTTAGCTGGGCTAATATTACTATAGGCTAGGGTAAGTAAGGTCTTAGTATCTTTACGGGATAGGCTAGAATTAATTATACTATATCCTGTTAGTATTATAATTACCCGATTAGGTAATATATATGGCTTTCTAATAGTAATTAATGGTAATAGGGAGGTTATAATAAAGAGAATATTGACTACCTTAACCCCTTAGTAAAATTTGGTGGTATGTACAGGCCTTGTACACACAGACCGGGGGGGGGCATCACTTCGTTTGCAAGGGACAGTGGCAGATAGCTAGGCAGCTAGGTAGGTAATGGCTGCCGAGGGAATAAATGAAGCCGCAGGACTGGGATACCTTGAAGTAATTCTGTAACGCAGTAATCCTGCACACGGGCAGCATCTGGGCCCACTCAGGTTATCACCAGGGTGGGTGGGTACGAGATTGCCCTGGTCGATGGGGCAGGCATGCCAAGCCTGCACCTTGGAGAGTGACCTCTTATCATGATAGCAGACCCCAGTTTCTCCTCGGTCATTGGACAATGGCACCTTGACAAACGCCCCAGCATCAGCGGGCCTCAAGCATGAGCCGCATGACCTCTAGACTGACTCTTAGTCCACAGTAAACAACATCCGCACTGCTGATGTAGTGTATCATACTCATCACACATCAAAACAGGTGCCAATTCTTGAGTCAATTGGGCTGTTCTTGATCCTTCTGAACTTTTAATGACTAGATGTATTGAGCCTCAACATCTCCATGCAGCCACGGCCCGCCAATCCGGGCGGTTGATTCCCCACCTGTTTGTGATGCTGCAACATTTTGTGACCTGAAGTTAGACAATCAGCAAGAGTCTAAGTGCACCCATAGGCTCTGCCTCAGCTCACATAAGTCTCCGAGACAGACCTCCTATCGACGATGGCATTATAGCAAAAGTTGGCTGGCTAGGTGGCACAAAACGAGTCATCACTGTTTGATTCATGCATACATGACTTGTGGTTTCTTCCAAACCAATATTCCCTCATGTGTATATAATGCTGTCTCAAAGCTGCATCTGGAACTGCCCCAGACCTCCAGCTCAGGATTGTGGAAGGAGGTTGTTATGAAGGACCACCACAGTTATGTATCTCGGAAGTGAGCATGGTGATGGCTGCCAGAAGATGTATTTCGGGCACTGAGCAAGAACATCTTAGATGCATCTTTCCTAGCAGTTAGGTAGGAAGCCATTTTAGTCACAATCGCTCTTTCGTCCAAGAACACGATATCTGGTGTCTTCGAGCCTTAGGAATACTGCAAAATCAAGCTGTAGAAGCACCTTGTTCCTCTAGAATTTCTGTGTTTTGATTTTCTTTCTTCAGTGTCAAATGCCACAGGAGTAACTCAGTAATCCTAGCTGAGAAAACCCCAGATGACCAGGTTCCTCAATGCTTAAATAGAATGGAGATTCCAAGAAGCATTGGGCAATGTGTGCTATGCAAGGTTATGTATTGACTATTTGTATTCTTTGAGTTCCTCTACTAAGCCAGAATAACAGTAGTTATCCTAATAGGATAAGGGATAATGTATTTTATAGGTTATAATAGTGAGTTTTACTATATAAGGCTTTAGATAGTAACTATTAATCTATTTTTACACACTAGTATTCTATCAGAAACCACCATTTTGTACTACAAGTCTTAGCGTTGAGACGGATCCCGCTTACTGCTAGCAAAGTAGACCGCTCGGCCAAAAGACCAGAATTCCAAGTCCCCAGCTTGGATTACCTAGCAGTATATAAGTGCCGTGCCGTCACAAGCGTTAGGCCATGCCCATTTGCGCTGTGCTGGTGCTGTCACAAGGTTATGTATATTTGATAAAAGAAGTGATTTCGATATACACTTTACCAGTCAACCTAGCCATACCTTGCAGTCCACCAGCATACATCCACCACAAAGTGAGGTTGTGTGTGATAATACCATAATGATATTTGCTGAACAGAAGTTGCTAAAGAGCATATCACTGGACCAACTATGACAGAAAATGCCTGTATATCTCTATTGCCTGACTATCTACACGTCACCTCATGGGGCCCCTTCAAGCGCCTTAGAAATTGTGACGCTGTCGCTATCACCCAGTTTCCCATTGTCAGCCACATGCCCTACTTTGACGTTGAGTCTCAGACTTTCGTCCTCTGCCTCTCACTCAAGACTAATTACACAAACCCAGTCTAGAAAAGGCATGCTTCCATCCTTTGTCATTCCCGATGTATAAACATCTCCTGGGAGAAACAGCCTCTTGCAAGAAACTTTCTTATAGGATATATTAAAGGGCTAACTAAGCAAGTTTACTAACTAGAATACCAGCTAGGCTGCCTATAGTACTAGATAGCTTCTATTTAATATATATACCTACTATAAATATACCTTTAATCAAATAAGCTGTTAGAAACCCTCTATTTGGTTTCCTAATTTAATTTATAAAGTTATTAAGTACTTTATAATATAGTAGCTATAATTTTAGTTTAATTTTCCCAGTTTTTATACTAAAAACCAATCTCCTAGTAATATTATATATAATTATCTTTCTTATATATAATAATTAAAATAATATTATAACCTAGCCTGGTTAGCTAAAAGCCTTAAATATCTGGTTATATTCTAAATAATTATTATTAAATAGCTAAGTTATCTTTCTAGGTATTAAATTACTACTTTTTATATTACTATAAAGCTTATATATAATATAATATATATTATAAGGCTTATATATATAAAGTTTAAAAGTATTATAAAAGCTTAATTATTAAACTTTTCCTATTCTATAAGTATATTACTTCTAGCTAGATAGGTTTTAACTCCGGTAATATACTTACTAAGTCTGGTAAACTGAAATTTATAGCTTTATATAGCTTTCTAGTTTAAGAAGTTTTCTTTTTTTAGATTTAACTTTAGGAGGGATAATAGGTTAAGCTTAAAGTTAAGTATATCTAGTATCTTTATAGATATTTATAATATTTATTAAATAGTTAAGTAAGTTAGATAATATCTATAGATTTATTCTAAAAGTTAAATAATATTTATAATATTAAAGTAGTATAAGATTATCTAATTATAATTTACTTACTAGTAGCCGTAATAGCTTATTATATAGTAATAATACTAATTTATAGGTAGAGACTTATAACTTTAAAATCCTAATAATTTAGGTATAAAAATAATTATAGTAATAGTTATACTAATAATTTTTAGCTAAAGTAAGATATAATAAGTAATCCGGGCCTTATAACCTGATAAAATAAATAATAGTTAATTTATTGTTAAGGAAAGGAATTCTTATACTATAGAATGCTTAGAAGGAGCCTATTTAAGGGCCAAGATGGCCCGTTGGCCCGTGTGTATATGCAAATATCGTTCCTTCCAACATAATCCACCAGGTCCGCCGCCAGGTAGTAATCCGCCAGGTCCTCCCGGTGGTAACCCCCCAGGTCCACCTCCAGGTAGCAACCCGCCAGGCCCTCCCGGCGGTAGTCCTCCGGGTCCCGACCCTGGCGACGACCCCGATGATCCGAATCATGACGATCCCAACCCACCGCCCGGTCCACCACCGGATGTTAATCCCACACCGTCTCCATCTGTCACTCCCCAACCGACGCTGACGCCGACACCGACGCCGACGACAGCTCCCACTGCCAGCCCGACGGAGTCCGGGGATGGAGAGTGCACCACGAGTGCTGTAGCATCTTGCCTTGAGGAGGTCCACGTCTTGACGGAGTACTTCACGCTAAGCAACGGTGTATCTACTTCGACCGTCGAGACCGTTACTGAGACAGGATGTATAACCATGTTGACGTGCGAGGGTGAGGGGACAACCAGTACTACGACAACATCTTCTTCAACATCAGAACAGCCAATCGCCACTTGTACTGCTCAGCTGATTGTGCCCCAGTACGAGGCGAAGATCGACGATGCTTCCTACTTCGTGCCTCTTTGCAAGAGCGGGAGCCAGACGCTATGGAGAAATGATGGCACGAGTCTGAAGATCGATTGCAAGGGTGTTACCTTCTCTACTGGCGAGAGCTTTAAGATCCCCGGGGACCTGTCGAACGCGACAGATTCCAGGTGTCATGATGTCACAAGCAACGGCATGTCTGTCTGCTATTCCAAGCGCTTTCCAAGCTGGAACGCAACGCAGGACACCGTGGCTATCCCAGCCGGTCGCGCGGTAAACCCATACTCAAACGTCATCGCGATAGCAGAGGCTCTCGAAACCGTTGGGAACCACGACGGATTGGCTGGAGTCGGATGTGGATCATCTAGGGCCTTCAACGATGTTGCGGACTACTATTTCGGCAGGGTCCAAACCCCACTTGCGGGCATCACATCCAGCGATCAGAACGTCACGGACTTTTACCATGACATCTCGTCTTCCAGTCAGAATGTTACAAGCCAAGGGAGCACCTGGATGCCGCAAGCAGATGAGATGCTACAGAACCTTGTGTGCCATATCGATACATCTGATGGTAAATCCAGCCGGTTGGTGCGTGCCCTGGGGAAGCAGTCTACCCTCCACACTGGTATCAACACATTAGTGTCCATAGCCAACGTGGAAGCGTCCCAAAAGTCCTTGCGGAACCTGATCAAGGATCTGTTCGACAACTATGTTGCCTATATCGGCCGGGAATCTTCAATCATCCAAGGCTGGACGCAGGCTTACAGACTATGTTTGACGAACTGGGACGAAGGCAGTCTGTCAAAACCCCAGATTCAGAAGCCCATTCGCGACGACGTTGATGATTGGTATGCAACTTACTCCATCATCATTAGTCCAGGCACAACAATGGATGAGTTGCGGGGATTGGAACACGCCTTGGGTGTTGAAGGCTCAGAAACAGCGCCTGCTGATGGGAACCCGGCATTGTGGAAAGGCTACACGGCGAACCTGAATCTGGTGCAGGCGAAGCTGCCTGATTCTACAGCTTTCGTCAACATGACAGAGAGGAGTGTCTGGAATGGTAAATCTGCAGACAGCGACGATCCCTTTAAGCTTGAAGTGTTCTGGGACCCGGATACGGACACAAATTCAGACTCAAACTCGAGCAGCCGCCTGTCCAGCACCACAGCCGATATCGATGCGGCGCCCATCAGAGAATCGAAGGCATATATTTTTGACGATGAGGCGGCTGGCGGAGGCGAAGCAATTGAAAAGCGCCAGCAGCCTGGGCCCTGGGACCCCAGGACTTTCCCACTCCCTGCAGACGATGCACAGAAGGTCACTGGTCTGACAGGAAATGACCACCTGAAAGTTATTTCGCAACAGAAAGGCCAGGCTCCATCCGACACTGATTCCTATACATTCGCGCCGCCTGCCGGAGAGGGCTCCTGGGTGTTTGTACTCGACAATGGATTTGACCTCAACCACGAGGTAATTTCATCTATCATTCGCTTCCCTGTGATTGACGCTTTCGCTAACAAAATTTACTCAGTTTCTGGCTGATCAGTCACGTAACCCTGCCATCAAGAGGAAGATTGTGACCTACATTGTCCCAAACGAGAAGATACTCGCCGCGGTGCCCCCGGACTGGGCTGCACAAGGATGGCGCGCCTCACCTGAGGTAATCGACGATAACCAGCCAGACCGACCGTTGGGACACGGAACAGGAGTAGCTTGTTTAGCAGCTGGATCTTCGGACAAGATCGGGGTCGCTCCTGAAACGAACCTTTATCTAATCAAGTGGAACAATTTCTACGTGAAGGAGAAGGATGGGCAAGTGGTTGAAACGTCTCTATCACCATCACTCTATCTTGCCTGGATCGATGCTTACACAAGAATTTACAACGCCTGGCTACCTGCTGACCAAAACGGGGAGGGTATCAATCCACACAAGAGCGTCATCAACTTGAGCAATGGTAAGCTTGCATGATCTGACTTCAAGTGATCCGTCTTGGCTTACATGAGCACAGGTACGCCAACCACGAATCAAATATTTGCGATCACGTACGTTCTGGCCCCATCCTCAGACTCTAAGAGCAAAGCACATATCCATTGAGTGGCTCTTCTACGCCTCAGTTGAAGATAAAAATGGGTCAAAGGAAGGTCTGTTTCCTATGCAACATTGGCTAATTTGAGTACCGAATAGGGCTCAATTCTTCAAAGTCTTTGATGAGAAGGGAGCGACAATTGTTACTGCTTCTGGAAATGGAGGGTATAATTCAGATACCAAGAAGCCCAACATTTATCTAGCGGACATGGTGCCTCAAGCGCTTTCCAAGCCCCGCAGTCCACTCATCAGTGTTGGAGGAGTTGTAAGTTATCCATTCAAAATTTCTACTACTATCTCGTCTCTTGTGGGTATCCTACCTCTTTGAGAAGTCCATATGGTCATATCAGGACCCCAGGACTCCACAAGAAGTATCAAAATGGCCTCAAGTTGATCCGCCTTGGCTCAGTACAGGATGGCTGATTTCAATCTCACAGTACCACGATGGCTCTCTATGGGAGAATACCTCTCCTTCAGGCGCCGCGCCTGAAAAGCCGCCGTCAGACGCAACAATCTCTATGTACGCACAGGCGGTAGATGTCACGACGTGTAAAGCGAATGCAGGGCCGAGAGACACACGTCTTGTCAGCGGTTGCAGCCTGGCTGCACCACAAGTAGTGAGTTCATCTACATGCCATGAGCTTCGATAAAGGGAATAACTCAGACAACAAGTTTCTAACTCTTTGCTCCCCTAACAGGCCGGCCTAGCAGCAGCACTTTTGAGTTACCCTTGGCCAGAAGGCTCGAACCCTTTCGACCCAAAACTGAAGTCGCTGACAGTTGGCTACCGGATGAAGATGATGCTTTCTAACTGGTACGGATATCAGCGCCTGCCACACTCTGAGATCACCAACCAGGCCCTGAAGCACATCGACGAATTCCCTTGGCCCGTACCAAACTACGTCCCAGTCATCTACAACCAGGTCTTTGGACCACAGAGGTGTAAGACCGTCGCTGGCTTCCCCAATCCCCCGCCTGGAGTAGGTTATCCCTGTCCAAATCAAGTCGGTAGCGGAAACGGCGGTGGCGCTGGCAGCGGCGGTGGTGGAACTGTAGGCCCCGGCGATGACAGCACTGGTAAGCTGCCCCCTTCTGGACCTATTACATACCTAGGTATGTGAAAGCTGAACCCGTACATCCTAGGCACTGTATTCTACTCGAACGATCCGACATACCTACCAAGTGATTGGTCGGGCTTCTCAACCGTGACCCGAACTGCGGACAACTCGACCTTGTCCATGAGCACAACCTCTGTGAGCTTCAACTCGTCCACTAGCTCAAAATCGTCGGCATCATCTTCAACGGCTTCCAAGACCCCAACAACATCCAAGACGTCGACGAAGTCTTCTAGCTCAACTTCTGCCGTGTCATCGTCCGCACCATCATCAGGCGCTGCCTGGACTCTTGCACTGTTTGAGAAGCCGGGTTGCCAGGGAGATCATTACAACTTCACGGCACTTAGCAAGGGAACCGCCAGCTATTGTATCAACAAACCCAGTGAGCTTTCGACGGATCGAGGCAACGTGAGCTGCACTTACGGAAGCGCAGGTCACGCACCGTCAGCACACTGCGCTGGTGGGCCTTGGCCCATAAAGCCCAAGTCTTGGGCTCTGAAGAACGTCTTCTGTTCCAGCTTCCTTGACACACAGTGCAAGATGCCAAACAAGAAGGGCGTCCATATCGACAGCGGTCAAGGCTGTTCCAATGCTCCAGTTGACCTCTCGTTCATCGAGTCCCTGAGCTGCAGTCCCCACAAGCCGAGCTGCAGGACCTGCATAAAGTGTCACACCGATTGCTGGGACTCAGTTGCACAGGATATCGAAAAGTGAGTCCATCACCTTCCCCCCTACGTTTCCTTTTCTGTCTTAGCTGTGTGAACTTTACCTCTGACATCCTTCTAGGTGTCAAGCTGGTTGCAGTTCACGCTCAAAGTGTGACGATTGCCCTGGGTATTCCGAGTCATGTTAATGGGCGCAGACCAGACTCTGGCTGAAGGGCCCATTGTTGAGAAGGTGAGACAGGGATGTCAACGGAGTATGATTCTTAATGGCGGTATCGCCTGCTTGTCCATTTGAGAAGTTCTAGCCCAATGAAGAGCTATCCCCATCTCTGACTCAGAAAACTGAGGACCTGGAAAGTGATAAGTTGTGAAAATTACAAGGGGCCAAGGCCCACAATATGACATTATGTGACAACTGATGTGCAATGTTGGATTATTGGAGCACAAATCTAACAAATAGCTGCTGTGGGTGCTGAGACAAAGCTCGACAAACAACACAGTCCCCCTGTTTGCCCACCTCTCCAGTTGCACAACGCCGATTTCCCCGCCAGTAGGCACACATAGACCAGGTACATGGGTGATCACGGCTGTCCATGGAAGGTTCAGTCATTCCAACTTCTCCATGACACCCTTTGCCGAAGTTTATGGTGAGATGAAATTGAATCTAATGTGGTGTGCGAGCATTGTGTACTGCTAACAACTGCAGATCTTGATTAGGCAATTTCATGTAAGATGATTGGCTGTATCTTGATGCCCACTAGCTTTTTAGGGACGAGGTCCACTAATGCAAAGAGTGCATTGCGGAGCAGGTCTCTATTCAAGTTCCCTTTGCAAGACCCAACATCGCATTGGCTACTACCTTCAGGAATCCACTTCTGTGACTAAAGTATAGCAAGACCAGAATCCATCTCAAGAGCTGCACAAGGGCATGAAACATGCTGCAGCAGGGACGGGGGACATATTGAAATAGGTAGGCTTTGGCCGTTCCTAGCGGTACCCATACAAATAGAACAATCTGCAGATTATTCTATCACAGATCATCCCACAGACATGTCTGCAGGAAGTTTTCATAGACGAAATTATACTCATATTGAGGTATATCACAGGACAGTATCCAACTGCAAGTCATCTTACAGAATATAGAAGTACTGCATGTGCTGTCAAATGTGTGGGCTAAATGTACTGATTGGGCTTGGAAGTGCTGGGCTGTGGCTATAATTGCATGCATCTCCTGAAAATGGAGCGACAAGGGGGCAATTGCGTTGACTGTTTTGGCAGTATGCCAAGATCTATCTCTCTGGTATTACACGCTGTGGTGTATTTGTGGACACTATAGAATGTAGTCAAAAAATGCGGTCATTTTGAAGAGATCGGCCATTAGCAAAAGCTCGGCAAGACCAAGAGAAGGCCACCAGCAAAAGAAATCAGAATCCATGAAGTCCTAAGGGCGTCCCGTGTGGATTTGGCCTCCTAAGTACAGAAGGAGTCGTCACTCTTGGTGACTCTTCAGAAGTGAGTCTTACTACCCAAGCTTTTCACTATGCAAGGATGCTGGGCACTCTCATCGTTGATGACTGGCACCTTTGATAAAAGCTGATCATTCTGGTAGGAGATTGCACAGCACCCTCTGAGAAACAATACACAGTAGTTCAACACGCTTTGATTTTAGTAGAAACTCCACCAGTATTCTGAGACACAAAATATGTCTCTACCCACACAGTCGAAATACATGCCAAAATGCTCACTTGAAGACACAACACCGAAAGGGCTATCACAACATGCATGTGGAACATCAAATTTCGAATTCCTTTCAATGTGTTTCGCTCGGCCTATCTAAGCCGGCATGGGACATCAATTCGTACATCGCTAACTCATTACTCTAAGACGTCCAGACACGCCATGATCAATTCCCCAAGACGCCAGCGCTCCCTGCGCCGGAACGCTCCCTTTGCCCACTCTAAGGCTCCCGCAGCGTCGCCATCAAGCATGCCGACAGCCTGCATCGCGCCCGCCACGCCCTTGCGCACGAGCTGCCAGGCGATCAAGAAGGCCTTGAACGCGTAGAGCGCGACCCACGGCGGCTCCGACTCGGGGCTCAGCGTCGTGTCGAGGTAGCGCAGGAACCAGTCTATGTGAGGTTGTGTGGCACGTGCCGTCTCGGCGCCAAAGAGTATCTCGCTCGACGACGCCAGGTAGGTTGATTCCTTGAGCACCGCGTCCACGCTGCCCCCTACTATCCCGCAGGTGTGAGACGGCGACCAGATCTGCAGCTCGATCATGGCCATCTCCCAGGTCGCCTCCCGCGACGCGGCGAGCGGCGACGAGCTGGTGGTGGAGGTGGTGGAGGTGGTGGAGGCGCCGGCGACCCCGGTCTGTGGCCGTGACGGCCGGATGCAAGGGCCAAGGGCGACGAGTGATGACCTCAGGGGCTCCAGCCTCTCGAGGCTCAGGCGGCCCGTCATGGTCGACCAGCCCGACACCTCGCGGGCGCTGGAGAGCAGGAACTGGGCGATGTTAATGGCGCCGTACGGGTCGAACGACGGAAGCGACTCGAGATCTGGCTCGGGCGAGAGCACGCGGCGGACCGCCTCGGCGTACTGCACCGGCGGCGTGGACTGCCTCTGGACCAGCTGCTGATATGCCCAGTCGGAGGCGGACCGCGCGGCCCAGCAGCCCTCGGGGCAGGGCAGCTCGTGCTTGATCTCGAGGTGCGAGAGCGAGCGTGGTATGGAGAGGAATTGGTACAGCAGCGCGTCTATCTGGTGGACGGCGAACAGTGTCCGTTTGTGTGACTCTGATTTGATAAATTCACCCCAGAGCGCTTCCAGGTCCTTGGTCGCTGCGACCTCTGGAGGTGTTGGTTGCGTTAGTCCGCTGAAGCGTGCGAGAGAGATTATCCTCGAGTGCATTTTAAGGCCGTATGCTGAGTCCTTGCCGCAGAGATACATGATGGCGCAGATCTCGAGCAGCAGATTTGCCTGCACCAGCGAGAGGTTGTGTGTGAAATCGTCGTCGCTCTCTTCTTGGGTCGCGAGCAGGACGCGGGCTCTGTGAAAGCAGCGTAGTGATATGCTGCTGCCGGAGCCGGCCTGGTCGCCACGATCGGGGTCCTCGCCGTGCTGGTAGGCCAGGCACAGCATGCTGAGCACCAGATACGGGGCAGTTTGGGCAGCGTCGAAGGTCGGTTGGTGAAGAAAGGGGACGAAATGTGAGACGTGGACGAAGTACAGGTCAAGCCCGCGTACTATTTGAGATCCTGATGGATACCAATCGTCTTGGATATAGGTCAAGTCTCGGGGCGATAGGCCGTCAGGGATATGTGTATTACATGTGACGGTATCTGGACTGGCTTCCGGCGAGGAGGTCTGCATATGTTCCGCCGCGGGTGAAGGTATCTGGGCGCCGGGACCATGCTCATAATCAAGGACCGATGTGCCAAGCGACATGGCCAGATCCAAGTTCGTCGTGCCATGTGGAAAGGAACCAGTTGGTGTCGATCCGGCCGCCAATAAACGCCGATTATGGGCAACATCATCCCCCCCAGCACTCGTTGGTAAGCTGGTGGACAAAGCCAGGCTTCGTCGAGAGTGGCGGTATTGAAAATCGTCGTGGTCGAGCTGACCTTGCCCGTCCACACAAGGTAGCTCGATGTTCCAAGCCGCATCGCTCAAGTCCAGGTGCATCTCCTTATCCCACTGCTGGGAGAGCAAGCTATACTGGCTTTCTGGGAGCGAGACCGAGGGTGTCTTCGCGTCCTCAGATGCCTCACTACTGGAGCAGTCAAGGTCCGCCGAGGGCGCGGCCACCGGGGAGCGGCGTGCTCTCTTTGGCGGCGACCCATCTTCCTGTTCAGGATGCTTCCTCTTAATATGTCGTAGGCGTAAGTCTCTCCGAGAAAAGGTAGTACGACAAAAGCCGCAGGGGAATGAGACCTTTTCCTGTGAGCGAGTGTGAAGGGCAGCGTGGCGCTTGAGGTTCTCCTGTCGGGTGAAACGGGTCCGACAGTCTGGGCACTGGAAAGGCTGATGGGACTGCTCCCCTGCAACAGATGCAACAAGAGACATAGTAGCAGCCGGGTCGGTGGTCGGTTCAGCGGTGGGATGGCAGGCTCATCAGGTATGGAGAATGTCGATAGAGCAGACGAGACAGGCCGCGGCCGGTGATTGTGGTCGTCAGGGGCTGGCGACATCAATGTTGCCGCCGTTGCCCTCTAGTGTAGCTTCTGCTTATCTCCCATCTCACCCAGATATGAGCCCTGTCCCTGCTTTCTTCCCCGCATTCTGCACCTGCTATCTGCGGCGATCAACGGTCCCTGGTAAAATGGCCGTATCAGGAGCGGTTTCTGGGGGTGGGCACGTTCCGGGTCTCTGGGGCGCGTGCCGGGATTATTGGATTTGGGTATCTAAGTGGGGAGGGAGGAGGACGGACGAGGGTCCTTCGGCCAATGACATGCTGCCTGTTACAATCTTGTCAGTCTTTTGTGTGCCACAGCAGCAGCACCCAGGCAGACACACCAGTCTACGTGTCTCTGATTAGGGTATCCCGCCGGAACCCCGAGATCGGGTGTCGGGCTGGGAGAGCAAGCGAAAACACCCTTCCCGAGATTGCTGGCCAGATTCAGTATTATCGTGGGATTTATCAGTACAGAAGTCAGTCACCTCTTTGCAATTACACAGTGGCCTTGACTAATCGATTGTAACAAAATTTCAAATGCAATCCTGTGTATACAATTGATCTCTAGGCTAAAAATGACCACCACCGACATTGCACTCATGCACACAGCCTTCTTAGACCGGAAGCACAACCCTGACACCCATGTACTCGCGTTGTTGCATGAGCTTGCCATCGACGACGATTTGGTCGGCGCCAACACGGTTGCGCTCTGTGTCTGTTGGGTCTGTGGCCTGCGCAATCTGCATCTCTCGCCATTGGCGGTTTGTGGGCACAAGCTGTCCTTGCTCGGTGAGCCTCTTGAACTCCTTGTACACGCCTTGTTCCTCGACGCAACCCTCACGTTGGATGAGTGGCGAAGCTGCAGAAGGGTTAAAAAAAAATGTCAGCGTGTTTTCCATCGTCTGCGCTCGAATCTTGACAGCTGTACTCACAAGCTGCAGGTGTCATGCGCAGGTCACCGACGGAGCTGTTGAAGAGCACGAGTGATAGGCGCTCCTCGTGCAGCTGATCAGCCGGGGGCGTGAAGACTCGGTGGCGAGTGGCCTTGAAGTGGCCGCCCGAGACAATCTCAAGGGTGTCACCAATGTTAATGACAAGCGCGCCGGGCTTGTAAGGCACGTAGTACCATTGCTCGTCCTGGCCCCAGATCTGGAGGCACGAGATGGGCACAGAGAACAACAGAGTGGTCAGTCCGAAGTCGGTGTGGCCGTGCATTCTGAGCCCCTTCGACTTCTCGCGGGTTGACTGCTCCACAGGGCGGAAGAGGGCGTGGCGGAAGTAGCCCTCACCGGTAGGGCTGCCGTGCGACTGGACATTGTCCCAGAGGTAGTCGTCGGGCAGCTCCAGGACGCGTGAGAAGAGTGTCAGGATGCGCCGGTTGACCGACTTCGTCAGGTAGTTGCAGAATGCCTCAATCTCATCCATGAAGGGGTGCAGGCACTTGGGGACACGGTTGATGTCTTCCCACTCTCGATTGTACCAGTTGAACTGCTCGATGCCATCGGGGACTCCGCGGTGACGCTGAAACGCGCGAGTAAGCGAGATGTTCAGTAATGAACTGTGTAGCAACGCCCTCTCTCACCTTGAAACCATATGGGTGCTTGTAACCAGACCACCGTCCCGTATCCGGGTCGAAGATAAGCCTTTCTTTGTCTTCTTCGGTAATGTTGTTGTATAGGTACTGGGCTAGGGCAAACTGGCGGTGGAGCTGAGAAATGGATGATCACCAGTTAGCATTGGTCGCTTGATTTTCCCAGGGGCTATGGTTGCGTTGTTCTCACCTGCTCAAGAGAGATACCGTAGTTTTCAAGGAATAGAAACCCATCCTCGCGAATGGCTCTCTTGACTTGGTTCACTAAGCCATCGACGACTGCTGGGTCATCCGAGTCAAGCAGAGACAAGTCAATTGACGACAGCTCGGCAAAGTTGTGCTTTTCCTGTGTGACCGGAGGGGGGTTCCATGCCGGAACGGATGGCTTGCCAGGCAGGTCAGCAGCGGGCGGGTTGAAAGGCGCAGTGGGTGCCATGATCGAATTTGTCGGTATTATCCGGAGAATAATGTTCCTGGGTCTGATGATGAGTTCTATCACAAATGTTCTGGGGCAGCGCAGCCTTGTCTTATATCTTTCGCAGCCTGGGCACGACTTTACTGCGATATTCCGTGCGAATACTCCAGCATCAGAGATAAAAGCACACTTGTGTGGACGTCTCACCTCGACAAGCACGATGAAACTGCGGACGGTTCCTGAGTGCAATCGGAACTTGGCTAGAATGGCCTGATGTCCTGAATGCTGGTTCGGGTTGCGCCAGGAACAATCATACCCCTTGCTCTGCTTCGCAACCTCGCCTGACCCCAGTTCTCTACGCGGATCATCCACGTGGTGAGTGTCCTCCCTATCCTCCCTATCCTCCCTACTGTATTCTCATTTCTCTAGGAGCAGCCTGCAGCCTGCAGCCTCCTGCTCCTCCCCGTCCTCCTCCGCCTCTCCCCTTGCCGGAGATCTGCCTTCGCCCGGGAGCTCCTTTCCCTTATCAGACCCATGCCGCTGTACGGCAGTTGAATCATTGGCATATTCAAGCGAATTAGATCAGATTGTATGCAGTCTTCCGGAACACGGGACACACAATGCTAGGTTTGGCATTAGACTTCGGTGGGAGGAGCTCCTCCCAACCGGCCGCGAAGGGTTAGACTTGGCACTGCAGGTGGGTCGGCGTGAATCGCACTGGAGGCAGAGCTCCTCTGCCCTAGCGATAATGGAAATTGCCACCGTCTCTGCTTCGATACTTAAAATGAATAGACGAGAGCAAGACCAAGGTATTTTTGACAATCAAACCAAGTTACTCACTGTGCACTATTCTGACTTACCTCTGGTCTCTGTCGCACCACACACACACACACACACACACACACAGAGCCCATATCCACATACTCTTCCTTGTCAGAGCCAAAATGTCGCGCCAACTTATTTCGAGCGAGAAGTTCCCACCTAAGCCGCATAATTGTGAGTAATTGCGCAAAGCACAACGGTCATGTGCCTTAAACACAGGTGATTGACACGATCCAAAGGCCCTGCGGTCAAAGTCCCCGGTCTTGTCTTCCTCGCCGGCCAAACAGCCACTGGAGAGATTAAGCAAGCAACAGTGAGTTCGACCAATTCTTGGCTCAAACAAATGTGTGCTGATGACCTTGCGTCTTTTCGCTCAGAGGACCGTCCTGCAAAATCTCAAGGAGGTCTTGGAGCTCTCGGGGTCATCTCTTGAACAGGTGGTCAAGTACAATGTCTACCTTGCAGACATGAAGGATTTCGCAGCCATGAACGAGGTCTACATTGACTTCCTCCCCAAGCCTATGCCATCGCGCTCGTGCCTCCAGGCCCTTCCTCCAGGAGACGGCACAGTGATTGAGATCGAGTGCATAGCGCAGGTTTAAATTGCAGGCATTGCTTTCAGTTGGATCATGTGTTGTGTCTTCTTAGAATTGAGGAACATGATAGCTTCGGTCTTCAGTATGCAAGAAGCCGAATACCTTCTCTACAGGAAATTGATCCATTGTTTACGATTCACATGGTACACTTGACTGTGACGACACGCATAAAATGTGATATTCCGCAGAGCATCAATCTCAAGTGTTGCTGTCTGTTCTTCCCCTCTCATGTGTTGTTACCTGTACCAAAATAAACAGTACTAACAGGTTCGCGTGCAATTGGAAGCCACGGTCAACGGAAACAAGGTTAGAATGTGACTCAATGAAGCCGTTTACGACCACAGAAGCATGTAAATGGTACATGGTAAGACGAGCCTCTAAGTACACTTTGGGATTCGTAAGATCTACCTGTCAATCTAGGCTGACTCTCTTACGCGTCCACCGCTCAGCCCTCACCGTCTGATAAGTTTCCCTGCAAGATGGAGACACTTGCCCCTTCAGGTAAGACACTCCAGCCTTATCTGGAACTCCATAGGCTCAAGGAGGGCTAAGCTTCCAATAATTCAGTCAGTCCCTGGCTCTCCTTTTAGCTGCTGGGAGCAACTGGGCAGGGGTCGCCTTCGCATACTACTAGCAGCAACTCAGACACGATTTACACTGTGGTGGAGAACAGATAAAGCACTTTTGCAATTTTATGTAATTCTATTTCTTGGGAAAGCTATAACGCTACAAGCAACGGAGTGATAACCCCTGTGCGATACCGCAGAGTCGTTTCAATGTGTCATGACCGAGCAACCTCGAGCTCAGCCATGTACCAATTCTGTATCGCCTTGGTGTCGCCCGTCATGGCGACGGTGTCGTATTTTTGCCTCGCCTCTTTGGCCGCCGCGCCGTTGTTGACCATGCGCCCCGCCCACTTGCCGTGCTTCCGCGCCGCCGCCACTATCTTGTCGATGGCAGCGACGAACTCTGGCTCGTCACCACGCGCGGGCGTGTAGCCGAGCAAGGCCTGGGCGAGATCGTTGGGGCCGATGAAGACCAGGTCTACGCCGGGGACGGCGGCGATGGCCTCAACGTTCTCGACGCCCGCGCGCGTCTCGATCTGGATCATGGTGATGATGGTCTCGTTCGCAGTCTTCATGTACTGCGGCGTTGTGAGTCCGTGGCCAATGGCCGGGAAGGCTGACCCTTGGCCTCGCACGCCCTGCGGCGGGAACTTGGATGACGCGACGATCTGACTGGCCTCCTCGGCGTTGTTGATCTGGGGCACCATGATGCCGTGGGCCCCCGTGTCCAGCGCCCTCTTGATTATGTCGTGCGCTGGCCCGCGGATACGGATGATAGGTGACACCCCCAGGGCGGCGATGGCGGAGACCGAATTGTGCATGGCCTCGTCGCCAATGTGACCATGCTCGCAGTCGATTATGACGCCATCAAATCCACAGAGGGAGACTATCTGAGCCTGGCGCACTGAAGGAATGGCCATGAACGTCATGAGCGGGTACCTCCCGGCCCGGAGGCCTTCAAGGAGCTTGAGTCGAGGGTTTTGGACATTGGTTGTCTGAGCCGTCGGCCAGACCGTAGTTTGTGCAGCCATGTTTCCACAGTTTGTTGTTGTAGGGGTACGGTAAGGTTCGGGTGTAATTAAGCTATTGCGACAAGCAGGATGACAGGAATAATTATCAGAGTAGGTATCAAAGTGTTCTTTGGCTGTTCCCCCCCTAAGCGGTACGAGTCTCACCTTCAGATATCGCAAGGAATCGCAGTTTGTCTTCAGGCTATTTAACTTGAGTGTATTGAGGCTCATTGCCGCTTCTCGAGTATCCTCCGTTGCATTGTCATCAGCACTCACAGTCCTGCCAGTACATATTCTTCGGGAGGAGCATGCAGGAGGAGCGCCGTCGTTTTACGCAAGGCGATCACGTCCGCCAGGGCTGAGTGAGGAGGAGGACAGGGTAACCTGTGCGTGTAATTGGGAGGAGCTCCTCCCACTATCTTAGGGTCCCACATGACAATTGACTAAACCCCATACCCGTGCCAAGATTTCAGGGCGGGCCGCGGAAGATACCCCAGATTTTGGTAGATTAGAAGATAACGCCTAGAATAAACGCCAAAGGTCAGCAGCTTGCTTATCGGGGCAGACAGCCTCGGGCAGCCCCAGGTTCCTCGAGAGCCGAGCCGAGCCCTGGAACAGTGTAGACCAGGTTGCAGTTAAGACCATGGGGGTTCCTCACGCCACAAATTGGACAGACACTCTGACGTGTTCTGTGACCTCGTTTCTTCTGTGATTCTTTACGGGAAGCAAAGCAAAACCTCTTCCCTCACATCCTATTCTCTGTATTTCTCCTGGGGGCCATGGACGCAGACAAGAAACTTCCCGTCGGCGACGTTGGCGATGGCCAGTCGTGTGCCGAAGGCCAAATCGACATTGGGGACACTGCATTTGCAGGCGAGCGGAGGCCAGAGTCGCTTGCAAACCTGGGTGATGTTGAGATCGCGAGCCTCAACAAGAAGCTTGTCCGCAAGATCGACTTGCTTATTTTGCCGCCCATCGGGATATTATACATTCTGAACTACATTGACCGTCAAAACCTCTCTGCTGCCAAACTGCAAGGCATAACCGATGATCTCAACATGACCACCGAGCAGTTCGCCACGGCTATCTCAATTCTATTTGTCGGCTATCTTCCCTTCCAGATTCCGAGTAACCTCATTATTACAAAGATTTCTCGGCCCGGAATGTACATCTGCACGGCTGTTGTCATCTGGGGCGCCATATCTGCTGCCACGGCTGCGGTGCATAATTACGGCCAATTACTTGCTGTTCGGGCTATTCTTGGAGCGGTTGAAGCGGTCTTCTTCCCTGGTGAGTGGATTCTTCTCTGTCATGGTCATCAGTTTCATGGGAATGTGATTGTTTGCCGTCTCCTATATGGCTATCCGGAAGTTCAAGTTGCACCCTCCCTGGATCAGCAAGGCTCTTGGACAAGGTTACGTCCAAACATTATGTCTTTTTATCCCTCTCCTGTCCT
This sequence comes from Diaporthe citriasiana, assembly GCA_014872975.1. Lineage (NCBI taxonomy): Eukaryota > Fungi > Ascomycota > Sordariomycetes > Diaporthales > Diaporthaceae > Diaporthe > Diaporthe citriasiana. Next base: position 609,140 of record JADAZS010000002.1, read on the forward strand.
GTACAGAGTACCATCTGGTATCCATAGATCTCTAATTTGATACTAGGTGCTATCTACTACTTGTCCGCTTGGTATACAAAGAAAGAGCTTGGAAAGCGTCTTGCCGGTCTCTACATTGCACAGCAAGTCGGCAACGCCTTTGGCGGACTCTTCGCCGCAGCCATCCTGCAACTCGACGGAACACACGGCATTCGAGGATGGAAATGGCTCTTTATCATCGAGGGTTCCGCTACGGTCGGCATTGGTGCTATCTGTGCCCTCATCATGCCCGAGTTCCCCCACAACAGTCGTGTGCTCTCGCAAACCCAGCGTGACCTCGCAGTGTGGCGCATCGAGTCTGAGGCTGGAGCCGCTGAAGGCCACGAGGACGAGGGCACGATGAGTGGCTTCGTAAAAGCCCTTTCTGACCCTAAGCTATTGCTGCTCATCTTCTGCAACCTGCTCTCACAGGGACAAGGTTCCATCGCAAACTACTTCCCCACCCTCGTTGGTGCGCTTGGCTATTCTCGAACTATCAGCCTGCTCCTCACCGCTCCCCCTTACATCCTCGCCGGCTTCATCTACTACGGCATCACTTTCTACTCAGACCGCAAGAACACTGTGTACCCCATTATTCTTGCGTGTATTACCATTGCAACAGCAATGTACATCATCCCGATGGCCACAGACAACGTCGGAGCGCGCTACTTCTCCATGATGATCCTACCCTTCGCGTCCGTCGGACCTCAGATCCTCCTATACAAGACGATGAATCTTCACCTCGCACGACCCGTCTCCAAGCGCGCAGCAGCCTCTGCTCTGATCAACGCCATTGGTGGCACCTCAAACATCTGGACCTCATATCTCTATTACGCCCCCCCACACTTTTACGCTGCTTTCGGTGCCCTCATGGGCTGTGCCGTCTTGTTCGCGGCCACCATCACCGTCTACCGCTGGCTGGTGCTTCGCGAGAACAGGCGCCTGGACTCGGGCGATCCGGCTGAGATTGCGAAAGCCATGAAGGGTGGCGTCACTCAGGAAATGGTTTCTCTGGGCTGGCGATATGAGATGTATTAGAGCTGTGGAGAGAAGATTCATGTACCTGTAGCGTTCCAGCTTATTTTTAACAAGTCAACCTGATAGCTTCTAAGGAACAATGGACAATTGGGCTTTCCCTGGTCAATTGTTGAATATCCTAGGGAATAGCGGTGAGCGACGTGGCTCACACGTGTCGATCATTCCAGGGTCTTGGATCAGCTGAAGGTAAAGGAGAGTCTCGCGGCAGCTTGGCAGCCTTCATTCTGTCGGTTACTAAAATACTCTGTCAAGTCCTTGAACATCAGGTAACCAATGTACACCTGATCAGAGGCCTTGGAGGGAAGCTCTGTTCAAAACCACGACGTTTAACGTAAACCTGTGATCAATAACGACTTTTTGTTAACATTCGGTATTTATTGCGCATTAGTGTGACTTTTTGGGGCCAAAGTGAGCTTCCATGTCCTGTCCTCTCTTCAGTTTCCAAGGTTGTATCTTCCTCGCACCGATGTGTCCGTCCCATCGACCTCTGTGAGAGCATGGCGAGCCTTCAACAAGTCTTAACTCTATTCCTGTATTTGCGAGTTTTAGGACTTGATTTTCAGGAGGCTAATTTGAAGACGCTAAAACGGGTACGTCAAGACTGTTCAGCTGAAAGCGAGTTGTTTTGCTATGATGTCTCGAACTGGCCAATCAAACCAGATGCTAAGCCGGACCGAGACTCGCCATGCGGCGAACCGTACAGCACTAGACCAATTCACCAACGATGGAGTGTAAACATGTGATATGAACTAAATCTCCTTCGTTATAGATCCATGGGAGGGCCCTGGGAGATTCTTCTTTCCCGAAGGACTGGTCATGGGCGTCATTTCTTGCCGATCTGCCACATAATTATCAGACCTCGATGCTTCTCTCTTCCTTGCTTTCCATCTGCTGTCGTGGCACCTCTTGAGTTGTGTTTACGGTATTTACCGATCGTCTCACCATTATGGACCGAGCTCAATCCATGGTCGTCATCATATGGACGCTACTGGTCGTGTCAGGCATTTTTCTTGGGCTCAGAATCCACTGCAGGTGCCGTGGAGGCGGCAGGCTATGGTGGGATGATTGGGTGATGATTATTGCATTTGTCTGTCGATTCCTTCAATTCTATCGCAGACACAATTGGCTTACCCATCGTTACTGACATCTGCATGCTCCCAGATTCTCTCGTGCGTAGAGCATGCTGCTACCATGGTCGGGGTCCATCTTGGACTCGGAAAGCACATCACCGAGATAGACCCAGCGAATCTTCCGGGGCTGCACATTTTCAGTCGTGTGGGTTCCTCTTTCGCAATATTGGCCTGTGCTTTGGCGAAGACGTCTTGGGCTCTTACAATGCTGAAAATTGTCAGGTCGACACGGGATTGCATGAGAATCATGGTGTGGTTTCTGTTGGTGTCCATCAACGTATTGATGGACGTAGGTATCATCCTCAATTTTTTGCAATGTGATGGGACAGGTCTCACTGTGTCGCCGAGCGAGATGTGGTGTTGGAGCAACCTCACTGCGGCCAACTACAATTCGTTCTCGGCTGGTAAGTGGCTCTCGGTGATTAGGCTCGTCAAACTTGAACAAATTGCATCAACTGACTTAGACAGCCTGGTCTGGAGTTACGGACATTGTTCTCGCCTTACTGGCTTGGAGAATCATCTTGCCTATGCAAATGAGAACTAACGATAAAATTGGGGTCGCAGTAGCCATGAGCTTGGATTTGTGTAAGTGCTGCCCGACAAGCTTCTAAGAGGCGATAACAACTGATGTTACTGGCCAGCTCTGGTACCACTGGATTGGCCAAAACAGCCAACGTACTTCTCATGGCTAAGACCGACTTTACCTGTTAGTATTCTCCGTAAATGCTGTCAGGTCCGTGCTGACAAGTACAGATGAGGTTACAAACCTCATTATGTGGACATCGGCAGAAATCAGCAGTCTCATCATGGCTGCCAGTGTGCCGTTCATTCGCCTTTTCGTGAAAGGCAAACTCTCCACGTCGAGGTCGCGTGTAAGCGGAGCTCAAGGACTAAACGAACAGCCACAAGATAAGACAACTACATCCAGCATTCCTACTACCGTCGGATCTAGTCGGCCTGCCTGGGAGGTACAATCTGGAAACTTTGACTCATTGGCTGAGAGGCAGCCTGCTGAGAATGGCTGAGAACAACGGCAATCCCTAATCGTGCCCGTAGATGTAGAACCTACATTTCACACTTTTTAGTATTTTGTCATGTTTAGTAGTCCACTGCGCGCGAGACTGCTGGACTTATGGACTGCCAGAGATCAATACCCAACATAAGCCAACGGCGGGAGTTTTCCGCTGCCATGAAACTTGACTAGAGTGGAAACGGCGATTACTTCTTCCATAGAATCGAGAATCGAACTAATGATTGCTACACAGTTGAATTCGTGGATGATTTACAGGCGACAAAGTCTCGAATAGCGAGGGAAAAGCTGCATCGATCTACATCCTCGTACACAGAAAACACACAGACTGTAGGTAGATCTCACAATTAAGTTAGCTGGTTGCTTTGCCTTTACGGTACAATAACAATTTAATCTCCATATCAAATTTAATGCGTGACGCCTAATACTTCAGATGTATGATTTAGGTAAATCACGACAGCCGACAAGGGGGGATCTTGTCGAGTCTTTGAGGACCAGTGGCCGGCCATCATTTGCAGTTGATAGATGTATTAAAACCCTGTTGATGTTAATACTGGTTAATTGTGGACCTGTCTGTTAGATCACTGAAACTTGTCGCACGGGGAGAAGCAAAAAGAGAGCATTCCACAGCTAAAAAGCCAACTTCTGAATGCCGAAGGTCAACTCCTATCCTCTCTACCAGAACTTGCCGCGCACATGGAACGGACTGAATTTCGGAATCAGGCACCTAGCCTTTTACGTAGCCTGACTCCGCAAGTTTGGCGGTGTGAAGGGATCTTGGTAGCCCACCTTCTTGTGTATGTAGACGAAATCTGGGGAAATCTTGGGGGCGATCTGGGGTACCCCGCAGTAACCCCAGTCGCTCAATCCACAAACTCTGCATTTGCCCTGGCAGACATCCACGACGACGCGGTGCTACACGGGGAACGCCGACTTGAGGGTCAAGCTCGTGAGGTCCTTGCCGGGTGCAATTGCCGATGGATCTGAGATCGGCTGGGTGCTTCTTTTCACACGCGGAAAAATGGTAATAGACACGGGAGGATCCAATGCAGGCCGAGCGCCAAGCTGCTGTGGACGTTTGTGCAATTCTAGTGTATCCGCGTCGGAGATTATGCTAGATGGGCACGCGTTGTCTCCGGGTCTAGAGGAAAACAAGCACCTTGGAGCCCCCCGCTATGAAGGAGGAGGTGGTATTCGGTGTAGATATACGGGGGATGAGCGACCTCCAGCTTCTCGGGCCCATGGCCAGACTCCTTGATTTTTGCCTGTCTTTTCTGGTTGAGTCAGGCTCCTGGACCAAAATGACTTCTCCCTTCCTAGCGACATTGTCGCCAGCCTCAGCGGGAGTCGCCAACGCTGGCACCGTCGCTTGCAATGCGTCGACTTTCTCTTCTCTGAACTTGGCCAACATCGAGGTGTTAGCGATTGATGTCGTCGTAAACACCACTGCCACATCGGGGTCTTCGGCCGGCAGTGAGTTCTGCCAGGTTACGGTGCAATACACGCATCCTGGCCAGAATGATACAGTCAATACACTGATAGGCCTGCCTCTGGCCGCAGAGAACTGGAACGAGCGCTTCCAGATGGTTGGCGGCGGCGGCTGGGGCACAGGCTACACAAGCTCCCTGATCACAGCCGTCGTGGACGGCTATTCCTCGGTAGCCACAGACGGCGGCCATGACAACAACGCGCCGGTGGCCGACTGGGGTCTCGTCAGCGAAGGCAACGTCAACTGGCCGTTGCTATGGAACTTTGCTGTGGTCACATTGGACGAAGGGGCATCCCTAGGCAGACTAGCTACAGAGCTCTATTACGGCACACCTGCAAAGTACTCGTACTGGAATGGCTGTTCAACAGGTGGTCGTCAAGGACACATCATGGCCCAGCAGCACCCCGAACAATTTGACGGAATCTTGGCAGGCGCGCCAGCAATTAATTGGCAGCGCTTCATTGTACAAGAATACTGGGGTCCGCTTATGGCAAACTTTCTTGGTACGTGCACGTGGTTCCATTGCTCGCAGCTGGACGTAGAGACTGACGGCAGCTGGCAGACACGAGACCTCCTACGTGCGTACTGGAAGCCTTCACTGAAGCCGCAATCAAGGCATGTGATGGATTGGATGGCGTCGAAGATGGAGTAATTGCTCTTCCAGACCAATGTGATTTCGACGCGGATTCCTTGATTGACTCTACTGTCACCTGTACTGAGCCAAGCGGATCCATCGTTGTCACAGCGAAGCATGCCGAGCTAGTCAAGGCTGTCTGGGAAGGACCCATCTCCGCGGAAGGCAAATTTGAGTGGTACGGTATGGCCAAAGAAGCTCCTCTGAACGGCCTCCTGAATACGACGTGCGACTCTGTGGATAATTGTACTCTCGTGCCTTTCTCCATCCCCGAGGACTGGCTCAGAGTGTTCGTAGCCAAGAACACGTCACTGGACCTGAGTGGCTTGAGCAGGGAGGACTATGATCGGCTGTACCGCGCATCTGTCGCTCAGTATGCCTCGGTCATTGGTACGGACAATCCGGACCTGACCGACTTGCAGAAAGCGGGCACTAAGCTGCTTACCTGGCACGGCCTGGCAGACCAACTTATCACCTATCACGGAACGGTTGACTATTACGACCGGGTGACGCAGATGAACTCAAATGTTACGGACTACTACCGACTCTTCCTTGCGCCCGGGGTAGAGCATTGTGGTCTTGGGCCAGGTCTCGACCCTCACCTCACCATCTTCGAGTCCCTTCGGGCTTGGGTTGAGAACGGCACAGCCCCTGACACTATACCCGCTACAGGACCGGCTGTCGGTGATAAGAATGCTACTCGGGAAGTCGGTTTGTGCCTATATCCTCGACAGCTTACATTTGTCGGCTCGGACCCAAATGACGCGGCCTCTTTCGAGTGTCTGTGAGACTATCCTGAAGTCTATCAATCGCCTTCTGCTACCAACGAGACCTCGACTTTCTAACAAATGCCTGATGCTGAGAGGATTGTGACAGCCTGGTCATAAGGAGTTGGCTCTATTAAGTCTACAGGTCAACGGAACAACTTTACGGACGCGTCTCCAAATCATAAACATCAAGATATCCGTTTCAGTGCGCGCATTTACGATCCACGTGACCATGACAAATGTTTCTCACCTGTGACAGATTCGCTTCCCATTCAAAGACATGCTCACAACTCTGGATCTTGCGAGTCGATCTCGGAATATGCTCTCATATCTGATTATAGTCGTGCGCACTGTAATCATGAACCTGCCCAATTTCAAGCTGGACCTGCAAGCAAGGAATTTTCATCACCTGGAGTAACTTGTAAGTCGCCAAATCAGCCTGAATTGAATCTTGGGCAAGGCTGCTTATGACTTGAACCGAGGCAGCAGAGTATTATTTTGCTACCCAAATCTTTTGACTTCCGGGACTCGAGGCTCGTTATGGTTGCTTGATTCTGCCATATCTGTACCGCCGCAATGTGGTTTTTGTAAGCGGTCTAACTTCCGTTTAGAAGAAGCAACCACAACCCAAGTTCACCAACCGTTTACGTCAGTTCAACAACCGTTCCTTCTCCTTAAAACAGTTTATGAACGGTTTAAAATCAATAAACAGTTTATTCTTATCGACGCTTATCTCCTGGGCGGTTGACGTACCGTTGAGGGAAAGGAGAGGAAGATCTTCCGTTTAAAAAGAAGGAGCGGTATAACTTCCGTATACCCACGGTTTAAAGACCCTACCCACTGCCAGTACAGATTTGAAAACAGACTCCAATCTCAGCAGTAACCGCGTCCCTGGTACGACCCAAAGCTTAGGGATATGTGCCTCGGCCCGGCGGCTTCTGAAAGAACGACTTTGGCAAATCGAAGTCTGGTTCTGCTTCTCTCAGAGTATTGAGAGTGTCTCTCACAACATCGTATCCAAAGTTGTAATCAAAAAAATCTTCCGGCGATTCTGATACTAGTCAGCCACAGTGCCAATTAATGTTGGTTTGACCTACTTGGTACCCGTTCCAGAGGGATGAGCTGGGACGCTTCCTTTTGGATCAGTTCCGGCTCATCTTGGCCGGCGTTGCTGAAAATTTGCATCAAGCTCGCTCGGCTTTTTCGAATCCTTTCGTACAGTAACAGACGATCCGCAACGCTCTCCTTTGTAGCATTGCTAAGGACCATTCCGAGAACGATGCCATCCTCTATTCCCTGAGCGCCGCCCTGTCCTTGGTCTGCATCTGGTCAGTAAAATATCTGACATGTTTCGCAGGGCGATTCAAACCCACGAGGTAACATAGGATGAGCTGCGTCGCCTGCTAGTGTCATTTTGCCTCTGACCCAGGTGGAAATGGGTGGCCGAAAGAGGAGCGCCCATTGTTTGATGTCCGTTGCCTTTCTGTTCGCGCGTCAGCAGTGGGAAGCAACCGAGCCGACTTAGCATGTGTGTAGGGGCATGCTTAAGACATACTTCAGTACTGCTAGAAGCTGCGGATGAACGTCGCAGTATCTGCTGAGTAGTTTAGACTTTTTAATTGGTGCTTGCCAGTCTAGGAGAAAACACAAAAGAGGTTTTGTTAGCGTGAGGTTCTCTGGTAGCAAAAGAATGAGGAATGGCCAAACCTTCTTTTCGCATCTTCGAGATGTCATCCTCGTGGAAAATTGCAACAAAATTATGAACCTCATTGCTACAGACTTGTCAGTAATTCGACGATGAGAAGCACACCTTCGGTCTTGGCCAGCCCTGGAGGGCACTCGCTTGCGGCAAGGATATGCGACCAGCCTCTTCATGTCTCCCACAAAGAATTTCATGCGGCCGTCATCGGCTTCGTTCCAGAATCTCGTTTCGGGGTCATTTTCGATATCATCCGCGGGAATTAGGAAGCGGTAGCAGAAATTATATGCGTCTCTTGATGGCTCAGGAGGGTTGGGCTTTCCGATGATAGCCTCCACGCCGAGGGTGTGTATCCCATCTGCTGCGATGACCTAAAATGTATTAATCACATGCTTTGGGTCCTAAAATAATGTGTTCTGGAACACTTAAAAAATGAAAGACAGGGAATTATGAGAGGATAATACTGGTGCTTACAACATCGCAATGTACCGTCTCGCCGCTAGCGAGGGTGATCGAAGGAGCCTCTGCATCCTAGAAAAGATACTTAGAGAATAGAGAATGAAAGACCTTGCATGAAGTAGAAGCGCCGGCCTCACTGCGCTGATATGAGTTGAATATGACGGCGGCTCGGGACTCACGTATTTCACTACCTCAGACCTCAGATGCACCTCTGCAGGCTTTCCCTGCCCGTTCTCTTCCGTAGCCAGTCTCCTCAGCTCGTCATGCAAATCAACGCGGTGCGCAAAGTACCACGGCGAGCCGTACTTGACCGGAACCGCATTCTCTGTGGTTCCCACATGGAAGCGCTCAAGCGTTTTGGCGTTGGCACGAAAGCTAGACCTGACTGTTACAAACTTGGCGCCTGTGGGATCCAAACCCCAAGCGAGCAACGCTCGAGATGCGTTCGGCGGGACGTGGATTGCGGCGCCGATCTCATTGTTGAAGGAGGACCGCTCATATATGCACACGCTATGGCCAGCTCGGCGGAGGGATATAGCGGCTGAGAATCCCGCTATGCCTGCCCCGACGATGATGACTTTCAAATCCATTAGGATTGACCAGGGCGTGGATGGCAAGTGCTTCGAAACAGACGCTTTGAAACGACTGCGAGCACTGTTCAGTGCAAATACAACAGACTTGCAGAACAGGTGCGCAGATAAGGTCGACAGGGTTGTCTGAATCTCATGTACTTGGTACATGAAGCCTCTCGTGGAGTGTGCTGTGCTGTGCCTAGAGACAGAACTGCGTCGCAGAATGTTGTGGTATGGCATGCATACAGTGTGGATTTCTCGGGAAGCCGGTGATCTTTCGAATGAAGGAGTAGAGTTGGATCATCTTTGGCGGCCCCATTTATTGCAATACCTGCGCCTTTCAGGCTTTGCATTAGGCTCTCAGCTCTCGTGGGATTGCTAATGAGCTCGCCAGGACCAATACATCCATTCGGCTAACAAGATGAGACAGGTAGAAAAGCCGAGGATGGCTCGGCCTTAGAGGTCAAACAGTGGTGAGAAGTGCCACATATGCATGCAGGATGATGGGGTTTTGTCGCTAGTTCTGGCGATTGAAGCTCCGCGATGCAACGCTGACTACCGATCACGGCAGTCATCCGTAGAGGCAAGGATCTTCTGTCTACAGGTGTGATTATAATGGAATTGGGGCCGGCTACGAGATGATGGGTAGCCCGGAGAAATTCATTATCGACGAGCAGTAGACTGTGCCTCGGATTATTTCCTTGTTTCTTTCTGATCCAGGTGGTATTATTTGCGACACTCTCAGCTCAGTCACTAGAGTGACTCACAGTTATTCGGCCAGTTGGATTTCGCAAAGAGGACTTCCTCTTTGCGAAGATTCGTCAGTTCCAAACTTCACCTCTTCTTTGTACTTGGAAAGTATGATGCAAACGTTCCCAAATTAAATGCTCAGGGTCAATACCTTAGCTGAGCTCATATTTTCTCTGAATCAGGGCTACTGCAAGTCGCAAGGGAATACATGGTTTGGCTTAATTTGACAGAAAGCCCTAGATACTCTCCAACATTTGTCTTGAGTGGGCGATAAGCATTATAATCGTCAGACTGTAGAGAACATAACGAGAGGACTACGACATGTTGTAATACTTCAAATCATATCCGAGGTTGGATGCATTCAGTGCTCGAGATGGAAAATTTGATGATGTTGCCATAGAAGATATTGAAGTGATGACAACATCGCAATGGCTGTCTCCTAGCTTCATCATTAAGGTATTTTCCAGTATTATTGATAATGACACTGTTCTCTTTTCATCCTACAGAAGAACAGGCGACTGGCCTTACTTGAAAGACAAAAGAAAATGCAGCAGCGACTGGATATTGGTCCAAATTCTGCAAAAAATCTGAAACTATTTGATAGTGACTTGATGGGCTGCTCGAGGAGTTTAGGCAAAAGCCGTAGTACTAGGTGGAATTCGAAGTCCATAACCAACCTGCCTCTCGCTGCAGCAACTTCCCAGCTTACATGCGTTATTATCTATCAAGGTAGACCTCGGCCACAACAGAGTGTCAGCCACTGTGCATAATATTGCCAATGCCAAAACGCAACGTAATTACAGTTGAGGCTCGCTTATATACTCACCACAACGCAGCAACCTCCACCTCAAGGAGGTAGGTCAGCATCGCAGACTCATTGCTGACAAGTTCTATCACAGACGTGTAACGAGAAGTGTACATTACCTACCGTTGACGAAGTTAATTGGCTGCCTTGTTTGTAGTGTCACCCATAAAAAGGTCCGGCCGGGCACAAGCCACCCACCAGCCATGCATGTGGATGCGTAAGCACCACACCTAGGGCTTCAAATGGATGGATGGACACGTTTCCTGCAGATTTCAGACACACCTGCATAGGTGCGTGAAATCCCCACCTCCCCAGCCCCCAAAAGTCCGTGGTTGGGCTGAAAAGGGATGGTCGCTAGTTATCAGCAATTTTTGCAGAGCCGCAGACATGGCTGCTTCAATGTCAGGGCGTGGGGTAACCACCAGTGAAATCATTTTAACCCGTACCTCCGCTTGGGTGACTTCTATTTTGTGCAATAGGTCATAGCCTCCATACCTAGGCACTTTTTGTCGCTTTCCGTGCGCGCTCCCGAGTACTTCAGCTTGCACGGGCATTCAACAAGGCTCTCGAGACCCCTCCCCCCCCGTCACGACGCGCACCTGGGTACATCTATGAAGTTGAGAGGTTTCGCAATTTTTTCGCTCATTACCCTCAATCCGCGTCCACCCCGTATTCATTTTCGTATTTGCTTGCAGCACATGTATTTTATCTAACGGCCAAGATGAGCGACGGGACTAGAGACTCTCAATGGTACGGCGACAGACACCCAAGATATCCTCCGCCGCCTGATTGGGAATTATGGAATGTTGAGGGGCTTCAAAAAGAAGATGAGGATTCATTCCATGGACTCATTTCCCGTACGGAGCTTTCCGTTAATAATTCCCGATGTGATTCAAGTTTTGACATGACTTAAGGAAACCCTCAGAGGTCTGGCAACACCTCGTGTGGCAAAGCCGAGCCCGATGCAATCAAGGACCAATACGCAACCTGGAAGAACGCTCCGAATTCCAAGTGTTATGCCTCATTTGGTGACAATGGAACAACAGCTAGCGTAGGAGCGTATGGGCATCTCATCCAAACGAGCCAGTACCTAGAAGCTGGAAGATCCGGCATGTTCGCGATGGTCTCGAGATTGACGGATGAGCCCCGATGGCCCCTCTCTCGAGCTCAAGATCTGCAAGAAATGTCGCATAACCCCTCAGCCACCTCAGACTACATTGACGGTCCCATTTCTGTGGGACTTGAACTGAAGATTCCCGGCGTGCGCTCTAGGAGAAGACAACCACAGCTGAAATGGGTTCACTGGCGATGGCCGCGGTTTGAGTATGACCTGCGCAAGTCGAAGCTGAGAATATCGATACAATGGATGGTTCGAGACCATATTGTCCTGCAACAATGGGTCGTAGAGAACAAGGGAGAAGATGATGTTCGTGTTCCCATCGAGTTCGGGAGAGACACGTGGATTCAAGACATGGAGTATCTGGACTACAAAAACAGATTCAATGATAGGAGCGGGGAACAAGGTCAATTTGCATGCGCAGGACCACACGGCTACAGTTGGGTATTGTTACATCCTTTCGACGAGCCCATGAGCAAGGGAAGCAAAAGTGAAATCCCCACGCTTTATTCGACTTGCAAGATCGAAGACGGGAAAATTTTGCCCTGGTCAGCCAAGGATAGCCGAGACTGGACATACAAAAACGACGAAAAGACGGGTGACGCAGATCCACAGGCTGCGACCACGAATGAGTGCGCACAGCCCAAAGAAAACAACCTTATAGCGGCGGCCGTCATGGGGGTTTTTGTGAACGGTGAAGCACACCAATTCAAAGGTGAAGACCCGAATGTGGGACAGTGGGAGGAGACTCTGAAGCGAGGCACAACCATGGAGATTACTGCTGCGTACAAGTTGATCTTGGTTCCTAGGGAAGCTATTGATTACAGGAACTTTTTGATCCCTGCCGCTGCAGCTAATGTGTCTCAGTTTCTTGCGGATGAGCCTCCCCTTTCATCATGCAGCCTTTCAGCAATCTACTTGGGCGAGAAGCAAGTTGGGCCACGCTCCGACGACCGCTATGGCAATGACCGTCTTGCACCCGCTAATTCGACTCTGCGGCCGAAAGACATTGATGGGAACGAGGAAGCCAGAGTACCAGGAATCGCAAATCTCGGTCCTTATGGGATACAACAACAAATGCTAAGGCCTTTGGGATCTCCCACGACTGTCTCTCTAAGGAGTCACATCGATTTCGCAATCTGGCGCAACCTCGAGCATATTCTTTCGGTATGTGCCATACCACTCCAGCCACCATTGCTGGTAGAGCACCAAGCTCAGACGAGAACCTGCTCTGAAACGGATGCGGTGGCCTTGACTTGTGGTGATTTCTCGGGGCATCGTCTGTACAGCCCTGCAAGTTTGTGAGTATATCCTTTTGTCCGTGTTTCTCTTGTGCTGCCCGGATAGCCCAAGGCAAGAACCCGGCAGGGGCAAGAGTACTGCTAGCAGATAAGTGGGTCAAGTTAAAAACTTAACCATTATGTCTAGTTTCGCTTTCGAGTTCCTGGTAGACATCGCGCAGCGGCTCGAACAGATGAAGCACAATGATTCTCACCTCACATTACTGAAGGATAGAATCAAACGAGTGTGCAAGGGCCACATCATTTGGCTACTACACAAAGCTGAGGTCTCTAATCACACGTTCTGTCTGAGGGGAGACTACTTTGCGACTGGGAGAGCAGTCCCCCTAGTGAAAGGGGTTGACGAATGGGACTCGGCAGACTCCTTCGTTCTGAAGGACGCGGTGACTGACAACCCTTTTCATATTATCAAAGCCTGCGATTTCATCGATTGCTATAAACAAGAAAGTGAACTCGGGCTGGCTTTTCTCAAGTGCATCTGCTTTCGGTGGATCCTAATGCTCAACAAGACAGACAAGCGAGGCAAGTTTGCCTGGCCGCACAGGGACACCATAGGGCGCGAAACGAAGCTCTTCCGTCTCGACGACCATGTATGGGTCTGGAGGGCCTTGAAATCTCTTCAGGAACAGGGTATTTGGAGTGAAGCGGAATGGTACGACTCCAGCACAAAAGACCGCGTTGTCCAAGCCGACAATCTAGACAAGGAGGAAGATGATGAGGAAGATGGTTCAGAGAAAAGCGAAAATGAAATGATGACTCAGGATGACAAGGATTTGGCAAATATCATGAAGGCTTATACTCCGAGCGAGGTTCAGAGACAGGTATTGCAGCGCTTCACTATTCTTGAAAGCGACATAACCCAAAGACGGATGCTTGCCGTAAGTCGGTCGACGGAACGGACAAGATTTCTTTTCCACGCGAGAGACACGGCGCTCTTCTACGGAGCTGACTGGGGATTCTTTTCCGCGTCCAGCCAATTACTCTGGGACAATACAATAGACGCGCAATGCTTCCACAGCGAAGACGATGCAAATCAGTGGGACAACGCGATCCGATTCGGCTTAGGGCTCATTATGGGCATTCAAGGGTTCAAGTTCGGAAATTTGGACCCAGGGGAGCTGATCCGACGCGGAATCGACGTGCTTTTCGGGAGCACGAGCCCAAATGGCCTATTCCCAGGCCAGTTGGATGAGACCAACCAACAGCCCACGCTTTTCTACAGGGATCGTTTCAGAGATTTTTATTTCCACGCTGGCTTCGAGATCCCCTTCATCCTCCTACGCTTCGCTAAACCTGTGTGCGAATCCTACGAAAGGGCGCAGGATCTCCCATCTATCACAGTGACCGTGCCGGAAAGCCAGACTCAGAATTCCGGTATGGTCCATTCACAGATGGAGACGGGGCTCGCAGCTTCGAGACCTGCTGAGCAACGAAAAGACGCCACGAGCCCTGGTACAACACAGCAAAATACCAGCCTGAAGAAAGTCCTTCCATTTGGCAGTGGGACTCGAGTCGATCAGCGCAGTATCGTAGAGTTAAGCGATGAGTGGCTGTACAACTACCCCTCCTTCCTTGATTGCGACGAAACCGATTTTGTGAAGTCAGTCAAGATATTATCGAGCCGCCACCAGGTGCTAGAGCCCAGTACATCTTTTGAAGTGGCACTGAGGGACGCTATTGTCTCACTGGGACCCAGAGGTCAACTTTGGGCCAATGATGATAAGGGTGGCCTGGGACGAATTGCAACCATTGATATCCGTCCAAAGAAGGGACGCCGGCGCAGACGGAGAGAAGATGGGCTTTGGGCTTACGCACATGTAAGAGACAACGACGGCCTGCGAAATTTCCTATCAAACTCCGAGCCCAGGACTGCCGAATCAGCCAAGAAGCGCTTGATGTGGATATCCGAGGCAGATCCGCTAACAGTTCTCATCTGTTACATCTACACTCCCGACGCTCGGAAAGAGCCCTTGTCCCTGTTTTTCAACAGACATTCAAATTATGACGCCTACTTCTACGACGACCCAACCAGGGTTTCGAACTCTTGGGAGACCGAGATGCATCTGAGCTTCTATATGTTGACATCAGCCGATCCTCCAAGACACAATGGCTGGAGCATATATGCTTCGACCGAGGCTGGCTACACCGACTTCCCCTACTCAGGGATGAACAGAGACAAGACAATTGGACCACAAGCGTCTGCAACTTCAAGGAAAAAAATATTCCGGTCATCATTCGGCTTCCATTTTGACGGTGACTTCTTTGACCGCTACTGGACTTGCTACTTCATCGAGCATGTTCCAACAACGGACTCAAAGTGGACTCTGCCCTTTGACGATGGATCTAAGACGTTTAAGGGCAACAGTTGGCACCAGAGAAAGGTGCTGGAATTGCACCTCTGTGATCGTATCCTGGACTTGATGTTGAAAGGCAGTGGGGATATTTTGGAGGAGGCGCGACAGGTCCTTCACGTCAAAGCTGGGTTCCTGGCATATACGGTAGACAACCATGACGAGTTCAAGAAGAGAAGTGACCTTTGGGAATCAATCCAGCCCATTCTTCGAACGGTTCATGACGAGCTCTCGACGGCATTCAGTACCCTTCGAAAGTGGGCTTCACGAGAAAAAGACCGAGAAGCAGAAGCTCCACGTTGGACGAGGAACGACGAGAGGAAATATCGTGGCATCCTTAATAAGCTAGAGGGCTCAACAAGCCGCAAGATTGCCGACGTGGAACGTGTTTTGAGCAAGATCGACTCACTGGAGAAGTTCCTCGACTCCTACTTCGACAAGACACGGGCAAGACTATCCAATGAGAACATGTTGACCTTCACGTATGTGACGGTCATATTCCTGCCTCTCGGCTTTGCAGCGAGTATCTTCAGCATGGCTGAGGCACCAGGCCGTGTTCTCTTGACGCAAATGGTTGTCACCGCGGTTGTCACTCTGCTCCTGACGGTGATTATTCTACTCAATGCTAAGATATTGCTGGGCACACTCAATCGGCAGCTCAATACGTCAAAACAGATTGCTAAGGATCTCGATAGCCGGTCGTGGTCAGCAATGCAATCGAGTCAGATTTTTCAGTCTTACA
This sequence comes from Diaporthe citriasiana, assembly GCA_014872975.1. NCBI lineage: Eukaryota > Fungi > Ascomycota > Sordariomycetes > Diaporthales > Diaporthaceae > Diaporthe > Diaporthe citriasiana. Next base: position 625,042 of record JADAZS010000002.1, read on the forward strand.
GCGAACCCTGCGCACCTACCACGGATATTGGTACAAGTCCACTAGATCCTTCGGAGAAACAATTGGAAACCCGCGGTAGATCGGATGCGAAGGAATCAGAGAACGACGTGACGGAGCTGCAAGCGACAGCAATCCACTGGTTGTTTTGGCCAGCAGTCTTGCTCGCCGAGGAACCAGCTCGCTTTATTCTAAAGGCATGGCGCGCCCGACATGAGAAGAATCGCTGGAAAGCAGTCTTTCACGTAGCGTTCGGCCTGATTGTTCTGCCTTTTTTCATCCTATCTTGGATTCTCCAGGTTGTCTGCTTCAATATAATTGACCTGATGCGCCTAGCGTTTTGTAAGCACATCCAGCACCAGCACTACCGCGATCCTGTGGAAAACCCGCTAATTTCCGGACTTTACAGTTCCCATGCGCCGCGTGCGCTTCTTGTGGTCCATTGGAGGTGGTGGGGAGGGAAGTGAGAAGAGCGAGGCAGCTTTGCCAGATGGGGGTGATGAGCAAGGCGGCATAAGGGCCCCCAAGAGCGAGATGAGCTTGATGGACTTGACATACCCCCTGAACTCGTCAAGGCCATTCAAGAAAAGATTGATTGAGATGATGAAGGGCCAGGAAACCAAAGAGAGCAGCGACAGTCATTCTGAAGATTGGTGAGCTGTTGCTAGTGATCGAGACAATGTGTCAAGGATTTTGTTGATAGACACGTTGTCAGGAAAGATTGTCTGAGTTTTGGTATATGTACGGGGTGCGAAAGGCCAAATCAATGTTCTTGGAGAGTGGCGTGTCCTGGCTCCATTGGGGTTGCTGCGTGGCTTGCAGCTGGCAGCTACCACCATACACCAAGTGTAAAAAGCTAGGTAGGCATGCACTTAGCCCGTCAGCTGTACCCCTGTTTCTGTCGCAATGTTGTCTTCTCACCAGGGGTAGTGCCGACATCTCCGCCTCAAAAAGTCCGAGCACAATGTTCATCCAGACCACCGTTTTGGGATGTATCATTTCCAATTCTTTCACCAATCTCACTTCTCGTCCTCCATGAACAAGCAGTGTTACCACACGATGAGTGGTCATGGAACCTTTCAACCATACGCCACTGGACAGGTCTAAGGAGTGAGTGCATCAGGCTCCTGCGCTTCGTGGACCAAGCTCCCTCTTTGGACCTTGATTATTTCCCTCCATAAACGTACGATATTGCAACGGCCCCTCCCTTCGTCGCACTTTCATACACCTGGGCCAAGCCTGAGCGGACTCATGATATTCTAGTCAACGGGTCACTGCTCTCTATCCATGAGAACCTGTGGGTGGCTCTAAAGGCATTGGGCAACTTCTTTCCGAACAAGGCGCGATTTCTTGACAATTGGCAATGATGTGGCAGAAGAAACAAATTCTTTAGAGAAATGCTGCACGAGAACGGGTATCCTCTTATGTGGATCGATGCTATTTGCATCAACCAGTCCGACAATCTGGAAAAGAACCACCAGGTCAATATGATAGGGAAGATATTTTCACAAGCAGACCTCGCCATGTCCTGGTTGGGTGACGAGGCCAATGATACAAGCCGGGTCATGAAGACTATCAGAGCCACGAAGAACAACCTAGAATACTCCTTCGATATGAGCCAGGCTATGAGAGCTTTCGCAAACAGGCCATACTGGCGCCGGATGTGGATCACACGAGATGTTGTACGAGCTCTTTGGGATAGAACGCTCTAATGAGCGGTCCTTCGACTTCGACTTCAAAAAGGATGGACAGACCATCTTCGCCGAAGTCCAAGAATACCTAGCCAACCACTTGGAACAGTCTTTTAACGCAACGCTTTGCGACGAAGATTGGGCCTACTTGGAACAGTCTTGTAAGGGCACAGTTTGCGAGGGAGACTGGACCTATCACGACATAATACGGCGCTTTGAGGCCTTCCCACGAGGCGAAGACCCGACAGTGTGGCGCTTGTTCGACAATCTGCTCATGCGGTGGCTGCAGATTCTACCCACCAGCGATGATACCCTCTTTCGTCGCGATGATTTGCCTGATCGCAGTTATTCTGTTTGTAACCTTGGGTCAGGCGTTGGACCAGGGACCGCGAGCGAGTGTTGAAAGATGACGACGCCCGTGCCATAATCGAAAGGGCCTCCAAGAGCGTGTATCCTTCCGAAATGGCTGGGTATCACACACGTTGTTATCGTAACACTACTGCACTCTTTAAAAATTCAAACCATTATAGAGCCCCTAATCCTATAGAAGATTATACCACAGGTTATTATATGGAGTCCACCTTACAAGAAACAGTCCAAAAAGAATTTGTATAATAATAGGTGGAAGGTAAGAGTTAAGAATTTTATCCTATTTATATAAGAGGTTCGCCCTTAGGAGATTATTCCTTGGGAGTACTATTCACAGTATACTGGTAGATATTGTGGCCACGTAGCGGATACCTGAGCAAAGCTCGTGATAACTCGAATTTCGAAAAGTATAATCAATCGCCGTGGCATACTTGAAGATCCACCGTGCATAATCACACAGCCAAATCCAACCCAGCCACCTGGTCGCAGTGACTTCCCTGCCCGGATCGTGAGAGCCTGGCAGAGTCGGACAAGTAGCACTAACACATGACAACACCACACCTACAAAGCAAGTCAGCCCAACCCGCCACCCTCTACGAGAGCAAGTAGAGAAAAGGAACCCCTACCCGAGGTGTAGACCCAACCCCCCTCCCGTGCCCCTGCAACCCACCATGCCCTCCATCCAGCCTGACCGGCCCACCCGTCAAATGCAATGATACAGTAGGACGGCAGACCTGGCGCAGTAAGTCAGTCCGTATGTCAGCACAGCCATCCAGCCAGCCAGCGACACGACCCGGTAGCACGACAGACCAGTCGTGTTCGGTCCGGCAGCACAAGCTTGTGTGGAGACCATACACAAACACGACACATGCAACACCTCCACCACCACCAATGCCATGGTCCAAGACATGCTTGCAGACATGTCAGTGTTGTACTCGTGGGTGGGACGAGCAGCACTGTCCCGTTCGGCCAGATAGTGAACCACCCAACGGCTGGATCCCGATGGTGATTAAAAATCTACAGCATCGTCACACCCACCCCGTCACAGTGGGAATGTTACTATCGGCGTGCACGGTGCTACGAACGGTGATGCCATGTCTTGGACCATGGGTTGCAGGCCGGCAAGCCTGTCTTCCAAGTCTGTCAGTCTGACAATTCATTACACAATCGTGTGGGAACAGATAGGTCTAAGGCAGATCTGCTTGAGTGGGTAACTTCTGGTATTTTGTGAGTGATGGTGTGGAGATATCTAATACACAGAAAGCGAGTTTAGGCAAGATCGTTTTGCCTCCTCTGATCCGATCCCCGTCTAGTATGCGTGCTGGTGTTTTGAGTTGGTCTCTCTGCCCTGTAATTTCCAATGTGCCTCGCGTTTGCCACTGCGCCGCCTTTCCCATGGATGACTTGTTTTTGTGGTGTTTTCCAACCAAAACATATTTGAAGAAAAAAAAGATAAAAAACCAAAAACTCCCAATGCTGAGCAATATTTGTGAATCCTCAACCCCATACGCGATGCAGTTTACGACGAGCCTGTCCACCCTCGAGAAATGAACTAGAAAATGCAACTTCCCAGAGCGGCAAACACGAGGCGTGACCCTTTGGAAATATGAAAGGAGAGAGAGACCCAGCAGCACACTAATCCAACCGTTGAGGATGGGTGGGGATAAAGATGAAGGAAAGACAGGTGATAACCCAACTACAAGTGGTGAAAGCCGGCTACGCCGGGCTAGCACCAACCCACTCGAGGCGCCTCTCAGAGCGCCAGTTCCAATTGAAATCTCGAGCTTTGTTCTTGCTCCAAGGACATTCCTTAACCCGTTCCCGGGTCTGATGTTTGTTGTTCGCCACATGATTGTGATGGTTGGCGAGCGTGAAATTGTTGTGATGTGACGAACCATCAATACCGAAGAGGCCTTGGCCAAGGAAGCTCCCGCCTTGGTGACCCGTCTTCAGGGTGAAGTCGGGCTTGGGCATGGACTCACGAGTGCCCGTATACGCACGACGTTTCTCCCCAAGCTTGGCCCACTTGTCCATCGAGTCTTGCTTGTGAGGCGATTGACGATGGAGGTCCTGAGGCTTGACTGGACTCACGTCTTGGAACAAAAAGCTGTCCGGCAAGTCTCCATCCATGTCGATGGCATCCTCGATAGATGAGACCCGAGGCTTAGCGTTGATGACCGAAGACTTGACGTTGGGCGACAAGCCTTGTCGGGGCGTGTCATCCTCATCCTTGCTGTCTTCGCTCCAAGTCCGGGAGTTCATCCTCTTGAGAGCTCGGAGTTGGCGGGCCCGCTCCTCCTCTTGGTGCTCTTCCTCTTCCTCCTCCCAAAGGTCGCTCCAGCTCTTGGAGACGGCGCCTTGGTCACCAAAAACCATGGACATAGCAGGCACATTGCGTGGCTTGGACATGGTGATTGGGAGGGAACCTGCCATTGGTGACACCTTCGCAGCTGGCTTCAGCATCGGTTTGTTGATGTTGAGAGAATGCATGGAGGTGGGGAAGCTGGAGTCCATGATGGAGGAAATGGAGGGGGTCTGAGCGGAGAACCAATCGGTGGTCGCCGCAGACTTGGAGAACAAGTCCTCGGAGTAGCTCTCGTCGTCTGGGATGGCGCTCAACTGGCGGATGGGAAGCATGGCACTTGATGTGTGCAGTGCCTTGGCCCAAGGGAAAGCACCAGTATCCGCCATGGGACTCTGAATCGATGGTGTGCGGAGCGGCTCCCGGTTGGCCGAGGCGATGTTGGCCCGCGACGAGCAGAATTCGTCGTCGATTTCCTCGAGGGTGGTGAAGCTCACGATGCGGTTCAGCGCGCGGCGAGCCCCTACCAGAGACCTCTTGCTCGGGTCCATGTTCATGCACTCAACAATGACCTCGTAGGTGTCTTGGGACATCGAGGGGAAGACATCGAAGAGGGACTGCTTGTCACGGGAGAAGTCCAAGAAGAGCGGGTCGGACTCGGTGGGAGTGGTGAACGGGTTGCGCGAGAAGAGGATGTTGAGCAGGCAGACACCGATGGCCCAGATGTCGGCCTGGGCAGGAGCGTACCCGGCACCAGCGGAGTCATACTGCTCTGGTGACATGTACCGATCGCTGCCAACACCGGTCTCGTAAGTCCACTTCTCGGTGGTGGCCAGGCCGAAGTCACCAAGCTTCATGGATCCGTCCTTGGCAAGGAAGATGTTCTCTGGCTTGATGTCCCTGTGGTAGACGCCCTTGGAGTGGATGTAGGAAACGGCATCAACGAGCTCCAACATGAACCGCCGGACGTGCTCGGTCTCAAGTGGTCCTTGGTCAACGCGGATGGCCTCGTAAAGGTCGCCTTGCTGACAGAACTCGAGAACCAGGTACATGTGGGCATCGGTCTCGAAGGAGTGGACCAGGTTGACGATGTTGGGGTGGCTACCGAGGTGTTGATGAAGTGTGAGCTCCTCGGACTTGTCGTCGATAGCGAACTCCAGGCCGGCATCGTCGGCAGCCGCCTTCTTCGTCAGGCACTTGATGGCCACAACGTCCCCGGTGACCAGGTCTTTGGCCTTGAAGACCATGCCGAAGGATCCATGGTTGAGGGGTGAAATGGTTTCATATCGTCCACCCAGGACGACGCCGCCGGTAAACTCGTCTCGCAAGCATTCCATTGTCGTAAGAAGTATCAGAAATTAGAAGAGATGTAAATTGCAAATTAACAAGGCCGCGTAGTGACAAAAATCCCCGGAACGCTTTTGTCGGGAGCCCAAGGCCAGTCTATGTCGATGAAGAATGATGTTGCCTAGCGTTTTTTTTGAATCCACAATGAATAGTTTACCAGTTGTGTACAGCGTGCTGGAGTCGAACAGGTTGCGGCGGAAAGTGTGGTTGCCTTGAGGCGAAAAGTCGTGGGTAGGAAGGTGCGAAGGTGGCAGAAGGCGATGTACAGAACGCGAGGTGGAAAACAAAAGCAACTCCAGATCGTTCAACTTCGGAGGCTCATCGATGGGTATTTCGGTTGGTCAAAACAAATGGAAAAGAGTTGGCTTGAATGGTGCTGATTGTGTAGGTCGACGGTGCCCAGTAGAGCAGAGGCAACAAAAGGAAGGTCGTCAAAGGAGCATTGAAAAGTTGTATTGTTGAATAAAGAGCGACGTTGGTTTAGTAGGGTCCGTTCAGCAACGGGGTGGTTGGTTGCGTGATGGAGAAGAGGGATGATGTTGCTGTGTCCTCAAAGATACAGCAAGATCGTCCCGACGGCGGAAGGGGCGTGTGTTGCAGAAGAGGATGTCTTGGAGGGCCGGAAGGGGTGAAGGTGACGAGGTCCGGACACGAAGTGTGAGTAATCGTTGAGGCACGGCACTGCCGTCAAGGAAAGCGGACCTCGGGTGCTGGGAGGACCCTGGAATCGAGTGGGTAATGGGAGAGGGAGATGTTGGCACTTATCCAAGCACCTGTGCCACAGAAGTCGTTGTCATCCGGGGGTGGGTTTTGTACGGAACAAGCAGGCGAAGAGATGACTCTTCAAACCTTCCTCGTTCAGTAGCCGGCGTCCAAATAAGCTCTCCCCCTAAGGCGTGCGTATCACGGAGACGGATTCGCAAGCAGTGGTTTGGGTGACAAGAGTTCGAAGATGCGAGGTGACCAATATATCGCCAAGGGTTGGTGGTGTGATGCAACGCGGAACAGGCAGAACAACGCTGGTCGGACGTTCTTTGGGCTGATGCACAAGCAGATATGGCAGGCAGCACAGAGCCGGCGTGCAAATGACTTCGAGACAGGTCGAGGTCGGGTCGGTGGTCGTCGAGGTCAGCGGTCCGAGGCCGAGCGTGAGAGCTGATTGCTGAGCGAGTCACAGAGATCACTTGGCGGATAGGACCGACGTCACAGTATTCCTTGATGACGGGGGAGTCGGATGGGCTTGATCGAACGAGTTGATGTTTCGACGGGCTATCGACTGGGTCGATTGGCTTGCAAGGAATATAACTGGACTTGACTTGACGTGGGAAGAGAGGACGCTGTGAACGGGAAAGATGAGAGGTTGGTGGAGGGGGAATGGCGATGTGAAGTAGGGAGAGATAGAACAGAGGGAGGAGGTTGGGTGAGTCGAAACGAAGATGGCGGTGGAGGGATCAAGTGACGGGAAGAAGGAAGGTAAAAGAGGATTGGTTGACCTGGACCTGGGTGCGCAAGTGAGATACTGTGTGTGAGTGCGAGCGATGAGTTGTGCAGCGGAAGAGCCTGTGGGGAGGGTGTGAACACAAGAACGAGAACGACAGGGACAAGGAGCTGGGCCCAGGGCCGGGACCAGGACCAGGACAAGGCGCCAAGGAGTAGGAAGTGTGCGTGCAGTAACCACACTACTGTGTATCTATGCAGCAGGAAAGCCCCAGAGCCAGACACACACGCCAGCAGCAGCAGCAGGAGTTCCAGTGGGAAGAAGGGATGGGGAGAGTGTGGGTGTGTCTGGGTGTGTGTGTGTGTGTGTGGTTGGTGTGCAGGTATCCAGGCCGGCACGGAGGGGGGGGGTGTGTGTATGTTTGTGCACGGCGTGCAGCAATGGAAGCCGAAGGAAACGGACGGGTCAGTCTAGCAGCTTCTTTCGTGATCAAAGGGCAGAGAGTCAGACCTGGAGGTGAGATTAGCAATCTCGCCTGGGGTAGTCCTGGACTCCTGGCACCGGGTCGGCAGGGGTGGGCTGCAAGCGTCAGGTCTGGGAGTTATCGCGTGGTCACAGTGCCCACAGTGCGCCATGCAGCCCATCTGCCGCTGTTGGCAGATCGGGCTGTGTTGCTCGGCCACGCCCTGTCCTGCCGGGCGACTGACTGACTGGCAGAGGCTGGGCAGACTCACTGGCCTACACGTCAGTCTGTCTGCACCTGCAGCAGTCGGATTCCGCTCTGGCCAGTCGGGATTGTAAACATGCCAGAGTGCTCGATGGCACAGTGTCCCTGGGCAACCTTGGGACACCGCCCAAGACATCGCTACTGTGCCGTAGGAGATCTGCACTGGGCGTGACGGGGGCCCAGAAGATGACGAGCTTCTGGCTATCTCTGGACGGTGTTTGGGCAGGGGAGCCTGGGGAGGGCGGGAAATTGAACTGCCATCATCTCACCATCGACGGGCGAGACGGGCGGAACAAGCACGTCAGGAGCTCATGCTTGGACTGGCTGCTGGTGACTGGCTTCTCCGACTGGCTATTGTGGGATTCGGTAGATGGGCCACCATGCAGTACCTGGTCGCATGCGCTACGCCCTGTGGCAACTGTTGGTATTCTTGGAACGCTGGCTATCAGGAAAACAAGGCACAGCGCCTGGGGGGGGGGAGGGGACTACCGATACCTGGGACCCTGAGCACCGTGGGGCCAGATCGGGCTAGCGTTCCTCGCCGTCCGCCCTCCGTCCAAGGCTGCCCCTCTAACCCCGTCGGGAGTCACACTCTTTGAGCCTGCTGAGCTTGGCCTGTCCTGTTCGGGCCTGGGTCAGGAGGACGCTGCAGTAGGCAGATGCACCGTGTACAGGTTGCAGCTGTCCTGCATAGGCCTGCGTCTGCTATCGCTTTCACCGCCAGTTACCTGCTGCCCGCGTACTGCTGAGGCTACCAGAAATGGGATCGAGACCACGGCGTTGGGTATCGTCCGGGGCCCAGGAGCCCAGCCCAGGATTTCGCAAGGCTGGGTCTGTCTATGCTCAACACTCACGGCATGGCCTCGAGGCATCGCGTGCCACCCGTGGGCCCCGTTTCTGTCCCTGCAGATCAAGAAACAGCAGAAGAAGCCACGTTATCTGGATCCTTTCTTCTTGGCTGCGATGGCCGTCGGGTCCTGCCTGGGGCCCCAAAGATGAGAGGGAGCGCTGGGGAGCTCAATATCCCCCCACCACGCATCCCCCCATGCCATTCCGTTTCACTTCGGCAGGCGTGTGGCCCCTAATTGGTTGAAGCTCAGGTACTCCTTTTCCACTGCATGCGTTCCAACCGCTTGAACATGACCACTAGCACAGCAGCTGCTATGTCAGCCGTCTCAGATAGAGATTGGCAATAGCAACATGGTTTTGGGTTTCCGTCATGATACGACTTGATGACCGTCACTGTGCTGTCTTCACATACTTTGCTTGCGTGCGTGTAACGGCAGGAATGGTGCTCCATCAGAGACACTCCAAGCACCAGTTGGCCAGGCGTTGCAACAACAAACAGAGGGCAGCCCGCAGTGCGTCATGGCCAGCCCGACAGTAATAATAACAGGTGGCTGAATTCAATCTCCATCAATGCACCTTCCAGGCGCAGGAACCGCAGAAATCAATCAAACCGGGCCACGTCCCATCGTGACCTTTAATGGACCCCACTTGCAACTCGTAACTCATCGTCAATCTTGTCATGCCAGGACTAGCGGCAATAATGCGGACTGGGATGGGGCTCCGAAACGCTGGTCCAGGACGGCCGCCCGGAGGTGACGCTTCTCAAAACGGGCACCGACCTGCCAGTGGGCCCAATTAAGCTCCCGAGAGGCGCGCTTGTTGGTGATGAACTCCCAACACTGACCAAAACGTGGAGCCATTCCTCGCGGCCCCGAGGTCACCAGACGGGTCGAGGCGACGAAGCTGTGGCGCCATTGCGGAACTGCGACTGCACACGCTGTCCTCTGGCCATGTCTGATGGCTGGCAAAATTGGGACGGGAAGTGCTTTCATTGACCGCCATGCAATCCAACATTACCCGTTTCCTTTGTCCTCTGGTCAACTGCGCCGTCTTGCCGTTGGTTGAATCCCGGGCCGCCACAATTGCAAGAGTGAGACTGGCCCAGCGTCTAGACCCCATCCTTCAGGCCGTGTGACAGGCGCCGAAGCCGCTATCGGATCGAGGTGGACGGTCTATGCGAGCGAGTTGGCCCCATGCCCGCCTGGCAGTGGGTGGCAGCGTGCCTATGCAAGCGTGGTAACCTCAGCTCCTGACAGGCTACACACCATTGGGCCGAGCTATCGGAGACTCCTGCGGTCGTGACCTCAGCTACCTGTGTATAGGAATGCAACGGCGTCTTCGGTATCGCAGAAACGGCTTCGTGGCGTGCACCGCGATACGTGCGATCTGCCCGCTCTGCGTTTGCTGCGTTTCAGCCCTCCACCTGTTTGGGGCCGCTCTCATTATTCCTTGCATGGTTGCTACACAGTAGCCGGCCTGCCAGCCTGCCAGCCTGCCGCTGCGGCCGCTCAGGGGCTTACTGCAAAATGTCAGCCCGCCCGGCGGGAAGACAGGCGGGGTGGTATTGCAACCGCAGGAGCTCTGCGTGACGCGTCGGGGGGCGGAACGGGCTTCATTGGCCCTTGGAAGCAGCTGCTGGGTCCTACAATGGGCCGTCTCGGGGCGTGACGAGCGAGGCAGTCACAGCTGGGCTTGGCTGAGATTGGAACGGTTTTGACGTTCTGGCGGTCAGGGTTTCTGGTTAGAACTCGCATTGTTTACATGTACGGAGTGCTTGGTGCTTGATTCCAGTCCAGCCCATAACTTTGTGATGCGCGGGCGCCGGTGCGTGTGGTTATTGGCTTGTCTCGGCCGCACGCAGGATTGAAGCGCATCGCCTGTCACACCGTCTCCTCTGGCAACCTGGCAACCTGGCAACCTGGCAGATCTCACGAGCCTTGGCCACGCCCATGAGGGTCCTGATTTGGCTTCGTCCACGTTGCGACGCCGAGTGACCCTGTTGACTCGCCACCAGCCTGTCGCTGTCGTTATCGTACTGCGGACAAAGTGAAGATCCGTACCTGAGGTGCTAGTGCTGTACGCTTGGATGCCTTGACAAACTATCGAGGTGCCAGGGCGGGCCAGGATTGGCTGAGTCTGCAGCAAGCCGGGTCGGGCGGGCAGCAAGCAGGAAGGCTGGTGTTGCCCGTTACCATGGCAGTGGCAGTGGGAGTGGCCGGGAGCGCGCTGTGGTGGCCAGATTTCCTCGTTGCCATCTCGCCATCTCGTCCTCGCTTCGTCCTGCTGCGCGCCGGCCCAACTGCCGTGCCACATGAAGCGGCTGGGTGGACGTGGGAGTGCACGAAGGGGGCCTAGCTCCCCTGGGTGGTTAATGCATAGATCACTCGCTGCACTTTGTTGAAGCCGTTATGTACCTAGTCTTTCTCAGTTGGTCGGGTGAGTACCTCGCTAGAACAGCACGGTCCCAAATTTCTCGACCGTCTGTTCACCATCTGCCTCCCTCCCTTGCTGGCATCCTCGTGGTGGTGGTGGTGGTGGTGGTGGTATTGTGGTCGTCGTGCATCTGCAGTCTGAGCATGGTTGGTGATACTGTGCCTGGGTACTGTGTGTGTGTCTCTAACAGAGACTGAAGCGTCCGTCTGTATTGTGGAGACGATACGCATACGGCAGGAGGAGGCCTTGAATCCCATCGGAAAATTGTCATCATCTATATGTTGACGAAGAGGTTGCATAGACGTGCTCCATTTCTTTCCCTGCCACTTCTGCGTGCCAGCTTGCCAAGGCGTGATAGTGGGGTTGGCAGATACAGTAGATCGGCACTACCATCCCAAGCCACGACGGGGGTGAGTTCTGGACAGCACTGGCCTCCTGCTGCTCTTACCGCTCGTTGGGGGCCGCTGTGCTTCCACTCTAGGATGTCTGCTGTGCTGTGCACTTGGAGCTCCCCTTACCCATGGTGGTGCCAACAGCTGGTGCACCCTACAACGGCAAGGTCTTACCAGCTACACTAGACACACCAACAAACGACACCATCAAAGCCTTTGAACGTCGCGTCTGGCGCTGCACGACGACGGAAAAATTTTCTCTTCAACCAGGCTAGGCAGCCTAAACAACACTACTTTCCATACTCGTGCCTCTTAAGACCTTTTCTGCAAGGGACCTTGTCTTCTCACCGCTCAGCTTGCACCTCTGCGTCGAACGTTCTGTCTCATCGGTGTTCGGGCTGCTCACCTGGTGCAACGCGTCTCGTTAAGTTTTTCACCGCGAAAAGCGCCAACCCGAAGGCCAACTGCTACTTAGCGCACCAAGGCGTCGGACCGGTGCCATGGCAGAAGTAGCCTCCGTGAAGGTCGTCTTACTAGACATCGGTAAGGAACAAAGAAGAAGAAGAAGAAAAAATCAGACGAGGCACCGGATGGTTCCATGCCATGCGCCCAGTCCGGCAGTCAGGAAACCTGCATCCTACTACTGACACCAAAGCTGCAAATCCTGACCCTTATTGAGCTTCCTGCGGGCTCATGACTTGCTAGATGCAGTCTCCCATCTCCCCCTATGCCACTTTTCACCCACCCGGGCTCCGTCGCCAGTCGTCATCACCGAGCGATGCGGCCCCAAATCCAGATGCAGCAGTGCGTTAGCCCGGACAAATGAGCTGATGAGTTTCTTTGGCAGAGGGTACCGTCTGCCCGATCTCATTCGTGAAGGCTGTTCTGGTGGGCATTTTGATCTTCCCTTTCTCGTCCCCAGTCAACCCCATTTTCCTACTCCATCTGCATGCACGAGACCTGCCCCCGAGACACCAGGCCTATGGGATGTCACCCATCCTTTCCCGTTTCCGCCCTGACGTTGGAACAAGTGTCCCTTCTCGGACTGTCGATAGACGGAAGGACGGCCAGTGTGCTAGTTGATGTCACATCCTGGACACGACGGTGCTCGTGCCCAGGAAGTGCTCCCATCTTCTTCTTTGTTCGCCCTTGCGACGATCTCCAGTTCAGTTTGGCAGTGTGGCAGCAACCGGCGATCGTCTCACTGACGAGACCACCATCACCAATCTAGTTCCCCTACGCCTTAGAGGCCATCCCTGAAACTTTGAAGTCCAAGTGGGACGACCCAGAGTTCGTCGTCTACAGAGATGCCTTCCCACCCGAGCACAAGGCGTCGCCCGAGGCACTCCAGGCTCATGTGCAGGACCTGATGGCCCGCGACGTCAAGATCTCGTATCTCAAGGCTCTTCAGGGATACCTATGGGAGAGCGGCTACAAGTCTGGCCAGCTCAAGGCACCTCTCTTTGACGACGTCCCGCCCAGGCTTCGGGAGTGGAAGCAAAAGGGCATAGAAATCATGATCTACTCGAGCGGGTCCGTGCCAGCCCAGAGACTCTTGTTCAGATATACCAACTCGGAGCCAGCTGACCTGAACCCCCTCATCTCCGACTACTTCGACACGGTCAATGCTGGTCTAAAGACAGAAGCATCAAGTTATACGAAGATCGCGGCTGCTCATGACCGGTACCCCCCAAGCAGCTGGTTGTTCTTGAGCGACAATGTTAAAGAGGTGGAGGCGGCAAAGGCGGCTGGCATGAAGAGCTTCATTGTCCAGAGACCAGGAAACTCGGACCTCCCGTCGGACACTGAGAGGCATCACAAGGTCATTCGCAGCTTCGGTGAGATCTCATCGTTGGGGGCTTGACCAGCTTGACGCTCCCCGAACTAGAGAGCTCACAGCCGTCCTTAATTATTCGGAGGACCAAGCCGACGTCATCAAAGCCACCCATTCAGTAGATGGAACCAATTGCGCGGCGGATAGATTTTCAAGGTTGTAGATGATGCTATCTGCTACCCTCCCTCGCCAGATACGATGATGTTGCCCATGAATAAACTCCAATGGAATAATGTGACACTGGCCCCCCTGAGAACAGCAGCATGCCGTTAGTCAGTGTAGGCTCTTGATAATGTAGATTGGCAAATGAATCCTGTGATGAGACGGTACTAAATCAGAGCGGATGTCGATATCGATTGACAACTGCTGTGATAACTGCCGAACCTGTTGTACTCCCGTGACTAAGCACCACTCGACTTACACTGCAAATGAGCATGTCCGTCAATTATTCCGAGCCTTGGCTGCCAACCTGAACTCGGACACAAGACCCATTCTCCCTAACCCACAGACCAAATTGTCAGTACCGTTCTATCGAGACGTAGCTCAGGCAAGCAGGAGCTCGACAAGCCCCCAACGACGGGGGCACAGAGATCGCCGAGCCTGTTCCAAGCCAATATCCGGGGTAAGACAAGTTGATGTCCCCAAGTTTCCAATTCTCCTTCAGCTCCCAGTTCCGGTTTCGATCGCCCGGTCACCTGCACCACCATTACTCGCCGGGCGCGGGCCCTGATTCGCCAATTCCCCTCACCCTCGACGCGCGCAGATGGGGGTAGGACAGGGTCAGAGCTCCCCCAATGCGGGCCAGGGGGAGGAAGCGCAAGCGTCCCTCATCGTCCCATCATCGTGCGTCCATGAGGCTATCATCGTCTGACCCCAAAGGAGAACGACGAGGCCGCTGCAACTCGCTGGCTCAGTCAATAGTCACGGGCCGCCCATTCCCCAGTGTCTCCGCCGATGGCCGGCAGCCGCCGCGCTCGCTGGATAGGGGGAGCTCGGGGCCCCGCGCTATCTAGTGTACTGAGCGCTGGCTGGCCCTCGCGCACCCCATCCGAGGGGCTGGGGGCGCGGTCGCTGATAGCTGCAGGGAGGCCGGTGCTAGGGCAGCCGGCGTGAGGGACGGCGTCTCGCCCAGGTCAACGGAGTCGCAGAGCTTCTTTCCCCCTGATTCTTGCAGGAATGTTGAAAGTGTGGCTTTAGCAGCTATAGGGGCTTCAGATGAAGAAGCTTCCGACCGAGCGAATGGCAGCGTCACCTGGGGTTAAGACCCGTTGCCTGTGATATACCCTAAGTCGGCGTCCGTCCGTCCGCTCCGCAGGCACGGGAAGTATCCGCCCTGGCGGTCCCGCCCTGACGCCCTTATCAACCATATTTCCACTGTCATAACCTCCTATGGGATAAGCTCTTCAGGATAGCACCCTCTGGGGCTCACTCTCTAGTTTTAGCACGTTCCTCTGCTATCGAGACGTATGCCAGTCGGGTCATATCAATGCTACCCCTGATTCCCGAGCCGGCCCTGCCGACCGCAATTGTAAGAATCGCCACAATGCTCATCACGCACTGCATGTATGGTTCAGCGATTGATATTTGACAGATAGAGCACTGATCAAAGTCACAATTTGTAACAGTGCCCCCCCACCAACCGCGATGTCCGCCCTTGGGATACGATTGAGGCCTTGTTGACACCTCCTGACGGATTGCCGGTAACGGTAGCCTAGGCGATGTCCGGAAAATTAACTCTCTCTACGGCACCTAAATTCGTTCTTATTGCGTTGACTTTCACCCCCGAGGTGAGCCCATTCCTCGTTCGAAGTGTTTGGACGTCACAACGGATTTAGACTTTGAGTCTGTGCTGCAGTTGAGCACGTTGCTTTGCCCGTCTTTGCCAAGCCCTAATGACAAGACCTTGGTAGCCACGTCCCAGGCCACTGGGACTGGGGGACCCAAGACTCTCAGGGCCCTTGAAGAGACACTACCCCTTTCCCTTTGGCTCGATGACATCTCATCGTACTGTGCGGACTGTATAGGACAGTGCAAGAGACGGTATGAAACATTTTGAGCTTGGCCATCCGATCTGATAGCTTGATGTTGCTGGCCACCTCAGGCAAATCAAGACCAATCTTGTCCAACGCTTGTTCGAGTGCGAAGAACTCATGGCACTCACGGCAGCCATGAAGATGTCTGACCAAGACAATGCAACGACACTGAGTGCCGAAATTGACCCTGACATCACTGATGTGCAGTCCGTCACAGTCGGCTTGTGCAAGCCCACACGATGGTCAGCCAATCCAGTCGGCCCGCCCGTTTGTTATGCGACAGCGACGAGGCGGAAACGCTCTGGCGGCTAGGGTGAAAGTCTAGCAGCCAAGCATTCTGGACTGTTGAACGCGGAGGGCAAATTAAGCCCGGAGGTCTGTTGGGAAGGTTTGTCTCGTGATAACTTACGGCGGAGGTCTGGCCAGGGTCCGTGACGCTGATCCCGGGATGGTGGTGCGAACTGCTTTTCGTGTTATCAGGGCGTAGAGGTTGCCCGATAGCTTACGCAGCGTGCAAGATATCCGAGAAGGGCTGAAATGCGTCAAGGTAATCACTTCCGCTCATTCAGACGGGGGTTTGAGGACGATAGCGAAGTTATTGCGTGAAGCACCCGAGCGTAGCTCTTTCTTGGTGAAGGGTGTGCCTGATCGCAGGAGCGGGGGGCTGTCAACAACCCGTGTCCAAAGATAGTAGACAAGTTTCTGGG
Source organism: Diaporthe citriasiana (assembly GCA_014872975.1). Taxonomy (NCBI): domain Eukaryota; kingdom Fungi; phylum Ascomycota; class Sordariomycetes; order Diaporthales; family Diaporthaceae; genus Diaporthe; species Diaporthe citriasiana. The sequence continues at coordinate 641,161 of JADAZS010000002.1, forward strand.
TAGTCTTGGATTCCGTCACCTGGTAGCCAAGGGATGACATGATAGCATTGAGTTTCTCCCCGTCCAGGTAGCGCGAGTTCGAGACACAAGGTGCAGGCAGGACGAGGAAAAGACTTGGGAACTGCGGTTTCAGCCCTGCATTCGTCCCGTCTCTGAAGCGTGACGGCGGGTGAAGGAATTCGAGAGTGCGGAGAAGCATGTCACCTCTGCCACCGGCTTCAGGGACGAAATTGAGCACCAATGACAGGCTGATGATATCGAACCGTTCGGACTCGTCCTTAGGCAGGGGTCGCTCCATGAAGTCCTGTTGTAAGATGCCCTCCGCCTGGCTGTTCAAATCAATGCGGACAATGTCGAACAGGCCACTTAGGGAGCACGCATTTGTCGTGCTCAGTGCGCCGACTTCCAGCATGCGTAGAAGACGTGGCGGATCCGAATCTGCCAGAGCCTGGAGCCTAGGTCTGACCGGCTTCAGCCAGTCCAGCAGGATCTTGGAGCTGTCTCCCCCGCGGTCATTCCTCTGGCCCTGGAGACTTGCCTGCTGGTACTTCTCGATGCCGCCTAGGGAAGTGATTTCGGAGGCTATGGCTGCTTCTGCAGCTACGTCGCCATTTTGAGCAGCTTGTTTCCTTCGCTTCTCCAAAGTGTGGATCTGGTTAATGAGTGTCCTCGTTGCTTTCCTGGAGATGGACTTTGGTTTCTGGATGGTTGGTGGCCGGCCAGCGGTCAAATTGAGCTTGGTTCGCTTCTTCTTGTTGACGCCCATTTCAGTTTCTGAGATCTTTGCAAAGGACCTCAGAAAACACAAATACTTTCTTGCGTTGAATGAGAAGAGGTGTTGTCGGTGAAAGTTTTGGCGTACAAGAGCGAGGTCAAGCCTCGCAGATCAAAGAGACAGCCGCTAAGCCACCAGCCGGCCGCCAGCTGGGTGACACCTCGGCCCACCATTTGCATCCGACCGCTCAAAGCCCCAAAACTTTTTCAGACTTGCTTGCTCCTTCACCTCGACATTCAGCGACCCTTCAGATCCCCACGACCCCGAATTCAACGACGCATCCTCCGCAGAGAATTCGAAATGGCTCCCTCCAAGACAGGTTCGACACCCTAAGGCCGATTTACTTCGCTCGCTCGAAAATGATGTTGCCGACGCTTCCACCCTGAGGGCGAGGTCTCCACCGACCGTAGACGCACGACAGCCTCGATCGAATGAACCCTCCCTCAGGCGACGATGCATTCCAGCAGCAGCAGATTTTGCGAGTTCTTTCAGCACGGAAAGAGCGATTGCTGATGCATCATTATAAAAACAGGCACTTCCAAGGGCAAGACCGCGGCCAAGAACGCGGCTAAGGCCACCCTGAAGGGCGTAAGTAATCCGTCAATATGTTGTGCTCGCAGCACTCGCATCGACCATACGGAAAAGAACTGCTGACTGAACGCCTTCATTTCAGGTCCACGCCCAAAAGAAGCTCAAGGTCAGGACCTCGACGACCTTCCGTCAGCCCAAGACCCTGTCTCTGGCTCGCAACCCCAAGTATCCCCGCAAGGCCATCCACCACCAGCCCCGCCTCGATGAGCACAAGATCATCGTCCACCCTCTCAACACTGAGAGCGCCATGAAGAAGATCGAGGAGAACAACACCCTCGTCTTCATCGTCGACGTCAAGGCCAACAAGGCTCAGATCAAGGACGCCCTGAAGAAGCTCTACGACATCGACACCGTCAAGATCAACACACTGATCCGGTATGATCTTGTAGACTCTGAATTTCAAGGAGAATGAAGGCTAACACGCATTTACAGCCCTGATGGCCAGAAGAAGGCTTACGCCCGTCTGACCCCTGACGTCGATGCCCTCGACATCGCTGCCACCAAGCTGGCCCTCGTCTAAACGCTTTTTAGGGAGTGTGCTGTAGCAATGGTTTGGGAGGGTCTACGGATACCGAATTTTAAAAAAAGTCGGTGGGGATTATGGCATCTACTGGCGTCAAAGGGTTCTGAAGGGTATACCAATTGAATGAATTGACACGTCCATGTCCTCCCGTGATTGTGTGCCTCCAGATGCTTGCTGCCTGAATGTCCTCTTGAACTAAAGTGATGCTCTGCTTGGTCATCTTGTACAAGCACAAAGGTCGTGTCTTTTGATATGGCCAATGTTGGCCCTGGTTTCAACTTAAGTCGCCGCCCATTATATGCCGCCCCTACCATCTAGTGGTCATCATGAACGCTTGGTAGGGTAGAGCGGTGTTGCTTATTATCGTAGTGGTCCAACGAATCTTGTCCCATCGATGCCCTCCCTAACCCTGGCGCATGCTCTGCAGGTGCTTCACGGCCAGCATGCTGACGTCCATAAACCGGTCCACGCAGTTCGTGAGGCACGCCTGCTCGCCGTTGTCCAGCTGACCGTTCTTGAACGAGCCGGTGACGCACTTCTTGAAGCACGTCTCTGTCAGGTCATGGGATTCTGTCCGCGGGGATAGTCTGGTTAGCTCGCGGCAACGACAGCAGAAGCTGGCGGCGGAGAGGGGGCGGGTTCGGTCGCATACGGGCCTGGATTCGAGTGCGCTGCTGCTCGTTCTGGATGAACTGCCGCAGGTCCTGCTTGTCCTTGTCGGTGAGCCTGTCGAGGTCGGCTTGGTCGATTGTAGAGGCGTCCATGGCTGCTTCGGTGGGAGCTTTTCTCTGCTCTGACTTGTTGTTGTTCGGCGCTTACGGAGAACAGGGCGCTGTTGCGAAGCTTGGGGGCTGGTGAAGATGAGTGACGCTCAGAATCTTTACTCTCGGCTTTGCGCTATCTAATCGGGCGTATCCCGCTTAGAAAGCTTGGACCCCTGCAGCTGGACATACATCTTCCCGACTCTAGAGCAACGTCGACCTCAAGCTATAAACCAAAAGCACATGTCGCACGCAAGAATTGCATTCTCAATGATTGAGGATCAAACATCACAATTTCGGTGTGATTTTTGATTTACGATCAGATTTCTCGCCAGTATAATTGAGAAACGGGGCTGTGTCATGAGCCTCCATGTGGGTGGCGAGTCGCCTTGGGCCTCCTGGATAGTCCATCTAATATTGTCTCTGGAGATGATTAGGCACTTAAGAAAGAGGATCTGGCTCTACCAATGAGAGATTGTTCGACTTGAGTTTGTATTAAGCTCGCGGAATGGGGCTTGATCTGTGTCGTGATCATTGCTCTGACCTCGTCTAGCGTTTCCATCCCATCTCACACCATGGTAACGGCCATGTAAAACGGTACGGGATCGACACCGTCAAGTCGAAAAGGGTTCTCTGCGTTGAATGTTTTCCAGGGAATTCGGAGCCTCCGTATGCTATATTCCATTGTATGGGAAGCATCCTGGACGAATGCACGCTAGGTCCTCTTGCCCCGGATCGGAATTATACGCCGTGCGGCATTTGGCGGCCATGATGGCCACATATTCTCATTTGGTCATATTCCCGCGGTAATACGGAGTAGTTATGTTGCCGTGAGTCGCATATTTGGTACATTCTATCATCTGGCTTTACGTCGGCTCCGCTGACTGGGTGATGTTGCTGTTTCTGACATGACCCGAAGATTTCGATAACCCCATTGACTACTTCCGAGAGTGAGATACAGAGATGAAGGCATCTTAAGGAGCGCACATTAATCGTTCTCCACGTCCAATAATCGAACAAGTCTGCGATGTGAGACCGTGCATGCAATCGATACGCTCGTCATCGCTACGGCTTTGTCATGAAGGTATGGGCTGTACATTTCTTCCTTTGTATTGGGTCGGACTATTATGATAAATGCTGACGCTATGCTCGTGCCATATAAGCCATACTACTGTAACGTGACTTGGTGCGGTGGACGTCGTTCGGAAGGGCGATAGAGTTGCGCCAGGGAGTATATCTTCTGCTGGAAGGCAGGCATATCAGCTGTGGCCACTATTGTATTTACACTGTGTCCAACTTCCCGACAAGGACAGAGGGGCGAGGGACTTGTCTCAGGAAGGATCATATCAGCAAGCGTAGTGTTACTCCGGGCGGGCTCTCTTGACCCATGCGGAGATTGTTGGTTACTGATATTTGTGCACCTGAGCTGCCGAAGGTGAATAGTGCCACGATGCTGACAACACCACGGTACGTACGGTTTGCAGCTTCGGTTACATTGCTCTTGACTCACCAATACAATCACCGGTTGCAGGGTCCTTCTACCTGCTTGGCTTGTTCATATGTCATTGAGCTCTCTCTGGTTCGACTAAGGCTACACGAACCACTATGGTTTTGCAGGCTTTACTTACACTTGCTGCCATCTGGGCTGCACTTCCTAGGTGCCTCTTAGTATCGCTAAGGATGCCGGATCTATGATTCTCATCTAGGATGTTGTGACTTGAATTAGGGCCTGAATCCTTGAAGGGCCTTCTCTAATACTCCAGCGAGCTAAGACCACTTGGCCTAATGATACTCTAAAACCGGTGAAAACGGATCAAATAGGCCACGCCTGAGTTTTCATGAGAGCTACTGTTCCAAAAGACCCTTGGTCCTTCAAAGCGACCTTGTGGTGTTTATCTTTGAAGCCTTGGTTGTATTCTCTGCGGTATTTCCTCTGAGGTCGACTCCTGGGCTGAAGCAGCGCAATTCAAGCCTTCGTTTTCTGAGACGTTGTGCACACTTGTTTTGTGATTCCTCGGTGCTGAGAGGAGTCTGGAAGACCTCTTGGCTCCGACTACTAGTAGTGGCAAAGCCTCCTCGTTCCTTGTTGACCTGCTTAAATGCTCTCCATGCCTTCACTTCCGCCGCTCGCCGTAAGCTGTCCGGCTATAGGTGGTTTCGCTTTTAATCCGTATACATACTCTTCTGAGCAGTAGGCGGTCCCTTCACACAGTAGTAAACACTCAAAGACCCTACGCCTTGTATGCAGCGAAAGATTTCATTGATGGCAACGTACCGGCTAAGGTAGGCGAGGCCCAAAGCCCAAGTAACATAGCAATAACCGGTATATTATTATGATACTAGGATACAATGAATCTGATTATATTTGATGCACGTGTAAAGATTGAATAGTCACTGTCTGAAGCCTTGCATGGCGAAACTCACAGTAATAACCCACGACACGCATTGTCTCTTGTCCTACTACTTGAGTAGGACAACCACTGTCGCTCCGGTTTAGTAGAGGAACACAAAGAATACAAGTAGTCTAAATAGTCTATACAAATAGTGTATATTCGATGCACGTATTTAAGGACAGATTGCAACGGGTACACAGCCGGTCTCTTACAATAAATGGGCAGATGAAGGAAAGGTCGCGGTAGAAGTTGGTTTTTGGTGCCTACCTATAATATTTTTTTATGTATTAGTTGTTTTAACATAAATACGCTGCCCACTATGCCTCCGTTCGCAACCTGCAACCCGCCACCACGTCCAGCATGAACGTCCTGTTTGTGTGCTAGACTATCATTTCGCGTTCCGAGCTGACGCGCAACACCCAACGATCTCGTCTTCAGTCAAAGTTGTCCCATACCCCGGGCCGCTGAAAGAACCCTGTTCTTTCATACTTCGACTTAGTCTGTTCCTGGGCAAGGATGTTGAAATTTCTTGTATGTGAACTCGATATCGTATCCATCTGGATCGAGTACGTTCGCTGCGTAGTATGTCGGATCATACCATACTCTGGCAGATGGAGGGCCTCCCATTGCGTCGTTTGGTGCTCCTCCAGCCGCGATCGCTGCTTCATAGCAAGAGTTGACCTCTGCTTGGCTCTTGGCTGCAAATCCAACATGTGTCCCGCTAGGAGTGCCTTCTCTGAGCCAGAAGAACATGCGTCCGTCCTTGCCGAACCCGTGCAAGCGTGGATGATTGAAAGGTGCGCTTTTCCCGTCGTAGTCGAAGGCGTACATGATGCCCATAGGTGCTAGTGCTTTCTTATAGAAAGCGACTGATCTGGGGATATCACGTACAGTGAGGAAGACGGAGTCGATGAGAGAAGCCATTGAGGACGCTGGCAGAGTTGGTCTACAAGCTGCTGGATTTGAAGACTTGAGGGGACAGGATTGGAATGATGTTTGGGTATCTAGGTGGGAGGTGATTGTCGTATATAAATCGACAGATATCACATTCAGAGCCACACGGACAGATGTTGTGGAAGTAGAACAAGGCACGGCATCAAGATGTGTTCCCAGGCTCCCGTCGAATATTTTCACAACAGAGTAAGACAAGAGGAAAGATGCGGGAACGGCTTAGCGGGTCTAATCCCCGCCTGCAAGGGCTGTCGAGAGGGGCAATCTGCAACAGTGAGTTCTTTCTTACCGTTGGCTCTACAACAACAGTCTGAGTCAGACTTTTCAAGCCGATTTATGCACAAGGAAAGGTAGATTTGTAAGACGATTCAGGTATTAGGTCTTGGCAATATTCAATGTTCTTACTCGCCCTTTAGTGTGAGCCTTCATCTGACCCGGATATCTAAGCCAGATTCTTGAACTTCGATTGTGCTAGAATGCTGAGAAATGCAGTGGTCTATTCAGGCAGAAGTAATCGAGGTATTCACCCTCAGAGGGAACACTGGAGGTGTCCTGGCCCGGGAGTTGTGGGGAGAGGGGGGGGGTTCAGTTGAATTGAATCAAATCACAATAACATTCCCAGGTATAACGATCAGCAGCTTTCACAACTTTGCCTTTTCAAGTCAAGATTGTAATGCAAAAGAATTTAGACCCTAATTGTTCTTCTGGCATCGAACGTGTGATTTGGTGCATGCGTTTCCACCTGCAGTCGCACGTTGTTTCCCGGCAACACATACCCACGCTGATTGCTCACCATTTGTGTGCCTTTCACTTCGAAGTTCGTCGTCCAGTGCGTATGCCCAAAAGCCCAGTACTTGACTTGTGACCAAGAATCTGCACCTGTGCCACACAACAGATCCGTAGCAAAAGCTGATTTGATGGGAGTGTCTTTGTGCTGAGGACTAGCCGTCCTGTTGAGAAGGGGAGCATGATGCGTTATGATAATGATCCTAGTGTGCGGCTTGCGACGCTGAACCTCCTGTCGTAACCATGCAATGTCACAAGAGTGGGTCGCATTGTGCTCTCCAATGCTCCAACCCTGAATTTTCTGAAGTCATTCACAACAGCTTTGACCGCGGCGCTGATCCCTCAGGTATGAGCGACCATAGGGAGCAGCCCACAAGGACCGCACCGTCATCTTCAGAGGAGAAAGCATCTCGCTGGAGAAGGATCAATCTTCCTACCAACACCGGCTCCTTCTCAAGCGCCCGTCGTCGCACGAGGCCGTCCTGAAAGGACAGACCACAGAACTCGTGGTTTTCTAGAACGACGGACACGTGCTCGTAGCTGGTGATTTGTTTTTGCAAGAACGACAGATAGCCATCATAATCGACAAGTCTGCCGATACTATCTCCAGCAAGAATGAGATGAGGAGCGGTGACATCGAAGTCGAAGACGAAGTACTGTTGGCCGACTTCGAGGTGGAGATCGGACATGTAGTGAGGGCGAGGGTACCTAGATACTCGGATTCGTGATTTGAGGGCCCTGATGTGCCTCTTCAATGCCTCCATCTCTAAGGAACAAGCCCAGGGAAGGTCGGGGCTGAGGTTGGTTAGTATACTAGTTATTAGGCGCGCGCCCCATCCATTATCTCCTGAATAGGTGACCCGTCGTGGGGACAGTCGCATTCGACAGAAGTGAAACTACAACAGCCCGAGGAGTCGAATAGAGTGCTGAGGAGCCTGCCGCGAACATATGAATCGCTCCAGGGCGAAAGGATTTTCCAACAGCTTTGTTACACAAGTCGACGAACTTGCATGGTTAGTCCAAGTTGTTGTCAAAGCGTGCCTGTTGGTTCTGGCAATCCTGTGGTGTTTCTGATTTGTTGACTCACTGGGCTTAGCCAGTGACTCGGGATCTGTCAGCGGGCTCCAAACTTGTGCAGCCGTTGTCTCCCCTTCCCGTGCCGCACTCCACTCCAAACACTAAGCATGAACATAAATGTGGCATCCATTCTAGGAAACCTGTTTTCGATGCTCCCCAAAACTTAGATCCAGCAGACTTGATATTGGTATGACCTCACAGGCGCAGCCGCTCAGCAGCATTAGGCTTCCGCGTCAGCAGAAACGGCGTGTTGCAGAGCGGCTTCTCAAACTGTACTCAGCTTGTGTCCATCCTGCAGAACAACATTTGAAGCGTCACGGGAAGATACAATCAGAGTCGTCTGTATCTCTGATACACACAACACCCGACCTGAACTCCCATTCGGTGATGTCCTCATCCATGCCGGCGACCTGACCGAACACGGTTCATTCGACGAGATACAAACGGAGCTGAGATGGCTGTCGTCGCAACCACATCGGTACAAGGTCTTCGTTGCTGGAAACCACGATGTTTTGCTGGACGAAAATTTCCTCAAGAAATATCCAGAAAGGCGCTACGGATCCCCACAAACGAAGGAGGAATTAGAATGGGGAAGCGTAATCTACCTCCACAATTCTTCCATCACGCTCGGCTTTCCACGGAATTCACACAATGCGAGCAGAACTGAGAACACACAGAAACCACAGCGTACATTCTCATCTTCTCGAAGCATCGTGATATATGGAAGCCCTTTCACACCTCAATACGGCATATCAGCGTTCCAGTACAGTCCAGATCCCCAATTTTGGACCAAAGTATTTGCCCCCTTACGCACGAAACCGGACATCCTTGTAACTCATGGGCCACCGAAGTTCCATCTTGACGCCCGTGATTTCCACAGGGCAGGCTGTCCATACTTGGGTGGGGAAGTTGCGAGTATCAGACCAAGATTGCACGTCTTTGGTCATATCCACGCGTCGTATGGGCGTGAGGATACCGTCTTGGACGGCACTCAGAGAGCGTATGAAGACGTCATGATTGGCTGGGCAGGCTGGGGGACACTGGGCTGGATGTTGGCTCGCACGATCTGGGAAGAGCTTGCACTGCTTCTTCGAGGGTTCCGACCACGGGAGGCGAAATCGACTACAACATTCATCAACGCGGCTGTAGTGGGTGGGCCCGATAACAAATTGGTGAATCCAGCTTTGGTTTTTGATATTTGAACGCTTTTTCTTTTTGCCACGTTTTGTCAAGTGGAAGTCGTTCTAGTCTCGCTTCCAAAAGATGCTTCAGTACTTGCTTGCATCTTGCAATGGTTCTGGGAGAGCTCTTGGGGCGGAAGAGTCGTCCTAAAAGTGCTCAAAGCTGGTGATTAGGAGCGATCTCAGGAAGCCCATCAATAGGTCCTCTTTGGTTCTTACTCCTAAATATACCATTCTACTACTACACGGGTAAATCAGCAATAGAAGGAGGTATAGAACCAAGCTCAGCCGAGTGGTCTTCTATCGAACGATGCAATGTAGTCGGGTGTCGTCGTAAAATTATATGTTGTGAAGATCATGATTCTCCTGATTTGGACAGAATTTCATCTAGGCGCCGTGGCAGAGTGGTCTAATGCGATAGACTAGAACTTCTCAATGAGTGATTCTGGTCATCTATTCTCTTCGGAGGCGCATGTTCGAATCATGCCGGCGTCGAGTTTTTTGTTTCTGTTGTCATGACATTGTTTGGCGCAGAGATCAAGGCTTTATGGCATTTTGGTCAAGAATAATGGGGTTAGAAGCGCTGTCGTTTGAATTCAATTGGCAAGACAATACGATACAAGGCACAAAGAAGGGGCTATTCCAGATAAGCCTTTTTGCCAGCTCCATAAAGAACAGGGCACGAGGACCCTTGACAACACTTTGGCTCCAGATGTCAACTCTGTGATAATGAAATGGACTATGAGATGGTCCAGAGTCAATCTGTCGCAGTCATAAAAGGTCGAAGTACAAATCTTCTCAACCTAGTGTTGAGAATTTTGGAGCTCAGAAGGATTCTGTCAGGGACCCAGATCCTGCAGTCTGCACAATATCAATGCGGATGACAATGTTCGCATATCCATGCATACGGCCTCAACTGCGCCTGCTCGTAGCGCATGCTCGCTTGAGCGTATGCACTCCACTTAAAAACGGTCTCTTCACCTTTTTTGTGACTTATCGAAGCCGTGAGACCAACAAGCTTCGCCTGGACCTAGGCAGCTCTAGAGGAACTTGAATGAGAGGCCCCCTTTTGGCCGTTGATCTGCGCCTCTGCCTGTTCCCATCGCATCCTATGCCACGTGAGTCACTGAGGCCATTTATCGGCCAAAGCCACTGCGATTCGTTAGTGTTCTCAGTGCAGAGAGAGAGAGTCCCTGCTTCTTTCTCTTCTTATGTAGCCCGAATGCACCTCATTCGTTGACTCACACAGATTCTCCTGCCTCAATCTTGCTCAACTTGGTCGTCGATGCTAAGACCAGCAGCACCGACCGCGATCAATCCTGCCTCCATTTTGCCATTTCCTTCACCATGGCCAAGCTCCACGCACCCGCAAAGGACGAAGCACAAGAGCTGCAGCCATCCGACACGAGACCTATGCGTCCAGTTTCATTCAACCAGCCCCGGAGACAAACAGGCGTGGGTGGCCTGATCATTTTATCGCCCGCAGTCACATGCCGTCAGTGTTGACTTATCCCCTGAGGAACCTTTCTGTCATTCTGCAAAGCTTGATTAATATTCACACTAATCGCGTCCTATGTACTGTCCCAGCGCCATGTACATACTGCTCCTTTCAATGCTAGTCCAAACTGTGTTTGAGCTGGCCGGCTGTGAAAAAGCGGTAGAGAAGACGTGCGCTGGCGCTCTGCTATTGCCTCTTGTTCGGCTGGATCTTGACAATGGCTCACGCAGGGTTGGTGTTTTGAGCCACGTAACCTTAGTTATACTGAGGCGTCTTGACTAGTGCAAATGGCTCAGCAAGAACCAGGGACAAAAAATTATGTCTAGACTATATCTGTTTCAACCGTCTTGCTCCTCGGGACCTTTGCTCAATCAATGTGCTTGCTGCGTATAGCACGATCTATGCAATTATGTTGCATTGGTCAGAAGTAGGCTCGGTAGATCGCAATGCTGCGTAATTTATCATCCAGAACGTTGGCCCGGAACGAGACGACCAACTACCGGCAAGAAGATTTCCCGTCCAAATGAGAGCCCAGGGAAGGTTTACAGCTCCCTAGGGGTTGAGTGCCGCCAATGTAATTAAAACACCGCCTTGCCACCTGGAACTCTAGCAAACGAGGACGGGAGTGACGTGCAGGTGATAATGACGAAAGCATTATCCCGTGTCCTAACGTTGCGTTCGCTGCAATCCAATGAGACTGGATCTTTCCGTGTAGAAGAAGTGCCGGGATAGCTGGTGCGAAATTAACCCGTAGTCCAGATCACCGACAATGACTCGCCGGCTGACAACTTCGCAGGTAGCAGCCCGGGGAGGGGTGTAAATAATGAGGGCGATCTGCAGAATCAAACCAAAACCAAAAGTCTAAATAACTCCTGATTGTAGTGTAGATATCGCTCTTCAGGCTTCTTTTCGGGGCCGGACGTCAGTACCCTGGGTAGGGATGGAGACTGAATCCAAGACGAGCGGGCTTTATCCCCGAGAACACATCCCACCCCCGAGAACGCGCGGAGCTCACGGAACCCGAGGAAGAGGATAGGATTTGGTGACAAGCTCAACTCAGCCTCCGTCTTGTGGAACTGTATTTTGGGGGCTGGGGCGATAGCCAGGCTTGGGGGAAAACCACGTGGTTGAAGCGTGTTTGCCGATCGGCTGGCCAGTAGCATTCGCTCCGACAATGTGCAGATTACTGTAAGGCTGAGGACAATGAAGTGACAGGTCATGTCAGAGTCGCGTGTGTCGCATGCGTCACAATGTCTTTGTTCGCGCCGTGCACTAATAGTGTCAGCCGCCTTTTTGAGACCTCATCTCTGCTCTCTCCGCAGATGTTGGCACATGGGAGTGGAACATTCACAAGGCAACCAAGGTAAGGGCAAGCTTAGCTCCACAATGTCTTGGATTGTTCGGATGTTCTATCTACCGCCTGCTCCGGTAAAGGCGCCATCACCCGGTGACCAAAATCCACGAGTGCCGGCCGTCTTGTCACACGACCCCACTGATGTCCACATCTTTCCCCCGTTCCGTTCCCCCTAAATGCATCAAAGTAGGATTAAGCCCAGGGTATTTTGGTTTTGTGAGGAAATAAGCCAAAAAGGAAGTTCCCGTAATTTGTACTGTAGTTGACACATGGGAAGTGAGACAGTCTAGATTGTCCCCAATTGCTCGCTCGCTCGCTTTTAATTCAACTCCGTGCCATGCATATTGTGACAAATGAGAATGGTGATCAGGTACATGAGGAAGAAATGGTACAGTGGAAGTGAGGTAGTATGTAGGTATGAAGAAGGTGGGTATGTGATAGTGGTCACGCTTAGATCCACTTGCTCTGGAAGTTGTTCATCTCGCTCATGAAGTCGTCCACCACCGAGCCAGCGGGGGCGGCCAGCAGTGGCGGGCTGGGGACAACGGAGACAGTGACCTTGTTGTTGCCGTCCATCGACGTCCGCGGCAGGCGGTAGCCCTGGAACGCGTCGGCGAGGGACTGCTCGAGCGATTCGCGGCCCATGGTGAGGCCGGACTTTGACGATTGGAAGGCGTCTGGTGATGAGAGGATGTCCGAGTCCGTTTCGTCCTCCTCGGCTTCGGAGTGGTAGAAGGATGGGATCTCGGCCTCGGCGTCAGTCTCGGGCGACGTGGCATCTATCTCATCATCCCCGTAGACTGAGCCCTCATCGGACGAGAAGGAGAAGCGCGAGGTAGGGGTGTCCTTTTCATCATCGAAATGGGTCTGCAGCGGCCGTGCGATCGCTGTTGTGGGCTTTGCTTCGGTAAGGGTGACGACCGACTCGTTCTCGGGTAGCCGACGAAGAGTGTTTGCAGAATAGTTACGAGGAGCAGGTGGGGGCGGCGACAGGATGGTCTTTGGGCCGGTCTCGGAGATAGCAGAGGTTGCGAAGTTGTCGTCATCCTCTTCGGCGATATCGTCGGGGATGGACAGGAAGAGACGCTCCGCGTCGTCGGCCGGCGGTGTCACTACTGACGCATCGTCGGAGAGGAACCTTCGTAGCGAGTCCGGCGACATAGGTCGAGTCCTGCTACCCTCTGAAGAAGAGGAGCCAACACTGCGTCGCTGCTCGTCACCACAGGACGAGCCAGCCACCGATGCATCATCAGAATGTCTGTCGCTGCTGGATTGCGATGAGACACTGTTCTTGCGGGTGAAGAGTTTCCGTGGCGACCACCAGCTGGGACTCGGTGAGATGGAGCGGTCAGAGCGCTTGTGCTTAAGGGTCCGGAGGGGCACCTGAGAGGTGGCGGGTCGGTAGGCTGGGCTCAGCAACTCGGGCACGGAAGGGGCCGGCCTAGGCGTGCTGTACTTGTCTTGGGGCGACATCGTCTTGAAGTCTTCGCGTCGTACTGAGCTGAGAGATGCACTTCGTTTCCTGTCCGACTTCTCTGTCGGCACCCACATCATATTTACAGTCTGGCCAGGTAAATATGGGCATGCCGTCGTTGTGGGGACCGAAGGATCATGAGTCTCGACGCATCCGTCCAGTTCGTACTGGTCAGTGTTAGTGGACAAAAGTGCCATTGCCAGGGTAGAGCAACCAACAACCACCAGCCACCAACTCACGTAATAATAGTACGGCTGGCCCATCTTCAGGCCACCATTCCTTCGAGACGATCCTGGCCGTTCGCCGTCATAAATCACGTCCTTGAAAACATAGCATCCACGCCATTGCCTCCGGTCGCGTCGGCTGTCACGTTCCATTGTGTATGGTCTTTCGAAGTTGTCCCAAGACCCAACCAGCGAGACTGATTGTACTGAAGGGTGTGTTTCACTGTTGGTGGTGTAAATGCTCAGTTAGCCAACACCCGGGGGAACAGCATTGTTTTATTTATAATAGAGTCCGATGATTCCCCAGGTTTCCTTTTGCTGACAGCGTGGAGCCAGCTGGGCAATAGGCTTCAGCCTCTCCGGCTTGGCCGGTTCAGGTGCCAATTTCCCGGCGTGTGGTGACGCCCGATAAGGCGGCCGCCGGTAGAAAGCAGGCACGCCATGTGGCTCGCAAGGAAAACTTGACGAGAACCCCAGAAAGCATATTTGCCCGAAGGGTACTAAGGCTGACTGGCACAACAGAACCTTCAGGTACCCGCACGGCTGTGCTGATCCCCGACCAAGAATGCGGACAGGGGTCAAATCCTGAGCCATTCCTTGCAAAGAACACAATGCGAAAACGAGCAGGGTTGTTGATGACGAGGGATCTAATATCAAAAACTCACGACGCTCCTCGCCGCCTAAACCGAAACATGTCGGCCAAAAGCAAGACGAAAATCGCTGGCGCGGTAGTTGGGAAGGGGAGTTCGAGCAGAACGAGGCGAGCGAGGCAGGGAGGCGCGGATTGCCGGGTGGGGAAGGCAAAAAGCAGAACTTTGTGAAATTGCAGCAAGACAGGGAAGAAAAGCATATGAAAATCACCGGCTCTTCGGGAGCCAAAAAAGAAGAAAGAAGATTAGAAATACTCACAGCATGAACGTGAACAATGTCGTTGTAGTGTCCATGATGATGCGAGTCGGAGATCAACTCCTCGTGTTGCCAGTCTAGAAGTCAAAAGGAGTTGTCGTCTGTCCGGGAGAATTGGCTGCAGTCTTGTATAAGGCGCTACTGGGAGTGCTTTCGACCCCCTGAGGCTGAGATTACGAGACAAGCGCCCGGCGTCAAGAGTTGTTGGCAGTGGTGATAGCCCTGCGCGGTACTTGGGGGATCGAAAATAGACGTGACGAGGTGCAGAGGAGGGCAACTTGGTGTGTTGGTGATCGAGGTGCCGAGGGGAGTGAGGCGGATTGGCCAATGGCGTGTAAAGGGCTGCGGAGTAGTGCAAGCGCCTGGTTCCCGAAAGCGGACGAGTGCCCAGGCAATCGTGATGGCGGCGCTTAGAGAAACAATCGTAGATTAAATGTTTCGTGGCCGCGGAATCGAGACCGCAGGGAGCCAACGAGCAACAAGTGAATTATCTGAAACAGACAAGGTAGCGCTGGAAGGATTCGTCGATGAGGTGCAGCAGCAGTAGCGCAGGCGCAGTCGCAGTCGCAGTCGCAGTCGCAGCGTGTGCCTTGCCGGAGGGCAGCTTGGGGTTGGATTGGATGACACCTTGGAAACCTCGTGGCAGACAGACAAAGTCGGGGTGCAGATGCGAATGCGGATCCAGGGACCAGAATCAGGTCAACAGAGCAGCCAGAGCGTCCAGAGCATGCAGGCAGGGCTATGTATCCAGAAGAAGGATTCCAGGTACGGAGTCGGGAAGCCGCAATGATGACCCAGGGGCGCAGCTCCCTGGTCTTTTAGATCAGACTGGGGACAGGACCCAGGTGAATGGTCGTCTTTTTACTGGCCACGGGCTCTTCTCAGCTAGAAAGGCTGAAATAGATGACGGACAAGGGTAGCTGGCTGAGTTGTGAGATTGTGAACCAACTGAAGAACGGGGGGGAGCAATCCAAGTGCTCGGACCTCCTGTACCAAGAGGCGCCCTGTTGCCTGTCGGTGTTAAGCTGAGAGATGCGAGAACTGGGTCCGGCGCAAGGACGCGCGGGGGGCATTATGGAGCAGAGCAGGCTGGGATTGGATCGTCTTCTTCCTGATCCTCCCAAGTTGTCGCAATTTTTAGCGAGTCGATTCGGTTGCTCGGAAGGGGGGGGGGGGAAGTGAGGTGGAGCCCAGATCCAAAACCAGGGTCCGCTCGTTCCAAGTTCCAAGCAGGAGGCGCCGGCAGAATGAGCGCCAACTGAATGGTTTGATGGCCTGGTGGTGCTGATGTGATGGTGATCCCGGTTGCGCGCTGACGGGCCAAAGTATAAAATAATGGCTTTACTTTCGGTTGTGCTTCACAGAGGCATACGCTGTCTGATCGTGCTGGAAGTTGGCTTCTCGGAAGAAAGGCAACTGAGGCAAGTGTTCGCGCTGAGACCCCCTCGTTGTCGATGCTGTTCGTGGCACGGCCGCGGGAGATCTTGTCAAACGAGGGACAACGTTTGCTGATAATGAGAAGGAGGCGCCGTGAAGTCCTGAGACGGGCGGGCAGAAAGGTACCTACAGTATGAGCAGTTGAGATTTCAGGTCGACATGATGGACATCAACTTGGGCAGGAAGCTTGAAAGCTGGAAAGTCGTCATTGCCCCGTCACCCCAATCATCTATGGGGGCATGATGGGCAGTACAGTGCAGCGCTGGCAGCCAAGCAATCAATCCACTTACCTACATTGCCGCAGCACGTAGCACAGCAGCTAGAAATCGATGGGCAACATCGTGGCCGCGCCCGGGGCCCCTCCTCATTTGCTGACATATGGCCCGCGGGACAGGACTTGACCCGGCTTGCAGCGCGCCATGGCAGCTCAAGGGAGATGATATCGCGCCCGAGGGTGGTAATGCTGCTACAGTTGCAGCAAAATGTCTGCTGCCTTCTAGATACCTACCACAGTACCTAGTTACCTACAGTAGGTACACTAGGCAAGGCGAGGTTAGCGCTGCCTGCAAAGACAAGAGATGTTTTTTTGTTTTTTGCTCCGACAGTAGACGCTCCCGTGGCTCCTCAATTTGAGCTGCAGATCGTGCAGGGATCTCTTTGTATCAGGCTCGTCCATCTTGGGGCGGGTAGGTCCCGAGACGAACCAGTGCCTCTGTGCCTCTCCAGCCAGCCCAACCAAGCTTCTTCCCGCCCTCTTCGTGCCAGCTCCTTTTCCCGGGTGACTGGGTGCGCCCTCGTTCGAGCTGATGGCCCAGCCAGTTCGTCAGCTAATTAAGTCCCCTGCAGCCCTAGGCCACCACCTCACATCAAACACCACCTGAAGGCTCGATCCATACTGCATTGTACATTGACAGCAACAACACTAGTTTATTGGCTGAGCAGCCCAATACAGTAACATAGAAGACGACGTGTGGCGGACGCCCGCGCAAGGGAACGCGAGTCGTCGAGGCGAGTCACCAACCAGCTGGCTGTTTGGGCCAGACAACTGTACGGAGGTCCATACCAAAAGTCCTGATTAAGCGAGAAACTCTAATCTGCTGCAGGTGTTGATGGCAGGGCAACGGGAAGGGTATAACCCTAGGCTACCCCCCTTGACCAGGCTACTGTGAGGGGGTGTGTTTGAAAGCCTAACCCTACCATCCCCCCTTTCACCAGGGTAGGAAAGGGGGGGATGCTGTGCTAACCCTGAGATTAGAGTTTCTCGCTTAATCAAAACTTATGGTAGGGACCTCCGTATGTGCTCTGTATTCAGCCTCGCCGCGCTCATGCTGACATGCCGCCCATCAAACTGTCACTGTCATGGAGCAAAGCACCACTCTGTTGGACAGGAGCTGCCTCGAAACGAAACACAGCACGAAGATCCTATCACTACGGATCAATTCCAGCAGCATGAATCACGGCCCCCTCCCCCCGACTCGCCCCGTCTGATCCCACGTCAGACTCAAAATCGAGGCGAGCCGTATCATCCATGCATCTGACATGGCTGGATGGCTGCCCGGTCCCAAGAGCGCCCTCGGCGATCGTCTCAACAATATTGACAGCCAGGATGGGTGCTGGTCGACGGCTTGACTTTTACTCTGGTGACTGTCCAGGCGATCGAGGGCACAGAGGTTGAGCTGATGTGTGTGATCGTGCGCATTGGGGTGTGGGTGTGATTGTGTGCCCGAGCTGCATCCAGCCAACCAGTCACGCCCAGCCAGCAGCGCTGTCAGCAGCGAGCGATGATACCTACGAAGCTTTACTATGCTTCATCGTGCGGGCGCGCGCCACGCAGGCCCAGGCCACAAAGTCAAATACACTACACGTGTATACATGCCCTCCCGGTTGTTTACTCCATCAGCTCGCGGCCGCGCCCGCTGACTCGGAATTATGCCCCCCGGGGGGGGGGTGTGCACGAACGTTCGTAGAGGCGAGCATACTGTGTACTGTCCGTCGGTCTACCGCAAGCCTAACTACACAGCAATGCAATCAATGCGGCTTTTGCACAAGCGTGGCCCGATGGATTGGGTGTCGGTCACTCACCGAGCCAACCAGCCAGTCAGCCGGTTCGCCTTCTGAGACAGCTGAACAAATGTCTCGTCTCGGCCTATGCAAGATAGACATGTCATCGGACCGCAAATAAGGTGTACGTAGCGTGGCTTTTGCCAGTAAGACCCACTGGCCACGATTTGTACGCCCATAATCAAAGAAAAGGTCCGGTCGCACGGCATTGTGTCCAGACCTATGCGACAGTGCCGTCAATGGTGTCGTGAGACATGTCAACTGCTTGCTTCTAGAATGATAAGCAGCTTCTTACTTACCTCCCCCGCCTGCTTTTGCCTGTTTCATGGATATTAAGGCACGCACGTCGGGCGGGCGCTGGTCAGAAAGACTAAACCATCACGTAGTGGCCCACGGTCCTTCGGGCAATTTCCAAGACCTGACGCGACAACCGACGCCATTTTCTTATGTTCAGCCGCTGTTGTCATGACAGCGAGGTCCAGATCGCTGTCTCAGATTCTTTCACGTCCAACACAAACCAGGACTTTTGGCGTTGTGTTTGTCATCTAATTCCCGCCGGAGACATCCCACCTTCCCGCCCTCCGTCCCGGGTGTCCGGAGCCCAGGCGGCCCCACACCGGGGGTCAGCTTGTTTGATGTCCTGCGGACCGCTGACTAGGTTGGTAGCGTAGGATGCCTTGTGCATATAGCCTTTTCTCGCGTTGCCTTCGTCAAGTGTCTGGCATGCGAGCTTAATCCGCTCCCGTGCCTCCTGGTCCCCACCCGGCTCCTGCGTGGATACTTTGATTACTTCCCAACGTTCAACCCAGAATATGGGATGCCATGCCATTGGGCTGGGGCCCTGAACTATCACGCGGATAAACAAGCTTCCCTGCCTCGCGGCTCGCTCGGAGGCTGTAGACTCGCCTTCACTTTACGGCGGGGAGCGAATGCGACGAGGGCGCGTTTCACGCTCAGAGGAAGACATGTGAAACATTCATGCCCCGTTGCTGATGTGATCAGAAGCCTGACGGCTGGGTTGTGGACAAACAGGCTCCCAACGTAAACTCAATCCACGAGGCGCCCGACGCAGCGCCGGAAGCAAGCAGGCGTTAGTTCGGGGCTGAACTTGCGAGGTTCGGATCCGGACTGCCGCGAAGAACACCCGTCGGTCAAGAGCCAGGGTCGCCGATCAAGCTGGACGGGGTAGAAAGCTACCTCTACACCCTCACCCGTGGTGCAATGGTGAGATGCTGGATCTCGGCCCGAGTGCATGTACCGTTCATCCCTGCGTGCTCTGGCGGGTTTGAGATCAACCTTGGTGTCGTGTTGAGACTTTTTACTGAAGGTTGGAACTTTTAACTGAAGCGCTCAAACAGGCCCGTGAAAGCTCGTTGTCTCTATGCTGCGCGCGCTCTGCTTCTATTCTGGGGCCGGTCATGACCATTCGAAAGTAAGACATGAGTTGCAATGCCTGGCGACTTCGAGACGGATGGGGGACGGATCGTGTTTGCATTCTACCTTGCGAATTCCTTCACCGCGTCGAGTGAGACCAGGGTGCGGTTAGGTCGCGCCCGAGAGGCTTGCTGCTTTGTTGGCAGTTCGTGAAGTCTAACTTCAAGCCCGAGGCTGAAACGAGACCGAATTCCACGAGGCTTTCCTAACCTCCAGCAGCGCGCACAGTTCTCTGGGTGTTAGACACGGCAGCACAGGCTGACCTATGAACAAATAGGAGACCCTAATCAGAACGTCAGTCATAGCCTATACGCAAGTGTTGTCAGAACGACGGCTATCGTACAGCCTGACATATCCAGCACATGCGCCATCAAGAAACCCTGCCTGTTTCGCCGGACAAACAAAAGGGCTGTCCGCGGAACCAGGACAGCACCGCCGGCACACGACATCGCCGGATCACATCGGTCGTTTCACTCGCAGGCACAGCATGAGTGTAATGATGATTGTGTACTGGTTTTACATTGCGGGGCCCAGGCTCTCCCCCTCTCTAGATTATGATTACTCAGTAGCACCAATCTATCTGCCCAACCTTCGCCGTGTCCAACCGAGCCAGTGCTCGCTTCGAAAGTGGGGAACAAGAGAAACCGCCGAGACGAACAATTTTGTACAGTGTCGAATGTAATCGTATAGCTCACCAGGCGCTTGGTCCGAAGAGCGATCGGCCCTCTGGAGCCCGCCTCGAAGTAGAAAAGGTGATAAGAATCAAGAACGCCGTCTGCCGATGCCCGGTATTCACCCCTCAAGTTCAATATGCGCCTCATCTGATCAATCCAAGCATCAAAACGGCAAAATAACAAATGATTTTCGAAAGTAGCGCAGTCCAACGAGTGGTGGAGAATGGAAACTCCAAAGAATTCAAACGCTAAGTTCTGTAACTGGTTAGGAGCCGGTGCACTCCTTACTCGGTGGCTTGAACCGGCTTCTTTTCAGTCTTTAACTTGGCATTTTCCCTCGTTCTCTCGTACCTTAGAGTCGTGTCGCCCTGCCACATGGTGCCGAGCCATCGGTCCCAGGCGGTGAAGAAGGGCTGGCTGAAGTTGGTCTTGATGCCCCAACTCTGGTGGTGGATATCGTGGTACGCGGCATTGTTGCTCGTGATGTTCTGCAGAGGGTCCCAGGGCAGGGCGTAGCCACAGTGGTCATCGACAGTCTTCATGGTGCTGCCCATGTAGAAGAAGATGGACATTCGCGGGGACATCATCGATACTTTGTAGGCAAGACCCGCGCCTGCGGTGTCGAGCACAAAGCCTTCGACAGGGTGGTTGTATAGTGCGCCGTAAGCGTAGGGAACGTAGAGACGGTGGTGGCGCGCGTGCCAGTGAGCTGCAAATCATTCCGTTAGCATTGGAGAAAAACAGACGAGGTTTGTAACGGCCAGGATCTGGGGTATGTGCATAAACGTACTGTACATCCACTTGTTGACGTGCATTGCGCGGTGCCAAAAGTACTGCCACGAGTCCAAGAAGGCCACGGCAACCCAGAATTGGAAGCCAGGGATGATCAGCCAATATATAGCCTTAGCCAGCAACAGCTCCCAGGTCGCAAATGCCGGTACCGATACATCCGTGGTCGCGTCGATGCTCGTCAGGAACGGGTACTTGCCACCGGCCAGGGCACCGGCAAGCAGTGGGTGCGAGGCAGACATGTTCTTGGAGATGGCAGCGGCATTGAGACCGATCAATCCCAGCACAGAGGGCAGCGCCCTCTGGGCGAGGCGGATCCTGGTGGCCCAGACGGCGACGTCGTAGTTTTCCATGCCCGTCATCTGCGCAGGCTCAGTAAGGGACAGTACAGCGGCGGTGACCATCTGGATTATCTGCTCGAGAATGACATCCCGTGCGACCTGCCATCTGGACGCGAGGTTCCTCTGGGCGATTTCCTCGGGAGTGTGCAGGCGGTACTGGGGGAATAGATCGTAGACGTCGATGATGTGAAAGACTCCGGACACGACCCAGTAAGCGATGTGTGGGCCGATGACGGACAGCCAGAAGTCGGAGATGAATGGCAGCAGGTCAGGTATCGGGGTGGTCGTGTAGGCGGGCAAGGGAGGCAGGTCCGACACCATCGTGCCGTTGCTGACGCCGGCGGTCGACATCGTGACGGTGGTCGGAGTGGCGACCATCACGAGAGCGGAACGCCGGGCTGTGAATGATTCAGGGCGTGCAGGACGTGCAGGGCGAGCGCGGGTGGCCCTTTTATCGATAAGTCGGTGGCGTTGTAAGGCTTGGGCGGCAAGAGCTAGCTGTTCGTGCTGTGCATAGAAGAAGCAGGAAAGAACCTGAGAGAAGAATTGACGATACAACAAATTAAGACCACTAGGGACGAAGAGAAAATGGATGGCTGAAAGGACAAGAACTATAACCCCCGTGGCAAACGTCGAGCTGAGATTCCTTTGCAGGCTCCTTTTTTGTCGACAGAGGTTTGTCAGACGTTTGATGGGATCGGCCGGTCGAGAGCAATTGGAACCCGGCGGCGTGGGCCCTTTTCACCAATTTCGCTTGCTAGTGGAATATGTCCGTTTCTTCCGGGTCGCCTGTTCTTTGCCACCACTGGTCGAACCACTTTTTGGACGCCGTCAATCTGACAGCGTGTATGAGCAATGTTGATGAAGCCACTATGTCGAGAGCATTGGCAGACGATGCGGTCAACCAGGCTCACTCTCCTTTCAACTGGCTTTTAAGTAGCCCACCCAGAAACCTTTGCACCCAGGCAATGACAATGCCATCACCGATGCGTTGTCCGCCATGCCAGACGGACAGCATGAATTGCATGGGAGTTCCTGGATCGACATCTGCTCTCATGACGAGCCAAGCCCAATGCGTCCACTGCAGCCAATGCGACGCGCCTGGACGGGCTGGGAATGCTATTTCTGCAAGGCACGAACTTCTTGCCCAAGCAAGCCCCAGGCTTGTGAAAGTCGCCCAGACGCCACCTTAGCGCATTAACACGGAGCAGTTATCTAGGTCCGGTAGCTCTGTTAGTGCGTCTGAGCAGATTCCGACCTGGGGACTTCCAAGGCTGCCCATGATCCTCGATTGAGATTCCAAAGATGCTCGCCTTATTTTTGAAGCAGCTAGTCAGTGCTTTGGATCTTGGTCATGGACCCATAGCACCGGCTCCATGCATCGATCGTATTCCCCGACGACCAGTCAGCCCTGTTACCTCAGTGATCAGGCAGTCGGTCTGGGGGCCGTAAGGGGTCAAGTCCCACAGAGACCCCCCTTCACCCCCCAGCTCCCTTTCAAGATGTCAGACCCGACCCGAACCCTGAGAGCTCATCCAGCTAGTCCGAATCTGCAATGGACGCTGGCTAGGCTGGCCCAGGGCACCCCTCAAGCCCCACCTTTTGATTTTCCATTGACATTTTCCCCGCGCCCAGCTTCACAAACCACCAATCTAGAACCCTTCGATTAGTTGTCCAAATTTTCTTTCGCCTCCCCCTTTACGACAATCACCAGTAACCTCTTCCGTCTACCGGTGTCCATCTTCAAATACCGCCAAGATGCTTATCTTCAAGGATGTTATCACCGACGACGAGATGATCTCGGACTCGTACGACCTCAAGGAGGTCGACGGGATCGTCTACGAGGCTGACTGCGCCATGATCGAGGAGGGCGGCGTCAGCGTTGGTAAGCCTTCACACATGGAGTCCTAAGAGTGAGAGTAAAGGTGCATTTTGCTAAAGATATTTTCCTCCAGACACTGGTGCCAACGCCTCCGCCGAAGAGGCTGAGGAGGGCACCGACGACCAGATCATCAAGGTCAACAACATCATTGCTTCCTTCCGTCTCCAGTCCACCCAGTTCGACAAGAAGGGCTACCTGGCCTACCTTAAGGGTACGAAACAATAATTATGTCCCCAGATTCAGAATCATCCTTGTTGGGGACAGGCGAGATTCTGACACGTGGATTTCACAGGCTACATGAAGGCTGTTGTTGCTGCTCTCAAGGAGGCCGGCAAGCCCGATGAAGAGGTCAAGGCCTTCCAGGATGGCGCTCAAAAGTACGTCAAGGAAAAGCTGCTGCCCAACTTCAAGGACTACGAGTTCTACACCGGCGAGTCCATGAACCCCGATGGCATGATTGCCCTCCTCAACTACCGGTAAGTCCCACATCCCAGACTACGATCGGTTCGACCCTGCTAACCACATGATTACTAGCGAGGACGGTGTCACCCCCTACTTCATCTTCTGGAAGCACGGCCTCAAGGAGATGAAGGTTTAAACACGGAGACCTGAAAATCACCTTCACTTCCTTCGATTTCTGGTCCACTAGTCTACCTCACACTGTCGCATAGGCGATCAAGCGTTGTCTGGATTGGATCTCGGCATACACAAACAAAAAATGATACCATGAACGACGCGAAGATGTCACCGCAACCCCAAGAATAACCCTCGGCTTCAAAACATTGTGAATTCCTCTAGTGACAAGTGCACTGCGACAAGGACAGAGACATCCACCATTTCTCCCAGCGGAGGCTGTCCTATTCCAGGCTCCTCTTCACATTTGGTCGATATAATTTTAAAATTCATCCGTGACTTATGCGCTTTGAAAGAGCAAAAGAAAAATAGCTGGTTGCTGTGTAGAGAGGTGATCCCTCTGAATTCGTGCAGTTTACCGTGGAAGCTTGGAATCCGTTATGGTATGATATTGAAGTTAAGTTCTACAATGCCCAGAACGCCGATGCCATGCGAGATTTGATACCCACCAAGAGTAAGAGACTAGCATGAGATGAACTGTGTATAAAGGACCTTACCACTGGACACCTCAACGTTGGGGACCGCGCTTCTAGAACGGCCTTGTGGACATGGGCACCGGAGGGGGCGCTTCTTCATCCCCAGCATCAACAGGGTTGCCGCCCAGCTCCAGCTTCTTCTTAGGAGGCGGCGGTGGCGGCGGCTTCTTCTTGCCCAGCAGCCCGGCCGCATTGCTGATGGTGCTGAGGTGCGACTGCGCGGGTGAAGAGACCCTGCCAGCCTCGGCCCCGCTGCTGCCGCCGCCCGCGCCGCCCAGGTACCCGCCTACCTTGCCCGATACCCCGTACTTCTGATCCAAGCTGTTTGCCTTCGAGACTCCGGACGCGACTTGTTCGCCGTGTCTCTCCCGGAAGTTGTTCGCGGTCGAGGCGGCCGACTTCGCGTGGGCGAATGAGACAGAGCTCGGGTCCTTCTTGAAGTCGGACATTGTCTTCAGGGCGGCTTGTTTCTGTGCCCATGTTGTCCCCTGGGCCGGTGCTGCCTGGGCCGGGAGAGGAGATGGTGTCGAGCTTTTACCAAAGCCGCCCAGCTTGGAGAACCGCGACTGTAGTTCGTTCACCGACCCAGATCCTGCTGCCGGTGGCGGGGCGGGGCTGCTTGCACCAGACCGGGAAGGGGGTGGCGGCGGCAAGACCTGTCTATTACCACCGCCGATGCCGAGTCCCGGTACCGAGACGCCAGAGGCGCCCAGCCGGTCGATGGCGCCTTGGTTCAGGAAGCCGGTCTGCCGGCTCGGCGGCGCTGGGGCTGGGAGCCCGATAGAGGCGCCGGGAGAGGGCCCGGGGGATGCATTATTGTTCCGAGGTGGTAGCCGTGGAGGAAGGCTCGGCGGCGGCGGCTTTGCAGTTGCAGAATATGGTGGCGGTGGAGGACTGGCATTTGGGTCCCTGCCATCAGCCCCATCTCTCCGTGCGGGCGGCGGAGGAAGGTGAGCTGTAGACAACCCGCTTGTGTCGACACGGTAGGGCCTAGGTGGTGGTGGAGGCTCTTCTACCCCCTGTTCTTGGTCTGCGTAGCCATACTGCTGGGCCGGTGACGAAGAGCCTGGCCTGGCAGATGTCGCGCCAACTCCCGGGGGCGGAAGCACGCCGGCACCGGTTCGCTTCGGCGGCGGGGCGAAGGATGCCGGGTCCCTGAGGTGTGAGATGGGCGTGACGTCTCGGTCTGCGTTGCTCTGGGCATTGGACTTGCGGCCGAAGACGGCTCCCTGTATCTGGAATCAGCATGGGCCTCGAGTCTGTTTGTCTACGCATCGGCTGCCGTGTCACCCACAACTTGACCCCTGAATGTGGTCTCGTTCTGCCGCGGTCTGTCAGTATCGAGAATCTCCCAAAACGTGTGATTGCTGAGGATAGACCTACTTTGTCCGGGTGCCAACCCTCTTTTGCAATATTCTTAAATTTTTCCATTATGGCCACCGGGTGATGAGCAGAGATACACGCTTATCGTTCAGGCCAAAGCAGAGTATGAAAAGGTCCTTGCTCCAAAAGCTGCGCGGTCGGGAGCAGTTCGCTGTCAAGAGCTCTGCCAAACCGGGAACCTGACGTAACTAATCCATGGCGCATTGGCGGGACGGGACCCCTGGAAATATACCCTGTTGCCCCGGGAAGCTGCCGAGTCAGGGCCACCCAAACATCACTCGCTTTGAGCCTTCACCCACCTAACGCGGTCGACGCGTCGCCCAGAGAGGCTCAAGCCCACTCCCGTCCTCCTCTTCCAATTGTCACCACCATTCAACATGACGGCCGCCAACACGGACACCGAGCTGCTGACAGAGCATTTTGGATACCCTCCAGTCGTAAGTCAATCATAAGTGGCAGTCGCTCACTCATTGTAAATTGGGAGAAACTGACCAGCAGTTCTGCAGTCGCTCCTCGACGAGATCATCAACAGCATCAATGTCATTGCTGAGCGCGCCCTCGTTAGTGTCGAGCAGGGACTCCTCAACGCACCACCACAATACCTCGGCTTCGGAAAGCCACCAAATCCAGCCGCAAATACCAAATCAAAGAGGAAGGGCAAACAGAAACCGGCCCCAGAGGATGCAAACCTGGACCTATCCCCAGAGGCGGTCGAGAAGCGAGCGCACGATGAGATTTCAAGCGGCACACATCAGCTCGAGACGCTGCTGTGCACGTCCATCGACCGCAACTTTGACAAGTTCGAGCTGTACGTGATGCGCAACATCCTCTGTGTCAAGCCGGACGACAGGGATTGGCTACGGCTAGGGCACTACGAGGGGTTGAACTTCGACAACCTACCCAGCAGTACAGCAAGCAAGGGAGACAACGAGGGCGGCGCCGACAGCATGGAAATGGACACACCGGACCGGCCGACAGTCGAGTCCGTCAACCGCCTCCGCCGCAGGCTGCAGGCGTCGCAGAAGCTCAACACCATGCTGCACGCCGAGAAGGCGCGCAACGACGCGCTCCTCGGCGAGCTGCGGTCACTGGTCGGCAGGGTCAGCGCGAAGGAACCTAGGGCGGCCGGCGCGCCGGCCGAAGGCCGGGACGAAGCACAGGCGAGGGCAACGAAGCCGCCCTTTGCGTTCCTGCACGACCGGGGCGACCTCACCTTGGCCGACGCCAACACCCCGCTCACCACCACAACCGCCTTCTCCCTGTCGCAGCTCCAGGCGTTGCGCGCCTTGTCCACGTCGCTGTCGAGCATACTGCCGAACCTGCAGGGCGCCGGGGGAGACGAGGGCGGTGCGCGGCGGACCTGGCGGAAGGAGCGGGTCGAGTATGTCGAGGGCGCGGCGCGGAAACACCTCGAGAGCGTCAGGGGCCTGGAGCTGGGTAGGGACGGGGAGGTGCGCGATGGGGAGTGGCAGGGCGAGGGTAGGAGGTTCGCGGACGGGGAGGTCGCGGCTCTTGAGGGCATCGTGAATGCGCTGGGAGGCTCTGGTGGTGGAGGGGGAGATGACAAGATGGACGAGTAGAGGAGCATGGTTGCCGATCGGAAGACTGCGTGTGCGGAAGGAGTCAGAAGTGTATCATATTTCCACGGCTAGTGTTGCGAGCGGCTGTACGCAGCAAAAGGCACGGCCGAGCAAGTTCGAGCAAGGTTGGGAATACGCCTATGACTAGGAGCTTGATGTGCGACGTTGCCATGAGGTGGCGCACTTACGATTTAGGGTATGGGCGTTAGGGAGCTGCCGGACTAGGAAAGGAAAAGGGCGGGTCTATGAGTCGGAATTGATACCACAAATGTTTTCAAAAACGCCAGACTGCGTGGTATCCTCAATGTTTGTGTTAAAGTACATCGGGCCGCAGCGCCCCCCCCCCCCCTCCAGACCTCTGACACCTATAATCTTGGCCTCTTTATATACAACTTCACGGTCCGGTAACAGGAGAAATTGGCCCCATCCCAAGCTGACTCCACTCAGCAGTCGACAGGAGTCCGCACTCCACCGCGTAGGCCCAGAACCTATGCCTCCAGTACCTGCCCCTCCGCATTTGACGGCCGCCGGCGAAGCCCTCCGTCTCACCGGTCGGGTTCACGTGGGAGTTCTGCCGGTGCTTCTTCACGATCTCGACTGTCTTCCTGGCCTCATCCGTCTTGCCCGCCTTGACCAGCGACCGAAGCAGGGTTGCGAGCGTGTCCAGCGTCAGCGCGGACCCGATGTTGTTCACCTGCTCGAAGATCTCAAAAGCCCTGTCCGTCTCTCCCGCCAGGGCGTACCCCTTGATGACCCGCTCCCAGAAGACCTTGTCAAGGCCGCGCTGCAGGAACATCCGCCACTTCAGCCCCTCCTTGTTCATGAGGTCCTCCACGGCGGCCAGGTTCGGAGGGTCGAGGCCAAAGTAGTGGTCTAAAAGAATGGTGTGCATGTGCGTCGACATGCGGAGGCCCTTCCTCTGGATGTGTTCTCGGATGGCCTCCACCGCCTCGTAGCTGTCTGCACCGGGCTCGCTAAGGAGCAGATATACCATGCGCGCGAACGTCTGCATGTTGGCCTCCACGCCGGCGGCAGCCATCTGGTCGAAAAGATCGTTGATACTCTTGACCTGCTCCGCAGGGTCCGCGTCCCTGGAGCTGCCGATGATGCCCTCAAGAAGTACAGTGTATGTTGCAGCGTCAGGCTCGACGCCTTTTCCCTTCATCATCTTCAGCAGGCTTTCGATCTGCGCGGCATTGCCCTGCACGACCAGGGGTCGTAGCAGAGTGTTAAAGGTTATGATGTCGGGCTCGATACTGTTCTGCGACGCCCAATCAAGGACCTTCCTGGCTGCGGACGTGGCGTTTAGGCGGATCAGTGCGGCAACGGCCGCGTTGACCGGGGCGATTGTGAGTTTCGACTGGTGCAGCATCTCGTCGAGGGCCCGCAAACCTGCCTCAGGCTCGCCACAACTTATCAGTCCCACGACCCGAGCCGACCACGCCGCTTCATCCACCTCGAGACCAGAAGCCAGCAACTTCCTCCACACATTCTGAATCCCGACAGCATTCTTGGACCTCCTGCACCCTTCGATCAACGAGGTCCAGGTCTTCACAGTCGGCTGGGCTCCAATGCGTGTCATGCTCTCCCAAACCTCAAGTGCTCTCTGCGGCCGGTGCAGCGCAGTGAAAGCCATGATGAAGTGGTGGAACACTTTGGCCATTTCCTGCAACTCCGCCTTTCGATCTTCACTGAGTACAGCCTCTGGGCCCCAGAAACGTGCCCACGCGGCCTCGACGGCATCGGAATCCCCCATTCCAAGGCCTGTGTTCACTTTCTGCATGATGTGTCTTTCGTTCGGGCCCCCATGTCGGCTGACTTCTGGTTTGATGACAGTCTTCTGCGGTCTGCGCTTGTGCCCGTCGGTCTGACGAAGCTGAGAAACGATCGAGTCCCAACGGGATAAGACATGAGCCAGAACATCTGGGTGATCTGTGAATATGCTCTGCAAGCCGCTCTTCCAGATTGGGACAGCAGCGAGTACCTTTCCCATGGAATCAAGAAGGGGCTTCGCCTTCTCCTGTGCCTCGAGGGAGGAGTGGGCAGGGTCTGCTAGAAGCACAAAAGAAGCGATGGCCAACGGCCGGATTGGAAGGAAGTCGTTGCCATAGATATGTGGGAATATCATGTTGATTGCCTTCATTGCCTCGCCGGTCCGTGCATAATTCGAGAGCTGCTCCTCATTGAGCTGCGGGAATCGAAAAGACCATTTCTGTACATCCTGGGAGCCATAGCTGTTGGCGCGTCGACGGTTGAACACAATCCAAGTATCGACCATATCCTGCAACAACACGTCTTTCCGAGCCATGGACTTCTCATATGCCTCGGCGTCTGGATAGTCTGTTTTGGCAGTGCTCCTGGTCACCAGATTGCGGATGAGGCTCATGACGGAGTCGGCCCATTTTTTGCAGCTCAGTGAGCCGAGCTCGTAAAGGTATTGAGTCACCTGGGCCAGGGATGGTAACTTGTCGTTGTCCCAGTCGTCCATCTTCGCTTCCATAACTCTGGTCATTAGAATGGTACCTCTCTGCTTCAGAAGCCGATCCCTGCCCTTGGGGGGCACGTTATTCCAGACTCTGTTCAAGAAGAACTCGAGACAAGTTTCGATGCTCTGTGATCTCAGCATTGACTTTAGTCGTGCGAGGTCATTATAGTACTCGAGGGCGGCAGGTGACTTTGGCGCCGATTTCGACGGCAAACTCTCCTGGTCAACCTGTTTCCGAACAACCCGCTCGAATATCTCCAAACTTTTCCCCTTGGAACTGCTCTCAAGCCTTCGCATAGACTTCCTCCGATCCAGCCCTCTGAAGCGAGGCGTTGTGGGTTCTCCATTCTGGGCCGGCGGCTCTCTGCCTGATGGCTGCCGTTCGTGGGCTTCTGCAGCCTCAATTGAAGGGACATAATCATCGACGGCGTTGTCTGAAGGCGGGTCTGGCCTAGCCGTTGAGGCTGAGCTCATGTACGCCCTGGGCAGAAGCTGCCATTGTGGGAGCCGAGGAGCTTGAGCTCGAAACAGAGCTTTGGCCAGGAGGCGCCTGCGGCAAGAGCAGCATAGGGTGTGTAATCTCTGCATCAGAGGCGATTTTCTCCTATCCGTCGGTCGATGGCGGAAACGCAATTGTGACTCCTTCAGATGTCTGAGGTTGGCCCCTTCAAGTTGACATCAGCCTGCCCTGCATACCTACTGGCCTGGGCAGTCCAAAGTGGTGTAAAGATTGTGAGACACGAAAAGGCACCTGTAGTTAGTCGGCTTCCTGTGCTTTGTAGTGCAGTGCAGTGCAGCAAGTGAAGTTGACCAGTGCTGGAAAATAATTGTGGGGAAAACCTGGACCCACACCCAACCAGCGCCAGTCATGTCTGCATGTGCTAGTCTCACTTCTGTGACAGTCCCACGACTTTTTTGATGAAGATCTCGGGTTAATTCACGATGCATTCGACCAATTGGTAAGCCCCAGTATAAATAGCTCTTGTCGACTTTTGTGCTCCCGGGGCAGCACCATCTTTCACCAGTAATCCCGAACCTAGTCAAACGTCCTCTTCTGTTGTCGTTCACCTTGACTCGCTGCAGCAATTCACTTGACCTAACCTTACCTTTCTTCACCTTTCCTCACCTTTCCTACATCAAGATACAGACCTCACCGGTATGCCGCACGGGCTAACAGAGGCCAGCATTATTATAAACATCACCCTGCCATGACCACCCTTCAACCTCGAAAGGCATACACGGAGGAGGAGCTCAAAGCCCTCTACCCCCTTGGCCTCGAGCTCGTCCAGGCCCAGATCCTCCTCCGCCATGGGGAGCGAACTCCGGTCTCGGCTCGCTTTCAGAACGTCGGCCTTCACCCATTCTGGCCATATTGCAAGTCTGCTAGCCATCTGAGAAACGTGGTGCTAGAAGCAAATAAGAACGGCGTTGTATTCTCGTCTCTCGAATGGAAGAAGCGCCTTGAGTCTTTCGGAGAGGGCACCGACGCGCCCATCCTGGCCACAGGTGCCAATGGTGACGTGGATGATCTCTGTGAGATGGGTAAGGCGACTTTCGAGGCCCCTTCTTTGATCTACGATATCATGTACTGACTTTTCTGTAGGTATGCTTACTGACAAGGGGCGGGAGACTACCTACAGCCTCGGCCAGCGTCTACGCGGGCTGTATGTCCAACAGCTAGGCTTCCTCCCAGATACTATCGACTCGACAGACTTCATGTACCTGCGTGCCACTCCAGTCCCACGTGCACTGGAATCTCTGCAGCAGACCTTCGTTGGCTTGTATCCAGACAGCAAGCGCGCCGCTAACTTACCGCCGCCGACCATCCTGCTCCGGAACCTGTCCAACGAGCAACTGCTGCCAAACGAGGGGGGTTGTGCACGCTTCAGGACTTTAATGAAAGCATATGCCAAGCGTACGGCAGACCGCTGGAACTCGAGCCCCGAGATGGAGTACCTGAACAGTATCTACGGCGAATACATGCCTGAAGGTACCCATGTGGCAGTAGACGCAAAACCACGGCTCTCTGGCATCATGGACACCGTCAACTCAACTCTTGCTCATGGCCCCGAGACCAAGCTCCCCGATGTTTTCTACGACGCAAAAGCCCTTGAGACCATGGAGAAGATCAACGTTGAGGAATGGTGAGTTGGACTCAAGCATTGTGCAGATACCGACATGGCTAAGCTACTTATTCATTCATCAGGTTTGCTGGTTTCAAGGAGAACCGCGAGTACCGCTCGCTGGGAATGGGCTCCTTACTCGGCGACATCACAGCACGCATGGTCGCAAACGTCGAAGCCTCACGCTCTGGTAAGAACCAGGGCACCGCCGTCATCAAGTTTGGAATGTCTGGTTGCCACGACACCACTCTTGCGGGGACCCTCGCTAGCCTCGGCGCATACGAGACTCAGCGCTGGCCCCCTTACACCAGCCACATCGCACTCGAGGTTTTCCGAAAGTCCACCAGTGCCTCTGCCGCAAAGGCCTCTGGCCACAGCGAGGTGCCTGCTGCCGGCCCTGCCGCTGCCCCAGGGGCCAACCCAAGCTCGCTAGCTGGCAGTGCCCTTCACGGGATCGGTCGTAAGACCCTCCAGGAGATGACTGCCGACGAGCTAAAGCGGATCGAAGGCCATTACGTGCGCGTCCGATACAACGACGAGCCCGTCACGATCCCCGGCTGCAAGGCTGCGGGGAACCACTTGGACGGGGACGAGACATTCTGCACTCTGACGGCCTTCAAGGCCATCGTCGACAAGATCACACCAAAGAATTGGAGGAAGGAGTGTGCCAACGGGGATAAGGGGAACGTCTTGCCCTTGAAGCCTGAGCCCGCCGGCTATTAGAGAGGAGTGCGCCGGTTGACGGAAGTGTATTGTGTCTTTCAGGTCAACACATGTCTGGCATAGAAGGATACCCCTTCAGATTAATGATAAAGTTGATAGACAGGTAGAAGTTAGGGTCTGCGGAATATTAGCTCCGGGATATAAGACAATAGAACGGCTCTCATGCCGATAGACTGTCGGGATCCATGACCTCCAGGACCAACCGCCTGCTTCGCATGTATTCTGGGAACCATTTGCCGGGGATGGTCAATCGATAGACCGGTCACGATGGAATTATCCAATTTATTCAACGGCCGAATTCCTGAAAACACTCAGTCACAGTGCGCAAAGCTCTTCCAGGCAGGTACCGCGGCCTGGCCAGGTACATCGCCCCCGTGTTTAGTTGCGAAGCTGGGTTTCGAAGCAGATCTGAGGGCACAAGACCTTGCAGGCGAGGAGGTTGCCCTCCCGCATTCATCAAAACGTATCGCTTCTGAAATTACGGTACGTCCCAGCCGGCCCAGTCGCAAAGGGCAGCTGGCCGGTCATCCTCCAAGCAACTCACAAACCTGTATGGCCTGAAACGATCGTTCTGGAGACGCAGATACAGTACAGGTGGAAGGGGCTGACTGCCCCACGAGCAGAGGAGGACCTGTCTTGAAAACACGTGCCGCGGTGCCGCGTCGCGCGACGATCATCGCGTTGTCCGCTCCAGCCCTTCCACAAAAGCGAGTTACATTGGCCCTTGGTTCGTGACACCCTCCAAGTCTCGTGCCCTGTTCTTCAGCAACGCCCACAGACCGAACACCAGCCACATATTGCTGCGCGGTGAAGGAGTCGGAGATGGCAGAAATGAAAACTCTGCAGGTCCAAGGTGCTCGCTCACGAGCTGAGTCGCTTTGTGCGTCCTTGATGGATGGCCATGAGGTTTACGGGAAGACTTGGATACGGAGCCCGGCGACGCCCTGGAAGTATGCTTGCCGTGTGTGGGCGTTCAATGTCGAGGAGATAGCGACTTTTCCATACTGCAAGAATAAGCGGGTGAGAATGGCAGGATTTTGGTGCGGCCACCTGGTCACACCCGAGTCCGCCGAAGAGTGATGACCAATCCGCGAGCCCATCTCGACTATTGAGTCCGATCATATCGCATTAATTTCCGGGGGCACAGGTTGACTTGGCCACCGCAGACGGGGTCGATCACTTTGTAAGCCTGCGTTCATGCAGAGGCCTCAGCAACCTTTCTCCCCCTCTCCTTTTCATCTCACTTGGCGGCAACTTGCTCCCCGGTGACAGATTGCTGCTGCTGCTCATGCTGTTGCCTCGCGGCGGCGGCCCTTTCCTTGGCCCGCTTCTTCCTCGCCCTGCGTACCTGGATCTCGAGGTCCTGCATCTCAGCACTCAGGGACGCCAGGCGCGGAATCACCTGGTCGACCGCCTCGGCGGCGCAGGCCTGGGTCTGCCGCAAAGACAGTGGCGTGAGCACGCCGAACCAACGGAGAGGGTCCCTCGCGTTTTGCTTCTTCGGGCCCGCCTCGCTCTCAGCTTTGTCATTACCGGCAGGCACGGGCTCGCCCACCGGCGCCTCAGCCGCCGCCGCCGCCTCCTCCTCAGCTGATGCGGGTGGGGTGGGATCTGGCGGAGGATCCTGCTGGCGCGAGTCGTCGTCGTCGTCGTCGCCCCGTGCCCGGCTGCTGTGCGACACCGTGAAGATTGGCAGGCCCCTTTCCGTGCTAATGCTGACCTGTCGCAGGGCCTGCATCCTCTCGTCGTAGAAGTCTGGGCCATAGCGCATGCCTCTCTCTGCTGAGAAGTTGGCTCGGGCCAGGTGCTGGAACATGCCGGTCTGGATCTGGCTCAGCCTCGCGCGCAGGGTAGTGTACTCATCCAGTAGGGCGAGATAGCGCTCGAGCAGAGCGTCGATGGTGAGAGATTCCATGACGAGTCGGCTGATTGGCTGCTCAGACGTATGTGTGAGTCGGGGTGTCGAGCTTCCAAGAAAACAGACAACAAAAAAAAAACCCCGACCGGTGAGAGGGAATGAATAAAGCTGAAGCTGCAGCGGCTGGTTTGATGCGAGGTGGTGTAAATCTTGCCAGGCTTTTGCCAGGGTGCAAATAAAATGGGCTGCGACTGCGGGCCAAATTTCACGGGCACCCCATCGGGTCTTGCCGCAGGTGGGGAGCCACAGTGCCCACATACCTGGTGATGCTACCATGATTCTCGTAGCATGGGTTTGCTTATTCCTGCCCCTGAGTTGCCAGAGACTATAAACATGTTACTTGGTTGGATGCCGGTGACTGGACGGGCTTGCTTCCTCGAGTAAGGACACCGCGTGCTGTGTGGATCCTATACAGGCAATCGCTGCCGTCTACTATGCAGTAAACATGGGCACCTCCGTTCGACTGCCTCAAGAGGCAACGAAAGGAGGTAGGCGGGCGGGCATGTTGCAGCAAGGGGCGGCCCTGGGGGGGAGAGGAAAAAACTTCAGTCGTCAAATCCAATTCCCGCTGCAAGTCATCCCGCTAGTACATGCGATTGATTGATTGTGGCATAGGCACAGACTCAGCCCAGATCTCGACATCGAGCAGCCTGGCTGGCCCGTCATGCTCGTGCCCGTAGGCAGTGAGGTCACTGAGGGCATCGCACGAGATGGATGGATGGATGGATGGATGGATGGATGGATGGATGGATGGAAGGATGCATCTGCCGGCTTACCGCTCGTGGTCCTAGCCTACAGGGCCTCGGTTTCAGTGGCCGTTTCGAACGGCTGGGGGGCACAGACGACGCCATACCCGTCCTGTCCAGTGCTGCCAGTCCACCCAGTCCAGTCCAGTCCCAGGCCCTGTCCATTTCTCCTGTAGATCCGCAGCCCGGGTCACAACATACCCAGCTCCCCTCGGTCTTCGCCCACCATCTATCTATCTACTGCCTACAGTGCGATGTCTGTCTACTTGTCACCCAGCCGAGTGCAACCCTTGGGGCGTGTTAGAGCCGCCAGCACAAGCCATCCCTGTACAGATCGCCCACCACAGCCACGTGCCGCTGGGAGCTGCACAGGGCACGGGCGTTCGACTTGTGCCGAGAGCCATGAGCTATTACTTGAGACTTAACTGCAGTACAAGTCGTACGAGGTCGTCGTCGTCGTTGCGATGTGCACACATGCCTAGGTATACGGTATACGGCATACGGTAACTCCGACTGGGGCCGGCCTGGCTGCTTGGGTGCTAGCTGCTCGGTGCTGGGAGCTGGCGTCGTGTCGCGGCACGGTGGTCGAACCCTTGGTTGGTCGGAAAAGCCAATGGTCATCTGGAAATCATGCGACAAGCCTGCTAGACAGCTACGCAGTCTGGTAGACGTTTGTTCAAATTGCCTGCATGCCAGAACGAGACATGGGGGACCGGCGCACAGGTCTTCCGGAAGGCTTCAGACTGCCATTCTGGACATGCCACAGCCACAAGGGCGCCTTGACACATTCATCATCAGCAGTCCATGCGAGCACGCATGAAGCAGGTGGGACATGTGCTGTGGTGCCCCCCCCCCCCAGAAGCAACAATAGCATGGCGGCCTGCTCCTCCTGCTGCTTGCTCTATCGGTCAGTCTCACACCGCCCAGCATGCAATGTTATAGGCCGGCCCGAGAGGGTCTGCTTGAACTGGGGGGCCGGGAGCCTCGAGGCTGGTCGGGTCAAAGTCGAGTCGACCCGGTAGGCGGGCTGTCAGGGCCTGCCTATGTCTGTGTGTGTGGTTTTGTGGCGTTGACATGTTTGTTGCCCTTTGTCCAGTGGTGCTCCGTCGTGTTTGGTTTGCCTCGATCGCGGGCGGGGGATCACAATCAGGATTCAGGATACCCCAGCGACATGGCCCCGGCTCTCGTCCGTCACAGATTGGGGCTATATGCAAGTTGAGGTCGAAGAGATGGATTGGCGCGTCTTGTTCTTCTGCGTACGGAGATCCTCCCATGATCTTCGACTCGGCTATCTCTTGTTTGGTGCCGCTGTCTATCTCTTCTCAGCAGCCAGCAGCCTCAATGTCTCACGCTGGTCCCTATCTGCCTAGTGCACAGCTCTATAGGTTCTAGATGGTCACCCGTGGATGCTTATTCGGACTGCTTTGGAGGTAATCACCCAGTAGTCCGGATGATGGAGGGGGGCGGGGACGGACCAAAAATTCCCTGATGACAAAATAAGGTACACAAACAGGAACACAAGGCAGCGAAGTTCCTCTGAACCCCCACTGACTGACTGACTGACTGACTGACCGACCGACCGACAGACCAGCCCTTTCAAGGGCTCTGTACTTGTGTAGGAGACCGAAGGCTTCCAGAGCAGATTGTTGGACTAGATTGTTCCGTGACTTGAGCTGGTGGTCTCGGTACATGCCGTCCCTGCTGACGAGAGGCGTGCTCGGTCGTACCTGTACTCTCCGCCACGTCTCTCAAAACAAAACAGCAAGGGGAAGAAACCAAAAGCCCCCCGTCCGCGGAAGGTGGACTGGCTCTCAGGCTAGCTGCAGGTGCATGGCCTCCAATTTTAGTGCCCTAAAGGGGATAGCAGCACTAGCAGCACCAACCTGACGGGCCCTATGCCAGGCTCGACTGGTTCTCGATTGGAGGTCGGTTGGGGGTCAAAAGGCCTGGGCTCCCCTTCTTCCCCCCTGGTCCTTCTCAGGCTGCCTGTCCTCCCTTCCAAGGTTGGGACTGCAAGCCTTGGCCCCCTACCAGTATTCCCCCCCATCACACACACTGATCGCCATCGCTCGCGAGCACTTCCCATGGTCCAGGTCCTCCGCCGTCCACTCGCACTCCCGCCCGCGCCTCTCGTCTTTCCTCCTTGCCTGCAACCAGACAAAAAGTTGCACGAGGCTGAATTGCATTTGCATACATATCCATTCAATTGAACTTTATTACCTGGCCACACGTTCTCTCTCTCGTCCGAGCTAATCCAACCCGCTCTCACGGCGACCTCACTCCCGTCGTTGCCAACCCTTCACTTCTTCCTGCCTCTTTCTTCTCTCTCTACTCTACTCCCTGCACTCTTACTCTCACCTCCCCTCACTTGCCCTGCCCCGTGCTGCCCTGCCCCGTCCTGTCTCGTCCCGTCTCGCCTCGCCTCGCCTCTCCTTGACCGCCTGCCTGCGCTCATCACCTACTCCAAGTCAGCTGGAATAACTGGACGCTCTGCGCTCCCCACCGCCGTCGCAGAAAGTCACATCGCAGTCGAGCGAGTCAACCCATCAGGCCGACTTCGAAGCCAAGTCCATCTTGCCGCGCTCAGTCTTCTTGCTATCCAGTCCGTTCGAGCAGCAAGGCAGCGCACCCGCAGCGTGACGCACAGCAGCGCACAGCACAACAACCCCGTCGAGGCGTCCTCAACCCAAGAACCTTATCAGTGCTGTGATCCGGGCAACGGCTCGCGATAAGGAGAAACCACCTTCCTGCAGGCATTCTGCGGGCGTCCTCCTGCCTCCCAACCACCACAACAGACCGCTGCCCCTCCCGAGGAGCAGCCCTCATCTCAAAGAATGGTGGTCGCAACAATCAAGTCCGTACTCCACTGCCGTCCCATTCAAACACTTCGATCCTGCACCCCGTCCTACGTTGCCCAACGGTCCCCGTGGCTCAACCCCCCCCCCCCCCAAATGGCCCAGGGGCTGGATGTGCTGCAGCCCAGCGCCCTGTGCCGCTGCTCTACTTAAACTTCTGGCTTGCACATGCCACATGCATCCCCCTCCCTATTGGGCTCTGACGGTCCAGCTCAACCTCGGGGTGCAGCAGCATCTTCCTACCACACCTCGTGACTGCACGCACCGCGCCAAATGTTTCCTTGTTGCGGCAGTGGCTGATTAATTTTACTTGCAGATGCGTTGTCGTCGGTGATGGTGCTGTCGGCAAGACATGTCTGCTCATCAGCTACACCACCAACAAATTCCCCTCCGAATATGTTCCGACAGTATTCGACAACTACGCAGTAACTGTCATGTAAGACGCGCCGTCCCCCTTCTCTGACCTGGAAAACATTGTCCGCCGCTTCTGCACTACGCGTGTCAGAGCGGCATGTCGCGTCTTCCGCGTTGCCGCCCTGCCGCCCGAGACTAACCCCGAATACCACCAATTTGAGGGGGTTTGTGACTGTGCTGACCTCGACATGTGCTAAATTAGGATCGGCGATGAGCCGTACACACTGGGACTGTTCGATACTGCCGGTCAAGAAGACTACGACCGATTGCGGCCCCTATCATACCCACAGACCGACGTCTTCCTCGTCTGCTTCAGCGTCACCTCCCCCGCATCGTTCGAGAACGTCCGCGAGAAATGGTTCCCCGAGGTCCACCACCACTGCCCTGGCGTCCCTTGCCTCATTGTCGGAACGCAGGTTGATCTGAGAGATGACCCCAGCGTAAGGGAGAAGTTGGCCAAGCAAAAGATGCAGCCGGTGCGGAAGGAGGACGGTGAGCGCATGGCAAAGGACCTGGGCGCTGTGAAGTACGTCGAGTGCAGTGCTCTGACGCAATACAAACTCAAGGACGTGTTTGACGAGGTACGAGTGTCTCTGCCAGGCCTAAGTCTGGTGGCCGCGAGCTAATTGGGGCACAGGCAATCGTTGCGGCTTTGGAACCCCCAGCACCAAAAAGTAAGAAGCATAAGTGCTTGGTGCTCTAATTTGGCGCCTTAGACTGCGAGCATGTCACAGTCGTTCTGTGTCGACCGGATCGGTCTGTCCCTGATCCAAGGCGCGGCAGGACGAGCAGGCGGGTTGCCTGGGATAGATGAAGCGTCTGATGCAGAACATGGGTCGTTCTCCTCATGTACACTCATGTACACTCATTAGACACCCAGCAGCTCTGGGGCACCCGACGGGATGAACAAGGCCAAGAGTCAGGTTCAGGCCCATGATCGTCTGCGAAGGCGGCAAACACGGCAGGTTTTTCCATGGCTCCGAGGCCGTCAATGGACTGCTCTGACCAGAAGAGAACTGCTCGTGTTCGAGTGAAGGAAGCTTCCTTTTTAGATCTGGACGTGTTATTCGTTGAAGCGACTCTTTTCCCACATTTGAATACGAACAGATCTGCATCTTATTGACTGGAGTTATTGTCGAGCTGAGACTTGTGGCCTCTTGATATGCCACTCACTGGCTTAGCAGTACTATTCTCATGATTGATTACGGAGGCGTTGGGGACACGAGAAATGCGGTCTTTGTTAACTCCGATAGGATCACTCTTGCGACTGGTGCGCGAATACTACTTGTGACCCCGTCATTAATCACCCAGCTGCTCTGGAATCACAGAGGCAGTGCCTGCTCATCATTGATTCTGAACCAGACAGGCCAGTGATGTCAAAAATCTCGGGAGCCAACCATGGCCGAGAACGGCGTGCTCTAGTCCCCCTCTGTTCCCCCAAGCTCCCGGCGTCACATCGCGGAGGTGTTTCTAAACATTCTTGGCATCTGAACTTTTCTCAAATCCTCAGAGGCGTCTGATTGGGCCAGCGGGCGTGCGGAGGCACCCAGGTTCGCGTTCCGGAAAACCCTCTCGCAGATATGCTTTCCGGGACGAAGGCGCGCAGGCAGTGGGCACTGAGTCCTTGCCCGATGTTGCCTTTCCCGGTTCCATGGCGAGCGGACGGACGTGCGTCGGTTGCCTACCCGCTGTTGGACTGACGCGTGGAGGCGGAGATGGTAAGGGGGGAAAAGCTTAATGATATGTGTGATAGGGACCGCGATGAGTGTGAGAAAGGCTTCTTTTTCCCCGAAATGCCAGCCCAGGTGATGCACCCCGAGACGGGATCGTCCTTGCAGGTCACTCTTGCATGTCCCGAGGTTGCCTTGGGGCAGGTCGTTCGGTTCTGGGCAGGTGGAGGACCCCGGCCTGTGCGTATTCTTGCTCTGTTTTCCTTGATTATTGCGGCATGGAACATTGGAGCTCCCAGACGTCGTTTGCTGGATAGAGTGCGGAGCATGGGCGGCCCCGCGTATCCAGGGTCACGTATTCCGGAGATGCGACTGGACATACCCTACAAGAATCTTGATGAGGCTTTCACTAGCACAGAAGAGCAGCATAAGTAAGGTGTGATGGCTTGCATCTGTCTATTGACTTTCGCGTCCCGGACAACCGCCACCGCAGTAAGCCATGACGTACAGAAGAAGCCTTCGTGTCTGCAATACCCACCCTGGTGAAAGCACGCACACACGGCTTAGACTAATTAGCGACCGCACCGTTGGACGTTTTGCTGCACGAGGGAGGGACTTAGCTCACCGTTAAGTCAGGGCCGAAGTTGCTTGGCCAAAGGAGACTTTGGCCGAACGGCCGGCCGTTCGCCGCACCGGAGCTTGACTAGTCGGATTGACCAATGACGCTGTCCCTTGTAAGCGAGATGCCGCCCCCCCCCGGCCCGTGTGCGCGCTGCCTGTACGCCACACCAAAATTTCGCTAAGGGGTCAAGGCAGTTAGTATTCTCTTTATTATAATCTTACTATTGTTGCCACAAACTGTTAGAAAGCTGTACTGATTGCCTAATTGGGTAATTGTGATACCAGCAAGGTGTAGTATACTTGATTCCAGCCTGTCCCGTGAAGGTGCCAAGACTTTACTTACCCTAACCTACGGTAGTGTTAACCTAGCTAAATTTGTAGTAAATATACTCTAACTAACCTTTAAAGCCTAGACTGCCTAATACTTGCCACATAATACCCGCTTAAGGCGCCAAATTATATGATTTACCGATAATAATACTATACCGATAAAGCTATTACGAATATATAAACTAATGGCTAAGGTGGCCGTAGCTGGTAGTTTGCATACTGTAGCCGTAGCCTGCCGGGTTGCCTAGTAGAAGAAGTTACGTGTAGCCTTGAAAACTACCCGGGATAAGGTAGTAGCCGCCAAATATGTGGCTTAGCGGGTATAAGAGAATATGTTAGATCTTGACGATAAAGATAGTGGTAAAGAGGAGGGTAGTGGTAAGGTTATAGATGGTCTAGAAGCCGCCTAAGATGATAAATCCGACCCCTAGATGTCTTTGCTAGTAGAAAATGCTAATAGTGATGTTAAGGAGGTGGGAAGTTACCCTATAGCCTAGTCCCCGCCTGGGGTACTTGGTAAAGTGTAGCTAATGTTAAATATAAAGCTTGTTGGCTTGAAGTAATCTTGAGGACCCTCTTGAGTGCCCTAGCCTGATAAGAAGACGAGGGGACTTACTAGTGGCAACAAGATCGGCTTGATCAAGGTCATACAAGACAAATTGCTCAGATCTACAAGGGAGCAAATAAAGGCCGAATTTGACAAGGAGGATGTCACCATTACCCTGAGGGACGTATATCTCGAGGCCGGCCAGTATGGAAGGTGAGGAAATATAATCCTATGGTGTGGGCCAAGTAAAAAGCGGTCTGGCCACCCCGACGGAGAGTTTAACTATGTGAATATAGTGGAAGTACTCTTAAATAGTAAGGAACCGTTTTTTTTAACGTTTATACATATCTATCGGGTTACTATACTAGTGGTATAAGTAATACTAACCTTGTGATTAATGCTAAATCAATAAGTAGTTAAAATCTTTACTATATTACACGTTGGGCGGGTTATTAATAGCCCTAAAGATAACTTACCTAGTATCTAATATATTAGAAGTATTAACTTGTTAAGGGATAGCCTATTACTATAAGAACCCTTAGGAGGGTTAATTACAGCCTAAATGCTTACTATAATAAATAAAGATTATAGCCTTAAATAAAGGGCCTAGAAGTAACTAATAAAATACTAGAGATACGATTTAGGTACTAATTATAAGGCTAATTATTACTATTATAATAAGGCCGATTTCTTATAATAATAGTATTTTGTGATAAAAGACTATATATATATTAGCCTATTTGATACTAATTTGTAGGTGTGGGTTAAAGCTATTATTAACGATAAGGCTAGGCTTTAAGGGCTACCGGGTAATCTTTTAATTAAGTAGAAATAAGCCCTTAACGATAAGAAGACTGATAAAAAACCTACTACTAATAGTATTAGTTTTATATAATCTTAAAAAAAGTAGAAAAAGGCCTTTAATTAGAAGGAAAATAGTATTAGT
Source organism: Diaporthe citriasiana (assembly GCA_014872975.1). Taxonomy (NCBI): domain Eukaryota; kingdom Fungi; phylum Ascomycota; class Sordariomycetes; order Diaporthales; family Diaporthaceae; genus Diaporthe; species Diaporthe citriasiana. The sequence continues at coordinate 683,723 of JADAZS010000002.1, forward strand.
GTAGTAGTTAACCTATTAGTAAATATCTATATACCTAGTAGTGGGTATAGTTAAGCCTAGCTGGTAATAGGGCTACTATTATTACTACTAGTACTGTGGGCTTCCCACGGCCTAGAGGGACTTCCAGTACTACTAGTACTACTAGTAATAGTAGTAATAGCCCTAGGCAGTCCTCTGTGGTGGTAGTAGCTACTTGTAATATTTTTATTACTACCACGGGTTAATGGTAATTAGAAGACGTTATATAAGGAATTTATACTAGAAGTATTATGGTAGTACTTTAAGTTACCCTGGGAAAGAGATTAATTAAAATACCTATTAAAGGTAATAAAGAAGAAAGGTATAAATCTTTATAGGCTTTACGGGAAGAAGGATAGCTGGTTTAATTAGTATAATCTATATAAGATATTAGTAATTAAAATACTTATAAAGCTATACTTAAAAGGAAAAAAGGACTTATCGGGTTTATTTAAGAGTAATAATAACGAGGAGGACTTATTAAGGTAATAATTACTATTAGATAGTTAACTTAATAATCCCCAGGCAGCTATTAAGAATATATACCACGAGAAGCCTTTAAGAAAAACCTAGACTAATTAATTAGCCTTGTTTAATACTAGTAAGTATATATAGGCTAAAACTTATTAAAGAGGGTAATTAGAAGCCCGCCAGCTTTATTAAGCTTATTTCTAACGGTAAGAAGCTAGGTTAATAAGTATTTTAATAATATATTAGACTAGGAAAATAATACTAATAATAATAAGATGAAAGGAAGACGATAAAGTGTGCGAGAAGGTTTTTAAGTTAGTATAGGCAATAAGAAAAAGTTATATATTTAGTTAATAATTTATAAGTTTAAGTAAAAGCCGTGGGTAGGGTATAAATCGATTAAATACGGTAATAAAAGAGCTATTTGGTATATTTACCATAGTAAACCTCTAATTTGGCTGTAAACACCCTATGGCTGGGTAATATATATTAGATCGTACGCTAAAAGGGTTATACCAGCCCTCTAAAGCTGGTCTATTAAGTAATTTTAACACTATATACTAAGTAATTACCCTTTTAGGGTATATTAATTACCTACCACAAAGGAAATCCCTTAGTCCTCCAAGAGCTCTAGGCCTGTAATTATAATACCTCCTAAGGGTGTTAAAGCCTTGTAGCTAAGGAAAATAGACCCAGGGTGCTGCCCCCTAACACCATACCTAACACTTAGTATACTATATGCTAGCTATATAAGTAGGGATTAAACCCAGGCTCTTACGTGTGGGTAGACCAGTAACCTTTCTACTTTTAGCTAGTTATAGCTACCATTTAATACACATTAGATTATACGCTAAAAGGGTTACACCAGCCCTTTAAAGCTGGTTTATTAAGTAATTTTAACACTATATACTAAGTAATTACCCTTTTAGGGTATATCACTGGGTTTTTAAGACTACTATGATATTATTACCTTACTACTAACACTTTACACACACACTTATTAACTTTTAACAACACTTAACTATAATTTAGCTAGTTTTTATCCTTATCAACTTGGATTAATACCATCTTAATTACTATCTTCTACTCTCTTTATTAGTACTCTCACGTAGCGGAAATATCCCTTAATGGCCTTCCTACACTATGTAACTTCTTTAATACTTATAAGGAGGAAGTTTATAGCAAGCACCGTAAGGTGTAGCCACCTTGGTACATAAATAGCTATTAGTGATTCAAATAACGGTATAGAAAGTAGGCAGCTAGTACCAGCTGGCTTATAGCTAATAGCATATAGACCACCCCTTTAAGTATAACTTAAAGGCTATAGTAGTATAACTTACTACTATAACCTTCCTTTTATACCACATATAAATATAATATAATTATACCTAACTTATATATTATAATTAGTAGTTATAACTTCTTATATTATAAAAACATTAAGAAGTTTTTTATTATTATTATTTTTAAATAATTAACTTAATCTTTAGTAGGTTAATTATTTATTAATACCACCTAAAGAGTAATACTATTAGTAATTTAAGTAATAAATATTATT